>JBCEDN010000005.1:2073228-2764304 GCA_039880775.1 Diaporthe vaccinii | reverse complement strand
TAATATATAGCTTTAAGAGGCTATCTTAATAAAATATAAGCAAGTTATACTTATTATACTTCTCTCTATTATGCTTATTAAAAATTAAATGCTATAACTTAATGCAAAGCATTATAAATTAAATATCTCTTTAAAAAAAGAATATAATTAATATAATAATATAATTAACTTAAAAGTTAAAATAATCCTTATTCTTAAAGATAGATCTATATTTATATAGCTAAGATAATAAGGCTTATAAAAATAAGAGCTTATTATTTATAAATAACTTAATATTCTTTTAAGATATCTTATATTAAGAGTTAAGGATAATATTATTATTAAAAAGCTTTTAAAGGATATTATTATTAAGATCTTAAGTATCCTATTAAAGGATATCTAATTACCATTATTTAAACTTATATTTCTTTATAGAAATAATAAAGCTAAGCTTATAATGCTTAACCAAAATAGTTTGCTTTTATATATACCATTAATATAAAGATAGCTAGCTATTATTAGCTGCCACTTCATCTAGCTAATCCTTATTATCTAGATTAAAATTAATAAAAAGATTTATATTTATCTCCTTATTATTATTAATTATATTTTTATTATATTTAAACTCCTTAAAACTAACCCTATTATCTTTAATATCTTTATTATTACCTCCTTATTAAATATTAAGCTTAAGATTATATAAGGAGGTGGGTTATAGTTTAGGTTATAATTAATAAATTAACTATAGTATATATTCCTTAAGGTATATAATATAATAAATACTGTTAATATCCTTAGCAGCTTATAAGGGATATAATTATACTATATTAGCTAAGCTCCCTAATATATCCTACTCTTCACCATTGCTATTATCAGCTATATATATAATATACTTATATTTCCATCTAATTTTAAAAAGGATACTTTTAATATTAATAGCTTTATTATTATAATAAAAAGGAAGAAGATAAAAGCTAATAATTATAACAATAATTTAATAAATAATAAACTTAGCGCCCACTTAACTACAGCCTTATTAATAAAGGTATTTAATAAGATATAAATAATAATTAAATTATATATAGAAAAAGTTATATATATCTATAATAAAGATAATAAAATAAAGAAAACCTAATTCACTTATAATAAGCAGATCTAACTTTATTAAACCATTACCATTTAATATTAAGCTATTATTACTTAAAATATTAAATATTATAATAAATAACCTTAAAATCATTATCTCCTCATACTAAATAACCTAATAATACTCCTTAGCCTCATCTAATATAATATAAGTCCATTTCTTTATTATCTTAAATACCACCTTATATACCAACCTATTAATACTTTAAGCATCATTAAGGCTAATATATATATTTATATATATATCACCTTATATAAATTCCTTTAACCTTAATATTATAAATATATAATTCTTTTATATATTAAATATATTTTTATTATAATTATAATATTTAAATATAAGCTATTTATTAAAGTATTTAATATTATTTAATAATAATATAATTATTAAATAATACGCCTTATTAATAATAATAAATAGGAACCATTTAATAATAAGCTAATTAAGGCCTTAATTAATATAGCCGCCTAGCTAATATCTTAACTATTATATTTATACTTCCCTATCTTTAATTATATACTTTAAATAATATTTCCTTTAAAGAAAAGTTTAAGGATTATAATATAAGCTAATATTAATACCTTTAATCAATATTATTAAAATTATGATAAACTATTTATTAATATTAATATAAAACTTATCTAGCTTAATATATATAAGGTTAAAAGCTTTAAAGAACCTTTCTTAAAAGCTATATCCTAATTATTTAAATATAATATCAATCTTATCCTAAATAAAACTATTAGATATTAAATTTAAATCTTTATAATTTTTATTATTTATAAATATCTTAAAGTTATTAAACTTTATCTTTAATTAATTATTATTTTTTATAATGATATATTTAATAATATCTTAAATTTTATTTAAAAATCTTACTTATATTATATAGTTAATATATTAATAATATATATTAAAGATTATAAGCTGCTTAGCATTTATATTAAGTATATCTTTTATTATTCCTTAACCTCCTAAGCTATTAAAACCTAAGCTTAATACCCCTTAATTAATAAACAGCCCCTTATCCCTTAATACCTAATTATATTTAATAGGTATATTTATCCTTAAATAAGCTATTTAAAATAACCTTAGAAATATAATAAGGAAGTTAGGGTTTAATATTTTATAATTATAAATATTTACTACCTTAATTAAATCTTTAAAGGCCTTATAAAGTATATCCTTATATTAAAGGTAGTAATTATTAATAGGAATTATATTATAATATATAAGTAAGTGCTTAATATATTTTACCTTATAGATATTAAGGTTTTATTAATAAAGATTTAGGAATATAAAATAAAGCTTAATATAATAGCCCTATAAGTTAATAATATTAATGATATATTATAATATAAAGTATATAGGTTTAAGCTTATAAATAATAATAAAAGGCTAGCTATAAATCCCTTATATTATATTAAGATAATTAATAATTATATATAAATCTTAATTTATATTTTTTTAAGGTATATATTAATAAATAAATTAATATTATTATAAAAGATAATAAGGCTTTTTATAAAGCTTATAATAAAGTTATAATTAAATAAAATGATATATAATAATTAATTATTTATATTAAGAATATATTACTTCTTTATATATAACCTTAATGGTTTAAATCTTAATAAAATAATAATACCCTTAAATATAGCTTATAACCTTATAGGATTAAAAGGCTATTTAGGATAGCTGATATTATTAATATTTATTATATTAATAATATTATAGCAGAATATAAATATAATATTAGAAATATTATAGTATTATAATTAAAGCTTCTTTAGCTTAAAGGCCAACTTAATACTATTATTATTATATTAAATAGTGAATATTAAGCCATTATCGCCTTTATTATTATTATTACTTATTTAAGAATAATAATTAGCCTTATATTAGCTAGCTATATTAATATATATTATTGCTAAGTAGCTAGGGAATATATATAGGATCCTAAGGATATATTCTATAGCTATTTATTAAGGTAATTATAAGAACTCCTTTAATGCTTCGCCCTTATATTATATAATATTAATTTATAGCTAATTAATATTATTACGATTAAAGACCTTAGATTCTTTATAAATGATATTAATTATTATTTATATATACTTCTATAATTTTATATCTAAGATATAATAAATAAGCAACTTTTATAAATATAAATTTAAGTAAATATATTCTTAATAATTATAAAAAGATAGGGAGAAATCTTTTTAATATAAGCGATAAGGCTTAAGGCTTTATATCTTTAAAAACTTATAATTTAAAGCATTAATACCTACTTAATACCTATTATAATTAAATACTTATATATAATAAGTTATAGTTATATAATTATCATTAAGAATTCTATTAATAAATATAATAAAGTTAATAAAAAATTTAAATTACTTTAAATATATAACTTTAATATATTAATCCTTATACCCCTCTTCTCTTAACCATTATTTAATAACTTATTTTATATCTTTAAGTAATATATTATATTAATTAACAGGGTTTATAAATAATGGTAAGCTATATATTATATAGCCTTTATTATAAATCTATTAAAGCTAATTATTTATTAATAAGCTAATTTATAGATAAAGGTAGTAAAGCTAGGTTATAATATTCTTTATAAGGATAATAAGGTTATAATATAATTTACCTTTAGCCTACTTTATAAGTATTAAAGTATTAAATTTAAAAGAGAAGGCTTATTAATAATACTTAAGGAATTATACTTAATTTATTATTATTAAAGCCTTATATATATAATATATAATAAGATAATTATCTTTATAAAATATAACCCTTAAGATATTAATATTTATTTATTTATTATTATTTTTAAAAGGGCTAAATATATTATTAAAAGGCTTATTATTTTTAAGAAATCTATTAAATATAAGATTATTATTTAATATTATATTATATTAATTATTAATATTTATAAAGTTTATAATATTATTAATTATAAAATAGTTAATAATATATATCTTATCCCTTACCTTAAAAGGTAAATAACTTTATAAAATAAAGTTAATATAATAATAAATAAAGGGATATTTTATAACTTAATTAATAATTAGCTAATAATTAATAGGTATTAAAAAGTTAAATATAAAGATGGTTGCGTTTCTTGTGGTGTTATTAAAAGCGGTATTACTTATATTTATAGCCACTTTACTTTGCTAATTAAAGTGCTTCCTTATAGCCCGTTTTTATAATTAGAATATTGGATTATATATCTTAATTTTCAACTTAAGCTTTAATGTTTAATTATTATCCTGCCCTTAATTGCTTTTACCTTGCTTCTTTAATATTGGCAGCTTAGCTAACCCTTTCTTTTCATTTATAAAGAGTTTAATATATATGATATATAGGTACTTTTTAATAGTTAGGTATTATAGTTATATATGAAGGAGATAGCGTTAAGAAGAATATAACTATTTGTTTTATAAATGCAGGATTATTAATAGGCTTAAATATTATTATAATCTTATGAGATTAAAAAGGAATTATATAATATTTAAGAAATAGATTTAATAGTGAATAGAGTAAGCGTTTTATTTTAAATATTAAGTTTAAAGGGGTTTTATAATAGCTTATGCTATTATAGATAATATAATATATAATATTTTTAATAAGTAGGATAAACTTTTAGGATTATATTCTAGGGTTATAAATATTATTATCGTTAATTAATATATTATAATATAGGCTAGACTTTAGGCTATTATTTATCATGCTCTTTTTAATAAGCCTTAATAACTAGGTAAGTAGGAATGATGGATAAATGTTATATATAGGGTTAAAAAGGCTGATAAAGGGTAACCCCCCCCCCCTTGGTTTAAATAATTAGCTATTTAAATTATATAAACACTCTTAAAGATCTCTTATTTTAAAATCTAATTATAATCTATTATGCCTTTATAATATATTTAAATAATAATAAAATGAATCTATTATTTATATTTATATTCATCCCTTATATTAAGGGATAAATATTTATATTATAGGGCTATATTAATGTTTACTTTCTTATAAGGGTTAAGCTTTATATAATAGTTAAAGAAGCTAATAATTATCCTTTCTTCTACATTAAATAGCTGCTTATACCCATTATACCTATTATTCCATAAGATTATTTCCTTAAGATTAAATATATCTTTCTTACTTTTAAAGAGGGAAATCTTAAATATTAACTTATATAAATACTTAGCTATATAGGTTTTACTATACTTAAAGAACTTTATTATATTAATCAGCACCTTAATATCATTTATTAATTAAAAGAAGGGGAAGTGATGGATTAATATATTAAGGAGGATAATACTAACAGATTATATATTAATCTTGCTAGTTTATACTATATACTTAAATAAAACCTTAAATATACGAAAGCTAGCTATCCTTATATAGCTTGCTATATATAATGGTTAGGTATTATTCCTTAGATATCTAGGCTATTAATACTTAATAAGAATCCTTATTATATAATCCTTTATTATGATGCTTAAGAATTTTATATAATAGCAGGGTATGTAGCCCTTATACTAGCGCTTTGCAAGATTAAAGTTAATTAATAAACCCTATTAAGTTGCTGAGTTATAAAGGAAATTATTTAGTTTTATATCTTAATATATTATGCCCTTCTGATATATAATAAAAAGCGCTGTAAATAGCTATTGATAATATACAGCCATTCTAGTTATAATTATATTAATGAAGAAATCCTTAAAGTTATGGTATTGGAAATAAAGAAGGATAGTAATAACCTAGTCCCTGGACTAGTATGCCTTAATTAAAGGGCATATATAAAGGTACCCACAAAGGCTAATTAATAACTCCAGCTTATAACATATCTTCGCTAGAAAAGATATATTATATATATTCTTAATAATAATAAACCTTAGCTATATAGTTATATTAATTACCTTATAAGATGGCTTTCGCGGCAAGCTATTATTTATAAGCCCATTGAAATTAATATTAGCTAGATAGTTAAATTAAAGATCTTCTACCTTATAAATAATAGAAAATATACCTATTACTATAGATATAATGGATAATTATTAGCTAATAGCTTAATATATTTAGATTTATATAAGGGACCTACCCTTTCTTATCTTTTAATCTATCCTATACCTAAAGGCAACTTTTATAAGAGTAATCTTAAGGTGGATAATTGCTAAGTTATAAGTTGGATAATTAGCCTTATTTAATATCTAGCTAGCCTAGATGGGAGGATTGTATTTCCTGGGGCTATTAGGGTTGCTGCAGCCTTTTAAGGCAGTTTTCACCCTAAAGGGCGCCTATTCTAGCTTTATATATACTAGTTTAATCTCCTGCAAATATTATTATTATTTAAGTTAATAGCCTTAAATAAACCTAATCTTAATATTAATAATATTATTATGTGAAATAATTATAAGCATCTTATTTAATTAAAGCTTAGGGTTATAAATATCCAGGTCCTTATAAGGTTATATATTTCGCCTTATTTCTTTAAATAAGCTGGGTTTAATAGCCTTTAAATACTTATTAAGCATCTTAAGCTAGCTATATATCTCCTTAAACTTGCTCCCATATAAGAAGTACCGCCTAATTATACCTTAAATGGCTTCCTTTATCCTGCGGTTCTCTGCTATATGCTTTTAATATAATTACTATAGTTGAAGTCGGCCTATAGTATATTATATAGCTTTCTTAGTGGCAATTAAGTTTAAGCTTAATAGTAAAGATTTTTAATTTAAATATTACCTTGGGTTAAAAGGCAAAGATATATTATATAAAAAGAAGGCAGGTTAAGTATAATTAATAGGTTATTATAATTAATGATGGATTAATAAAATATATCGATATTTATTATAAGCTCCTAGCTTTATAGGTAGGGTTTAAATAATATAATTAAAATAAATAATACTATTTATATTAAATGCAGGATTTAAAGAGGCCTTTTATATATAGCTAGATGTTAAATATAAAACCCTAGTTAGGTAAGGGGGTATGAATACTAGCTATGGCTTAATTTTATATAGTGTAGCTAGATAATGGAATAGTATATTTTATAATTTATTACCTATAGGTATGCTTAGATTAAGGAAAAAGAAATATGATAATTAATGGTAAACTTTAAATAATTATATTATTACAAGGGCAATAATTTATTATATCTATCCTATCTTATTAATAGGTAGGATTAAGATTAATATGAATATAAGCATATACTAAGGACTGAGACTTATTAGATTATAATATTACCTGTCTGTAAGATAAAGGCCATATAGTTTAAAATAAATAATATTAAATTAATCTGCTAAACATTTATAGTTATAAGCTTTAAATAGAAAACTAATATTATTATCCTATCCTATCTAATTATATATAAATAATAAGGGAAGGTATTCCGGTGTAATATATTATTTAAGCTAAGGATATAGGACGGCCCTATAGAGATAATACCTACTTACCTAAGTAGTTAGAAGTAGGTGATATTAAATTATCATATCGCACTTATTAGCACTATGGTATTAAATAATTTAACTATAACCTATTACTTATAATATAATACTATAAAAGCCATAAGGTTGCTTTTATATCTATCTATTAATAACTTATACTTTATCTTTATTATAAGTAGCGGTATTAACATTACCTTACTATAATTATATATTAACCTAATTAACTTACTAACCTTTGCCTTTTTAAAAAAATATAATTATAATGCTATATTCTAGGATAAGGTTTAATATTTTAAATTTCCTTAAGATTTATAAAATATAAGTTTTTATTATAATATTTTAATAAGGTAATGAATATTTAGGGTATGGTTTATAAAGTGGCTTAAAATATAATATATTTATTATAAAACTTCAGATGGGAAAGGATATAAGTTTATAATATTCATATAATTAATATATTAATAACCCTTTAATTTAATAATAAGTTTTATTAAAGCCTAATAGCCTATTTAACGTTATAAATTTTAATTAATAACTTTAAGTTAATATTATAATTAACCTAATCTCTTATCTTTAGGTATTTATAATTAAGATTCTGTATATAGATAGGAAGGATCTTAAAGGGTAATTTAAGTTAGCTATAGAATTAGGTATAGACTTTATTATTATGAATTCACCAGTCTTTTAGAAAAGGTAATAATTACCTTATAAATAGGTATATTTTAACTTTAATCTTAATCCTTAATGTTTTATAATAAAAGAAAGAGTTAACCATTATCTATAAAAACTTTAAAGTCAGTTTTTATGGCAAGATAAAGTTATAAATAAAGCAGGAAGAATTAATGCACCTAGTAGAATAAAAAAATCTAATTAACTATTTATATAGAAGAAGGGAATAAAGAGGTAATTAATTAACCTACCGCTAAGGCCGCTAAACCCTAATTAACCCTAACCCCAATTAATAGCGCTAAGTATAATAGCTAAACTAATCTTAATCCAACCAAATATTTAATTAATTATAGATAATTATCCCACCCAACACCCTTAATATTATATATTTAAGAAATAAGTTGGTTATAAGCTATATATTATAGGTACCCTTAATATTTATTATATTAATTATAATAATAATAAAGATAATACTTCTCACCTTAATAATGTTATAATAGGTTATATTCCCTATATTATAACTTCTTTAATATCTTAAATTAATAAAACCCCCACTATCTTTAATATCATCTATTAATAATTTAACAATCTATATAAAATATTAAAGTATTACTTATAACTCTTAATATAAAAGAAGATATTAAAAGCCTTAATCTTAGTGTATTTATTAATATTAATTATAACCTATCCTAATAATTATTATAGAGCAGTAATTATAAATAATCCTATTATTTGCTACATTTTACTATACTTTATTAAACTTAATTAACTTTTAATTAACTTTAATATAATTATTATCTAAGTAATTTATAAGGGCTTAAGGGTATAAAAGGGGAGGTTAATATTAATTATATATCATGCTTATCTTATAAGGATAAGATGGGTGAATTAAATAGGTTAATATAATAACATACTTAAAGTTTATATAAGATATAGAATTAGAGTTTTAGAAATCAATTAATATAAATATTTAAATAAGTAAGTTATATCTAGCATTTAAGAAAGCTATAAGAAACTTAACTACGTAAATAATTAGCTTAGGCTTAGCAAAATGCCCCATTTAAGCATATTAAGTAAGTAAGGAAGAGTAGTGTTATTAAGTGCAGGGAAAGCATTATAAGTATTTCAGCTATTCTTTTCTTTAAAGGCTATTATAATAGCTTTAGCTTCCTTTTATTACTTTAAATTCATTTTAATTAAAATATAATCAACTCCCCTTTATTATTTTAAAGCTATAATTTATAAATTTTATAATTATTTACTTTATTCTTAAATATTATAACCCTTTTTTATTCCTCCTTGCATTAAAGTACCCTTAGGTATATTACTAAGGCTTTTAATAAAATATTGCTTTATTATATTTATAATATTCGTTTTTAATAATTATACCTTACCCCTTAGCTCTTATTTAATAATCTTTATATCTTATTTATATATTTAAAGATCTAGGGTTTTCCTTAGCCTGCTATATAACGATTTATAATTTTATTACCTAAAGATTCTTATTAAAACCCTTAAAGCAGCCTTATCTTTTCCATAAAAGGTTATTTATTAATAAAGAGTAAGATAATTATTATAGGATGGTTTATATTTATATAATTTATCTTATTTATAAAGAAGTTAATTTAATAATTCTAAGCTAGAGAATATATATAAATGGCCTTGCTTTATTCCTTATATTAGCGGGCTGGAAAATAACTTTTTATAAATATAAAGGCCATAGGTAGTAGCTTTAGTTAATCTCTAAATATAAGCATTATTATACCTTTTTAATTAATACCCTTTATAAGCATTATACTTTCTCCATCTCTCTTATACTTAAGGCTATGCTTTATAAAGCTATAATAATACCTTGAATTCCTTAAAGCATTAAGGGGCCCCCCTTATCCTACCCTTTATATTAATATATATATATATTAATCTTTAAAGGGTTCTTTAGGAGGTAAAAGCCTTATTTAAATTAGAATTAGCTATATATATAATATTTAAGTGGATATTAAGGGATTTTATAATTTAGAATAATTTTAATTGTAGTTTTTAATTAATATAATATTTAAAGCCTTATTTAGTTATATAACTGCCTTAATTAATATCGCCTTATTAATTATACTTACTATATTCCTATATTATAATTGCTAACTTTTCTTTTTTAAAGATTTAAATACTGTAGGTATAGATATTATGGTGTATTTAGTTGTTTATTAACTATAATCAAGTATATATTTAATTTATATTATACTTCAAGTTATAAGTATATCACGTTTTTATTATATATATGCTTAAAAAGTATATATATAATAGTAGCATCTTAAAGTATCTTGATTAAGTAGCTATTAATAAGGTATATCTATTTTTCATTTAGATGCTATTTAAAATAGATTATATGGCTAATACTTTATATTAAATAGCTAATTAAATATTGCATACCCCTAGGGGCGGCTATCTGTAATATTAATATATACCTCTGCTTATAGCTAACCTAAAAACGCTCTATATAATAGAATGAATATTTATTAGTAAGTTATATAACGTTATATGTTCTTTTAATGGGCGGGGGATGAAGTAATTAATCCTTTATCCATTCCTATTAGCTTATATTTACCAACTTTATATATTAAATATTATAGCTTAAATAAATTAAGTTATCTTATTTTAAATTAAGAATCTTAAGCCTTTTCTTATATTCCCTTAAGCATTTAAGTTAAAATATAATAGGCAGGACTTATTATATATAAATATATTATAAGGGTTTAAGCTGGTAGATATAAGCTAATATCGCATTATATAGCTCTTTATATTAGCATAAGGCTGTTTTAGGCTGTTTTATTAATAGTTAATTAGCTATATTAATATAAAACCACCCTTATAGGAATCATTATATTAAGTTATTAGCATAAGCCTTAGCATTAAGCTTATATTATATTTATTTTATTATTAGCTTATTATTATAAATTTAATTATATTATATATTTTATTTTATTACTTAAGCCTCTTCCTTATATTTATATTTAACTTAGATTTAAAAGATTTCCACTCTTTATATATATAAAATAAGGTAATTATTTAAAGGTAAAGATTAATATATGATTTTATAGGTATTTGGATATCCACTTGGCTATTTCTATATATATAAATTCTTATATTATTAATAAGGAAGGATGCGGTAAGGGATATTAGGTTTGTTTTTTATATATCTCCCTTTTTAATAAATATTATTTATATTCTTTATAATTCCTTATTATATTATTTATCTTTTTATAGATAATATTATTAAAGTAAATATAATAATAATTAATATAACTTAATAAGGATTAAACCTAACTTTTAATGGTATGAAAAATAGGCTTAAGAGAGGTTATTTTAATATAAAACCTGCTATTAATCTAGCCTTTAATAATAAGCTAGCTATAAAGAAGGTATATATATAAGATTAGGGCTGCCTTAAAGGCTAACTTAACCTATAATATATAGATTTAGCAATCATTATACCTAGGGAAGCTTTTTATAATCTATTAATGCTATAGAATCCCTTAGATAACCATTAGCCTATATAGCAATATCTAACCTTTATCTTTCTCACACTAAATAAAGGGCTATTAACCATATAACAATTATAAATCATCTTAGATTATAATAGCTAGCCCTTATATTAAGCTATACCTTTTAAGTAATAATTAAGTTAATTAATAATATTATAATTAATATAAGATTTAGCATAGCTTTATTAATTTATATCTTTAGCTATAAACCTTAGTAACCTTAATTATTATTATATATAACCCATTACTTCCCTAAATATTATATATAGAAAATGGCCTTATATTTATTATAAACTATTATTTTCATTATCTTTAACTAAAGCTGCAATTAATACCATTTAAAAGCCTATACTTATAATTAAGCTAAATTGCTTTATAGCTTTAAAATAGCGGCGAAGCATTAAATTATATAATTATATATTTATTTAATTATATTAAGATATAAAGACCTTTTTTATTGGGAATCATAACTTATATCTAGATTATTTTCTTTAGGTTAATTTAAATCGTTAAAATATTAGTGGTAAAGATAATTAAGGATTTCCGATATCTTACTAAGGAATATTCTTTAACCCTATATATATACTTAAATTAAAAGAAGATTATAAGTAGTTATTACTTTGTTATAAATTTTATAATCCTTTATAGCTGGAACTGAATATTATATATAATAATTTAATTTAATATAATATGGAAATGATGTTGTAGCTCCTTTTATAGCATCCTTTAATTAATGATATTTTATTATCTATATCTCTTAAATAAGATGAGTTATACCTGATTTTAACCTGCTTAAGTTATAAGGGATTAATAGGTTATAAGGACCTTCTATCATTATAATTATAGTAATATTTACTGGAATTATAAATTAATATTCCTGATATAAGAGGGGATATAGTTTTAATTTCTAAATATAGTTAGGTTATAGCGGAGAAATATACCTATAAGATATAGTTTTATAAGGGTCCTTATTCATTTTATATTAATAGGCTATAGTCTTGGGTTATAATAACTTATAAGTTAATTAAACTTCTTATAATTTATAAAAAGAGATTATTAAAACTAAGATAGTAGCTTAAGGAAGATATATAATAATAGATAAGTTAAATATATAATATTGAAGCTTATATCTAATATAAGATTTAATATATTAAGGTAAGGCTAGGTCTTATATATAATTAAGCATCTTAAGTTAATAGGTTTAATATATCCCTAATAATAAGGAGCTATTTAATCCTTATAAAGCTTATTTTTATATTATATTAAACTATTTAAAGAAAGTTCTTTATTATATTAACTGCCACCATTATAAACTCTAAAAGGTTATCCTTTTTAAAATTATAAGGTTTAGGGTTACTAATTAATAGCATAATGCTTAGATTTGGAATATTATAATATAGGGTAAGACGTTCTTAGTTAAGATAATATAGAAGTTTATAGACTGCTTATTTATAATCTAGGTTTATAAAGTGGCTAGGGTAGGTTAAGGTAGGTATAATGATAAGATTATATATAATTAATTTAATAAAAGAGTTATAATTTAAAAGCTTATTATAGATTATACCCTTATTAATATAAAATAAAGATTATATATATGATAATATATTAAGAAATAGCTATTAGCTAGTTATAAATAAGGTTATAGAAGATTTTTAAGAGTTAAAATATAGCATTAAAATCATTAAGGAGGTTTATTAATAGGCTTAGGATTTCTTTTATTCTTTCTTAAATAGGGATAAAATATAAGATTTTTTTTATTAACCCTAATCTTTAGGGAGGAAGATAAAACCCTTAAGATTACTTTTTAATAAGGAGTTCCTCTTAAGCTTCTTTCAATTATAATTTATAATAAATAAGTTGCTCCTATAACACCTTATATTACCCTACCTACTATTAATATTATATATATTTAAACTTAATATATATATCTAATTGGGTTGTTTTTTAACTTAAGGTATATTATTAGCTAATTATAGATCCTTAAAGGTAGCATTTTAAGTATGGCTTTAATTAAGCAATATTTATTATTTAAAGGCCTTATTAATACCTTAAGGATAATAATAGGCTAAATTAACTATATATAAATCTCTTATATCTTAAAGCTTATAGCTAAATTATTCCTTAGGGTATTTATATTATAAATCGCTAAATGGCAGTATAATCATTAAATAAATATATTTTTTGCTATATTTATCCTGCTTACTAAACTAGCTAAGGTAATAAAAGATATTTATTATTATAGTTAATATAATAAGGAAATTAAATATATTATATATTAGCTTCTTCTTACCTTTTAAACATTTTAGCTTAATTATAAACCTATTATAAAATAACAACTTTCTAACTTTAAAAGTAAGGACCTAAGAACGCTTATATTATTAAAAATATTTATAAGAGCGCTAATATTATCCTTACCTACTAACATTACTATAATTACAATACTAACCTATTAGGATTCTTTAAAAAGTAGAAAGTTATTAAGGAAAAGATACCTATATGATTATTAATAGCTAAATAACTTATTATAATTTAAAGCCTTTAGTGCGGTATATGTTAATAGAAGCAAAGACTATATAATATATAGTCTTATATTAATGCTCCTTTATAATAAAGCTAACTCCTTAATTTATTATATAATTTAAGATAATAAATTATATAATAATAATATAATAAAGGGGTGATAAAGAGAATAGTGCTATAATATATACTTTATAGGCTAAATAATAAATAAAAGCTAATAGCTATAATAAGTTTTTACTTAATTAAGGCTATTTTAAAATTATTTAAATGGATTTTTAATATATATTAGTTAATATATAAGGCTAGTATATATATATATATATTTACCTTTACTTTTAATTATATTTTTATCTATATTAATAGTTTCAAGAATTATAAGAGTTTTTATAAAAGGGGAAGTAAATTTATGCTTAGGTTAAGTTTAATATACTATAATATAAGAGGTTTGTTATTATAAGGCTTAAAAGGTAATTATTAAGTTAATAGGTTAATAGGATATCTAAGTTAATAAATATAAGGCTGAGATTAATAGGATACCTTAGAATTATAAGCTTAATATTATTAAGCAAAACTTTATAAGTTATTATTTAAGAAGCTTAAACTAGATTAGCTAATACTTCCCTATTTAAAAGAATAAGTTTCCTAAATTATAAATTAAAAAAGGCCTAATTAAATAAAAATATTAATAGGCTCTTTAAAGCTATAAATTAGAATATTATTAATAAGTAAGCTTAAAGGATATTACTAATACCCCTTTATTTATATCCTAACTTAATATATATATCCTTATATTAAGATAATATTAATATTAACTTAAGTTATAAAAATATATATAATATAAAAAAGCATTATTACTGCCCTTATTCCTAGCTAAATTAAGGTAAGGGTAAGAGCTTTAATAATAAGGCTGATAACTATGGCTCTGGCTATTATAAGATTATAACTAAGGTATTTAAATATATCAAAATAGTTGGTAGCTAATCGATAGAAAAACCTAATGATAAGGAAGTTATTATTATTATTATTAATACTAGTAAAGATAATTCTTAAAAGGAAGAGTAGATTTAGGCGGATGATAAGCCTTAGGATGAGATTAAGGCTATGGCTATAATAAGTGGTGGGCTTAAAATTAGGCATTATAATATCTCCTTTAAAAGTCTTAGGGTAATTTAAGAGAATCTATTATAATTAAATGCTTTAATAAGCTAGGAATTAGATAATAGATATAGTTTAGCTATTTTATAACTTAATTAAGATAGGCTTTAATATTAATTAAGATTAGCCCTATAATTTCTTAATACCTTATAATTACTCCTTTCTAGGATACTTATAACCAATTAGCTTAATTCTAGGCATTAACTTTTATATAAAGTTGCTCCTACTTATAAAAAGTCTAGAATATTAATCCTACTAATATTGCTGGTAAGTATATTAAAGTAAAGATATATTATAATTAATAATATTATTAAGATAGAGAGGTTTGATTTAAATTAATAGTTATTAATATCTAGGATGTTTATATTTAATATTATAAAGCCTTAGATTTAGCTAATATTACTACCTATTAAGAGTAGTTAATATTGATATTAAGGGTGATTAAAGCTTATAATGCTTCGTTATATATAGATATCCCTAGCCTCCTATACCCTTTAAAGAAGACAAGCCGGCCCATATAGCACTTCTCTTTTTAAAGGCAAGGTCCCTAAAGCTTTTCTAATAAAAGGTAGAGGCGCTGTATTACCCCTGGCTTAATTATGGTAGAAAGATATAGTGATAATTACTTTTTAAGATATTATTAATATTAAGCGATATAGCTATTAAATATAGTAGGATTATATATTGTTCTACTTATTATAATTAATATTTATTAGCTAAGGAGATTTAATATAATAAGGTTAAGATATTTATATCTTAATCTTAATTTATTAGGTAATAACTTTATTATTATTATAGTTATTAATAAACAATATTAATGTTATCTTAATTAAAATCTCTTACTTATTAATAAGAGCTGCTTTAATAAATATCTTTTGCTTTTTATTTATAAATCAGTTATTATTATCCTTAGTAAAAGTATTGCCGTGCTTTTTAGTTAACTTTCCTATTTTCTTGTTTTTTCCGCCACCCTCTTTATACTTTAGCTTCTAAAGGTATTAATTAAAAGATAAGTTAATAGCAATATAATAAATAAGAGTAATATTAAGATTATAAATATATTTAAATTAATAATATAAAAATTAAATTCCTTATTTAAAGTATTGATTAGTATAGAATATTCTCTAGGGTTTTTATTATTATTTATAGGTAGTAGCGTTTTTAGTAAACCGGTAGTTAAAGTTTCTTATAAATATTCCTAAGGCTTTTTTAAAATAGCATCCTTTAGCTTATTTATTATAGGGAGATAAATAATAAAGGGATTGTGCTTTTAGGCAGGATCCTACTTAAAGTAATAACGCTTAGTTAGATTATTTATGATGATAAAGAGGGGGCTTATTAAAGGGATGGAAGTAAAAGGATTATTATTAAGGGGAGCTTTATAGGTTTACTAAGATATAAATAAGTGAGGTAAGAGGTTAAGGGGTTATATGATATATAAGGGAGATTTTTAAAGTAAAGCAGCAGGTATTAATAACTTAATTATATAAAAGGTATATATTTAATAGCTATGATAATATAATTATAACCCTTAGCTTATAACTAAGGTAAGATTTTATTATCTTAATTTAAATTAAAGATTATAATATTATTAAAGATAGTAAATAATAGATTTAAATAAGCCTTTTTACCTTAAGTAATATAAAGAGATATCTTATAAGATATAACTTTAAGAAGCTTAATTAATAATAATAAGGGTAGTTATTAATAAGAATGAGATGAAGGTATTAATAAAAATAAGATAAAGGTAGTTATTTATAAAAATAAGATAAAGGTAGTTATTAATAATAATAAGATAAGTATATATTAAAGGAATAATAAGTATAAATATAATATAATAAAGAAGCGCTATTATAAAGGTAATAATCGATAAATAAAAGAAAGTAGAGAACTTAAATATTATTTAGAAAAGTAGGAATTAAATAAAAGAGATAGAAAGGTTAAGGTAATTAAAGATAACTATAAACTTAAGTCAACTCTTTATATATAAAGGTAGCTTAAGGCTAACTTTAATATATATATAAACTATAAACCTTTATCCCATTCCCCTTAAAAACTTTAATATTATACTTATTTAACCTATTTATCTTTATATTTTTCTCTTATAATTTAAGAAGCGGTAATTAAAATAATAAAAAGCCATTATAAAGCACTATTAATATCTTAATATATTAATATATTTAATTATAATAATAATAGCAGCCTTGCTAATAACAACCTTTATCTTCTTAATAATAGCAACTTTATTAATATTATAATTATTTATAGCGATTAAACTTAAAATATATATAAGCTTATCTTTATCTCTTAAAATAAGTGGTTTAATACTACCTTTAATGGTAATATAAAGGTATACATCTACCTTATTAAGCTAAGAGTTGTAATTAATCTTCCCTTTAAAAGCTAACCTTAAGTATTATAAGAGGCTAAAATTAGCAAGGTTATATTTAAAGAGAAGGACCCTAAGCTTATTAATATCTTACTTTATTTCATTTATACCAAAGGTATATATCTAAGCAGTAAAATTCTTATAAGATCTCTATAAGATTTCCTTAGCGATTAATTATAAATAAATAATAATATATTAAAATTAAGGGAGGGTAAATATATATCAGCGATTTATATTTAGATATTTTGGCTTAATAAATTTTTCTTATTTAATAAGCTAAAGAAAGCAGCTATAATAAAGCTTAAGGCTTATCTTAATAATATACTTAAGGTTCTTAATATTAAGATTAGTAATAGCCTAAGCCCTTAATGGCTCGCTGGTATTCTTAATATATTTAAGGAAGTATATAAGGATGAAAATATGAAATTTATCTTAAGGCTTATAATTAATTTCCTTTATTAAAATAAATATAAGATCTTTTAATTTAAAGATACCCTTGATTTACTTAGCAATACTTTATAAATAGTGAAGGACCTTATAATAACCCCCTTTATTAATAAGCTGATTAGATCGCCTTAATTATTAAAGTTTTAGCTAGGGCTATTAGTCTTAAGGGCCGTTAGGTAGCTAGGTAGGATTTATAATTCTGGTATTATAATGCTTAAACCTACTAGGGCGGCTAAGATATTATATATATTATATTTAATTATAGGAAATGCTTGGATTATCTTTAAAGCAATTAACCTAAAAGCGGACTATATAATAAATAGCTTAAAATAAATTATACCCTTTACTACCTATATTAAGTTAATAAAAAGTAATCCTAAATTTAAGATCATCTATATTTACTATAATCCATTTCTATAATTAATAAAATGGCTTTATATTTAATTTAATAATTATTATAATATAAGTATTTATATTAAGCGCTATTATTAAGCAAACTTAAAGATCTAATTAATGATTATATATGTTTGCCTATTAAGGGATGAGATGCAACTTAAAATAGCCTTTATATTAATTAAAGATAATTCTTAATTACCTAAATAATATTATCTAAAAGATTATTATAAGATTTACTAAGGAAAATCCATCTATTATATATATATTTTATTTAAGACTAAGGCTATAACCCTTATTATTATTAATTATAACTATATCCTTTTAACTATTAACCTTATATTTATATTACCCTGGTTAAAGGTATGATAAAGGCTCCTTATATTAATATTTAAGGATAATATAACTCACTAAGATTATAGAATTAAGAAAGGGCTTAACTTTATTAAATAATATTTATAAATAATATATTATAGGTATATAAGAAAGAATGTAAGAAAGCTATTATATTCTTTAATGAGAAGGGGATTTCCCTTTTATATAAATTTTATTCATCATTATCTAAATATATTGCTATAAATAAGATTTATAGCTCTCTTCTTCTTTAATATAGATTTATAATATAGCATCACTTTTATAAAGAGTTAATAATAATATTAATTAATAAGCTTATCATAAAGGGTTAAGTTATTATATTAGGAAGGGTTTTTGCATCAATTTATATATATGCTATATACCGAATTATATTTAAGGCTTTATTTAAATTAATTATTGCGATAATATATATTTATAATGCTGGGTTAAAATATACGTAATTAATAGCGGTTTGCCGCGGATCATAGTTTTTATTATATAATGATATTAAGTCTTAAATATCTTAAATAATAATAATATTTATTATGCCTTTTTATATATACCTTTGCTTCTTTTACTTTATAATATATAAAGCGTTAAATATTATTTAAGTATTGGTTCTTTAAAGTGATTAAATCTTATATAAAGCTATAAAATAAGGCATATATATAAGTAAAGAGGTAAAATCCTTAATTAATATTTATTAAGATTTTAATAAGGATAAGGCTTATATATAGTAAAGGATATAAAGAGCTAAAATATTAATTTTAAGTAATTAAGGTTGCTTATTAAACTAATTATTATAGTTTTAGTTTTTAGCTTTATTTAATATACCCCCCCCCTTAAATTAGCCTTCTTATTAACTAATATAGTTTACTTTAGCTCTTAATTCTATGCTTATAACCTATTAATTATATTCTTAATATTTAGCCCTTTGGCTTTATAAGACCTTAATTATAAATCTGCTAAATGCTTTCTTTTATATAATTTACTCCTTAATTGCTTTTATAGTATTTCTTCCTCAATCTACTTTCTATGCTTAAGCTGTAGTTTTGCCTCCTTCGCTTACCCTTTAGTATAGCAGTGTTTATATTAAATAAGGTGTTCTTCTAGGCTTAATATTATGATAGTGATGCTAATCTTAATGGTAACTAAGCTTAATATGTTATAGCTCCTCCTTTTACTGCCTATTATAGCAAAGATTAAGCCTAGGATGAGCTTTTACTATAAGATTAATTATAATGGTTGTTTATGCCGCATTATATTAAGGGTAGGGAACGTAACCTTAATAGTAAGTAGTTTATTAGCCGTTAATTTAATAGTGGTGATGTTAAATTAAATAATAAGCGTATTATAGTTTGATGCAGAGGAGGAGAGTGAAAGTTAGATATAGATCGCTTAGCAGTACGGTATAATAATGGGGAGTATAAGCTTCTTAATAGGAAAGATTATAAGGTTATATTAATTAGTTATAATCGCTTATATTAATAAAAGGTAAGAATATATATATAAAATAAATTTTATATTATATGTTTTTATAAAGGTAGAGGAATTACTTTTAATAAAAATTAATATAGAATTAAGTTAATATAATAATATAATTATTATCGTGATATAATAAGTTATTATTTATAAAGGTTTTTAAATTTGATTTCTTTATTAGGTTATTAAAGTTTATTTATAAATATTAAAGGTGAGAATGTTTTTATATAATATTACTTTATATTAATATAGAGGCGATTTTCCAGTTTGTTATATTAAGTCTTAATAATAATAACTGAAGTTTTCCTTAGGTATTGGCTTATTTTACCTTAATATTATAGATGTATTTTAATATGGCCTTTTTACCTATTAATATCTTAAAGGTATTATCCTTTAATAAGTTCTCCTTATTATATATTTTAATAATATTAACCTTTATCTTTTAATTTAATTAAATTATATATTTAATTGCTTAAAGGTATTTTATTAATATAATTAGGATTTCTATAAATTAGATATTGTTTATATATTAGAGGTTGAAATCTTTTATCGCAATATCTATTATAATAATAAGAACTTTATTTTTATTAATTAGCTCCCCTCTTTTTTCAAAATTATCCATTATTTTTTATTTTTTTAATATTGATATATTGGAGGAGAATAAAATTGATTTAACTTCTTTATATAACTCTTTATTAGTGATTAGGAAAAAGTATATTAAAATCGTATTAATAGTTTATATATAAAAGGTAATTGTATATCGCTTTTTATAGGGATTTAATGTTAATAGTATTATATAGGGGTTTTTATCCTTTATTATTTTATTAATTAATATTTAAAGCTGATTTAATTTAAGGCTTTATTATTTAAGCTTATTTATATATAGGGTAAAGTCCTACCCTTAAAAGTTATCTAATTTTATATATTGCTTCTTTAAATCTTTTTTAATTAAATTCTGGATCGCTATAGGAATCTTTTAATAAGGGTTTAAGTTAAATATTCCTTTAAAAATATTATTTAGATCTTTTTCTCTTTTTATATATTTTAACTCTTATTTTAAGATTATAATATAGGGATATGATATAATATGTATAAGGTGGAGCTATATATCCTCTATTTTAATTATACCTCTTTAAATAATATTATATCTAGTGGGCGGATCTTTGGTAAAAAGCTTGTTTTATATCTTAATATCGATCTTTCTTTAAGCTTAGTTATTTTTTCTTTTATTTAATTCTTTTTTAATAATTCTTTTTATATTTAAAGTAAGGTTTTTCTTGATTTATTGTATTTTAATATCCTTAATTAAAGCGATTATAATATTCCTATCGTTAATTAGCGGTAGCTAGTTAAGCACTTATTTACGTTATATTTAACCTTAATAGATTATCTTGATAAATAGTGCGAGATATACTTAGATTATATCAACTTTCACTTTAATATTAGCTTTAATTATAATACCCTTTATATAGATATAAATAAATTATTTATATAATCTTATGATATTATCTATTGAATTTAATATTAAGATATTAGGTGGGTTGTTAGATTTGATTTTAAGCTTATTTAATTTTCCATCCTTTTAGGTTTTAAAAGATTTTTATTAATTTATATAGAAATTGGCTAGCGCCCTTTATAAGATATATGCCTCTTTAATACTTATATTATATATTATAAATAAGGTAATAGGATTTTTATTAATTAATTAAATGTTGCTTATAACCCTATATATTATTATCTTTAAGTTATTATTACCTTTAAAGTTTTATACCTTATTTATAATGATGATATTAAACGCGGTTAATAGATATATTTTCCCCTTATTATATAGGTTTATAAGCTTTTTATATATTTTATTAATAATAAGAAAGATATAGCGTGAATTACCCTTCTTAAAATTAAGGAAGTTTTCTTTATTAATAATATTAAATATTTAGTTTATAATTTATTTTCTCTCTTTAGGATTGTATAGATTTTAGTTAATTATTAGCTACTTATAATAATAAATAAAGCTTAAAAACTACTTATATATTTCATAATTAGTAAATATTTTTCATATCTCTCCTCTTTATATATCTCTTAAACCCAGCGATATAATTATAAAGGCTGGGAGGTTTGTTATATATATTAAGATCGATAAAAGTTCCGAATCTTAAGAATAAGGGCATTAGATTATATAATCTTATTATAATAGGTAGCGCATTATCTTATCTTTAATACCCTTAGGGAGATGATATATAGGCTTGTTAATCTTCCTTTCAGCCTTAAATGCTTTTTTAAATTTAAAAAAGCAGGCTTTTATAAGGAGGTATATAAGGACCATCCTTATCTTACTAAATCTAATATTAAGATTAATAATACCTCCGTTAACTCCCATCGTAATCAGGTTGGTAAATATTATATAAATTTTAAAAACTTATTATAACTTAAGAATGCCCTTTATATTTTAAATATAATATTTATCTTTATTATTAAAGGATGTTTTAAGGAAGATTAAGGCCTTTTTTAATATCTTAGGGTTGATTTTATATAATCTTAACTCTATATTTAGCTTATCTTTTATAGCGTATTTAAGGCTAATATTATCAGGGGTTGCAGCTTCTTAGATAAGCTTAAGGAATTCCTTTATAAAGAGAAGTTATTAGTTATCATCCTTATTATTAAGGATTATAATAGGAGAGTTAGGCTTTAAAGTAAGTTCTTATTAAAGGTTTTTATTAAGCTTTTCCTTAGGCTCTTTCTTAGGTTTAGGCTTATTTAGTTGCTTAACTTTAGCCTTAGGCTAGATAATGGGTAGTATAGTTATTTAGGCTTTAGAAATTATAAGTATATTTCCATTTTTAATCAAGTAGGTAGGCTTAAAAGTCTTAATCTAGATTTAAATTAATATAATTATGAAATTATATTTTATATTTATAATTAATTAGTTTTTTATATTAAATATATCCTTAATAATAAAGTATATAGACTAGTTTTATGGGATTCTTAATGATATTTTTACCTAATTTTTAAAACTTTTATAGCTAAAATATTTAAGTTATAGGAGAATATTATAATTATTCTTATTAGAAAACTCATTAAGTATTATAAGTTTATATTTATTAAATTAACTTTTATTAATAAGGATTGAAACTTATTTAATAAAGATAATGGTATTAAAGTTAAAGAATATATTATTTATTAATAAGTTGATATATCGCTTCTTAGATAGGGATTCTTTATTAAGGAGCTTAATTTTAGGTTCTTTTCACTTTAATAATTAATTATTTATTAAAGGTATTAATGGCTGCTTTAATATAGGGGCGCTTATAGATTAAGAGTGTTATATATTACTTAATATTATTAATGTGAAGTAAATCATCCCTATATTAGCTAGAATAATCTGCATTATTAATATATAGTTTGGATAAGTTACCTTTTAAGGTTATAATATTAATAATAGGTGGAAAGTATATTGGTTATTAAATAGCCTTGCAATTTTAAGTTTTTAAAATATTAATTATAGGCTTAAAAGGTAAGTAAGATATTTAAGTATTTATTTATATAATATCGCTTCTTATAAATTTACTAGTAGGCCTTATTAAAGCTAACCTTTTATAAGTTATATAAATATTATTAAAAGAAAGTTAAGAGGCTATTTATATTATTAAGAAGATAATAAAAAGGTTATTATTAAGTTATATTATATAAGGCTATTAATATAATGAAGCTATAAAGGTATAGGTTTATATGAGTTGCCTAGGAAGTGATTGAAATATTAAAAGCTATTACTTAGTTTATATACTTTTAAATCTAGTTGGTAGAGTTTTATTATAAGGCTATTTTTAAATAATACTTAAGTTAATAGGTAACCTTCCTATAATATTAATAAATTCCTTCTAAGCCTTACTATTAAAGTTAAATCATTTAATATTAAACTAACCCTCCTTAAGCAATAATAAGATTATATAAAGCCTATTATTCCTTCCTTAAAGGTATATGGATAGGTATATCAATTATTATATTTATTACTTAATATATTTATCCTTTATATAATCTTAATAATGATAGTATATAATAAATCGCGTTAATATTATTAATATTATATAGGAACTTAATAACCGCGGCTTATAATAGATTGTGGAAGCATTATTTAATGTTATAATATTGCCATTTAGCTAATAACATCTTAGATATATAATGGTAGCTTATAAAAAGATATCTTTTAATTCCCTTTTAAAATATTAAGATAATTAAGGTTTTTTTTATAACCTGGTTTATACTTATAGATATATTCCTCTAACCTAATGGTATTTTTACTCTCCTAACTTAAAGGTCTACCTTAATTAACTCTTATAAAATAATAATTTATAAGATAATATTATTATTTTTATTTTTTAAGATATTAAGATGCTTTGAAATCTTTCTAGATTATGATTTATAATTATATATGATTCTTATTTAATTTAATATTTTTATTATTTAGCTTATAACTTTATATTACTTAATATTTAAAGTTATATATTTAAGAAGGTATTTCTTCTACCTTAGTTCTTATAAAATCTAAAATATGCTATATTAATAGCTATTAAATTTGCATATTTATATAAAAGCTGGCTTCTTTAAATATCTTAGTAAGGGGTTGGGGGCAGTATTTTATTTCTCATTTTTCCCTGCTGTTTATAATATAGCCAATATTACTACCAACATTACCTATTATAATATAAGCATTTCCTTATTAATAAAATAAATATATTAAAATCTATATATATTAAATTTTCTATATAGCATAGTTAATGGCTAGAAGTAAGTTCTTATTATTCTTCTTCTCTTAATATATAAAATATAATAGATATAATGACTAATATTAACTATCTATAATCCAAAGACTTACCATATTTAAAATAAATATAATAAAGCTTTAATTACAGAGATTTCTCTACGTGGTCTAACTTATAACTAGGTACAGCTCCTTTGTTTCCTTATTATTCTGCTACCAGCGGTATAGTTAATATATAAACCAATATTAATTACCCTAGGCATAGTATATTATCATATAAGGAATAGATTTATTAAAGTTTTCTTTATAATAATTTCTCCGCGTGATCTAGCCTATAGTTAAGTATAGCTCTTTAATTCTCCTTTTCTTTTACTACTTATAATGAAATTAAGATGACGATCAATATTAACAACCCTAAGCATAAAGTTTTATAATATCTTTAATAGATTTATAAAGCTTTCTCTATAATTATTTCTTTATATAGTTTCGATTATAGCTAGAAATATATTCTTATTACTATCTTTTTTCTACAGCTTATAATATAATAAACGTATTTATTAAAACGGGGTGATCCAAGCTTAAATCCTTACCGCCTGTGATGTGAATCTACTGGAGCCCTCCTAATGATTGATTCCATTTAGGGCCTAATATATAAATGAAAGCAGCTTATATAGTTTTCTTTATTTTATTTCCTGATTAAGGACCTATATATTAACCGATATTTCTTTATTTATAACTTTTATAGCATTTCTTTTAAGATAGCTACCTTTATCTTTCATGCATATTATATAGCTTATAATGCTTAACTTGCAATTAAGAATAATTCCTTATATCTTTCCTTTTCTATTTCTTAATACTTTATAAGATCAATCGTTAACATTTTTATCCTTATTATCTTAATTTCATCCTTATATTTAAATATAAAGGATAGTTTATTATATTAAAAGGTCCTAACCTCCTTTCTTAACAAGCTAAGGAATATATTATAAGACCTTTTTTTCTTAATATACTTTAAATAAGCAACCTTCCTTATATTATATTAATTATCAATTATTATATCTATATTATTAAGGGTAATTAGAATTATATTAATTAAAGAATATATTAATAAATTATTATAAATAAATGCCCTACCCTTTATATATTTTTTAAAATATTAAATATATAATTTTATAAAATTAATCTTTCCTTTAATAAAAATAGATTAAGGATAAGGGTTGGTAGAGGAACTGGCATTATTAAAATTACTTATAATAAAACCAGTTGAAGCTTATTAATAAGCTTAGCTATCTTCTCTAGCCTTTAACTAAATATTATAGGGGTAGTTGTTAGTTAAAGGCTTAGACTTAAGGAGATCATTTATTAATAAATTGATTAAGGTTAGCTAATAAGCTTAAATACCTTGATAAGCCTTTAGCTTAAAGTTAGGATAGTTGCAGCTAATTAAAGGGCTAATAATTACAAAATTATTTATAGATGAATTAATTAGGGTTAGTTAATAAGCTTAAGTACCTCTTTAAGCCTTTAATATAGAGTTAGGATAGTTGTGGTTAGTTAAAAGGCTAGCCTAGGGGGGATTATTTATAATTAAAGCGGCCGTAATTAGCTAATAAAGTTAGCTATTTTATTAAGCTTATAATTAAGTGTTAGGGTGGTTATAGCTAATTAAAGGATTAGGCTTAATAATATCATTAATAGTTAAATTAGCCGTGGGTTGCAGAAGAGGTTATTTACCTTATTAAGCTTATAATAAGATATTAAGGTAATTATAGCTAATTAAAAAGCTAGCTTTAATAATATCACTTATTATTAAAGTAATTAAAGCTTATTTTATATTTTATTTATAATTTTAACCGCCTTTTTAAGTTAATAATTAAGAGTTATAATAATTACTATTATTTAAAAGATTAACTTTAATAAGATTATTTATCGCTAAGGTATCCTTAGGTTATCTTATAATTTATTAATAACCTTAGTTATCCTTTTAAGTTAATAATTAAGAATTATTATAATTGCCATTAGTTGAAGGGCTGGCTTTAATAGGATTATTTATCATTAAGGCGGCTTTAACTTACCCTATAATTAATTAATAACCTTAGCTATTCATTTAATCTGGTGATTAAGAGTTATAATAGCTGCTATTAATTAACGGATTAGCTTTAAAGAGATTATTTATTACTAAGATATTTATAGCTTATTATATATTCTATTGATAACCTTAACTGCCTTTTTAACTTTATATATAAGTATTAAGGCATTTATATTTATTAGGATATAGCGGCGATTTTATTAATTGCTTAGGCTTATAATGTTAATCCTGATAATCTTCCTCTAGGCTAAGTTATATATCATTAAGAAATCCAACTCTTATTTTTATTATCTTATTATTAATATATTCTTTACTAATTAGGTTTATATATTAATATATTAATATCGCTCCTTATTAAGATTTTACTCTTAATTTAACCTTTAAATTATATAAGATATTAAATATCTTTCCCTTATTAGATATAATGTTAATGAGGTTATTTGATTTTGCTATTAATATTATAAAGTTAAGCTTAGTTAGTATTATAATTGCTGAAGTAAAAAGGTTCTTAAACCTTATTCCCTCCTTAATTATAAGGTTAACTTTATAATCTGGTATTCATGCTAATAATATAAGGTTAGGCTTATTTAATAAGGTTGAATTATTAATATTCTTCCAACTTATCTTTTCTTAATTTCTAATGTTATAGGAAATACCTTAGTGGTTTTCTATCTTAGATAATCTATTAATTAAGGTTAAGAAATTATAGCTTATTATAAGGAAAGGATTATCATCTTAGAATCTTATTAATAAGCGCTTAAAGTTTTAAATAAAAAGCCTCCTAATATATATAAGAGTTTGTGATAATAAATATAGGATTTTAAATTCTTAAAAGATAAATTCCTTTATTGATTTAGAATTAAAGGGTTATATTAGTTTTATAAACTTAGTAAATAATGATTATTTATAATATGATGGATTAAGAAATAGCTAATAAGTTAATAGGTGCTGGTTATTAGGTGAGATTTATATTAGTTGTTTAGATTTATTAAGGAAGAGATCTGCTAGGTTTTTATTAAGGGAGGTATATATTAATTGATTAAGTTTATTAATAAAAAGACCTGCTATATTATTATTAAGCAAGGTTTATATTAGTTATTAAGATTTATTAATAAAGAAAGCTGTTATATTATTATTATTTATAAATGGTAATATAGGTTGGAAAAAGAATTACCTTAGGCTATTTTAGGATAGATCCCCTAATATTAAGGAGGTTGGAGATTTGAAAGATAAAGGAGATATCGCTAAAGCGAATCTATATAGGGCGCTTAAATCTTAAAAAGCTAAATTAATAATATGCTATAGTATTAAAGAATTGAAAAGGTTAGTTTTTAAGTTATAGCTATTAGGCAGCTTTATAAAGGGTTGCTTATCATATGATAAGGATGGTAATAAGCCGCTTTTTCTAATATCATAAAAGAAGCTTATATTAATATTAATTAATAGCTAAAGAGCGGTAGGAAGGGAATATTACTTTAGATATTAAATATAAGGTTTAGAAATATTTAATGATAATTAATTATTAATGGGGATTTATAAATATTAATAGCCTAACTTTAAATATTATATATTTATTATTATAGGGTAGCTTAATTAACTTTAATGCTAATAAATTATTTAAAAGCTCTTATATTATTTAACTTCTATAGCCTTATAACTTATAGATTTCTTATATTAAATATCAACTAATATAAAGAAATAAATCTTTTAATATTTATTCTATTTATAATATCTTTTCTTAAGTTTTAAGATATTATAATAGATATTAATCTTTTAAGCCTAGCTTTAGTGTTAACTAATAAGAAAAAGAAAGATATTAAAGATTTTTAGAAAGATAAATTAAGATTAATGCTATATATATATTATATTAATATTTAATTTAAGACCTTTAATAAAGGTAGATAGAAAGAGACCTATTGTAATTAAATTAATAAGTCTATCTATATAATAGTAAGCTTAAGTATAGCTAATAAAACCTAGCTAAAATAGTAAAGGTAAAGGTTTGCTTTTAATATTATATAATAAGAAGGAAATATAAATCCTTTGCTATTAATGACTTAGTTTTTAATAAATAAGTAAAGGTTTAATATAAGCCTAAGGAATATCCTAATGAGTTAGCTATTAATATAACTTAGGATATTAAGGTATACTTATTATAAATATCTAATCCTATTATTAATATAAAGAAAGCTTTTTATAAGACTCTTAAAATAATGGCTAATATAATGGGTAATATAATAAATATAACTAAGGAATTATTAATTAATTAACTAAATAAGAAATACTTTTCTAAAGCTTTAATTAATCTTATTCTAGTCTAATTATAATACAAATTATAATAACGATAATTTAAATAGAGATGTTTTTTTTATAAGATAAAAGATAGATTTTAACCTGGATTATTAAGAGAAGCTAGACTGGCTTTCTTGCTACTGTAAACTTAAGGACAGCTTATTCTTAATAAAAGAAATTATTATAGCCGCTTTTACCGAAGTTAGCGACTGCTAGGATTATATAAGGGTAAGATAATTACCTCGTGATAATACCGTATATTTAATTAATTTTAAATAGCAGCACTATTTATAAGGGGAATAAATAAGAGAATAAGGTTTAATTCAGCTTAATTAAAACTTTATAAATTAATAGTATATATATTTAAGAATTCTTATTAATTCAGAATTAAATTACTTCATTATAAGGGAATATTAATACTTCTTCTTATTATAATCTAGCTTAATTAAATATATTTCTAAATAATAGCCTGAGTTATTACTCTATTATATATATTATATACTAAAGTAAATTAACGACAACTACCTTTTATAAAGCATATTAAAATACCATTATCTTAATACCACCTTTATTACTTATATCATTATAAATAAAAGTATAATCTATAGCAAATCGTTAATATTAAGATAATAGTTTAATATATATACTCCTATTAAATACGGCTATATTTATTAGCAGTGCTAAAGTAATATTATAAAACTATATAGCTACCTTTAATATAATCTTAATATAAAACTCTTAAATTAAAAGATATTAATTATATTATTATTAATCTAATATTAACTATTTATAGATTAATACTTTAGGTTAATATATTTTCTCTTAAAGGATCTTTTCACTATAAGTCCCTTTTTAGTACTTAATCTCTTTAAACCTTAAGTCTCAGGTCTACTACTCAGCTATATTATATCCCTATTATTAACACCACTAAAGGTATTACTTATACTCTCTTTAATATTAGCTATATTATCTTAAAATTAAGATAGTAAAGGAACTTTAAAGAATTTATTTAGTAAATCTTCTCTTATAAAGGGATCCTCTTTTATAATATTTAATTATAAAGTAAAATTAAAATCAATAATGCTAATAGTTATTAAATCTTAAGACTAATTAATAATAATTAAATCATTAAAAGATATATTTAAACTAATACTTAATATTTTATCTATCCTTACCTTCTTTAATTTATATATACTAGAATCTTTATTTTAACTTTAATTAGCCTTAGCTGTAGAAGGAAATGCTGTAGCGAGAGATAATACTAGGTTAGCCTTATTAAAAGTATAACCCCTAACGCTCCCAGTATTCTTCCTAGGTATTATCTTTAACTTTAAACTACTAAACTCCTTACTACTAATATTAAACTTAGCATCTGCCTTAAAATTAATATTTAAGGGGATAATAACTAAGATATATATACCCTAAGGGATATTATAAAGTAATAATATATTTAAAAGGCTAATTATCCTTCTTATAAAGTAAGCCCCGTGGTTTTATATTTAAAAAAAGCTAATTCCACTACCATTAATAATACTTTAAGATCTTATATTATAGAGGTATTTAGTAAATTAAGGCTAATAAAGAAGGATATAAAAGGTATTTAATATTAAATAGCGAATACTTAAAGCTCTTAAGATTCTCTAAGATTATAATCTAATCCTATATATACATCGCTAATTATTGCTTTTAGAAAATATTTAAATATAAATAGCTAAGGGTTAATAAAGGCTAATAATATTAATTTTAAATAACTAGCTATTTATTATTTAGCTTTCTCTAGGGGAATGGGTATAGAATTATTTTAATTATAATAAAATATATCTAAAGAATTATAAGATATAAGGTTTAAATATTTATAATCAGCCTTTAAGCAGTTTACCCTCCTATTAATTCTAATTAAAGCCAATGCTTAGCGCTTATTTTATAAAATAATATTCTTAAAAGCCTTAAGATATTTTAAATAAGGAAACTTATATTTAAGTAGCTCTTTTAGTTTATATAAAGGTCTTTTAAATATAATAAGCCTAATATATCTACCCTATTCCCCTTTTTATATATATATATTAGCACTTAATCTTCTCTAAATATAGATCTTCTCTCAACCTCTTAAATCGCCAGATATATCCCAGGGCCTGATTATTTATATATACCTTGCCCTCCTTATTACCTATTAACTAATGGCCCTATTTACTAGCTTACTATTAAAACCTATTTAGCTATAAAGAGCTGAAGAAACCTATATATATACTTTATAATTAGCAAGAATCCTCCTGCTAATTAAAATATCTTAATTATATATAATCTATATTAATATATCCTTAGCTTTAAAATAGCTAGCGTTAATATCTAAGATTTAAAGGTAATTTATAGCTTTAACTTCTTAGTTTATCTTTAAGAAAAGATTTTCAAGCGGCTTTTTTTCAAATGAATTTAAGCTATAGCCTTAAAAGCATCCCATTCTAGGGTTTACTGGGGTTAGGCACTTAATAATTAATAGCAAGGGGCTATATTAATATTTAATAATAATCCTATTTTTATTTATAAAGCATAAATGCTTTAGCTAAGTCTTAGGTCACTACCCCCCCCCCCCTTTTAAAATAAGAGGCTATATAATAAAGGGTAGTAGGTAGGCCGTTTAATATGCTTAATAAGGGGTAAAGGGAGTGGGATGGTTAGGCAGTAATGCTAGGCCTTATAGCTACGGCCAGGATTCTTTTATATAATATATATAAAAGATTTTATATTAATTTCATTAGAATATAATTTAAATAATATTAATTTTAATTCTTAATAATATATATATTAGATTTAAAAGTAAGGATTTAAGATATATTTAATATGAATATAGCTATTTAAATAAAATAGAATGAAAGCTATTTTTCACCTCTTTAAAAGAAGAAGATAGAGTTTTAAGGCAATAAAGTGACTTAAGAAAAATAAAATAATATAAAAAGAGGCATTAACGCAAGAATTTTAAATAAAGAAGATCAATAGATAATAAATTAAAAGATTAAATTAGATTAGATTTAAATAAAGAATTGTTAAGATAATAAGCAATATAAATAGCCTTCTGGAAGAAAAAAGCTATTAATTAAAGCTAAGCCCTATATTTAAGAATTATAGGCTTTGCTTATCTCCTCTCCTTAATAAATATAAATTATCCTATATAAACTTTCTTTTTTATCCTTTTCTTTTTTTTTTCTAAACTAATATCATCAAACCCTTACCCCTTTATCCATCTTATTAAATTATAATATCTTCTTAATATAATATAAAAATGCTTTTCTTATAAATTAATTAATTCTCAAAAGGTATAAAAAAGGCTATTATAAGGATATAAAGATAATCAGCCCTAAAAGCATTATATTATTACCCTTAAAGCCATTATACTTAAGATAAGCTATATATCCCCAATACTTATATTCCAAGCCCCCGCCCTAGGTAGTGATTATATTTAAATTAGAGAGATTAAGGGTAGATTTTATCCAAAACCTTTTTTATTATATTCTTTATCTTATTACTTAGCTTATAAAGCTACCCATCTATTAACTTAATATCACTATTCACTTAATAATAACGCTTAATAAAAATCTTTATATTATTATAATTTTTAAAGCAAAGATATAGCTATCTTAATTTAAAATCTAAACTTTTTTAAATATTAATAATCTTAGAATTTAGGTGGCTAGTTATCATCTTAATATAGTTGGTAGATAGCGTTATTCATCTTAATCTATAATTTACTTTATTTATTTTTAAGTTTATTATTTTAAAAATGGAAGAAAGATCAGTAGAGTTATTTCAATCTAGATATAATAAATATATTATCTTAGCCAATCTAGATAAACTAGGATCCAACGTTTTAAGGATATAAATATAATTTAATAATATAATAGCTATGATGATTAATAATTTAAATCTAGCCCTAGTTATTGGAACCTTAATAGCTATATTATAAATAAAGTGATTTTTCATTAAATTTACCGCTATTTATAAAATCTTATAAAGGAAGTTAATAGAAATTTTATATTTAAAGATCGTCTATATATTAGGGTAAATGAATTTAAGGATGATATAGAGGATGCCTTTTATGCTGATATTATTACTACGGTATACCTTATAAAGTATATTAAAGACCTTAATAAGCTATTTAAGATTTTAATTATTAATTATTTCAGTATTAAAGAGCTTAGGTAGGTTTTTAAAGTGAACCTTTAGCTGCGCCTTAATAATTTATTATAGGTTATTAAGGTAGAAGAAACCGGTAACTTAAAAGACCTTAATGTAAAATATTAATATATCTTTACCGCCCCTTAATTTTATAATATTAATGCTTATATGAATAATAAGCAACCTAGAAATTCATATTAAGTAGATTATAATTATTATTATTCTTTATATAGATAAAATAGAGTATAATATAAATAGCTTTAATATCCTATTCCTTTAATATAACCTTATAAGTCGCAGCTTCCTTTAATACTTTATATTAACTTCTAAACCTAAGACTACCCATTACTTTAAATATTATAAATACTTAACTTACTTTTATATTTCTATAAAATATTTTTTTAAACCATTAATATTAAATAAAGAGGATATTCTTATAAACCTTTTATTTTTAATTATTTTAAATAATGGTTATATTAATAAGGATGTTACTTTTAAAGAATATAATATTAAAGTTAATAGGGATGCTATTATTATTATAATTAAGTATTTTAAGGTATTATAATGATATGATATTAATATAGGGGATATTTTATAATAGTTATTAAGGCTTATAAAATATAAGAGAGGTGGAGAAGGTAGTAAAATCTTAAAGGGTATTAAGAGGAATAATTATAGCCTTAATATATAATAAAGGTAGATTTATTACCATTTAAGGCTTAAAGCTTATTTTAAAATAGGTTTATTAAGAAGTTTAAAAGTTTATTAATAAGGTAATTAATGCTTAGCGGAAAGTATTATTAATGGTTTAATATTTATACTTATGATAAGTTAATTAAATTAATACTTACTTAAGTTACGCCGCTTAATATCTTATTAAGATAAAGATAAATAGGGGCTTTAAAGGCTTATAAAAAACGCCTTATATTTATATACCGCTATATATAATGCATATATAAAGATTATAAGTTCTTTCTAATTATTATAATTAAGGGCTGCTCTTTTAATTATTTCTTTAGGGAATGATATACTTGATAATAATATAGCTTAACTTATAAAACTTACTAGATAGTTTTTAAGCAAAGGACTTATAAGCTTAATCTCCCTTTTAATATTCTTAATATCTTAAGCTAGGATATTTATAGCGCCCTTCCTTATTAATAGCTTGCTATTAATTATTAAGCTTCCTTCCTTAATAGCTTTAAAGGTTTACTGGTTATTAAGCTTATTACTTAATTGCTTTTAGCTTATAAATTAACTTCTTCTTATAGCTTTTAAGACCTCCTAATCTATAAATATTTAGGTTTTCTTATAGCTTAAGTATTATATTACTTTTTCCCTATAGGTAATAATAACGCACTATATGCGATCTTCCTTACCAGCCTTTAAGTATTAATTGCTATATATATATATCTAATATCTATTTTATAATAATTATAATAACCTCTTTAAAAGGCAATACTATTAGCAATTTCTTATACTTATATAGTATTTAATCTCTATATTGCCTAGCTAATGCCCCCTATTTACCCCTTATTTATATCTCCCTAAATAACCTAAATAGGCTTTATTAAATCCTATTTATTTATACTTATATATTGATATTATAAGTTATTTCAACATCTTTAGATTTATTATTATATTTATAAGTTAAGACCTTTATAATATAATGCTTTTAAATATTAAAAAGCTTATTTAAAAGCATAAGAAGGAGACCTTAAAGGCTATTAACGCTATATATATAATGCTCCCTTTTATAGAGGATATACGGAAGGTTGGGTTCGCTATTCTCTTAGATATCCTTATTATTAATTATATTCTTACTATAGCTAATATAGAATATATATTTAAAGCGCTAGGTTTATATCCTATATTATATATTATAAAGTAATTAGCTAATAAGGCATCTTTTAAATTAACTTAACCTTTAAAGAGAATCTTTAGATATATTTATTCTTAGTATTGGAATTACTTAAGGTGATAATATTTTAAATATTACCGCGCCCCTATTTATATTTAATACTTTTAATGGCTATCCTGGAATCTTTAATTTAACATTAAGTAATCTTTAAACTTTCTCTATTACCCCTTTTAATAAGTAGATGTAATATTCATTCCTATTTATCACTTAAATAATAATTAAAAGTACGATGAATTATAAGACTAGTTTATAGGCAGCTTATATTTTATATATTTTCTTAAGCTATTAAGATTATAATTATTAAGGGTAAGGCGATTAACTTACTTCCTTATTATATATTTTTAATAGGTATAATAAAATTATATTTAAAATAGCTTATTAAGTAGAATTTTATTTTCATAAAGACTTAAGATATTTACTTTAAAGATAAAATTAAACCTTAAGTTAATGAAATTTAAGCAGCATTATTAAAATAGAATAAACTTAACTTTAAAGCCCTAATAATTCAAGACATATTCAAATAGCATTTTAAAAACCTATTTTATAAGATATATAATTAATAAAACCTTAAGTAATAAAGTAAGCAGCAGGATCTATTATATATAATTATAAAGCTAACTTTTAAGTTAAATAACGGATTTAATAATGAAAAGTTTATTAATATAATGAAAGTTATATAGGAGTTAATTATATGGATTATAAAAAATGCAGCTTAAGAGGTCCTTAAGGAGGTTCCAGTAGAAATTAATTGAAAATATAAAGGCATCGCAGTATATTTATAACTTAATTAATTAATAATTTACTATTCTTTTAAGATAGTTTTATTAAGAAAAGCCTTAAGGTATATTATTAAGAAGACGTTAAGTTTATAATACCCTTATTAAAACGCTAGCTGCTAGAAGTTTAAATTAAGGCTAATAAGATCTCACCAAATAGAGAAGAGTTTAATAATTACTTAATATTAATAAAATAAGGTTTCTATATTATTATAATGAGAGATTAAGGTTAAGGAGAGCAATATTTATAGGTTATAAAGGTAGCTAAAGCCTTAATTTAACTAAATAAGGTATAATTATATTAGCATTATTTATAATCTATAAAACTTATAGCAAGATAGGCATAATATTCAGCTTATTAATACCAAAATATATAGTTTAAATTTATTATATAAGGATAGATAAGGAAAAGAGTCTTAATTTTACGTTATTAAAAATATATTTTTAAAATAATAGCGATATTCTTATATTAATAACTTAGTTTTAACAAATTACTACTAAGATTAAACCCTTAAAGAGCTAATATATATATCTACTTAAGAGCACCCTATATATAATAATAATGCTATTATAGTATTTATAAATAACCTTAATGATTACATCTTATGATTAAAAGTTAAACCTATTCTTACCTATAAAGTTATCCAGCATTTTATTAAATTTATCAACTTATATATAAGAGCTTATTATAAATCTTTTAAGAGCTTACTAATCGCCTATATATCTTATATTATTTACTTCCAGTATATCTTAAATAATGGCCATAATGAATTAGTTAGCAGTATTAATAATAATAATAGCTGAGTTTTTAATATAATAGATTCTGCCTTGCTAGCGATTAACTATTACTTGATTATTAATTTATATATATAACCATAATAATATAGGGCTAATAGTTATATTAATAAAGTTGTAAAGGATTATATATATCTATATATAAGTTAATAGATTGATATTAAGCGGATTACCCCTAGCTATAAGCTATATATACTTAACGCTAGCTTATTACTCTATCTATAATCTAACTAGTTTAAAAGCAAGGTTGATAAAAGTAATATAGCTATAATTATTAATATATATAAAGTATACTGCAGCCTAAATATTCAGGTCTCCTTAACTATTAAAGATAATATAGCCCTAAGATGCCAATAATAACACCTATATATAAATAGCTAATAGCTAATTATTACAATTAATCTTATTAATAAAGTTAATTATAATAATTATAAATATACCTTATAGAAAAGCAATTTATATAATATTAATATTAATATTATTATTAAATTTAGCTGCGTTTATAATAAAGAATTTAATTAATTTAATAATATTAACGCTATAAATTCCTACTTTTATAGCTAATCTATACCTTACTTAAGCAATTATATCTTATAAGGAGTCAATAGTAATGATATTAATAGTATTATTATAAGATCATAGTATCTTATAAATAGAGATTATAAATATCTTATTAATATATCTTAGCTTAAAGATATTTATCTTAATATCTTATAATTATAAGTAGTTAAGTATTATAGCATATTAAAATGTTATGGTGAACTAACTTATTATATAATGGATTCCCTAGTCTTTAGGTTAGGGGATGTTATAATTATTAGCTATAATTATTATATTAGATCTAGCTTTAATATTAGCTATATTATATAAGCGTAGAAGGTTAGATGTAATATAATGAGCTTATTAAAGTTAGATAGTAGTCTATAAAGCTATTTATATTTCTTCTTAATTATTAAATAACTTCTTTTTAATAGGATTTATATGCGGCAGCTAGGTTATAGTAGCCTAGGCGTTGGGCTTTATTAGGCTTAAAGGAGCTTATAAAGAATTTAATGAAGCTGCTTTATAGGTATTTAATGCTATAATAGGATAGGTTTGCTTAAAGCTTTATTAATAAAAACTAGAAATATACTTTATATTTATTAACGAAATATATATATAATAGCTATATAAGCAGAGGATGTATCCTAGGTTGCCACTATTATATTTATTATAACTATATTAATATAATTATAACCTTTAATGATTAGAGGTATATAGGACTCTTTATAATAATAAGGGATAATTATTACTTATAAATATTAGGCTTAGGTAATAAAGGAGGCTTAAGGGTATGATATTATTAAGCTTTAAGCTGCTATGGTTATGATAATATAAGCTTATAGGCTAATGCTTAGATATATTATTTTCAGTTTATTTAAATAGACCTTTAATCTTAATATTGTAATGGTGAATATAAAGATAATGGCGAGGAGAAAGGAAGCAGGGGGATTTTATTAATAAGTATTTTTATATATTTAAAGGAAAAGATATATTTATTAAGGCTTAAATTAAGTAATAAATCTTGAATTTAGAAACTTTCTATAATCCTTAATAATTAGAATAAGTTTATAAAAAGGTATTAAGATATAAAGAGCTTATAATTTAATTAAGATAAATCTTATAAAGGAAGAGATGTTTTTTAAAGATTAAGAGCGATATTAATAAAATAATCTAGTTATATTATATAAAGCCTTTAATATAATCTTTAAAGCTTTATACTTATAGGTTAAGAGCTATTTATAAACTAAATATGCTATATAAAAGAATATATTTATAATTTCCTAAATTATCATCCTATTTAAATAGGCAATTAGTAAACCTAACCTAAATATATACTCCTTATGATAAATATTATATATTTATATAAGCCAGCTTTAATAACTAACCTTTATTTATCTTATATTGCCTAACGATCCCTCGCTATATCTTTTAATTATATATATTCTTATAAAGGTTGTAAATTACTTCATTTATATTTTATTATCTAGCTTTAAAACTGGAAGCTTTTGTTTTTACCGCTATATACTTTAATTACTTTTAATATAAATAAAATACTATTATCGCCTCCCTTTTTTCCTTAAGTGAAATTATCTTTAATCTTAATATAGCCTTAATACCTTTATTTTATAAATCTTTGGAATATATTTTATTTACTTAAGTAGAGCTTAATAGGATTTTATAATGGATTTAACTTATTAACGTAGCCCATTATAACCAGCTTATAAGGAATCCTACCTTTATTAAATAATGAATATTTTTAAGTTACCCTTAAACTATCCTTAAATAAACCTTTCTTAATTTTATAATATTATAAATTAATAAATATAATAATATAACTTATAGCATTTCTTAATTAATTAATATCGCGATTTATAAGGCTAGCTTTAAGGATCTTTATATAAGTATAATAACCTTTTAAATATTATAAGATATTAATAATGCTAATTAAGCATTATTTTCAAAAGCCTTTTAATCTAATCAACCCTAATCTATATAAACCCCTATTAATATACCAATTAATAAATAAGGCTTATTAATAAAGGAGGGTAATATAAGATATATAAAGTTATTGCTATAAGGAAATAGCTTTAATAGTTATATGATTGGGTTTAATAATAGGTTTATAATCTTTTTAAATAAACCTCTCTTTAAAGCCAATTATCAACCCCTTATATATATATTTAATCTATAAAAGGATCTTAAATACTGAAATATATTAAAGGACCTCTAGCTATATTATAACCAAGATAAGAATATTTTATACCTATAAAGGTATAATCTACTTATTAGGATAATAACAATTAATCTAAGTATAATTATCATTTTAATTAATGCTATTATTTATAAGGATGGGCTGGCTGCAGCGGCTATTTTCTTTTATCTTAAATCATCTTAAAACTTAATTATAAAGGTTAAGGCAATCAAGGATAATATAAAATTATAAGCATTTTATATTATTCTTTATATAATTAGTAATATTAATCTTAACTATATATCCTTCTAAGCTGCTTATATTAAATACATTAACTTAGAGTTTTATTATATAAATATAAATAATAACCTTAATAGGGCCCTATCTAATAATAAGTTTATTAATAGGTGGCTTTATAAAGCTAATTAGGCCTTATTTATTAAGATTAAGGCAATAATAATAGATATTATTATAAAAGTTAATAGCTTTCCCTTTATAAATATTTATCTCTAGCCAGTTTTCTAGGAAGAGATTAAACCTATTATAAAGATAAGGAATATTTATATATATAAGGTATATAATTATAATTAATATAAGGAGAATAATAAAGATCTAGATTAATTTTAGGTAAATAGCTTAATATTCCCAATCTATAACCTTAATACCGATCTTATTACCTACATTATAATAACCCTAAAGGAATACTTAATCAGCTTTACCATTAACCCCTTAATAAATCTAGTTTTAAAAGGAGCATAAGCGGTTTTTATATAGAAGACTCAGATTATATTAAACCTTTAGTAGGCTTTCTTAACAACGATTATAGCATTAAATAGTTATTAATTGCTTAATAAGGATCTATATATAAAGGCAGGCTTAATAACTAATAATAAATTCTTTAAAAGTTATAGGATAATAGAAAGATATATAGCTTAAAAGGAGTATATTTAGAAATGCATCGCTAACCTTATAAAGAACTAACGAAGGATTAAATCTAATGCTTTAATAAATAAGCAGCAGATACTAGATATAGGCTTAAATAATAACAAGTATAATAACAAGGCTAAGGCTTTAATTATATAAGTTATCGCATTCTTTAAGGTATATTTAAATTAAGCCCTGCCTTAAATAATATTTAAAGTAAATACTTAGCTTATATTTTAAATAAGCGGGTTTTCAATAGAGTTTAAGGGGGAGATATAGTTTAAATAATATTAATAAAGATAACTTAGTTAATGAATTATTTAAATAAGTTCTAAAGGTATAAATAAAATATAATGAGACTTATATAACCTTAAGAGCAGAGATTTTATTTAGAATTTAAATAAATGTATTATCTAAATAAATTTAAAGAATAATATATATATAAGGTGAAGTAAAGATATAATATATAAAAGGGCTTTATAAAGGCTAACTTTATTCTAGCATTAAATAGCATATATCTTAAATATATTTAAAATAATTAGATTATCCCCTTTTAAGAATAAGAGAACGCTATTAAGCCTGAAATTATAAATATAATATAATATAACTTAATTAAATATAAGGAAATAAGGTTCCTATAAAGTATAGTTATTAATTATATATAATAGGGCTTATAATAAATAAAACCACCTTATTTAATATTATAAAAGATTACTTAGCTAGGTATATATATATAAGATTTATTTTATCCCTTAAGCATCAAGCCTATTATAGCTATAGTTTTATAAGGTATATATAGTTAGCCTATGGTTACCGGGCTATTATTTATTAATATTAATATTATATATTCTTTTAATCTTAAGCCCCCTTTAAGTATATTTAGATAATAAAGCGAAGTTAGAAAATTCTTATATAGATAATTATAAAGCGCTATATTATATTAATTTCTTTCTTTAATATCGATATATAATTAAGAGGGCCTTTTACTATAGCTTACCTAAATTAACTATTTTTACGCCTTGATAAATAAGATCAGCTATAAAGCATTCAACCTCCTAATCAGCCTATGCTAACTCTTCCTTAGCAGCCTTAAAATATAAGCGGTAGATATCCTTAATAAAGTCTCGCTATATTTAATAAAGGCCATAAGGTAATTTAGGGTAATAAGCCTTAAATAAAGGGTAATCTTAAATATAACTAAAAAGGTAATAAATAACATTAACTTATTTTCATAAGGGATAGCTGTTATAAGATTTTGCAATATTACTTAGATATATAGGCTATTATATCCCTTTAAGCCCTTACCAACCTATTAATATATAGATTAATATTTTAAAGATTATAAAAAGCTTTCTGCTATTATCTCATTCCTATATTATATTTAATTAAGGCTTATAAAAGGGAAGACCCCTAGATATTAAGATTAAATAGGAAGAAACTTAAATATAGAATTAATACTGCTTATAAACCTATTTATTTATTTAATCTTAAGCAAGGGTAAAAGTTTAATTTATAATTATAAAGGTTTTTTATTTCTAAGTAAGTATAACCTATTAATAAAGCTTAAGTTATTATAATAGGTAAGTTGATCTAAGGTTATAAGAGAGATAATAAGTAGCTTGATATTAAATATATAACTAAAACTAGATATAAAGTAAGAAATTACTTATATTTTAATTTATTAACGATTTAAAGGTTAATAAAAAACTTATTATATAGCGGCTTATTAATTAAGAAAGGCTAAATAAAAACTTAGCAGTTATTTAAATATTGCTAATAACTTTACCTAAGTTTTTTAATATAATAAAAATCAGCTATTTCTAAATTAAGAAACTAATACTACTTTTTCTTATATTATATAATCTACTTTCAATTAAAACCTATCTTTTTATAATAAAGTTTATCTTAAGTATATCCGCCTTTAATTTTTAATTAAAGTAAACTTAAGGGCTTTATTAACTAATCTATTATTTAAGTTCCATAGCTACCTAAATATACTTTTAAGATATCTAATATAAATATAGCTTATCTTATATAATTAACCTTTTCTTATACCTTAATTAATTAATATCTTCTTTATATAATCTAAATCTTTAACCTTATCTTTCTTATAAGAATTCCTATTTTAAAAAATAAAGAAAGCTTTAAAAATATATCTATATTTAATAAAATTAATATACCTTTATCTTAAGTCTTAATATAAATGATAAGATAAAACGCTTATAAAGGTAAATATCTTCTTTCCTTATAACCTTCTAACCATTAAACCTATTAATATTTTAAATATTAGGTTTAATATATTAATATAAGAAGCTAATAGATAATAGTAAGAGCTTTTATATAATGAGTTTTATCTTTTGATTACTTAAGGGCTTAAATTAATCGATAAGGGCTTTTATGCTTAATAAAGTAAGCTTTATATAAACTTCAGCCATTAATTTAATAGCTTATTCAACAATATATATAATTAGATGGTAATTAAGGAAGTTGCTAAATAAGCTTTATTAGTTATTAATAATATCAAGGATAATATTAAATATAATAAAATCTATAACTTAATATCCAATTCTTAAAATAAGATGGATTATTTATTCTTTTAAATTTTTAAAGGTTTAAAGGTTTAAAGCTGGCAATTCTTAATATAGCGAGCCGGCCTCTGAGATATATTTTATCCTTAAGTCACAGAATTATTAAATAAGGTAAAGGTATAATTAAAAGATAAATAGCAAGTTAAGCAGTGCCGTTAATATAAGGATAATAAAGGAATAAGAGATGAGTATTTAAGGCGTTGAATTATATGCTAACTATTATACGCCAGTTTTCTTTTAAATATTTAATACTTATGATATTATAAAAATGATTCTATAAGTCTTAAAAACGGAATTCATAAGGAAGAGAAATATTACCTTAATAAGCTATTTAAATAAGTAAAATGCTAGCTTAAATCTAACTAAGGGAGGGGGGGGGAAGACCTAGTACTTATAATAATAACCAGGATAATACTAATGGGAATAATAATATTTATAAATTAAAGTACTTTAATGACAATTAAGTGGATATTATTTCAAGCTACTAATATTAAGGTATATTATAAGGCGTACTTAATATAATAGGGCGTTTTTCATATAATAATTTAAAATGCTTATAGCGATTAAAAGTCTTATTAAGGATCTGCTGGATAAGATATTAATATAGCTTTTAATGAATAAATATTAAAGCTAAGATAAGAGATTAATTATATAATAGCAAAGTATTATACCTTATAAAAACTTTATAGCGGATTATAAAAAGATTTATATAATATAAAAAATAGCGTATATATTTAAATAAATATAGATATAGCTTTATATTTTATAATATCCTTTATATATTCCCATCCTATTATTAGCTTATAATCCTTTATTATTAATGTTTTTAGGTAAACTTAAACCTTTATTCCCCCCCTTACCCTTTTATTAATGAATACTTCCAATTTATTATAATAGTTCTTTTATTATATTAAGGATTCTATTATCTACCTTTAACCTTTAAGATATAAACTCATCCCTAACCTCCTTATTTATATTAAACTCCTTATTAAAAGGGGAATAGAAGCGTTTAGATTAAATATAATTATTATAATATTTAATATTTAATTTAAACCGTATAAGGCTAGCATAACTAATAAAGGGTATTAATAAAATAATATTATAGGCATTATTATAATATAACTAATATATATTTAAGCCCGATTTATTATTATAATATAATGCTTTAGATTAGATAATAATAATAGTGGCTTCCTTATACTATAAATCATAGCCCTTATCTATAAGTAGGTAATAATACCCCATCACTATATATAGGCAGATTAATGGATTCTTAGCCTTAAGCTTAAGGATATTAAGGAGGTTTAAGCGGCTCTTTCTCTTAAATATAATTTTAATATAAATATAAAGGATATTATCCTTTTTAATATATTAAATCTTATAAACGGCTAGGTTATCTATAGGATCTTTATTATATTTATATATTATAATTAAGTATTTACTTTTTAAAAGGTGGAGCTGGTATTATAATTAATAGTGTTGCTTCTTAATATTAGCTAGGCTTTATGAAAATACCTTTATTTAACTTAGGTATGGATATTTATATATTATCTTTAATTATATTAGCCTTATATATAGAGGTTTTTCTTATATAACGCTTAGTTATATATATAAGATATAATATTTTAATATTTAAGGTTTTATTAATTAAAGGATTAATACTTTGCAGTTAATTAAGTAAAAGCCTACTTAATAATAGGTTAAGGATTAATCACCAAAACTTAATAAAATAGTAAGGGATATATTATATGGGTTATATTTTAGCAATATAAGTATATAAGATAAATTAATTAGCCTAAATAATAATTAAATTAATAATTTTTCTAATTAAACTTATATAGGTAATAATATAAGGAAGGTAAGAAATATCTTATTTAATATATAATCCTTAATTTAATAGTTAAGGAAAAGGTATTATTAAAATGATTATATATTAAAATATTACCCGCTAGGGCTTATAGAGAATAAGGTTGCTTAAACTCTTAACCTTATAAATAAAAGTTAATGGATTTAGTTAATATAATTAATAACTTTCCTTAATATTAATAAATAATTATTTCTAGTTGCTATTAAGGGGAGTGGTTAAGTAATTAAGGTATAACCTATAGGCTCTTTATTAATTAAATAAATAATCCCTAAGCTTCTTATACTTTAGATTTAGCTAAGGCCTTTTATAAGATATTTTATTTTCTTTTTAAGGCTGAGATCTTTAAAATAAACGGGGCTTTATTTTTTAAAGCTGATATTATTTTATTTATAGCGGCTCTTTATACCAACCTTTACCCATTCTTATATTAAACCTTAAAATCAGGCTTTTATACTTTTTAACCTTAAGGTATATTAAGGGTGGCTATCCTTTATATTTCCCTCCTATATATTAATTTACCTCCCCCTTTAATATAGCCTATAAGATAATTAATTAATTCCTTAATTTCTTCTTAATATATATATTAATAACTTTAAATATATAATTACTTTATTTTAAAAATAAAAAGTATTTAACTTATTCCCATTAGCTTTTATAAATAATTAATATACGCTATATATTATATTCTCCTTTATATTCCAAATATTATTTATTTCTTTTATAAACTTAATATTAATATTATACTTTTAACTATAATTATAATTAAAGCTAACATTATTTATAGTTTTCTATGCTTATATAATATCCTTCCTCTTCTTAATTATATAAAGGTCCTTAACTTACCCTTTATTTATATTACTTTAAATAACTTAAATAAGCCTTATTAAATCCTATTTATTTATATTTATATATTAACCTTATAAGTTACTTTAATATCCTTAAGCTTATTATTATATCTTTAGGTTAAAATCTTTATCATATAATATTTTAAGCTATTAAAAAGCTTATTTAAAAGTATAAGAAGGAGACCCTAAAGGCTATTAATACCATATATATAATGCTCCCTCTTATAAAGGATACGCAGGAGGCTAAGTTTATTGCGCTCCTAAGTACTTATATAATAAATAGCTCTTCCGCTATAACTACCATAATATATATTCCTAATAAAGGACCTAATATAACCTTAGGTATATTATAAAAGAGGTTATTAATTATAATTTCATTTATTAAATCTTAGCTATAAAAAAGAAGCTTCCAACTAAGCTTCTTTTAATTATAAAATCGCTTAAAATAATAGTGCCTTAAGTAAAGCTAATCCCTTAACTTAGCCCTATATTATAAATTATATCCTAGGTTACCTTAAGATTATAAATATTAACTAAGATATTAAATTACTTCCTAATCTTAATAAGGGTATCTTATATTACTTTTTATATAGTTTTAAGATTAATTAATAATATATTAAATTCCAAGACCCATTATTAATTATATTATATTTAATATACCCCTTTTAAATATAATTAAAACCATTAATAATAATTTTAATAAGGATAATCTTTTCTTAATTCTTGATTTCTTTAAGGGTATTATGAATATCCTATATAAATAATAAAGAAACTTTATATATAATAAGGAAGCTTAGGTTAATAAAGCCATTTATAAGATTATTATAAAAATCTAATTAACCCTCTTATAATATTTATTAATCTATTCCAATTATTTAATGATATAGGATAGGTTAAATAGATATCTTAATTCTTAGTGATGAAAATTTAAATAGGGAAACTTTATATATAATAAAGCAATAAGTGATTTCATTAATATAATAAGGGTATTAGATAAGAGGCTGGCTAATAAGGATATAGATTATATAAAGGAGATTATTTAAGAAGATATAAAGGAGATTATAAAGGAGATTATTTTAAAGGGGCTTAATTAAACCGATATAGGTATCAACTGAAACTTAATTAATCTTATATTATAATCACGGTGTAATTATATCTAACCTTACTTATTATTATAAACTTATAAAGCCTTAAAGTTAAATCTCTATATTAAGTTTCTTTATTTTAAGAATGGGTTTTATAAATAATTCACTATATTATATTATTATTAATTTAAAATAGCCTTTTAATAAGAATGGATTTAATATAGCTACGTGTTATTAAAAAACGATATAATAACCTATGCTTTTAATCTTGTTTATTAAGCTATAAAGATGCTAAAGATTTAATACCTTTGATTTTCAAGGGCCTTATTTAAGAGACCTTAATTATTAACTTACTTATATATATACCCATTGTTAAGATGCTATGGATCTTATTATATAATCTAGACTTATAGATTACTTTAGCGCCTAGGAGTATTAGCAGCTTTTTCATATTAATTAAACCGATACTTATCTTATATATTACTATTAATAGGATTGAGGATTCTTAAAAGGCTAATTTTATTCCAAATCTAAATAGTTATTTTAAACTTTAAGAAAGTAATTTAACCTTTTTATAAGGCTTTTATAATAGTTTTCTTAATAATATATTAATCCATTTACACTTAAGTTCTATTATTAAGAAAGCTTATATAACTTATATTATAATCAGATATATATAGGAAAGCTATAGCTTTATAGCTTATTTCCTAGGCTTTATTAATATAACCCTGCTACTCCTAAACGCCTTTTAAATATACTTAAATAATAAGGCGAAGCTAGAAGATGCTTTTATAGATAATTACAAGATGCTATATAATATTAATATCTAGCTTTGCTAAGAAAGAAAGGAAGGGTATTCCAATATACCTTATAAAGGTTGGCTATTTTCACCCCTCACTTTATAAGATTAGCTATAAAATACTTAACTTCCTAGTTAGCTTATTTTAAATAATATTCAGCCTTTTTAAATATTAAGCAATAAGTATTTTCAATGAAATCTTGCTATATTATATAAAGAAGTAGGTTTAACTTTATAGGATAGATCCTTAATAATATAGCATTATTAATAGTTTAAGAGGTATTTTAAAAGTTACTTTAAGATAAAAAGGCTGATAAGATAAGCTTTTTATTAAGGATAGTATTAATAAGGTTTTATAATATAAGCTAAATAGGGAAACCCTTATCTCCTTATAGGCCTATATAAGCTTATTGATATAGCTGGTTGAAATTCAGGAAGCTATATTATTCCTTAACCTTAATAAATAGGTTAGCTTAAGCTATATCGCGCTAATCATTATAATATTTAAGCAATATAATAACCTTATTATTAATAGCAAGGATTGCTTACCTATTATACCAAATATTAAGTGTAATAATAATAGTTATAATCCTTTATCTCATACCTAAAAGACCTAGCTAGGACTTATATTTATTACTAAGCTTAATAATCGGATCTATCTTAATATTTTAAATTATATTAATTATAATAAAGCGATATAAGTTAAATTATATAATAATTATATTTAAAAACTAATATAAATCTTATTTTATCTTATAAAAGAAAACTCCGCTAGTTTTAGGTATCACTATATTTTAAAGCTTATAAGATATAATAAAGCTAAGTTAAGGTTTTAATTAATATTTTATTTATATATATAAGGTAATAAATAAAGGTCTTAAGTATATCTTAAAGATTACCTTATATTATAAGGTTGGTATAAGGCGAAACTGTATTAATTAAATATAATATATATAAAAAGTTAAAGCTATTTATTATTAATATAATAAGGCGGAGAAGTATATATATTATAAGGTATAGTAGGATATATCTATTTATTTTATAATGAGTTAAGTAAAAATGATTTTAAAATAATATAATTATTATTAATAGCTATTTTAAAGATATACCTATATCTAGCTAGCCTTTTTTCTTCCTTTTAAGCTTATAAGTATAAGCTTTAATTTATATAATAATACTCTTATAATAGCCGTTATAAAATGCTAAAGGAAGAGGAGTTTTTATTTAAAAGGTTTAATTTATTATAATTATGCGCTTAATAAATATCTTATTACCCTTTCCTTACCTTTATTATTCTACCCTTATTTATAATTAATATTCTTTATCTTCCTTACCTTTACTACCCTTATCATTATTATTTATATTTTTATTACCTTCTTAGCTATTATTAATATAATCCTTATAATTATTATTATTACTCTTATTATTATTTATTTTAATACTATTTATATTCTTATCTTTTTTATTTTTACCTATATTCTTATCCTCCTTATTTTCACTTATATTTTTATCCTCTTTATCTTTATTTATATTATTATCCTCTTTATCTTAATTTATATAATCTTTATTATTTATAATCTCGCTATTTTCATTATTAATAAATATTATAAGATATTAAATATTAAAGTTTACATCTTAAGGTATATTTCTATTAATAGGAATTATATATTAGATTACTTAATTATATTTATTAAGTATATTAATGAAAATAGCAAGGTTTTAACTTAAGTTTATTGCTAACTAGGTTATAAGTATAGTTATGGATTTATTATTTATTAATCCTTAATATAGGTAATATGCTATTATATAAGCTATCTTTATTTATTTAGGTAGTTAGCAGCTATTAGGTAATTATTTAATAAATAATTATATACTTTATTTATAATTAGCTTCTTAACCTCCTTAATATTTAATAATCAGGATTAAGATTAGATAAATTCCTTAATACCCTATCCTTTAATCTTATTAAAGATATTTCTATAAATTATTATATAATTATTATTATATTTAATAATTATAATATTCTAATAATCCTATTTTTAAACCAATTTAATAATTTTAATGAATATATAAAGCTATCAAACCTTGTTTATATATTTAGGTGGCGCCTTTTAAATCATTAGTTAAATATAAAGAATATAATTTAAAGGTAAAAATTCTTATAGGAATATAAGGAATCGGCTTCTCAATTATTCTATATTTAAAGTAATATTTATTATTAATCGATATAAGGTAGTTATAATATACCCTTATACCTCTTAATGCTATAATACTTATCTTATAATCATAAGTATGATTAATAGGCCATTTAATAAATCCATTAGCTATTATGAATTATAATAAGAATATTATATAAGTAATATAAATAGGCTAATCGCTAGTAACCTTTATTAAATAAATATTAAAGTTTAATGGATAAGCTACCTATTATCTACCTAAAGTAGAGTAAGATATAATAGTATTATAATAAAAAGGATTTAAAGTCTTTAGGGTATAATTTGAATATTATAATAGCAGCTATATATAATATTTAGGTTTAGGATATAAGTAATGTAAAGCCGAAATCTACTTAAGGTAAAATTATAAAATCTAGGATTTATTTAATTAAACCTTTTAAGGAGGTATAAAATATAGGAGAACTATTAAATAGGGGCTTTAATAATATAAGTTTATAAGTATATAGATTAGATGATTAATTATTAGCTGGTTAATAGATGGCATTAAATCAAGTATAAGAATTTAATAAGTAATTAAGGTAAACCTTATTAATATTAAGTTATTAAAAGGAAGTGAATTTAGTGCGGTAAGCTATTATATTTTAATATTAATATATATAGCGCTATCTTTTAAAATCATTCTTTATTTTATTTAAGAAAGTTTATTAAGGTAGCTTTAGTAGGGTTTTTATAATTAATATAAGTTAAATGTTTCCGCCCTTATACCGCGCTTTAGTATATTTAATAAAGGGTTATTATGGCCCTTATATGTTTCGTCGCTTATTTTACCCCTTTAAAGCCCTCTTTTCTAGCTTAAAATAATCATTATAAAGACCCTTTTAATTAAATTTTTAATTTACTTTAAGTTATTAAGTTTATATAAATTCTTAGTAAATTAAAATTATTTCTAAAGGCTAAAAATAGTTATGGAATAATAATGGATTAAGGGTAGAGGGTGGATTTAGTAGGAAAGTAGGCCTTTTAAATGGAAGGTACCCTCTTTTAAGCAAAATCTCTTTTAATTTTTATAAAAATAAAGCTTCTATTTTAAGATAAAGGTTAATTAATATAAAATCCTTTATTTTATCTCTTAATAACGCTTCCTTTTAAGTTTTAGCCTTTTAAAAGGCTATAGATTAAATATAAATAGTGAATTTAATTAATCTATTAGATTAAATAACTATTTTAAAGGTAGGTAAGGAGTTAAAGTTATTAAAGTTAAAGGAAAGAGCTATCCTTAAAAGGTATTTAAATCTATATAAGAGCTATTAATAAAAATAAATACCAATTTATAACCCTATAAGTTTATTTTTCAACTCTACAACTATCTTTTTATTTTATAATTATTTACCCTTTATAATTATTTTACTTTAAAAAGATATTAAATAGCTATTTAAATCCCTTTAAAGGAAGGAGATAATTAGAATATAATTACTATTAGATAAACTTATAGGGATGGGAACCTATTAAGTAAATAAAGGCTATAATAATCTTTTCTATAAATCGCTAAGGTATATAATAACCCCTGCCCCTTTTTATATCCTTTATCTTTTCAATAATAATATAGGTATAATTAGTTAATCACTTTAAGCCTTTATTAAGCTAACTTAATTAATATTAACTTTTAACGCTAGCTCTACCTAATTAAATTATTTTAATAATTAAAAAACTATAAGGATAGGTTGAAGAATATTATAAATATTTACTTATTAAAGCAATGTTTTATAATTAATATATCCTGCGTTAATACTTATAAAATCAAATCCTTTTATATATACTTATTTATTTAAAGAGCTGCTAGAGAATCATAAGCTTTTATATATCAATAGGGACTTAACTAACCTTTTTAAATATAAATAAAGTTAATATATAATTATATATTTATAATATTTAATAATAAGGGTATTATAATATTATTATATTAATAATAAGATTTAATATTATTTATTTAAAGGATCTATTCTATTTACCTTAAAGAATTTTAAATCAATTAAATTAATTATCTTCAACTTTATATTATTTATCTAGAATAATCTCTATTATTAATTAATTAATACTATTAAATTCTATATAATTTAATTAATTAAAATAATATTAAATGATAGATAGATAATAATAATAAAACTTAATATACGCCTTATAATAAAAAGGCTTGGCGCGCTTTAACGCGCCTTAGCGCGATCTAGCAGCCACCATCTATATGATATCAATCCTATAGCTAGCTTATAGCTATTATATACTTTTCCTTTATATTACCTATTTATAATCTGTTTATTAATTTAACCTATTATGCTTAATAATCAGTTCTAGTATATAATATATAGCTATTATATCCTAGCTAGGCTATAGTTCATACCATTAGATGCTAATAGTTGCCACTGCATTATATACTTTATTATTGCCATGGCACCCAACTATCTGCGAAAGAGACTTAGCCTGCTTATATAATACCGCCATTATAACTTTAATCTATAGCAAACCGCTTTTATATATAAGCTAACCTAGGTATAATAGCTAATTATTACTATTTTGCTATAATCTTAAACTATAATAATTATTACTTAATATCCTTAATATAACTTTAAGGTAATAAAGGTATTAATAAGGCTTTAATAGGATATTTAATAAAATAATAATTCTCTTAATATTTATCTTAAGTTTATTATAGAAGGTAAGTAGCCTTATAATTCATATTAAACTTAGTTTTTAGATAATATATAAATATTACTTTATTATAAGGATAAGAAAGAAGGAGATGGTTATATATTATCTTATAATCAGGTTAATAATAATAAAATCTATTCTTATACTTTAACTTAGGTACTTATATTCATCTCTTATTAGCTCCTTATTATATCCAGGGTTTATCTTTATACTAGATATTAATTATTACCGCCTTTAAGCTCTTTATTTTCTACTTTAATAATATTATAGGATTATTAATTTAATATTAATAAAGAGGGCTTTAAAACTTTTAATAAAATATAATGCTATTAATATTTTTATATATTATTTATATCTTCCATTTAAGTAGTTATATATAAGGTTAGTTTAATACCTTTAAATAAATTAAATATAGGATTAACGGGGTTTATAATTAGGCGCTATTATCATTAATAACCTTATCTATTTTATCTTAAATATTTAATTATTTATTACTATTTAAATTATTATCTATGCTATTAAGCCTGGATTATATTTAATTATTAACTGTATTATTATTAAGGCTTTAATTATATATTAAAAATCTCTTTAAATAAAGGCTATAGATATTATTCTTATAAGCCTTAATATCTTTTAAGACCTTCTTAAGGATTGCGCCGTAAAATAGCGGCCGCTATATAAATATATAGGAAAAAGGGGATTTATAGTTGCGGTATATTAAGGCTTTATAAGGGGATATTGCTTATATATATTATTTATATTAATAAGTTTTAATAGCTAATATAAGAGTTATTAAATATTAATAATATCGTTAAGATAATATAAATGTTAATTAAGAGCCTTATTTACCTTTTTCCTCCTTTTTATCCTTTTATTCCTAGCCGCCCTTTTATTCCAGTTTACCTTATTCTTTATTATTATCTTTATTATTATCCTCCCCTTTACCCTTATTACTATTAATCTTCCTTATAATAACTAATATTATAATAATTAGCATTATGAATTAATATATTATTAATTATATTATTAATTTAAATATTAGATTCTATCAACTTATTAATTAAAATATATATTAAGTAATGATATTTCTTAGGTTTTATTTATTAATAAAACCGCCCCTCTTAGCTGATAAATAGTTGCCTTTGCTGTCTTTTAAGGTTGCTATAGCAGGATTAGGCTATTGCTGCTAGTAGCGGTTAATATTTTAATATAGGTAATATTTAGGTATTATTTATTTTAGGAGGAGCTTAGGGTATTCTTAATAATAGGTGCTTTATAATCTTAAGTTAATGGTTTGCAACTTATTAATAATATTACTTCTTAAAGTACTTCCTAGAAGTAATAAAAGGTAGGTAGGTATAATAACTTAATATAACTTATTATAATAAGAAATAATATTTATATCTATTTAAGGTTAATATAAATAGAATAATTATTAATACCTTTAGGTAATAAAATATAAAGGCTAATAGTTATTATTCTTAGCCACTTAATTAAGCAGTGGATAATCTTAGGGTGAAAGTTATTAATATAGGAATAACCTTTATAGGGTAGGTAAGTTACTATTAAAATTAATAAACCTATAGCCAACCTAATCGAATTCCTTTAAACGCTTAATATATTATTATAAGGGATAATATAAACTAAGTATATTAATTCCATAATAGCTGCCTTTACCGGTTTAATAATAGTTATATAATACCTTCTTAAAATAATTAACTTAAAGAGATATTTTATTAATTTAGAAAAGGTATATAATATAATATTTTATTAATAATATTAAAGGCTTTGCACCTTTAACTTTAATTAAGCGTTATTATCTTCAACTTTATATTTCTTAGATTTAATATTAATCTTTATTTATTTATAAGTATAACTAAATCCATTTTATTATACTTTATATTATATAAAATAACGTTAAGATACTTAACTTTAATATTACTTTTATTTATATTTATATCTATACCTTCTCTATATTTTATATTATCTATATAGATATTATTCTTATTAATAGCTTTACTTATTAGCCCCCTTTAACTCTTATACCCTTAACTAATCTTTTAGCAAGGTTTATATTATTGCTATACCTATTAGCTAGCTTATGGATTAATATTAGCCGCTTAAGATTTAGTAATCTCTTTTATAAGGCTTAATCTCTAGTTTAAATCCTTTTTATATCATAAAGATTATTATTACTGCCTTTTTACTTTCCAATAATAAGCAGTATTTATAGCTTATAATATATAACTTCTAGCTTCCAGCCTATTTCCTATATTTCTTAAAGTTAAAGTATATTATATAAAAGGAGTTATATTAAATAAATTTAATATCACTAGATATATCCCATTAAGCGGCTTGATAATATTATCTTTTATATAGCTAAACTTAATAATAATAATTATATTATATATATAATAATTATAAATTAATTAAAGTTAACCTCCTTTACCTTATAAATAATTAACCTTAATCTTTAGGGTTTTAAGATAATTATTAACTTTAGGGATCTAATTTATCTTTAGCTAAAGGTTTTTAAAATCTACCTTTTTATATATTTTATATTTATCTTATAAATTAAATTATCTTAATTAGCTAACCTTTTTAAAATAATTACTATCATTAAAATATAATATTTATAAAGAGTAGAAAGAACTAAGCTAATACCTTTTAAATATAACCCAAGCTAAAGGGAGACTTCTTATTTAAATACCTTTATATACCTATTAAGGGCCTTTTATCCCTCTTTCTTTATAGCTTTAGCTAGACCCTTTAATAATATAAGAGATACCCTTTAATAGATTAATTATAGATTATTTTAGGTAAAGATTAAAAGGGTAGATAAGTATATTTATATAATCTTAAAATCCTTAATATTAAGCTTTATTTAATTAATATTTATAGTAATCTAGGAGGCCTTAATGGAAATATTATTAAATATATCTATTATAAATGAATATATATTAATTATAGCGGCTATTAAAATAGCGATATCTTTTTAATTTTTCTTTAGGATTATTTTAAGTAGCAAAATTAGCCTTAATAATAATATATAAATATATTAAGTATTATAACCTATTTTTATATATATATATAAAGAAGATTTTCTTTTTATTTTTAGCTATTTTCTTTTTATCACTTTAACCCTTAATATTTATTATAATTAGCTGGTTATAGTCTTTTATAGGGATTATATTATTATTTCCACCCTTCTTTAATATTTTTATTACCTTACTTATTTAATATTTAATTATAAAAGGTTTATTCTAGATATATAAGTGGTTATAAGGTAAGAAGGTATAAGGCTGCGGTATTTTTTAAGGTAGCTTGCTTAAGTAAATACGCTTTATATAAATATAATAGGGGTAAAGTTATGCTTTTATTAGGCTGAGAAAGTATAGCCTATTTAAGGATAAGAGGCGTCCATTAATATATTAATTATAAGCTTAATGAATTTATTATATAAGATTTAATTAATAAAGGTTTTCTTTAAGTTAAATCCTTATATTAAGCTTAGAAATATAATTTAAAAGTAATATACTTTTTAATTAGAAATTAAGATTAATTCTAAGGTTAAGCCTTAATAGTTTAAGATTTAATATTTTATAATTAATTAAGCATAAGCCTATTATATAAAGGGTAGGAGGTTGATTAGCTTTAGTAATAAGGTAGGAGTAAGGGTATTATAATGCTAATATATAGTTATAATAATAACTTATTATTATATAAAAAGAGGAAAGTTAGAAATCTATAAGCTATAAGTAAAGCTATGGCATTTATATAATAAGTTGTTATAATAGGTATTATAATAAAGGGAGAGCGATACCTTATAAATAACTTATTAAGGGTAAGGGTATATAGGGCAGCCTAATTAATATAAGGGAGATATTGGAATATTTTAATTATATAATAGAAAATATATAAGGGAATGGGATAAGAATAGATAATTATTTATAAAGGAAGATAGTTGGTAAGTTAAAGAATAATAAGAAGGGTAAGGGAATAATTTATAATATAATTAATCTTCTATTATGATAATAAGTAAAGGAGGTTTTTATAGCTTATAAACCTTTAAAAAAGAGCCTATATATCTTCTTGGAGTTAATAATGACTTTCCTTAATATTAATAAATAATCTAGCTTAATTGCTAATTATAATAATAATTAAATAAATAAGATATTACCTATAGGCCCCTTATTTCCTATATTAAAGTATTAAGCTTAATAATATTAATCAGTTTCCTTTTCTTAAGATTAAGTTATTATTTTAAAGATATTTAAAGTTTACTTAACTCTTAAAATAAAGAAGGGAATATAATTATTATTAATTATAATTAGCCCCTTTAAAAATATATTTATATAGCTATTAAGTATAATTTTATTATTAATAATCTAAATAATTTATCTTATTTTATAAGGATAAAACCTTGGATTTAAGCTATAATTATATTATTGCCGCCTTTAGCGTTATAAGGGTATCAACCCGCTAAATATAATATTATTAGTTTTATCTTTATTAAGGTTTTAACGGCTAAAGCCCTTAATTTAATTAAAATTAATCTATTTATTTTTTAAATCCCCTTTTAATTTATAATTTAGCAATAAATAAAATTATAGCTAGCAATATATATTCACTAATAAAATGAAAGAATATTAGGCTAAGCCTTTAAATTATATTCTCCGCCATATAGAAGTTTATATTACCCCTTTTAATAAGCTTTAAGATATCTTTATTTAAAGCTCCTTTAGTATTTTAATATTAAGAAAGATGGTTTTTATTGCTAATATTAATAAACTTATTATTAATTATTTAATCTTAAGCAGAACTTAATCTTATTTTTAAAGTTGAATTCTATTATAATTACTTTTCTATTTAAGCTAACTTAATCTATATAGCAGGCTTACCAGGCTTATTATTAATATTATTAGAAAAATCTTCTAGCTTTATTATTACTATCGTTATTACTTCTTAATATTAAGGGCGTAATATATTGCTTAAGATCTAGGTTTTTAATGGTAATTAAAGTGGAAGTTAAAAGGCCTGCCTTTTTTAAAGCTAAGGATAGCTATAAGAAAGATCCCACTTAAATTATTCTAACCGCTAATATATAAAGGAGCTGATTAAGGCAGATAAATGATATTTAAATTTAGCAATAGAGGAAGGCTAGTAGAATTATAAGAAGTTATAAGTGATTATTAAATTAAGTATTAGATAAAAGGGAGCAAAGCTTAATAGGCTGTTTATATAACTTAAGATAATAAAGATTTTAATAAATTTACATTATTTAGGATCTAATTAGTTAATAATGATAATAATATAAGTTAATGGAAACTTAAAACCTTATTAGTTAATTTAAAGGGATATTAAGTTGTTATAGCTATTATATCTACTTATATAAGGTAAATATTATCCTTAATAGCTTTAGCCTTTAAAGATAATAGGTATAGGTTGGTATAATGGATAATTATAATAAGAGGATTTAAAGAAGAGAGAAGATTATATTTCTTAATACTAAGATAGGGCTAATATATATTTATAAGCCAATTTAACTTATAAGATTCCATCTTTATACCTAGGAATATATTAATAATATTAAATTATTAAATATAAAGATTATAATATAAATAAATTCTTTAATATAGCTAAGGGTAGGTTAGTTATATATATAAGCGGCAGCTTAATAATATAAAAGGTTATCATTTAAATTGGGAAAAGATATAACTTATTATTAAATAATCTTTATTACCTCTTTCTCTTAATTTCTATATATTTATAATAGCTAAAATGCCTTCTATATAATAATATATTATATATATAATTAATTAAGGGTACTTTATATTTAATAAATAATAGGTAAGTAAATGATATGAAAAATAAGGTGGGGGTTAGGTTAGGTTTATTAGCTTTTTTAAATAAATATCTTTAGTAATTATATTTATCTACTTTATAACCTAATATAAATATAGCTTAATTATTAATTAATAACCTTATATTTAATAAATAAAGCTATATTTAATAAGCTAAGAGTTTGTTATTAAGGAGCTTAAGATATAAAGATAATTTTACTTTATTTTAATAAGGAAGAAAGATAAAAAGGAGCCTAGATATAAAAACTCTCTTATTTAGTTAACTTAAAGGCTATTATTTAAAAAGCCCTATTCTAAATATCTAAGTAATGGGAATACCTTAGATTTATTAATCTGCCTTTAATAGCAAAGTTATTAATTATTACTATTAACTTCTACCTTTAAGCTTATTATTAAATATAATCAAATCCTTATTATTTAGGGTATAAGGAAAAGAAGATAAGTAATTATTAATATTTATTCCCTGCTTAATTATATTCTTTAAGATATCTTTAAATGAATTTATATAATAGAATGTATTAATAAAAGATTCGCCTCTTAAAAAATTATTATTAATCTTATTATCTTAGATAATTTATAAGTAATCCCTTTTAATAAGTAATTCCTTTTAAGGTTATAAGCTACTTAATTTATTTTAATGAGGTTAATTTAATTATTTAAATAATTTATATTTAACTCTACTATTTACTTAAATTAAATAGCTTTAAAGTAGGTATTAAGCTTCCTTTATTTCCCTTTTAATTATTAAGGAATTACTTATATTATTATTATAAACCTATATATTTAATCTTATATCTTTTAAATTCTACTTTATAGCTAACCTTATTTAAAGCGATAAGTTTAAACTTAGCGATTGATAAATATCTACCCGCTAATAATATTAACCTTTTGAAAGACTGCTTTTAAAGTTCTAAGTCACTATTACTTATAATCATAATCCCAGCGCATTAGATATATTATGGGGCAATAAAGACAACCTTTATAGATTAAAGGGTTTACTAATCCATCTAGAAGCCTTTAAAGCTTCTTATTCTTTAAGTATGGGTTTTTTTATATTATAGGAAAGCTTTCTTATATTATAGGATAGTGATAATATTAGGTTAATCGCATTAAAGAGAGCCCCTTTAAATATTATAATCTTATTTAAATGTATTTATAAGAGATTAAAGATTAATAAAAATAATCCTTTATAAACCCTATAAAGAAAGAATATATATACTTTTAAAAGATTAAGTATTATAAGATTAAAGATTACTAAAAATAGGTTACTAATTAGGATAAGCTTAGATAAATATATTAAATTAATAATAGAATTAAAGGGAACCCTAATTAATTTACTTAAATCTTAAAGCTATAAAGAAAACTCCCTTAATAGATCAACCATTAAAATATATCGTTAACCTAAAGCCTATATAATCAACCCTTTTTATAAATAAAGGTATTAAGAGCTAGTGAGGAATATTAAGGTTAAATATAATAAAAAGAAAGATATTTATTATAATTAATTTTATAATCTATCTATTAAAAAAGTAAAGACTAATCTATAAACTCTTATTATATCCATTAATATTATTAATTATTATAATTATTTCATAAAGAATAATATATTTTTTAAGGATAATCTAGTAATAATGGCTATATACCTTTATATAAATTAATTATAAAACCCGGTTTTTAAAGTTAATTACTTTATAAAGAGTATAAAATTAAAAGCGATTTATATTATATTTAATATAATTAAAATCGTTAAGGAAAATGATTAATCCCTTTAAGAAGCCTATATTTAATATATTAATAATAATATCTTCTTCGCCTTTTTAGAAATCTTTATTATAATATTATAAGATAAGAGCGATATCTTAATATAATATATAAAAATTAATAAGATGATTTATAATAAAGTTACTATATTATATAAGGGTATTATTAAGATTAATAATTAAGATTATTATTTTAAAGTTTATCTTTAGATTATCCCTAAAGAATATATAAGGCTTATTATAAATATAGCTATTACCTACCTATATAAAAAGTATAATTAAGATTATACCTTAATTTATAAGCTTAAAATTAACCTTTAAACCTTCACTATAACTATTTTTATAAAAAAACTTAAGAACTATAATATCATTACTTTAAATAATATACTCTTTTAAAAATAAGAAAAAATATAAGAAAAAGTTTAAAGTTAAGAAGCTATAATCAATACTTAACTTAAACAAATTATCCTTTTAAAGATTATAATATCTTAAGGCTATTATATATTTATTAATAAATAACAAAATAAGAATAACTTAATAAGCCTTAAGAAATTCCTTAAGAATTATAAGATAATGAAAAGGTATTTATAATTTAAAGAACTTATATAATTTTTTCTTAATAATTATAAAGCTAAATACCCTATTAATTTAAGGGATAAAAGGTAAAAAAGAAATAATATAATAAAGGATATTAAAATTAAAAAGGCTATTAAAGTTAAAGAGGATTATTAAAAATTAATTAAAAAGCTTTATAAAATAAATAAAGAGTATAAATTTCCTTTATAATATTAATAAAGAAGCCTTAATTAAGGATTTAAATAAGAAGGATTTAAGATTAATTTTAAGGAGGGGGATAATATCTTAATTAATATAAAATATTAAAACTTTAAACCTAACTTAAGTAAGCTAGCTTTTAAAATTATTTTTTAAAATAAGGTATAAATAAAAAATAATAAGGCCTTAGGTTTTAAAAAGAAATATATATATATAATTCCTTATTTATATCTTAAAGGGTATATCTTAATTATAATTAAAGCTATATATATAATTAATTATATTCTTTTAAGATATAAAAAGATAATATTAACTTAATTATAAGATTTAATATATAATATAATTAAGTTAATATTATAAAATTATAATATAATTTTAATCCTCCTTATTTTAATATTTAAAAGTTTAGATAAGCTATTAATATTTATAAGGCTAGAAAATATAATAATAAAATATTTATTTATTTAAATAAACTCTCTTTATATTATAAGATAAAGTAAAGTAATAATAATTATTATTTAATATAAGTAAGCTTATATATTTAATTAAATATTTAAATAATATCCTTTATTATTATAAATAAACTTTATTAAGTTATAGATTTATAAAGATATTAATTAATCTTAGGAATACCTATAAGCTCTTTCTTATCCATTTTAAATAACTTTAGCTTTTTAGATAATATTTTAATTAATAAGGTACTTATATATTATAAAGTTGCTAATTTAATACTTTATAAAGCTTATTTTTAAATAAGGCTTTTTCCCTTTATAAGGTTAAAATTTTCAACTAGTTAATAAAAACTTAAAAAGCTTTTAAAAAGCTAGTTTTTAAATAAATAGCTTCTAACTTACTTATTTCACCTAATAAGGCCTTTTATATAAATTTTTAAAACTCTTTAACTTATAAAGATACTTAGTTTTAACTTAAAATTCTAAGGTTTCCCTTAATAACTTTATTTATTAACTTTATTTAAACTTAATTTATATTTTATTTATAAATCCTTTAATTATAATTATAACTTAACTTTCTTTTTATATATTATAAATCATTAAATTATACCTATTATATATATCTTAATATTATTTATTAATATTATTATTTAAAGATTAACTTACCTTTTATAAAATTAAAATACCTTTTTTAATATTATAAGGGGTAAGGATTATAAAGGGCTTTACTTTTAATAAGATTACCTCTTATTTATTATTTTTATTTATAAAAATATAATAATTTAATAAAATAAGCATTATTTCTTATTTTATAAAATAAAATAAAATTAAAGAAAAAAAGGGGTAAAGGTATATAATATTTATTTATTAAATATTTATTAAGTTAATTAAAATATATTATAATAGCTAACCTTATAAAGATAAGTTATATAAAGAATTTTTTAATTATATTAACTTTTTATAAGATTATATAAAATATTAAATTAAATATAAATAGGAGGAAATATAAGCTATAGCTAATACTAATAATGAAAATAATAATAGGCAGCGCAGTAAATATTATAACCCTTAGGCTATTAATTAGAATAAGATAAATAGGCTATTTTATATCCTATTTTATATTCTTAAGGTTAATAGGCTATATCTTAAAGTTAATAGGTTAAGCTATAAGGTTTATTAAAATAACCTTTTAAATACCTTTTAATATATTATTAAAGATTTATATAATAAGATTAATAATTAAATAAGGATATATAAAATATAAGGATTATTATAAGGTTAATAAAAGTTATACCTTTAATTATAATATAAAGGATATAAGATACTTTTATTATAATATAAATAATTATAATATTAAGTTTTTAGATTTAAAAGGTAATTTAAATATAGATATTAATATTAATAATAAATATAATAAATATTAAAGGTTTAAAGCCTTATTATTACTTAAGTATTTAAAATAAAGGATATAACCTAATATTAAAAACTATTATTTATATCTATAATCTTTATATTATCATTATATATAGTATATAATATATATTTCTTAAAATAATATATTTAATATTTAATTAATTATATAAGATAATAGATAATAATATTCATTAGCTATTTAAATTATTCTTAATTTTAATATTAAATTATATTATTTTATACCTATTAAAGCCCTTAATATACCAGCTTTATATATAAAATAGAAGAATTATACCTTAAAATCATATAAAGTACTCTATATTTAATATTTTTTAAAAATTATATATATTTATTATACCTTATTATAACCTTAAATTATTTTATATAATAGATATTACTCTTAAATAATATATTAAGAGTATATCTATTACTATTATTAATATAAATATTATATAAAAAATAACCTTAAGTATAGCCTTAGTTATTAAGGTAGATATTAAGGTATAGCTAAACTTAGCTTAATTATTAAGGTAAATATTAAGATATAGCTAAATTTAATTTAATTATTATAAGGGGGAGGGGGGGAGGGGGTATACGGTTAGAAATCCACTTATTTATAAATAAGCTATAAAAAGGCTAGCTTATACCTTCTTAATTCTAAATACCCTTATTATTATATTTTAGCCTTAATTATATATACTTTTATAAAAGATTTATTTAAATATTATTAACTTATAAAGAATTATTCTTTAAAAGCTTTAATTTAAGACTTAATATATTATTCCTTATATAAGCTAATAGATATATAGTTAATAAGGTATAGATAGGATAAGGCTATTAATCTTACTTTAATTAATTACTTATTATGCTTCTTTTATATATTATATAAAATAAGCTAGATTTGCTTTATTTAAAGTATGCTCTTATAAATTAGGGAATAAAGAATATATCTTATCTTTTAAAAGCTTTTATATTAAGTTAATTAAGCTTAAATTAGGTTAATATATAAGCTAATTTATTAACTTAAATTTCGCTATAAATAATAATTACTTAAAAGGGGAATTTAAGATATAAGTTTTAAGGATAATGTTAAGATTAAGGAGTAAGGGTTAACTTAATTTATAATTTAATATAACTTAATAAAGAAAATACTTAAAAATATATAAATTTTAATTTATTAATACTTAAAGATATCCTTAAAGCTTAAAAATATTATATAAAATCTTTTTTTTAAAACTTTAATTATATTTTAATTCCTTATAATATATTAAAATCTCTTAATATATTAAAGTTATTTAAAGTATTTCTTTTAATAAAATTATCCATTATAATTTATAATTAAAGATAATCGCTTATAACTTATTAATATAATTTAAAATTATAAATAAATAATACTTAAAAGGCTTATAAGTAAATTCTAATATAACCAATACTTATAACTAAAATTCTAAATATAAAGCTTATATTTATTAATAAAGCTTCTATAAATCTTTTATATTATTATTTTCCTATTAACTTAAATATAAATAAGCTTAACATAATTATTTTAGTTTTTATATAATTTAAACTATTTAATAATAATATCTTTTTAATCCTAATCTTATTAAAAGGCTAATAATTTAATTAAGTTTTTATTATTATTAAGAGGTTTTAATAATATTAAGGGCCTTTAGCTATATATAATTAATCTTTAACTTTAATTATCTTAATTAAGGTTATATATATAATTATTATTAATCTTATATTAACTTTAACAGCTAATATAACTTTAGTTTTTAATATAAGCGGCAGATATTATATATAGGGGTTTTTTATATAACCAGGGTATTCTTTAACCCTATCCACCTTATATAAATAGATTAAGGTAAAGGTAATAAGGAATACCTTTTTAATAGCTATTATATTTAGCCGTTAAAAAGTATATTTACCTAGCTTTAAAGGTTTTTAAGAATAAAATATATATAATAGCTTATTAATTTAAGGGTAAACTATTAAAGTGATTTATAATATATTTAAATTAAAGGAAATCTTTTATTAATTTATAGGGATTAATAAAAAAAAATACCTTTATATTTAATTTCCTTAATATAAAACCTAAATATCAATATTTATAACTAGATTTAATGGATCTAGGGCGAAGTAGGTTAAATAAAAAGTTTTAAATTTAATAATTAATTCTTATAAAAATTAAAGGTTTAAAGCGATCCCCCTCTCTTTATATACCTTAAAGCTCTTACCTTATTAAGGAGTGTTAAATATTATAGCTTAAAAGTCTTATAAGTTATATATAAAAGGGCTAAATTTAATATTACTTTAAAGGTTAAAATATTATTTAATAATAATTTTATAATTAATAGCTATTAAGGCTACATTAATTTCTCACTAAAATTCTTAATATCTAAATAATAATCATAAAGGTTATAATTTATTAAATATAATATTTTAAGTAAATAAGTTATTATTAGCGATAAATTAATAATATTAATAATAATAATTATATTTTTTAATAAATTAATAATTCTTTACTTTTTAATTAAATAATAAGGATATAAATTTAATAATTAATTATCCTTTTCATTATTAACTAAATAATATAAAGGTATTTTCTTTAAATTATATTTAATTTAATACTGCTTTTAATTATTATTATAAATCTCTTAATAGGTTATATATCATAATATATCACTTATAAAGGGTTTGCTAATTAATAAATCTAATAGCTAATTATAATAAATTATAATTCTCCTTAAAGGTTTAATTAATAAAATTTAAAAAGTAATACTTAAATATAGCTTAAAGATAAAATAATACTTATATTTAATAAATAAGCTAAAAGTTAATTAATTTTAATAAAAAAGATAATAAAAATTATAAATTTAAAATATATTACTTTTTAAATATATTTAAATATTAATATTTAAGTATTTTATAAAGTTAAATAATAACGCTATTATATTAAACCATAAGAATATAAATATTTCACATCTAAATATATTTAAATATTAATATTTAAATATTCTATAAAGTTAAATAGCAGCGCTATATAATAAACCATAAATATATAAGTATTTTATATTTAAAGCTATATAATAAAGCAGCATTAACTTATTAATAATAAGCCTACTCCCTAATTTAAGGTAAAATAATAAAATATATATAGCTAAAGTATATAGTTATAATTATTATATATTAAGAAAAGTAATAAATTAATACCTTATAAATTTATAATAAATTTACGGTATATTTTATATTTATAATAAATTTATTATAAATATTTAAATATAGTATAAATTAATAAGCTATATATTATAAATAACTCTTATAATATATTATATATTAACTTTAATTATATTAAAAATAAAAAAGATTTTTATAAATTTATTATTTTAAATTAAAGTTATATTATTTAAAATAAAAATATTATATTTAAAAATATCTTTAATAATAAAGAATATATAAAGCTTATAATTTAAATAATAATATTTTTTAATTTTAAGCTTAAAAAATATTATTTTAATTTAATTAATATTATTAATAAATTAATAATAAATAAAAAAAGTTATAATATAATAAAAAGATAATAAAGTTAAATTTAATTTTATTAATATTATTTATTATTAAAAATAATTATTATTTTAAATTTAAAAATCTTAAATATTAATAATAAAAATAAAAAATAATTATTTTTTAAAATTTAAATTAAATATAACTTTATTTTAATTTAATTAATTTAATTAATTATTTTTATAAATATAAATAAGATATTAAACTTAAAATAAATTTTTTTTAAATTTTCTTTAATTATATATAATTTTATTAATAAAATATTTTAAAAGGTTTTTATTTTTTAAAATAATTTAAATTAATATAAAAAATAATATATAAAATATTTATTATAATATTATTATATTTATTTTTAATATTAAGATTTATTATTATTATTAAAGTTATTATTATATTAATATTTTATTTTATATTTAATTAATTATAATTTTTTAATAATTTTTAAAATTTTTATAATTATATTTTTATTATTATTTAAATAATTAATTATTAATATATATTATTATAATAATATATTTAAAAAAGTTATTAAATTAATTTATTTTAAAAATTTTATCTTTAATATTTTTTTAAAATCCTTTATAAAATTAACTTATAAATATATTTTTTCCTTAATTAATATAAATAATAAATTATTTAAAATATATAATATATTTAAAAATTAATCTTATTTAAGTTTTATAAACTTATATTTTATAAACTTTTTTTATTTTAATCTTTTAAAGGTATTTTTAAAAGCTTATTTAAAATAATTAAATTTTTTAAAAACTTTTAATATTATTTTTTAATTTTTCTTATTTTTTAAATTTTTAAAGATAAATTTAAATTATATAAATATCTTATCTTTAAATTAATATTTAATAAAAATAATTATATTATATTAAATATTAAATTAATATTTATAATATTTAAAATAAATATAATATTAAATAAAAACCTTTAAAAAGTTTTTTTATTTCTTTTATAAAAAGTTAATTTATTTATTTTATAAGCTTTAATTTATTATATTATATAAAAAAAGTAAATTATTTATTAAAATATAATAATTTATATAATTATATCTTAAAAATTATTATTATTAATAATAAAAAAATAAAAAAATAAAATATTATTATATTTTTATATTATTTAATTAAACTTTTTTAAATATAAAGGTAAAAAACTTATTATTATATTTTTTTAATTAATTTATATTTAATTATATAATATTTTTATAATAATATTTTATTTATTTTAAATAAATAAAAAATATTATTAAAAAATATTTTATATATTTAATTACTTTTTTTCCTTTTTTTAATTTTTTATTAATTATTATTTTAAAAATAATAAGCTTATTTATTTATTTAATTATATAAAATCCTTTATTTTTATATTCTTTTACCTTTATAAACTTTATTTTTATATAAATATAAAATTTATTTATTATAATTAAAGTTTATTTTTATAATTATTTATAATAAAGTTATTAAATTTATATATTTAAAATTATATATAATAATTAAATATAATTACCTTATTTATTTATTTTAATTATAATTATAAACTTATTTAATAAATATATATATTAATTTAAGCTTAATTATTTTTTTAACTTTATATAATAAGTTAAATAATTATTTTTAAATAATTATTTATAATAAAATTATAATTAATATATATTTAAATAAAGTTAAAACTTTAATTAAAGTAAAAGCAGCTTTTATTATTATTTATTTTAATTAATTTATATTTATTTAAATTATATAATAATAGCATTTTTATATAATATTTAATAATATTAAATTAAATTATTTACGGCTTATAATAATTTTAACCTTAATAAATTAAATATAACTTAATATTATAACTTTTAATATAAAATAACGGCTTTTAATTATAAATAAATTTATAAAAATTATAAAATTATTATAAAAGCCTTATATAATAAAATTATTATTTTTTTTAAATTATATTTTATTTTTTAAAATATTAATTATAATTTTCAGCTAAATAAAAGAATTTAAATAAATATAAATAAATAATATTATTTAATTAATTAATTATATAATTATTTTAAAGAAAAATTATTAAAATATAATAATTATATTAAATCTTTATTAAGTTTAATAAATAACTTATAAGGTTTATATTAATAATTTAATATAAAAGTAATATTTAATTATTTTAATATATAAAGATATTATTTTAATATTTAATATTTAATAATATAATTATTAATTATAAAGCTATTTAATTATTAAATTAAATATTCAAATTAATAATTAAAGAGTTTATTTTATAAAAGCTATTTATTATAATAATAATTATATCTTTATATATTTTAACTCTTTAATAATTTAAATAATCTTTTTATTAAATAAATTTTTAATTTTAACTTTAAACTTTATATATTTTATAATCTTATATTTTAATATTATTAATCTTTTATTAAAATATCTTTTTTTAAACTTTTAAGTTATTAATATTAAATATTTTAATATTAATTATATTAACTTATAATATTAAAATATTATAAATATTAAATATAATTTTTATAATAATATCTTTATATAATTTAAAAATATAAAAACTTATAAAAAAAACTATTATATTTTTATTATAATATTAATAAAATTATTATTTAAAGTTAATTAATAAAAATAAAATATTAAATTAATATTCTTTTTTAAATAAAATATTTATTTATATATTATATAAATATTTTCCTTTTTATTTAATTTATAAATAAAAACTTATTATATTTTTAAAGATAAAGATTTTAATATTAAAGATATAATTATAATCCTTTAAATAAATATATATTAAAGTATTTAATAATTAATTATAAATATTATTAATTAAATAAAATAATATTAAAAAAGCTATTAAATTTATAATAAAGTATTAAAAAAAGATTATAAAAAAATAAAGGATATTAATATAAATAAATTAATTTTATTAATAATTAATAATTTAATATTTATTTATAATTATATTTTTTAAAATAAATTATTTATAAATAATTAAAATATTATATTAATAAAAGGGATAATTCTTTATATTAAAATATTTATTTAAATATATTTATAAATTTAAAGCTTTTAATAAAATTATATTTTAAAAAATATTTATAAATAAAAACTTAAAAAAGTTTATTTAAAATAATAATAATATTTTAAAATTAAAAATATTATTATTATAAAACTTTATAAATTAAAATCTTTAAAATATATTAATTTATAAAAAGATTTATATTTTTATTATATTATAATAAATTAATAACTTAATTAAGCTTTTAAAATTAAAAAATAATAATAAAAAAGTATTTTAACTTTTATAATTTATAGCTATTAATAATTAAAATAATATAACTTTTAATATTAATTTAATTATTAATCTTATAATAAATAATAATAATTAAAATAATATTATATAAAATATAAATAATAATTTAAATTATATAATAATATAATTATAAATAAAAAAAGCTAAAGAGAAATATTAAGTTAAATAAAATAATTAATATATAAAAATCTTTATAAAAGCTTTATATAAAGAAGAAATATAAATATAAAGTTAAAATATTTTTTATATTATTATTTCTTTAAATAATTTCTTTTTATTAATTAATTTATTTATTATATTTAATTTAATATAATCTTAAGTTTATTATATTAATAATTTAAAAAGAAAATATAAAGTTAAAACTTTTAATATTTTAAAAATATAAAATAATAATAAAAGTTAAATAATTATATTATATATATTATAATATTTATATTAATTAAGCTTTTAAATATTATAATAAAAAAATATTTTATTTAAAATTATTTAATATTATTAAATAAAGAAATAAAAGTATTATAAAACCCTTTATTAAAAACTTTTAATTTATATTATTAATATATTAAAGTTAAATATAATTATTTATATTTAATACCTTTTTTCCTTTATTATTATTTTATAAACCTTTATCCTTTTCTTTTATTATTATTTATTTATTTATTATAAATATTTTATAACTTTAAAAACTTTATTTATTATTTTAATATTTTTAAATCTTTCCTTAATATTATAAAAATTATTTAAGATATTCTTTATAAACTTATAATACTTTAAAGTTAAAGAATAATCTTTTTAAATAAAAAAAAATTAATTATAATTATTTAAAATTTTATTAAATACTTTTTAAAATATAATTATATTAATTATTATTTTTAAAAAATAAGTTATAATTATAATTAAATTTAATATAAAAAAAGTAGTTAATATATTTATTATATTTAAAGTTAAAATAAAAAATATATTTTAAAAAAGATTAATTAATTTAAATATAAAAGTTTAAATTAAATTATTTAATATAAATATATAAAGTATAATATTTAATATAATAATTATAAAGTTAATATTATAATAATTATAAAATATTATAATTAAATTAATTAAATACTTAAAATATTTAATTATATTAATAAAATATTTATTAAAGGGATTAAAATTTATTTAATTAATAATAATTAATTAGGTTTATATAATTTATAATATATTAAAAAATAAAAATATAATATTAAACGATATATTAAAAGTAATAAAAATATTATAAAACTTAATATAATTATTAATATATTATATAAAATAAATTTTACCAACTTTATTAAATAAATATAAAAAATTAATAAAATAAATAAATTTATATTATTTAATATAAATAAAAATTATATTTTATTAAAGCTAAAAATTATAATTAAAATATTAAACTTTTATTATTAGCTTTAATAAAATAATTATATTAATAAAAGTTAAAAAGATAATAAATATAATAATATAAGGTTAATATTTATAAGAAATAAAAAATAAAAGAAGATTTATTAAAGGAAAGGTTATAAATATATTAAATATTTTAAAGTTAAGAAAAGGAAATAATTTAAAATAAATATTATAAAAAAAAGGTTATTATTATAAGTTTAAATTAAAAAAGAGTTTAAAGAAAGAAATGAAGAGATTATTAATTTAATAATTTATAAATTTAATTTAATTATTATAAAAAAGAAATTAATCTTTAAATTTATTTTTTTAAAAAATAAAAAAAGGCTATTATATATTTATTAATTAAAAAATACCTTTCCTTCTTTCTTTATTATATTTACCTTTAATTTAAATAAAAAGTTAACTTATATAAATTATTAATTATTAATTAATATTTTAATTCTTTTTTATTTAAAATTATTAAAATTAAATTATTTAATAATTTAACTTATTAACATTATTATTATTAAAAAAAGGAGCTTAATATTAAAATAATAATTATTATTTCTTTTCCTTTTATATAATATTTCTTTTTTATTATTAAAGCTTTAACTTTTATAAATACCTTTTTATTAAAAACTTTTTATATTATTTATATAATAGCCTTTAAAAATAAAAGAATATTTATTATCTTTATATTAATCTACCTTAAGTTTTTTTTATTATATTTTTAAAATTTAATAATTATTTTTATTTTTTAAGCTTTTTAAAAATCTATATAATAACTTTTAAAGATATAAAAATAAATATAATTCTTATATCTTTTAACTTTAATATTTTTTTATTATATTTTTAAATTTTAATAATTACCCTTTTTTCTTTAAACCTTTTAAAAGTTAATATAATAAACTTTAAAAATAAAAAGGTAAGCTTAATTTATTTATTATAATTCTTTTAATAAAATATTTTTTCTTTTATTATAAATAATTTAATATATATTAAAGCTAAATAATATAATAGCTTTATTTATTAAAGATAAATATTATTTAAAATTTACTTTTATTATATTTATTTTATATTATAAAAATATATTTAAATAAATTTAAATATTTTATATAATATATATATTAATTTTAAATAATATAAATATTATTATTTATTAATCTCCTTTTTTTAATTTATTATAACTTAAATAAAGAAAAGTTAAAAAAGCGTTTAAAATATATTTTTAAGGCTTTAAAAATAAATATATTATAATAACTTATTATTATATATAAATAAATATTAATTTCCATTATATATTTATAATTTAAAAAGGTATTTATATTTATATAAATATTTATTATTTTACTTTATTTTAATAAAAATATATTATTATATTTAATATTTAAATAAATTAATATAAATTTATTTAAATAAAATAATATATATAAATAAATAATATTAATTCTTTATAATTAAAAATAATAACTTATAATAATATTTATTTATATAATTTAATTTTAAATATAATTAAATATAATATATTAACTTTTAAAATTAATTATTATTTATATTAAAAGCTATTTTTATAATATTAAGCTAGATAATTATTTAATAAATTATGAAAATTAATTATTTACCGCTTATTAAATATATATAATAAATTTATAACTCCTTAAAATTATAAATTAAAGAGTTAAGCAATTTATTTATATTTAAAAACTTTTAAATATATATTTATAAATCACTTAAATAAAATAAAATAATAAGGAATAAATATAAATTAATAAATTAAAAATATATAATATATTATATACTTTGAAATTTAAATTTAGCTAATCCCTTTAATAATATATTTAATAAATATATTTATACCTTTTTTATTAAGCTAAATAATATATTTAATTATTTATAATAATTATTAAAGTTATAATTATTATTTATAAAATAAGGGCAATATTTTTAATTATAATATAAAATTTTTTATAAATTAAATATTAATCTTTTATAAAATAAAAAAGCTTTAATATTAATAATATTTATAAAAGTTAAATAAATTAACTTAAAATAAATAAAATCCTTTTTAATAATTAAAATATTCTATTAATTATATTCCTTTATTAATTAAACATTTACCCTTATTATAAAATTAAAAGTAATAAATAAAAAGGAAAACATCCCTTACCTTATAAATTAATTTTAAAAGTTATATATTATTATTTTATTATATTAAAAATAAAGTTTATATATTTTAATAATTAATAATAATTAAAATATTATAATATAAAATTAAAAAATATAAGGTATAAAGGAATAAAGCTTTTTATTATTATAAAAGGCTTATATTATAATAAATTATATAACGGTCTTAATAAATATTTAAGTAATATATTAATTATAATTAAGCTAGATTTAATAAAAAAAGGAAATAAAAAAATCTTATTAAATTAATTAATTTCTAAGGTTTAATACTTAAAAACCCTGTAAATTATCTAATTATCCTAAACCTATATATATATAAGCTATACTTATAACATTACCCCCCTACCCCCCCCTACCTTATTAAGGTTAAGGTAATATCGTTAGGGGGGGGGGCTTTTCTTAATATAAAAGGCCTTTATTCTTATAATTTCTACCCTTTTTCCCTTTTTCCTTTTTATTATAATATTAACTTTAAATAAGTTTTCCTTTTTAATAATTTCCTTAATTTCTATGTTTTAATATATAGTTTTTAAAGAAAAACTATTAAATATTAAATATTCCTTTCTTTTAATTATTTATTTATTATATTTAATATTATTATATATTTATTAAAGTATTAGGATTAGGTAAGTTTTTAATTTTTAAAAGAAAAGCTTTAAAATCTTAATTAAATTATAAAGAGAATAATATAAATGCTTCCTTTATTTATTTAATAATTATATTTATAAGTTTATTATAAATAAGTATAATAAGGTCTTTAAGGCTTATAAGAATTGCTATTTTAAAAAGCGTAAGTTTTTCTTAGGTTTTTAAATATTTTTATATAGATTTTAATTAATTATTTAATTATTTATATTATATCCCCTTTCTTAATTATTAAATATTAAGAGTATTTAAAGTTTAAAGGAATCTTAACCCCTTTAATTTATAAGGTAAATATTTTTTCTTAATTTTTATATAAAATGATTTGGAATCTATTAATATTAAGTAAGATATTTACTTTAAGAAATTATATATCGCTTATTATGTTATAATTATTTATAAAGAGAATAATATTATCCTTATATAAGTTTAAATTCCGCCTTATTTATTATATTTTCTATATTAATTCCTTTAAAATTAATAATTATATCTTAACTTATTTTATTAATATTATTATTTAATATCCTTATATTAATAATTAAGACTTTATTAAAGCCTTTTTCTAAATATTTCTATAGCTTTTTAATTAAATTTTATATTAATATAAGTGGTTTTTTTATTTTAATTAAATTATTAATAATTTAAAATTAAATTATTATAATTATAAGTTACCTTTTTTTTACCCCTATTTTAACTTTTCCTTTATTAATGATTTTTATACCTTTCCTTTAGGTTTTTAATATTTTCTTTTTAAATTCTGCTTAATTTATATAGTTATAAATAATATAGCTAAAGGAATGTTAAGGTTTACCCCTTTTATTATATTCTCTTGCTTTTTTTTTATATTAAGCCTTTTTTAATTAGCAGCCCTTATATTATTTTTATTATTTTTATTATTTTATTATTTTCTATTACTTTTTTTTTAAAATTTATAAAAATCTTCTTAACTTTTAACTTCTTTATTAACTTATATAATTTAGCTTAAAAAAAACCTTACTTCCCTTTTTATTTAGCTTTATAATATTTCTTAATATATTTCTTAATATACCCTTTATTTTACCCTTAATAATAACTGGAAATTTATATAATTTAACTACTTTTATTAAATTAAAGATTATATAATAAATAATTAATGTTATAAACTAATATAATTAGCACCTAGGTATTTAATTTTAGCGGCTTAAGGGTTTAAGAAAGGACACCTTAATAAAGAGATTACGGTATTAAATAACGGAATTATAGGATAATGTAAAATCTAAGGTTAAGATTTAAAACCCACCCCTAAAGATAAATTAATAAGCTTAATATCAATCTAATTAAATAATATTAACTTAAGATTAATAAGCTTATTATTAATCCTATTAAGCCATTAAAGAGTTAAAGTATATAAGGATATAATTATTATTATAATAAATAGCTTTTATAAAATAAACTCTTTAATTATTAATTTAAATATTTAATTTAATAATTAAATAGCCTTATAATTAATAATTATATTATTAAATATTAAATATTAAAATAATATCTTTATATATCAAAATAGTTAAATATTACCTTTATATTAAACTATTAATATAAACCCTATAAGTTACCTATCGAACCTTATAAAGGTTTAATATAATTATTATATTTTAATAACTTTTATTTAAAATAACTATATAATTAACTAATTAAATAATATAAAGATATAATAATACCTTAAACTCCTACCTCCTTTATTATTAATAATAATAACCCTTAAAATATAGCTATATAGATTATTATGCTTTAATAAAAGATTAACCTCCTTTATATAATATAATAAGTTAAAGCTTATAAAATAAATAAACCAACCCTTTATAAAAGAGATAAGGGAACCCTTTAAGGATTTATTACTTAATATCATATTTATTTTAAGTATTATAAATACTAATTTAATACCTAATATAATATAATTATCTTTATTAAATATTAATTTAAAGGTAATGCTTTTATATAATTTAAATCTATTCTTAAAAATTACTTAGAAAATAATAAGAAATATTAAGATAAAAATATTAAGAAAATCTTTAAAGGATTTAATTGCTTTAAATAAGCCCTTAAGGATGCCTTTAAAGACTTAGATAAGGAAAGATCTATGGAATGCAAACTTATAAAACTTAAATAAGGAAGATTAACGTTTAAATATATTATATACTTTAAGCAACTCATTACTTATATTAATTAAGGAAAAGAAATATTTATAAGTTAATTTTATAAAGGATTAAAAGAAGATATTAAAGATAAAATTTCTAAAATAAACTAACCTAATAACTTTATTAAATATATTATTATAATGATATATATTAATAATTAACTATTTAAATAATAATAAAAACATAATTATAAAAACCCTGGAAATTATTAGAAAAATTGTAATTAACTAAATATAAAAAAGAAATATTAATATAATAATAACTTTAATAATAGCAATAAACCTTAATAATAAAGAAAATACCATAATATTATAATAAATACCTATATAAATCTTATAAAACTTAATATAACTTAATAAAAACTAAATAATAAAGATTGCTATAATTATAAAAAACCAGGATACTTTATTAAGAACTATTAATAGCTTAAGAAATAATAAAAACCTATCCTTAAAAGATAATAATAAGTTAATATAACCTAACGATAAAAGCTACTTAAGCAATATAACTATTTATTTAATAAATAATACTTAATATATCTAAAAGGCAAGATACCTTATATCTATCAACCTAACCTTTATATAAAATATCTAATCCACCTTAATAATAATAAAGAATTAAAAGACCTCCTATTTAAATTTAAATAAATAGCGGATATTAATAATAAATATAAAGCCCTTAATTAAACCTTTTATTTTAATAATTAATATATATTATATCTTTTAAAGAAAGAAGCCTTTAATTAATTTCCTAAAAAACCTTATTAAAAAAGATAGTTAATTATAAACAGAAAAAGATTATTATATAATATAATAATAAGAAATAATAACTTAAACTGCTTAAGTATTAAATATATAAAAACTAGCGACTCTTAAAATAATACCTTAGGAAATAGCGGTATATAATAAATTAATTAAATAATAAAATAAAAAAAAAACCCTATAGAAAACCTAAATAAAAACCTTAAGCAATACCTAAGACGTAATATCTTAATCACCTTAAATATTAATATTATTAAAATTATTATTATAAGAATCCAGATAAATTAAGTAATATAAAAATTCTATTAACCACTAAAAAAGTATAAGATAAGTAATAAATCATATTTATAGCTAAGATACCTTAAATATTTTAATATCTCTTAAACCTTATATATTTAAAACTTATATTAAATATATTTTAAGGAGAAAATTAAATATAACTTATTCCTTAAATGCTTTAAAAAAAGACTTATTATTTAAGTTTATAAAAAGGATAAGCTCTCTTATTAAGAAACTAATAAATATAAATAGAATAACGCTTATATAATACTTAAGCTTAACCCTTAACTCCCCTTAAAATATCTATAAAGATAATAATAAGCTAAGGATTATATATCCTCTAAATGCCCCCTTTACTTATAATATAAGGTTATAAGTTAATATAATAATAAATAATATAAGAAATATATTATATATATTTAAATCCAGAAAATATAAAAATTAAGAAAAGATAATAATCGCCTATAAAGGGACAATAGCTAATCTAAAACTACAGATCCCTATATATAATATAAATAAATAACTATATATATATTATATTTAAAGTAAAAATAAATGGAAAAATATATAATATATTATTAAATAATAATACTTAAGGTAACTTTATATTACTAAGCATTATTAATAAGGATAAAATCCTATAATATTAAAAGGAAGACCTTTATAAATTTAATATTATAAAAGATATAAAAATAAGATATAAAAATAATATAATTAATATAAAGATTAATTATCTTTTAATCTTAATTTAAAGATATAAAACTTTTATAACTTTAAATATTATAAATATAATATATTATAAATTAATCTTAAGACTTTTATAATTATAAGTTATAAATCCTTAAATTAATTAGATTATTAATTAGATTTTTTAAAATAATATTATTCTTTAAAAAAGGTTATAATTAATAGTATAGAAGGAATTTAATTATTAAGGATAGTAAAAAGCTATATTTAAATAAACCTATAGATATCTTTAAAAGTAAATTAAGGATTTAACTTTAAAAAAAAAGAAAGATTAAATTAATCTTAAACCTTAAAAAATAAAAGTTAATTAAATTAAAAAAAATAACAATCCATTATATATTAACAGAAAGATAACCCATTATAATATTATATATAAACAAGAAATATAATGATATTTATTTATTTATATTAAAAAGAAAACTATAAATAATAAATAAATAAACTTATATAAATACCTTATATATATTATAAGTTTAAGAAAGTCTTTTAAGAAAGATTTAATATAATCTTATTATAATATAATTATTATAATTATAAGATCTTATTATAAAAAGGAAAGATTTAAAATATTATTAAATTTATAAACTTAATAAAAAATAGCTTAAAGCTTTTAAAGAATATCTTAATAAAAACCTTAAAAATAATATATTCAATTATTAAAATCATTAATAAGATATTTAATCCTATTTATACTTAAGAAAAATAATAAGCTATAACTTTATATAAATTATTAATAGCTTAATAATATTATTATTAAAAATAATATCCACTATTATTTATTAAAGAATTATAAAATTAACTTAAAGAAATATAATAATTTATAACCTTAAACCTTAAATATAGCTATAACTTAATAAAGATAAAAAAGGAAAAAATAAAAAAACTTTTTATATTTATTATAAATATTATAAATATTAGGTTATACCCTTTAAATTAATTAATATTTTAACTACTTTTTAAAAAATAATTAATAATATCTTATAAGAATACTTAAATATCTTTATTATTACCTACCTTAATAACATTTTTATCTTCTTTAAAAACTTTAAAAAATATAGAAAATATATTAAAAAATATTTTAAAAACTTTAGGATATAAACTTTTAATAAAATTAAAAAAGCTTTTTATATTTAAAAATCAATTACCTTAAATATATTATTAAGCTAAACTTTATTAAAATATAAAAAGATAAAATATAAATAATTAAAAAAATATATATTAATTAATATTAAAGATATTATAGCCTTTTAAAGATATATTAACTTTTATAGATAATTTATTAATAATTATAATAATATTATAAAACCCCTTATAAACCTAATGAAGAAAGATATCTTCTTTTAATAAATTTAAAAAAAATAAATATTTTAAATATTTAAAGATAAAGTTATATAAAACCTAATATTTAAGGAAGTAAACCTTAAAAATAAGTTTAAAATTCATATAAATACCTTAAATGATATAATAAATAAAGAATTTATTTAATGAGATGATAAAGGATAAATATAAATTATTATAAATTTTAATAAAAAGTTTAATGGATTAGAAATATACTATATTATTTTAAATAAAGAATTTATAATAATAATATATATATTTTAAAAATAATAATATTACTTTATTAAAGCTTAAAAGTAAATTAAACTTTATATGGATTATAAAAAAACAACCTTTATAATAATTAAATAACTTAATAAAAATAAATTAAATATATAAAATTTCTCTTTAATTTAATATTAAAATCATTTATATTAAAAGATTAAAGAATATTTAAGTTAATGCTTTTAATAAATAACTAGATCATTATATTAAGGAATCTCCTTTAAAATAAATAATATTTAAAATAAAGGAAGATAAAAGTCTTATATTTAATAGAGAATTTAATATTATAATTAGAATTAATAAAATATTAAGGAAAATATTTAAAAATCTAAAAGAATAAGATAAGTTAATTAAGGAAATATATAAAGCCTTAATATATAAATATTAAGGCATTATAATAATAATTAAATAACTTTAGAGAATATATTAAATCCTAAACCTTAAATAAAAAATAAAAGAAATTATTAAATAATATAACTCTTATAATAAGAATAAGACTTTATAGTATAAACCTTATAGATTATTAAAGCCCCTATTAATACTTATAGTTATTTAATTATCCATTAGCTTAGACTTTTATTATTACCCTTTATAAAAACCCTTAATTAAGATATTTTATAATAATATCTTAATAATAATTTATAAATTAAATAAATATATATACTTTATATTATATAAAAAAGTTAATATAATAAAAGAACTTATATATATATTCTTATAAATTATTATAAATAATTATAAAATATTATAAGAAATTATCTTAAATAAAGATAAGCTCTTTATATTAAACTTTTAAAAGTTATTAATAAAGCAACTTAGAATAAAATATAAGCTATTAATAGCAACTTATTTATAAATAAATGGATAAATAAAAAGAATTAATTAGATTATAAAATAATACTTTTAATATTATATTAATTAATTATAGGATAATTAAGTTAAATTATTATTATTAGTATAATTTGTTTATAATAATATAATAATCAATATAATTAAATAATTACCTTTTTTTATAATTTATAAATATAAACCTTAGGTATATTATAAATCATTATTAAATATAATAATTATAAAAGTAATAAAATAAAAAGCAACTAGAATTAAATAAATCTAGAAGGATATTTAAGATAAACTTTCTTTTATATAAAAATAAATAATAAAATATATAAATTAAAAAAGAATTAAGAAATTAATTCTTAAGGAAGGAAATAAAGTCTACCTTTTTTATTAAAATATTAAAACTAAATAACTTAATAATAAACTTAATTATAAAAAAATTAAACTATTTAAAATTTCATAAAAACTTTTAAATATTAATTATAAACTTTCATTACTTTATAAAATAAAATAGTATAATAACTTTTATATTTCACTTTTAAAATCAATATTATAAAATATAAAAATTAAAATATAAATTAAAACTATTAATAAATATAATAAAGAATATAAAATAAAATAAATTTTAAATTTATAATAATATTAGGATATAACGGAATACCTTATTAAGTAAAAAGAATATAACTTAAGTAAAAATATATAAGAACCAATAAAGAACCTAATTTACTATATTAAATTCCTTAAATAATATTAAACCTAAAATATAACTAAAGATAAAACAAAGATAGGACTAATTAATTAATAAAATTAATCAAGATAAAACCCTATAATAACTTAATAAGTAATTAAATCCTTAATTAAATAATAAAATCTATTGGTTAAGGGATAAACCAGTTAAAAAAAGGCCCTAGTTAACTTAGGAAATCTTTTATTAATCAGCTAATCTATTAATATAACATTATAATTAATCAACCTAATCCTATTAATTAACCCATTCTATTAATCAAATAACTCTATTAATTAACGCAGCTTAATCAATTAAATTAATTTATTAATATATTTAATTTATTAATTAAATTATTTATTAAATAACCCATTATTAATATTTTTATTTTTAATATTAATAAATAGATCCATAATTCTAAATTTAAATTAATTAATACCTTTATTCACTATAAAACTCTAATTAAAAATATTAACTTTACCCTTAATATAAAGTTATAACTCTTATAATTCCATCTTATTAAAATTAAATAAGCTATTATAAATAACTTTAATAAATTACTTAATAATATATTTATATTTAGCCTTAGCTTCTTTATTTTCTATTCTCTCTAGCTCTTTTAAGTTATTAATACCTTAATAAATAACATATATTATCTTTTTATATTATATCCACTTTTACTTTTATAGATAAAGGATTTTTATATTTAATAGCTATACCTCCTCCTTTATAGCCTTTAACTCCTCCTTTAATTAATAATATTTTAAGGTAATCTTATTTAATTAATTAAGAGAAAGACTTTATATATTATAATTTAATAAATTAAGTTAAATATAAGTTAGATAATGAGATAACTTTAAATTAATAATTAAGCAATCCTTATTTAAATTATACTCCTTATAATAAGAATAAGGTATTAAGATAATAAAACCTAAGGATATAATAATAGATAATAAAGTAGCTTTTTATTTTAATTTAAGAAATGACTTTATAATGCGGGATTAAATAACTTTATTAAATATAATAAATTAAGAAAGCATAAATAAATATAAAAAAATATATAAAAAAATATAAAGATTAACCTTTAAAGATAAAGGATATAAGAAAGGAGATAATATTATAAATTAATATAATTAATACTTAGGTACTTAATTTTAACGGCCTAAAGATCTGGGAAAAGATATCTTAATAGAAAAACTACAGCATTAAATAACGAAATTATAAAATAATATAAAATCTAGGGTTAAGGTTTAAGATCCACCCTTAAAGATAAATTAATAAGCTTAATATCAATCCAATTAAATAATATCAACTTAAGATTAATAGGCTTATTATTAATCTTATTAAGCTATTAAAGAGTTAAAATATATAAAGATATAATTATCATTATAATAAATAGCTTTTATAAAATAAACTCTTTAATTATTAATTTAAATATTCAATTTAATAATTAAATAGCCTTATAATTAATAATTATATTATTAAATATTAAGCATTAAAATAATATCTTTATATACCGGAATAGTTAAATATCACCTCTACGCTAAACTATTAATATAAACCCTATAGGTTACTTATTAAACCTTATAAAGGTTTAATATAATCATTATAACTGGTTCTTAATAAATCTATTATAAATTTACCATTAAATTATAAATTTATTATAAAATGATATTTCATTATAAATTTATTATAAATTTACGGATTATTATAATAAATACTTAAGATATCTACCTATTAACTTAATAAAACTAACCCTTATAATATAAGGATTTAATAGAAGAATATAAGTAAGATAATTATATTAAGAATTATAATTTTACCTATAAAATTATTATAATTAATTATAATATAATATAAAATCTAATAATTAAGAATCTTATTATCTTAAGCTAATTAATATAGTTAATAAAATTAATAAGAAAATTTAAAATATAATGCTTATAAAGACGGAAGAATAAAATAATTGGAATTATAAATTCCTTTTTTAAATTAAAACCTATAGATTTAAAGATTATATAAATTATTAAATAAACCTTTTTTAAAAGCCGTAGAAACCTAACTTATAATTATGAAAATATATTAAAACCGTTATAATTATAAAAGGCGCTATTTCTTAAATTATTAAAAGGTTTAATAATAATATTAAAAAAGCTGAAATTATTTAAGAAAAACGATAAGGTTAATAATAATTATTTAATTTTATTAATATTAACCTTAAGTTTTATAATTTAAACTTATAAGGATATAAATAACTTAAATTAAAATATAAAGAAAAATAAATTATAATTTAAAAGTAAGAAATAAATAATATAAACTATTAATTTAATATATAAATTAATATATTATATTTTAAGAAAACCTTTTTAAAAATAATATAAAAACTTATAATAAAAATATAAATAATTATAATTAAATAACCTATTAAAAATAAGAAATATATATAAAAATATTTTTAAATTATTATAAAATTTAAAAGATATTATACTTTAAGTAGATTAATAGGAAATCATTATAATAAAAGCTATTTAATAAAGGATTACGAAGATAAGATAATTTATCACTTAGGTTTATAACTTATTATAAGCCTTATAAGGGATGCTATTAATATAAATAATTATATTTAGGTAAATATAAGAATAGAAAATTATAAATAAAAGCCTTATATATTATAATATTAAAAACCTCCTTTAAAAAGAATTATAAACTTTAAATATATAAAATAAACCTATAAAAACTATAAAGGAAATATAAATAATTATTTATAATAACTTAAAAGATTATAATAATGAAAAAGATATTTATATTATTAAGGAAAGGAATCCTAATTAATAAAATATAAATAAATTATATAAAACCTATATAAGCTAAAAATACAATTAATTTAAAATAAAAGAACCCATTAATATATATAAGATATATATTAAGAACCATATCTTTATAAATTATTATTATATCTTTCTTAAAAAAGCTTTTAAAGGCTTTAAAAAGAATAAAATTATAAAAGAAAAAATATATAAGGCCCTTAAAGATAATATTAATTTATAAATAAAGGTTTAAGCTATAAAAGGCTTAAGGTTAAAATTTAAATTAAAGATATTAAGATCTTTTAAGGAAGAACTTATTAAAAAGATTAAGGATTAACTTTTAAAATATTATATAACTAATATAAAGGCTAAGAGAGCTTTTATTATAAATATAAGAAAATACCCTTTAAAATATTTAATTATATTAAACTTAATAAATATAATATTAATTATTAATAATTATAAAAGGTTATTTAATATATAATTAATTAAATATAATAATTATTTATAAGTAAGTAATTAATAACTCTTTATTTAAATATATAGCATAATATTAATTTATATTAAAAGAATTATCTTATAAATTAAAAATATTACTTTATACTTAAGGCTTTTAATTATATTAATATCTTTAAGATAATTTTAAAAAAAAGGGATCTTTTAAAATAATAAAATAAATTTAACTATATTAAAGAAATAAGATAAAATAATCCTTTATAAACTTATAAATATTTATAAATAATATATTATTAAATACTTAATTTATAAATTAAAGGCTATATTTAATATTTAAAGGAAGAAATATATAATATTTATTAAAAGGAAATTATTAATAAATAAAGCCTTTCTTTAATATAAATAATTTAGCTATTTTAAATCTAAGGTATTAAAATATTTAATAAATATATTTTAAGGGATATAAATTTATAAATTAATAATTATTAAATATAAAATATATATCTTAATTAAGATTATAAGGTAAATCTATTATTTATTAAGGGAGATCTTTAAATAAGAAAGTAAAAGGATAATATTAAATTTTTATAATTATAAGCTAAGTATTTATAGTTATAATTTATAACTTTTATTTATATATAAAGTTTTAGATATATATAAAACTATTACCTTATAAATTAAGATAATAATATAATATTTAAAATATTTAAATCTTTTCTAAAATAATAAAACTTTAATATAAAATAAAAAATTAAGATTATTAAATATAATAATAAAATATTTAATTAAAGATAAGCTATTAAAGATTACCTTAAGTTGAAATATATTTAAATTAAGCCCTTTATATTTAATATATAAATATAAAATAATAAAGCAGAGCGCTTAAGGGGTATAATTAAAGAGAAGATATAAATATTATAGATAAGTTTAAAGCTTTTAATTTCCTTATAGCTAGAAATTAGATAAATAACTGTTTATTTTAATAATTAAACGTTAATTTATAAATTAAATTAATAGATATTATATTATTAATTTTTCTTTATTATTATTAAAAGGTAGGAATTTTAAAGCTAGATTTAAGATTTAATCAGATTTATTTAAAAGTATTTAATTATAAAGCTTATATAATAACCTTAAATATTTAACTTAAAAAGAAGAGATATTAATACTTAAAATTATAGATTTAAATTAGCTATCTTATAAGATATTAATTATAAATATTTACTAGATATGGATTTTATTTATTAGAAAGATAATTAATATATAAAATGTGATTTTTAATAAATATTAAGTATTTAATAGAAATTAAGAGGATTTTATAAATAAACTCTTTATTATAAATATTAAATAATTAGTTAAGTAGATAAAGAAAATATATTCTTAGATAATGATAAAATATTTAATCTAAAAGGAAAAGACTTTTTAAAATTAAAAGCTTATAAGGATTTAATAAAGGAGGATTTAAGAAAGAAATATAAAAGAAGTAGAAAATATATAGCTTAAAGAGGATCGATAAAACAGCCTCTTATATAAATATTAAGTTTATATTACTTTATATTACCTTAATTATTATTATTAATATTAATATATATTATATAAATATAGTTAAATAAAGAAGAAATCCTATTAGCTATTAAATCTTTAATAAATTTATTATAATAAGCTATGTTTATAGCTAGAATAAAGTAATGCTTATAATAAAGTTAAATAGTAATATTTTTAATAAAGCTTAAATTAAGAAATATTTATATTAAAGGGTAAAGATATTAAAAGGTAACTTTTAAAGCTATTAAAATAATATAAGGATTTGATAAACTATTTATTTAATAATCTATTTAAATAAGCTGAAATGGATTATTTATAAAGTTATATTAAAATAAGATCCTAGATTGAAATTTATAAGAAAGATCTTTATATAATAAGAAAGTAAATCCTAGATTATATAGGTATATATTTATAAATTTAATAAGTATAATATCTTTAAAAATATAAAGTATGGTTTATTATTAAAAGAGATTAATAAATATAAGGATAAATATAAGAAACTTATATTATAACTTAGCAGGATGATTATTTTATATATTAATTATTATTACCATAAAGTTTAATCTTAAGCTGATTTAATATAATATAATAAATATATTTATTTATACTTTAATTAATTAAGATATCTTTATAAAATATTTTATAATTATAAAAAGAAGGGTATTATCTTAATACTTAATAAGGTATTATATAGGCTATAGATTTTACTATTATTATAATAAAAGGAATTTATTAGAATATTTATTAAGCTTAGATATTAATAAATATTATATAAGCCTTATTATTATAAAAAGAATAATATTTTAATCTTCTTTATATTAATAATATTATAATATATTAAAAGAATTAATAAAGATAAATTAATAAATTTATTTAATAATTTTAAAAAGTATAAAATTAATAAAGGATTTAATTTAATAGTTCTTAAATATAGAAATCTATAGAAATTATTTTAATTATTAGATCTAACTAGCTTAAATTATATATATTAAAAAGATTATTAAGATAATTAATAAAAGAAATCTCTTTATAAAGTCCTTATGATAATTAAAGAATTAAAGCTATAAATTAATATTATAAAACCTATTAAAGTTAATTTATTAATAAAAGATTAGGTTTATATTATTCGTTATAATATCTACCTAATTAAATATTATATTTACTATATTAAGGCTTATATAATTCTTTATAAATCTAAGCTAAAAATATTATAATATTATAGATTAAGTGTTTCTTTATTTTAAAGATATTAAATATCTTACTTTTGCTTTATAAATATAAATGAATTTATAATAATAAGTGATTCTTCCTTTATTAATATTATTAATTAAAAGAATTCTTAAATATTTATAATAAAGTTATTTAAAGGAATAATTAAATAAAGAGTTAATAAATAAGATATAGTTATAATATTAATAATAAAGGTAGAACTCCTTACCTTAAATAGTAAAAAGAAACCTTATTTATAAATAGACTTTTTATAAAATTATTAATGGAATTAAATAAGAAGAAAATTAAGATTAAGTATAATAATATATAGATTATAAAATCTAATAAATTTTAAAATCACTTAGCTTAAATAAAATTATAATATATAAATATTTATAATTATTAATTATAATCAAAGGTTTAAAATGATATTATTAATATAAAATATATTTTATTAATATAAGATAGGTTGATTAAGATATTATTAGTTAGAAAGTAGAATGGATTTCTTTAGTAATTAAATTTAAAAGATATTAAAAATTAAAGAAAAGATTAAAATTTATTAAAAAATCTTATAAAGTATAAATAAGAAGTGATAAAAGAGGGTTAAAGTTTAACTTATTATTATATATTAATTTAAGGGGGTATATTAAATTAAAGATTATATAGTAAATAATTGGTTTTTAATAAATTTATTATAAATTTATTATTAAATTATAAATTTATTATAGAATAATATTTTATTATAAATTTATTATAAATTTATAAATTATTATAATAAATATTTAAAGTATTTATTTATTAACTTAATAAAATCAACCCTTGTAATATAAGGATTTAATAAAAGAATATAAGTAATATAATAATATTAAGAATTATGATTTTACTTATAAAATCATTATAATTAACCGTAATGCGGTATAAAATCTAATAACTTTTTATATTTTTTATATATATTTAATTTTACCCTTTTCTTTATTAAGTAAAATCTTTTATTATATCCTTTAATTTTTATTTAAATATTATATAATCCCTTCTTAGCTTATTTATTAACCGTAAATCCTTAAATTCCCTTTTAAATTCATTTTAAGTTATAGTTTTTTTAAGGTTTTCTAAGTTAGTTTAATTAAGATTTTTATATTTTATTTATTTAATGAATCCTTCCTCTTTATATCCCTTCCTACCCTTTAAAACTTTATATATAATAATTTCTTTATAAATTTTTTTTATTATCTATTAATAATTATTATAAGAGGCTGGGAATTTAATTATAATTATCTTAATAATAAGTTATTTATTATATATTATAAATGCTTTATATAGATTTTTATATATTATTTATTTAAGAAGCTAGATATTTCTATTATTAAGGGGGAAATTATATATTTTATTTTAAATTTTACATACTTTTAGTTAAGCTTTTTCTTTAGCTGTAATAATTTATAATTTTTTAAATTTATTTAAATTAAATCTTTAGCTTAAAAATATAATATAGCGAATCTCCTTTTATTTATTAAGAATTCTTATTATTAAATTATAGCTTTTATAATAGCTTGGTATAAATTTAAGATTTATTATAATTTTTTTATAAACTTATAAGCTTTAACTTTTAAAAAGGCTATTATATAAGTTTCCGTTATAACTTCCTTAAAGATTGGAATTATTAAGTTATTAATATATCTATATATAATAAAAAAAGCTAATATTTTTATATTTATATTTTTCTATTTATTTAAGGTAATTTATATAATTAATACTTATTCTGCTTAATTATCTTAATTTTAGCTTATAAAAGCTATAAGATATACCTTAATCTCTTAATTTATCTTCTTTAAACCCTTATTAATTTTTAAATAATGGGAAATATTAAGCTATTATTTAATTTAAAATAGCTAATATATATATTTCTAGAATTAACTTATTTAATTTAAGCCGCAGTTAAAGGTAATTACCTTTAACTACCTATAATATTATACTTAATATTATAAAAAGCGTTTTATATATACTTTTATATTTATTAAAGCTATAGGTTTTAATATAATTTCTTTATTAAGGTAATTATAAATCATTTATAAGTATTAATATCCTTAAGAAGCTAATATATATTTAAATATTATTCCTTTAAAGTTTAATAGTTTTATAATAAAGTTTATAATAATTTTCTTATAATATTAATTAAATATAAGGAGTAGTTTTAAAAAGGCTTTATATACTTCCCTTTATACCTTTACCTATTTATATATATTATAATTCCTTAGAAATTGCTATACCCTTTATTATAATAAGGGTTAGTAAAAATATTAGCTTATTATAAAAATCATCCCTTTTTTACTAAGATATCTATTTAGCTTAAAATTATATATCTTTTAAATAATTTTTATATATAATAAATCAGCTTTCAATTCTTTTAAGCCAGCCTTTTTATATTATTCCTTTATTATTATTAATATATTAAAAATTTATAAATACCCTTAATATTAAAGGTATTTATTTAAATTAATATAATATTTAGCTATTTAAATTTAGAGTTGGAGTTTTAAATTAAATTCCTTATCGCCTTATTATATAGCTTGATAAATTAATATATAATTTAAATCTTATTTTATAGCTTTCGCTTATAATTATTATAAATTTAAATCTTTAAAAACCTTAAACTTACTTAAGTTTATACCCTTAATTATTTAAGTTAAACTAAGGTATTAATAAAAAAGAAAGGAAGTTAATAATAATTATATAATTCTTATATCCTTATTTATTATATCCGCTTAATCTTAATCCCTTTATAAAAAAGCGTTAAATATAATTATATTATATTTTAATTAATAAATTAAGTTAAAGGGGAACTTTATAAAGAATTTTATATATTAAGTTTATCTTTTTAAAAGTTATTATTTAATTATAAACCACTTAAGATTCTTATAATTAAAATATATTATAAACCTATTTATTATAATAATTACACCAAACCTTTATAAGGTTTAATAAATAACTTATAAGGTTTATATTAATAGTTTAGCATAGAGGCGATATTTGATTATTTTAATATATAAAGATATTATTTCAATACTTAATATTTAATAATATGATTATTAGCTATAAGGTTATTTAATTATTAGGCTAAATATTTAAATTGATAATTAAAAAGCTTATTTTATAAAAGTTATTTATTATAATAATGATTATATTCTTATATATTTTAACTCTTTAATAAAATATATTAGATATCTTATATTTAATATATCTATTATAGGTTGGATATATTAAATATCTTATATTTAATATATCTATCCTTAAGGGGGTAGTAGGTTTTAAATCTTAACCCTGGATTTTATATTATCTTATAACTTCATTATTTAATATTATTATTTCTCTATTAAGGTATCCTTTCCTAAACCCTTAAGTTATTAAAATTAAATACTTAAGTATTAATTATATTAATTTATAATATTATCTCCCTTCTTATATCCTTTATCCTTAAAGGTTAATTTATATATTTTTATTTATTATTTATATTTCTATTTATACCTTCTTAATTTATTATATCTTATAAAGTTAAAAAATCTTATATATTGAAATTATTTAATTACGCTAAGAAAATTAAGGTAAGGGATTCTTTATTATTTATTATTCTTTAAAGCATTATTATTATATCTTCTTATTTTTATTATAAAAGATATGGATTCCCTTTTTATTAAATATTTAAGAAGGATTTAAGTTATTATATTAAATATATTTATTAAAGATAGTTATATTATAATATATAGGGTATTAATCTTATAAAGCTATATAATATTATAACTTAATATTAAAAGTTAAAGGATAAACTTTAAATTATAAAAGAAAAGGTATTTTAATTATAAAAGCAAAAGAAGATATAGTTTGAAAAGATGATATATATTATGCGCTAAGGAATTGATAATCTAGAAGAATTAGAGTATATGGAAAATAAGGAGGCTAAGGCTAAGTATAAATATATTATTAAGCAATCTATTAAAGTTATTTATAGCAGCTCGCTTAATTCTGGTAAAATGAAACTTTAAGAGTTATGGCTTTATATTAATAGTAAGGTTGGTATATTTAATTAGAGTTTTATAATAATTAAGGGTATTAATTAATTTAAGTTTAAAATTATAAATCCATTTATTAATATTAATAATAAAAATGTTAATAATAAGTCATTTAATAAATAATTCAATTAATAGATTAAATATATTAATAAATTAATTTAATTAATTGAGCTATATTGATTAATAAAGCTGATTAATTAATAGAATGGTTAATTAATAAGCTGGGTTAATTAATAGGATTGGGTTAATTAATTATATTATTATACTAGTTAATTAACTAACTAATAAAGGGTTTCCTAAGCTGGTTAAGGCCTTTCCTTAATTAATTTATCTTTTAATTAATAGATTTTATTACTTAATTAAGGATTTAATTATTTATTAGATTATTATAGGGTTTTATCTTAATTAGTTTTATTAATTAATTAATCCTATCCTTATTTCATCTTTAGCTATATTTTAAGCTTAATATTATCTAAGGAGTTTAATATAATAAGTTAAATTTTTTATTAATTCTTATATATTTTTATTTAAGTTATATCCTTTTTATTTAATAAGGTATTCCGTTATATCTTAATATTATTATAAATTCAAAATTTACTTTACTTTATATTCTTTATTATATTTATTAATAATTTTAATTTATATTTTAACTTTTATATTTTATAATATTAGTTTTAAGAATAAAATATAGAAGTTATTATACTATTTTATTCTATAAGATAATAAAAGTTTATAATTAATATTTAAAAGTTTTTATAAAATTTTAAATAATCTAATTTTCTTATAATTAAGTTTATTACTAAGTTATTTAATTTTAATATTTTATTAAAAAAGATAAACTTTATCTCCCTTCTTAAGAATTAATCCCTTAATTCTTTTCTGATTTATATATTTTACTATTTATTCTTATATAAAAGAAAGTTTATCTTAAATATCTTTCTAAATCTATTTAATTTTAATTGCTTTTTATTCTATTAATTTTATAATTATTATATTTAATAATAACTTATAATATGCCTAAGGTTTATATTTATAGATTATAAAAAAAGGTAATTATTTAATTGTATTAATTATTATATTATTATAAGCAAATTATATTAATAATAATAATTTAACTTAATTATCTTATAATTAATTAATATAATATTAAAGGTATTATTTTATAATCTAGTTAATTCTTTTTATTTATTTATTTATTTATAAATAGGCTGCTATTAATAGCTTATATTTTATTCTAAGTTATTTTATTAATAACTTTTAAAAGTTTAATATAAAGAGCTTATTTCTATTTAAGATAATTTCCTATAATATTCCATAATTACTTATAATAATTCATAAGAATATATATATAAGTTTTTCTATTATATTAATTTCCTTATATAATATAAAGTATATATATTTACTTAATTTATAAATTATTATTAAGATATTATTATAAAATATTTTAATTAAGGGTTTTTATAAAAGGGGTAATTTAATAATAAAGTTTAAGTTAATAAATAATTAAATAATTATAGGTATTGATAAGGGCTTTAATAATTTATAAGGTTTATATTAAGAGGTCTTATTCTTATTATAAGAGTTATATTACTTAATAATTTCCTTTATTCTTTATTTAAGGTTTAGGATTTAATATATCTTTTAAATTTATTTAATTATTATTATAATGCCTTAATATTTATATATTAAGGCTTTATAGATTTCTTTAATTAATTTATCTTATTCTTTTAAATCCTTAAGTATTTTCTTTAATATCTTATTAATTTTAATTATAATATTAAGTTCTTAATTAAGTATAAAACTTTTATCTTCCTTTATTTTAAATATTATTTATTTTAAAGGAGATTCCTTAATATAATGATTTAATTATCTACTAAAAGTATTAGCTTAAGCATTTTTTATTCCTTTAATATAAATAACTTAATATTAAATTAAGAAAGAAATTCTATATATTTAATTTATCTTTTATTAAGTTATTTAATTATTATAAAGGTTATTAAATTTTTATAATTTATATAAAATTTAATTTATTTTTAAGCTTTAATAAGGTAATATTATTATTTTTAAAATATATATATTATTATTATAAATTTTTTATTTAAAGTAATATAATATATTTCTAATTTATTAAATTTCTTATTAAAATTTATAATAATTTATATTTATCCCTTATTATTTTATTAAGTAAGTTTTTTATCTATTATATTATTTAAGGTGTTTATATAGATTTTAAATTCCTTTTTTAAGTCTGCTTCTTTTAATATTAAATCCTAAGTGATTTTCTCTTTAAATACTTAAAATGCTTATTTTTCTTTCTAGGTTTATTAAAAGGAGATATCTTTTTATTATTAAGTTTATAAGGGATTTTATAATATTATTATAATTATTAATAAATTATCTATAAAAATTAATATATCCTTAAAAGGCTTTAATATCTTTAATATTAATTAATATTAGCCATTTCTTAATTATTTAAACTTTATCTTTTTATATTTTAATAAATCTTAGCTTAATAGTATATTTAAGGTAGTCGACTTTTTATATATAGAAAAAGTTCTTTTTTAGTTTTATTAAAAGGTTTATATCTTAAAGCTTTTAAAGTACTTTCTTAATATATTCTTTATAATCTTTAGGGTTTTTAGAAAAGATAAGAATATTATTAAGATAGATAATAATAAAGATATTTAGGTATTTTTATAAGATATTATTAATTATTTTTTAGAAAATAGCTAGGGTATTAATTAACCTAAAGGATATAACTTAATATTTATAATATTTATAATAAATATAAAAAGTTATTTTCTATTCTTTTCCTTTTTTTATTTTTATTAAGTTATAGCTATATTTAAGATTTAAGGTTATAAATTATTATATTTCTTTAAATTAATCTTATAATTTCTTAATAAATAATAATAGGTATTTATTCTTAATAATAATATCGTTAAGCTATTAATAGTTTATATAAAGTTATAACTTATTATTCTTCTTAAATATAAATAGGATTAAATATCTTATTAATAATTTCGATAATTATATATATTATTTTTTAAGGTTCTTATTAAGATATTCTTTAAAGGCTTTAAGTTACTCTTTATTAAATTTATAAATCTAATAATATTTTAAAGCTTTCCTTTTTTATAATAGGATCTTATGATTATAATAGCTATATTATAGTAAAATTATATTAAATCTTTCTTAAAAGATTTTCCTGAATTTATAATATATATAAGGTATTTATATAAGTTTATTTATTACTTCTTTATTTATAAGCTCTTTCCTTTAATATAAATAAAGTAAATACCGTTGTATTTCTTATTTATATATATTGCTATAATAGGTTATCTTTTTATTATTATATAATAATCCGCTATTTTCTTATTAATTTAATTAGCTTTTACCCTCTTTTAAGATTTAAGATTAGCTTAATCCTTTTTTATTTTCTTAAAGTTAAATCCTTAATTTACTTCTAGAGGTATTTATAGGTTTATTTAAATATAGCTTTTTATTATCTTTAATAATTAAATTCTTTCTTATACCGTTAATTATAACCTTTTTTTAAGGAATAGCATTATCTTAAAAGATTTAATTAATAATTTAATTAATTTAAGGATTTATAATTTATAATTATAAAAGTTTTAAGATTAGTTTATAATATATTATATTTATAATATTTAAAGTTATAAAAGTTTTATATCTTTAAATTAAGATTAAAAGATAATTAATCTTTATATTAATTATATTATCTCTATATCTTATTTTTATATCTTTTATAATATTAAATTTATAAAGGTTTTTCTTTTAATATTATAAGATCTTATCCTTATTAATAATATTTAATGATATAAAGTTGCCTTAAGTGCTATTATTTAATAATATATTATATATTTTTCTATTAATCTTTACTTTAAATATAATATATATATAATTATTTATCTATATTATATATAGGGACCTATAATTTATAATTATCTATTATCCCTTTATAAATGATTATTATCTTTTCTTAATTCTTATACTTTTTTAATTTAAATATATATAATATACCTTTTATATTATCTATTATTATATTAACTTATAATTTTATATTTCTTATAAATAGGGTAATTAAGTGATTTATAATCTTTAACTTATTATTATCCTTATAAATATTTTAGTAAGAGTTAAGGGTTAAGCTTAAGTATTGCATAAGCCTTATCTTATTAATATTTATTAATTTCTTAATAATTAAGTTTATCTTTTTCATAAATTTAAATAATAGGTTTTTCTTTAAAATATTTAGGGAATAAGTTAAATTTAGCTTTTTCTTAAAAGTAGAATTAATATAGGTTTTAAATATATAAAGCCTAAGATATATTTAAATATTTAAAATATCCTAGCTATAAATATAGTTTATTACCTAGTTTATATTTTTTAAGAGGTTAATTAAGTTCTTATATTATTTAGGTTATATTAATTCTTATAATAATAATTCTAATAATATTAATATTTAAGGTAATTAGGATATTATATCTTAAGTATTATTCTAGATTTATATTAAGATTTTCTATAGGGTTTTCTTTTAATTTTATTATTTAATTAATTTATAATAGATTGCTATTTTTCTAAGTATTATCTTAGGAATTGCTTATTCTTATATACTTAATGCTTAAGTAATTTAAATTGCTGTTATTTATTATTATATTATATAATAATCCTTTTCTTTTTATAGCTAATTATCTTTCTTAATAAGGTTTCCTAAGAAATTAATTAAAGGCTTCTTTTTTTAAAAGGTATAATATATATTAATTATTGAAGTAAAAGGTTTAATTAAGGGCTCTATACTTATCATCAATATCTACTGCTTATTTAAATTTAAGTAATAAGTCTTTTAATTCTTTATTATTATTAAGGTAAATTAGATATTTTATATAAAGGTTGGGTTAATAAATATAAGGTATCTTATCTTTTAAATATATTAGGTATTATTTATTAAATAAGTAGCTATAAGGCGTGATTAGCTTTTATTTCTAGGTTATATTAACTTATTATTATCCTTTTAAGATAGGTTTTTATTACTTTTTAAGCTATTAATAATCCCTAATAAAGTATCTTAATCTTTTATAATTATAATAATCCTTATTATTTAGTTTTTATTAAGCTATATTAAGTTTTATAAGACTTATATAGGTATTTATTATAATGCTATTATATCCTTTCTGGTATTAAGGTTTATTATTATTGCTAAAGTTATTATTATATTAATATTTCTTGTTTATATTTAGCTGGTTATGGTTCTTTTAATAGTTTTTAAGGTTTTTATAGTTGCATTCCTATCATTACTTAAATAATTAATTATTAATATATATCGCTATAGCGATATATTTAATAAAGTTATTAGGTTAATTTATTTTAGAAATTTTATCTTTAATATCCTTTTTAAATCCTTTATAAAACTAGCTTATAAATACTTTTTCTCCTTAATTAATATAAATAATAAGCTGCTTAAAATATATAATATATTTAAAGGCTAATCCTTTTTACTTAAGTTTTATAAGCTTATATTTTATAAATCTTTCCTTATCTAAATCTCTAAAGGCATTCTTAAGAGCTTATTTAAAATAATTAAATCCTTTAAAGATTTTCTTAATATTTTTATCTTAATATTTCTTATTATTCTCTAGATAATCTTTAAAGATAGGTTTAAATTATATAAGAGCATTACCTTTAAGTTAATATTTTATAAAGATAATTATATTATATTAAGAGCTAAATTAATATTTATAGTATTTAAAGTAAATATAATATTAAATGATAAATCCTTAGAGGATTCCCTTATCTCTTTTATAAGGGGCTAACTTATCCATCTTATAAGCCTTAGCTTATTATATAATATAAAGGAAGTTGATTTTTTATTAGAATATAATAATCTATATAGCTATATCTTAAGAGTTATTATTATTAATAATAGAGGGAATAAGAGTTAAAGGTGCTATTATATCTTTATATTGCTTAATTAGTTAATTATATAGCTATTTTAAATAAAAGTTATTAAAATATAATAATTATATTAAATCTTTATAAGGTTTAATAAGTAACCTATAGGGTTTATATTAATAGTTTAATATAAAGACGATATTTAATTATTCTAATATATAAAGATATTATTTCAATGCTTGATATTTAATAATATGATTATTAGCTATAAGGCTATTTAATTATTAAGCTAAATACTTAAATTAATAATTAAAGAGCTTATTTTATAAAAGCTATTTATTATAATAATAATTATATCCTTATATATTCTAATTCTTTAATAAAATATATTAGATATTTTATATCTAATATATCCATTATAGGTTGGATATATTAAATATCTTATATCTAATATATCCATCCCTAAGGGGGTGGTAGGTTTTAAACCCTAACCTTAGATTTTATATCATTTTATGACTTTATTATTTAATGTTATTATTTTTCTATTAGGGTGTCCTTTCCCGGACCCCTGGGTCGCTAGAACTAAGCACTTAAGTGCTAATCGTATTAATTTATAACATTTATATTCTTTAATTCCGTTTATTATTATTATAAATAGTTTATAATTATTAATATTTCTTTATTAATAATTTAATAATTTAACTTAATTTATATAAGTTTTTAAAAATGAAAGGTAATTAGCTATAACTTTTCCTTAATTTTATAAAATAAGATACCCTTTAAGGCCTAATTATTATAATTTATTTTTAAGAAGATCTTTTTATTTAAATCTTATTATATTAATATTAAAGCTTATAAAAATATTAATTTTAATTCCTTAAAGGCCTCTTAATATTCCTTCCCTTATTTAAATAATACTCCCTTTTTAATAAGCGTAATTAATAATATAGCTTTTATAGAATAATCTTTAATAAATATATAATAAAAGTTAATAAATCTTAAAAAACTCTTAATTCCTTTTATAAATATTAATGCCCTTTACCTTAATATCGCTTTAATTTTATTAAGATTTAATATTATACTTATATTAGCTATAATAATAAAGCTTAAATAGCGGATTTTCTTTTAAATAAACTTTAATTTATCTAAATTTAAATATAAGTTATATTAAGCTATTTAATTAAGCACCTCCTTTATTTTTTTTATATAATATTTCTAGATGCTGCGTATATAAATTAGGATATTATTTATATAAGCTGAATAGTGTTTATTTAAAAGATTTTATAAGATTAAATTAATATACCTTTAAAATATTATTAAAGCTTTATAAAGCTTAAAAGGTATAATTAATTATTTAAATAATTTATACTTTATTTAAAAGGCTATTTTCCACTTATAACCCTTTTTAATATAAATCTTATAAAAAGCCTATATTATATCTACCTTAATAAATTATATAGCTTTTATAAGGTTTTATAAGGTTTTTAAAATTAAAGGAAGGGGGTAGCGATTTATTTTAATTATTAAGTTTAATACTTAATAATTATAATAAAATTATAAGCCTTTGCTAAGTTTTTATATAAAGATTATTAAAGCTCTTACTTTATTATTATTAATATAAATAAACCCTTTTTTTAATAAATTATAAAGGTTTTTTTTTAATATTAAGAGTTCCTTTTAAGATATCTTATAAATAAATTTAAAAGAAATAAAAACTTCCTTATTTTAACTATCCTTCTTAAAATTAATTTTATAATTTATATTTAATTTATAAGGGTTTAATTTATCTACCTTTTTTTTCTTAAAAAAAAGTAATAAATTATAGAATTTTAAAGGTATCTTTATATAAAGCCTTTTATTTATTTTTAGCCTTTTTAATTATAGCGCTTTATTAATATCTATTATAAAAATAATAAAAACTAATAATTTTATGGCGGCTTTCTTATAGGTTTTCTTAATTCTTTAAATATAAGTAGTAAAGATAATCTTAAAGATATATATAGCTTTTATTAATTCTTTTATATATTTTAATATTCTTTATAAATTAATATAAGAGATTTATTTTCCTATTTATTTATATTATATTTTTTATTAATAAGGTATGGAATATATCTTATTAATTATTAATTAAGGCTTTTTTAAAATTAAAGGGAATTTTAACTTAGGAATTATATAAGTATAAATAAGCTTTTTATAACCTCTTATTTTTAAATTAAATCTTATAATTCCTTTAATTATTACCTTAATAACCCTTAGGGTTATTCCTTTTATACCCTTTAACTTAATAAGTTAAATAAGGATATTTATTTAATAAGCAATATTTTTATTTAATATAATAAAGTATTTATATCTTTTATTTATTAAAATGATTTCTTAATTAACTTTATTAATAATTATATAAATAAAAGTGGATTCTATTTTTATTACCTTAGGAATTATCTTAATATAAATATTCCTTCCTTATTTTAAGATTTAATTTTATTTTAAAGCTATTTTTTTTCTTATTTAAAAGGCTTAAATTTTATATCTTTTTAATTATTTATTAAGTTTAATTTAATAATTTATATAGATTAAATTTAAATTAATAAATTCCTTTTAAGTTTATTTAGATTTAAAGGGGCTATATATAAATATTACCTTTAAAAGTATCTTAAGGTATTATATTATTTATATAGCTTATTTTAAAAATGATTTTCTTATTCTTCCTTTATAACCCACTTAATTTATTATTTTTTCTTAAAAGATAAACCTTGTTTATTTAGTTATATAAATTTTCTAGTTTTTCCTTATTAAGTATTACTTTTTATAATATAATTTATATATATATTTATATCCTTATTTTAATTAAGGGTAGAGCTTATTTTAATCTTTAAAGATTATTAAGTGGAAATTATATAAAAAGGTATTATATTTAAAGCTGCTATTACTTTCCTTTTATAATGTTTATTTGCTAGCTTTTAAATTTATTAATTTATTTAAATCTTTAAACTACTTATTAAATTATTAATATATATCTTTTGAAATTCTAAGGAAGAGTTATAATAATTAGCTTATTTTTAAAAATATTAAATATTCCTTTATAAAATTATATAATATAAAAGTTATTATCTTAAGAGTATTCTTAGCTTTTATTAAAGTGCTTTTAAAATTTATTATAAATTTTCTGGATTAGCTATCCTTTTATTTTACTTACTAAGTTATTTTATCTTTTTTCTTTATAAATAATTATAGAAAATATTTAATTTATATATAAGATTAACTTTTTTAGGTTATAATCTTTATTAATTCCCTTATTTTCTTAAAATATCTAGATTTTTAACTTTTAATCTTTATTTAAATATTAATAAATTTTATATTAAACTTTAAGGTTTTTATTAATATATCTTATTAAGTTATTTACCTTTAATTTTAAGATAAGGGAGGTATAAAAATTAATATATTTATTAAGCTTTTTATTTTATATTAATTATAATAATGCCTTCCTTAAGAGTTTAAATAGTATTAAGTTAAAATATATCTTAAGGATTATTATTAAACTTTTAAAGATATAAGTATTTTATTTAATAATTTTAAGGGTTAAAGTATTTTTTTTTATAAAAGGAGATAATATTTATCTTTTTATTAATATATTTTAAGGGAAATCCTATTTTAATAACTCCTTAAAATCTTTTATAATTTTTTAAAATATTTTTATAATAATCTTAATAGCTATTTTAATTATTTATTATATTATTTTATTTAAGAAATCTTAATTTTAAAGCGTTATATATATTATTTAGCTAAACTTAGGGTTATTAATAGCTTAATTTAAAACGTTAGTTTTTATAATTAAAAATATACTTCTTAATATATTTCACTTAAATCCTTTTTAATTATATTCTTAAGGTAATATATTTAATATAATTGATTTTTAATCTTCTTTATTAATAAATTATAAAAAATTAAGTGGTAATTAAATTTAATATAATGATCTTAATAAGTGCTTAAGTAATATATTAATTATAGTTAAGTTAGATTTAATAAAAAAAGGAAATAAAGAAATCCTGTTAAATTAGCCGGTTTTTAAGATTTAATATTTAAAAACCCTGTAAATCATTTAGCTACCCTAAACCTATATATATATAAGCTATATTTATAATAAATTACACCTTATAACCCTTAGATTTATAATTTAATAATATTTAAATTTAAAGAAAATCTTTATAATAAGGTATTATTTAATTTATAAGATAAATATTTATATAAATAATTATTAATATAACGTAACCTTTTAATATTATTACTTTAATAAAAAATATTAATTATATAATAAAAATTATAATAAAAAAATATTTAATTTTTAAATATATTATTAAATATACCTTCTTAATAAATAAGTTAAATAAATTTATTTAATTTATTTAATATTAAAGGTTTTTAAAAAGATAATTATATTATAATATAATAATTATAATATATATTATATTAAAGCTTAATTAAAGGTATATTTTTATTTATATAATTATTAAAGCTTATATTATATTAACCTTTAAATAATAATTATAACTCCTTTTAAATAACCTTAAAATAAATATTATTAAAATTAAAAAACAGTTTTTATACCTTATATAAAAATATAAGCCCTTAATTATTATTATAAATATTTAAATAATTATTATTTATATTATTTTAATTAATTATATTATTATTATTATTAATTAATTTAACCCTTTAATTTAACTTAATAACTTAACCGCTTATAAAGCTATTAAGATTATTAAGGTTATTAAAAAAGCACCTTATATTTATAAAATATATAATTAATTATTTATAAAGCTTAAAAAAGTATATTTAATAAAATAAATACCTTATATTAATACTACAACCTTTAATTATAATTAATATTAATTTATAAGGATATAATAAAAATAACGGGTATTACTGCCTTATTTATAATATTATATAAAAGGGTTTACCTTTAAAAAAGTTAAAAAATAAAAGGAATGAAATATTAAATAAAGCTTAAATATAAATAAATAAAATAATAAAAGATAAGGGTTATAATAAGTTTTAAAAATCTTAATTAATATATAAATAGTTATTTATAATAAATTTTCAAGTATAATTATTTAATTATAAATTAATTAATTTAACTTAATTAATTAATTTTTAATAATAGCTTAATTCATTTATTATTTTTATAAAAGGGAATAAATTATAAAAATTATAATAATTTTATTATATTATAATAATTTTTAAATATAATTATTTAATTAAAAATAATTAGCTTAATTTAATTAATTAAATTTTAAAATAACTTAATTTATTTATAATTTTATTATTAAAGTATATTTTAAAGGTTAATAATATATATTATAAACCCCTTAAAATATAAATAATATTAATATATATTATTATATCCTTTTTATAAAAAAAGAAATTATTTCCCTTTTATTTTTTTTAAATAGCTTTAAGATATAATTTATAATATTATAAAATAATTTATTATAATTATATTTTACTTTTTATTTAATTAAGGGATAAAGTCCTTTAAACTTATAAATAATAACATTAATTATAATTTTAAATAAAAGTAATAAAGGAAAAAAAAAAGGTTAAAAAAAATAAAAAGAAAAATAATAAATATTATTTAAAAATTATATTTTTAAATAATTATAAAGTTATATTTATATAAATAAATTACTTCTTTATTATATATATAATAAAATATTCTTTAAAATAATAAATTAATTTTATTAAATATTTAAAGGTTTTTATTTATTTTAAAATAATTAAATAAATAAATTAATTAAATAAATTATTTTTATTAAATATTTAAAGATTTATACTTTAATTAAAATACCTGTTTAAAAATAAAAATAAATATTACGCTTTAAAATTAATATATAATATATAACTAATAAAAAGTTAACTTAATATATAATATATAACCGATAAAAAGTTAACTTAATATATAATATATAACTAATAAAAAGTTAACTTAATATATTAAATTTATATAATAAATAATTAATATCTCTTTTTCTTTTATTAATTTATAATTATTATTAATTATTAATTTATATTAAAAGGGCTTTATTTTATATAAAGCTTAAAAATAATAATTTAAGGTAAATAATTAATAATAATAATAATTATTTTATTAAATTAAAGAATGCTTTTAAAAGGAGCGTTTTTAATATATTTATATATATTTATTAAATCCTTACCTTTATAAATTTCATTAAATAAAGCTATATATTAATAATATAATTTATAAAATATATTATATTTATTAAATATAATATAATAATTTTTATAATAATTTTTTAAAAGATAATTTTAAAATATTAAATTAATTTTATTATTTAATATTAAAAATTTAAGTTTTTAAATAAATTTATTAAAACCTTAAATTTATATTTTTAAGTAAATTAATCTTTGAAAGCTTTTTTAATTTAATTATTAAAGTTTATTTTTAAGATTATTTTTAATAAAATTAAGCTTTAATTTATCTTTTATATTATTTCTTTTAAAAATTAAGTTTTAAATTATTATTAATTTTATCTTTTTTAAAATTAAATTTAAAAAAGTTAAAAAATAATAAGAGTTTTATAATTATTTTCTTTTAAATATATTTTTAAATTAAAATATTTAAAGTAATATTTTTATTTATATACTTTTAAATAAGCTTTTAAATTAAAGTTAAAATCTTAATAAATTTTAAATTATTATTTTTATATATATAAATAATTAATTTATTAAATATATTAATAATATAACGCTTATAATTAATTTTTTATATTTAAATTCTATTATTTAAATTAATTATATTAATATAACTTTATAAAAAAGCCTTTTAAAAATATAAAAGTAAAATATAATTAAAATTAAGATTTTAAAAATATTTATATAAATATTACCGCTTTAATTATAATAAATATAACGGTTATTTTTATTTTTATTATTATTAAAGTAAATTTTAATTAATTTATTAAAAATAATATTTTTTATATAATTTATATAAGGAATATTATATTTAAAAATAATATTATAAGCTTTATTTTTCTTTTTTTTAATATATTTAGCTTTATTATTTATAAATTATAACGATTTAATTTTTATTTTTATTTTAATAATTATAGCGGTATTTTTAATTATAATAATTTTATTAATTAAGAAATATTAATATTATAATATATTTTAAATAAAGGTTTTAATATTTATTATTATCTTTATTATTCTTTTTAAAGCATTTAAAACCTATTATTATAATATTTTAATATTTTAAATAAAATTAAAAAAGATATATAATTTAAATTAAAAGATTAAAAAGATATTCTTTTTAAATATATTTTTAAATAGAATTTTAAAAGCGTTATTTATAAGGGAGTTTTAAAAATTATTTATTAAAAAATAATTAAAAGGTTAAATATTTAAAAATAAATTATTAAAATAAAAAAAACCTTTATTATTTATAATAATAAAAGTTAATAATTATATTTTTTAAATTATTTATTTAATAAAATAATTAAAAAATAATATTTAGATTTTTAAAATTATTTAATTAATTAAAAGATTAAAGGGTAATATTTTTAATTCCTTTTAATTATTTATTTAATTAAAAGATTAAAAGGTAATATTTTTAATTTTCTTAATAATTTATTTAATTAAAAGTTTAAAAAGGAATTAATTAAATATAAATATAATTTATTTTTATTAATTAAAAAGTATTAATATTAATATATAACTTTATTTAATTATATAATTTAATAAATATATATAAATATATTTTAAGTATGTTTTTAAAAGCATTTTTTAATTAAATAAAATAATTATTATTATTATTAATTATTTATTTTAAATTATTATTTTAAAGCTTTATATAAAATAAAGCCCTTTTAATATTAAACTTATTATACTTTTTATAAATATATATATATATATTTTAAAAATATATTTTATATTTTTTAAAATTCTTTATATATTATTATTATTATTATTATTATTATTATTATTATTATTATTATTATTATTATTATTATTATTATTATTATTATTATTATTATTATAAAATATAAAAATAATTTTATTTTTTAATAAATTATTAAATATTCCTTTTTTATAAAGTTTTTAAAATATTTTAATATAAAAATTAAAAAATAATCTTTATTAATTAAATTTTATATAAAAGCTTTTAAATTTCTTTATTTTAATATTTATTTAAAAATATAAACTTATTATAAACTTTATTTAAATTTTAATATTTTATATCTTTATATTATAATAATTTAATTAATATTATTTTAATTAAGTTATATAATATAATTTTTAAATAAATAAAATAGCGTAATAAATCTTTTAATAAAAATATAATGAACGTTACTTATGTTATTTTAATGTTAATGCTATTGATCTTTATTTATTTCACAGGCTTTATTGTTAACCCTGTCCCTATGTTGATTATTCACACTCGCTATACCCCCCACTATCAAATTGGAAAGCCTTCGTCATTATAAGGTTTAATCTTTCAAAAGGAAGAGTTAGAACCAATGAGAGACGCGCCAAGTATCCCAGTGCTACCCCCATGAATTTGAGTAACTCGGACCTTTCCTCAGCCATATTCAACAAGCTTGCTGAGCAGCAAAACGCCATAATGACCGTTCGTACAAGTCCCCTGACCCAACATCAGCTGCCAAATGTCTTCATTGCCAGGAAATGGTTAATAGGCTGGGGTTCGGTTTATACATACCACTCTGAAGCAACGATCGGATCGCCGATATCACTAATCAGACACAGTATTTCCTGCGAAGCTCTCAAAATTGAGACCTGGATCTTTTCCAACGAGACCAATTGTCCCGGCTTCGACATTTCTTGGGCGTAAATGCATAGGAGCAACTCGAAGTACTGGACTCGCGTGGACAGTTCTCTTAGCGAGCCTTCTTGTCCGCCGTGGTTATTTACACTCATGGAAAGGTCCTTCCAAGCCTCAAGGAGTCGTAGACACTCGTCCCTGGAGTCAAAATAAGGCAAGTTTCTCGCTTCCCTTCCGTGCAGTCTCTGTATTATGTAGGAACATAGGCGACCGAATAGGCACTGTGTCACCAGATCCTTCCCGTGTAGGTCTGAACTTTCTGTCATACTCGGCAGCGGGTGATCGATGTGATCATCCGGTAGTGTCTGTGAAATTGAGCTCTCAGCGCGCTGTTCACCCCTGGGCCACTCACTCTCTTGTTGACTTACGGAGAACCCACCCATCCGCATACTGTACTGCTTCTCAATAGTGTAAAACAGCCAAAATCCTTGCTTCAGCTGTGTCTCGTCTTGAGGATCACTGCAGATTGAACTGAGAGAACGCCGGCTGTTGAGCCGTAGAGCTTGTACGTGCGCTGTACAATCGACCAAAAGCCCGGGAACCTGATCCGGCTTCCAACGCATAGCATATGCAAGCTTATCTTCTGTTAGTACATCTAGTGTCAGAGAAGTAGCATTTGACGCCTTACTAGGGTGAGAGTCGCCTAAGCACGGATGTTAGCGCTCTCAATTCTGAGATGATATGGAGCAACATGAGTAGCTTACTTTGAAAATGGTAATTGAAGATTTAGCCCCTAGCTTTGGGAGTATTCCAAGAGCTTTCTCAAAATACGATTGTGCGATCGATGCTTTTCTAGACTTATTAGCGCCAAGTTGACGCTCAAGCTTAGCGCCCGTCGCAATCGCTCCGTCCACCAAGGCAACAGAAGCAGCATCAGCTGATTTGGTCACCATAACGTCGTCAAAAATACTAAATAGTGTATTCTTCTCGGTGTAATTGGCGCCCCTGTTATCAGGAGTTAACAAATGAGCACAAGGCTGGAAATAGGTGGTGAATACTGACATGTACGGGTGCCCGCTGAATGCTGTGTTCTACTTAGCCAATGATTATGAGAAATGCCTTGATCAGAGCATCTAGGCTTACCTTTGAGATAAGATTGAAGGCAATCCAGACTAGGTTCTTGGCCAACGTTTGTGTCCATTGTCATAGAATTGAAGAGTGGAATATCCAGCCGCGAAAGTATTTGCACGATGATTCTTTCCATGTGTTCTGAATTAAAGTCATGCCTCGAGTTGACACTGGACATTTTGGATAATAGCTTGACTCCAGAAAATTCCACCACGTCGAAACCTATCGGGAATGTTAGGCAGGTTGAGACCATGATAAATAGCAGGCTCCGGAAAATTTACCCGGATCTAGATGAAGTCCCGCGAGCCGTGACTGCAGATCCGGAACACCTTGCTCGTGTCCGCAATCCGGAGGTGTAGGTCCAGCCAGGCTTACATCCTCTAATACGGGTTGAGACGGGTTGAAGAGGTCAAATAGGTCGCTGTTCTGGCCCACTTCAAGGTGACCTCCGCCAAGGAGAAGCCCATCCGACATGTTCAGATCATCAGAGCCATTCGACCAGTGAAATGGAGCGCCGAGAGCCCCATCTTCATCAAATACCGTAGGGGAAATCCACATTCGATGCACATCATCTATGCGCACCGCATGGTTCCTGATAGAGTTTGTCGGTCCAGCCGGGCTTGCGACTACTGTGGAGAGAGTCTCGACTGCCGTGCTGCCCGATGTCGAAGTTTGAGCTTTGAGAGTAAGTTACTATATTCGAGTGATACGTAATGGCTTGAACTCACATGGCCTCCCCCTCTTCTTCCTGGGGAGGTAACGACAGGTGGTGCCGCTGGCCTGGAATACGTCAGCTTAGATTTGTGTAGTCTAGCGGCCTTTTGACTTGCCTGGCACTTTTGGCATGCTGGTTCCCGTCCATCACCTGCATCAGTTCTTTTCAGTACCTGTGTGGGAAACTGACTGCGAGTGCTAGCCAGAAACGTACATTTCAATTTACGACTTTTGCATCCTTCGCAAGCTCCTGGGCGACGTTTATAGGCTCTGGTATCCATGATTATCAGATTATCAGATTTGCCTGTTTAATCTCTTCGCGCATGTTGAGTTTAAGTATTTGAGCAGTGTTACACAAGCAAGCCGTCGAGTCAGTACTGAGCGGGTATTGTGCGGTGCGTCCCGCAGCCGCCTAGCGGCGCCGTCGGAAGACCGAGATCCCGAGTGGCTGCCAAATGTTCTCGACATGGCCCGATCTGTGAGTCAGTAGAGCTCCGCTATGAAAGGGGGGCGGTCTCTTGTGTGTCTTGGCCCCAAGTGGATTGCAAAAGAAAACGCTTACAGATGTGCAGGACCATTCAACTCTGCCAGCCATTTCATCACCACGGCCTTGGGATTAAAGATGCTTACTGTTAAGATGAGTTTATAAATAGGATCAGGCATTATAACGTAATAATTGAAACGTTAGGGAACTTTTTATAATAATAATGTAAAAGGTGCGGGTTTTAACCTTATTAAAACTTTTTATTTAACTTATTTATAAAAAAAGAATAATATTATATCTTTTTAAAGCTTTTATATAATTTAATTAATAATATATTATTTTATATTTTTAAAAAAGATATTTTTAATTAATTTAATTAATTTAAATAATGCTTTTTAATTCAAGGTTTAAATAAAAAATTATATTAAAGCTATTATATATAATTAAATTAACTTTTTAAAATAACTTTTTATAAATATAAAAAAAATAAATTATTATTAAATTTTAAAATTATTATTTAATTTTTATATATTATATAATTTATAATATAATTATTAAAAATTAAATTTATATTAATTTTAATTTTAATTTACTATTTTAAAAACTTAATTTTATTATAAATAAATTTTAATATATATTTTTAAAAAAAGATTTTAAATTTTAAATTATAATTTTATTAATAATAATATAAAATTAATTAAAAGATATAAATATTTAATTTTTTTAAACTATTTAATTTATAATATAATTATATAAAATATAATAAATAAAAAAAGTTAATAATATAATAAATATTTATTTTATTTTAAAAGATTATATTTTATTTTATTTTAATAATTTAATTATATTTAAAAATATTTTTATATAAAGATATATTAAATAAAATTTATTAATATTCTAATAATATTATAAAAAATAATAAAATATAATTATAAATTCTTCTTTATTTTTAATATTATTATAAAAAAGCTTTAATTTTTAAAAATAATATAAAAATAAAAATAAATATATTTAATTTAAAGTATATTATAAATAATATTTATAATATAAATATAATTAATTTAATAATTATTAAATATATTAATTATAATTAATTAAAATATTATAAATAATATTTATAATAAAAATATTATTAATTATATATAATATTAATTTAAAATTTAAAATTAAAAAAATATTAATTTAATTTTCTTTTTTTTTAATTTAATTTTATTAATTTAATTAATAAATTAATTTTTTATATAATTATAAATAATAATATTTATAATTTATTATTATTAATATATTTAATAATAATTATTTATTTTAAATTATTAAATTAAATTAATTTAATTACTTTATATTTATTATAAAATTAATTATATTAAAATTATTAAAATTATTATTAATAATTTATTAATTAATTATTATATAATAAAATAATTTATATTAAGTTTTAAATTTAATGATATATTTATAAAATATTAAAGATAATATTTATTAAATAATATATTATTTAATAATATTAATTAAAAATTATTTATATATTTTATATTAAAAGAATATTAAAAGTTCTTATATATTTTTTTTTAAATATATATTAAATAAATATATATTCTTTTAATTTAATAAAATTTATATTTATTAATATATAAGTTTTTATATTATAAATAATTATTTATTTTATTATATAAAATAAAATAAAATATATTATAAATAAATATAATTTAAATTATATTTAAAAAGTTTTTAAATATTAAAATAAATAAAATAATATATAATTAATATAAATTATTATAATAAATAAATAAAATATTAAAAAACTTTTATAAAATAATAAATATTAAATATATAAATTTAATTTTTAATAATATTTCTTTTTATTTATAAAAAAGATTTAAATTTATATTAAAGTTTTAATAATATTAAATTATTAATATATTATATTTATTAATATAATAATATTTTTTTAAAAAAAGTTTTATAAAATTATTTAATAAAAATTTAATAATTTATAATATTAATATAAAAAATTAAGATTTATTTTTATTATAAAATTAAGTTTATTTTTTTAAATTAATATTAATATTTATTTTAATTATTATTTTATTTTAAATAATTATTAAAAAAAAATAATAATAATTATACTTTTTTTAAATATAAAAATTAAAAACTTATAATTATATTTTTTAAATTAATTCATATTTAATTATATAATATAAATATAATAAAGGTTTCTTTATTTAAAATAATAAAAAGAAATTTAAAGAAAATTTTATAAATTTTATTATTTTTTATTTTTTAATTAATTTATTATTATAAATTATTATTTTATAAATAATTAAATTATTTAATTATATAAAATTCTTTTTATTTATTTTTATAAATAATATTTTTATAATTATAAAAATATTAAATTATTATTTTTCAATAATAAAATATAATTATTTAATTTTAATTTTAAATATATTTATTATTTTTAATTTAATTAATATTTATTTTAATTTTAATTAAATAATTATTTTTAAATAATCTTTTATAATGAAATTATAATAATTATTTAATTTTATAAAATAAATAAATATTATATAAATAATTCTTTTAAATTTATAAAAGTTATTTTATTAAAATTAAAATTAAAAGAAATTAAATTAAAAGGTTTAAATTTTTCTTTTAATTAATAATATTTTATATAAATATAAATTATTATTTATTTAATTTTCTTTTTATTTTATATATAAAATTATTAATAAATTTAAAATTTAAAATTTAAAATTTAATTTTTAATTAATATTAATTAAATAATATTATATAAATTTTTAATATTTTTTTTTAAATTTATTTTTTAATAATTAAATAATTATAAATATTATAAATAAATTTATTTTATAAAAAATATTTTAAAAATATTTTTTTTTATTTAATTTTTTATAAAAAAAATTAATATTTTTTAATAAAAAATTAATATTATATTTTTTATTTATAATAAATATTTATTTTAAAAGAAAATTATTTATAAAATAAAAATAAAAATAATTTTTATTATTACTTATTATAATTAATTTATATTTATATATAAAGAATTTAAAATATATAATAATAATATTTTTATATAATATTTAATAATATTAAATTAATTTAAAGTTTATAATAATTTTAATTTTTATAAATTAAATAATATTTAATATTATAATTTTTAATATATAATAATAATTTTAAATTATAAATAAATTTATAAAAAAATATAAAATTATTATAAAAAGCTTTATATAATAAAAGTTATTATATTTTTTATATTATTTTTTATTTTTTATAAAAACTTAATTATATTTTTAATTAAATAAAAAATATAAATAAATTTAAATAATTAAATATAATTATATTTTTAATATATATATTAATTTAAATTTAATTAATAATTATTAAATTTTATAATATAATAAATATAATAAATATTTTTAATTAATTTTTTATAATAAAATTATAATAAATAAATATATATTTAATTAAAATAAAAATAATCTTTATTATTATTTATTTTAATTTATTTATATTTAAGAAATTTAAATAATATAATAATAATATTTTTATATAATATTTAATAATATTAAATTAATTTATAATTAATAAATATTTATTTTATAATAATTTTATTATTTATTTTTATAAATTTATTTATAATTTAATATTATAACTTTTAATATAAAATAAAAGCTTTTAATTATAAATAAATTTATAAAAATAAATTATAAAGTTATTATAAAAAACTTTATATAATAAAAATTATTATATTTTTTTAAATTATATTTTATTTTTTAAAAATATTAATTTTAATTATAATTAATAAATAAATTATTATAAAAATATTAAATTTAATATAATATATTTTAATAAATTATTTAATTTTAAATAAATTTTAATATTAAATATATATATAAAAAAATTTAAGAAAATTTTCTTTTATATAAATTTATTATATAAATAATCATATTTAAATTTTATAATAAAAAAACTTTAAAAAACTTTAAAATTAAAAGCTTTAATTTATAACTTTTAATATAAAATTTATTTATTAATATAATTTATATTTAAAAATAAATTAAAATAATATTAAAAAATTAAAAAGTTAAAAATTTAATCTTAATTAATTTAATTTATTAATAATAAAATTTAAATTATTATTTAAATTATTATATTATAATTTTTAAATTAAAATATTAATTTATATTTTATATTAAATTTATTTTAATTTAAAAATTTAAAAATTTAAATTTATTTATATATAATTTTAAATTAATATATTTATTTATTTTTATATAATTATTTATATATTTATAAATTAAATCTTTTAAATTAAAATAATTTTTTATTAATATTTATTAAATAATATTATATAAATTTTAATTTTTCTTTAAAATTTCTTTTTATTAATTATAAATTATAAATAATATAATTATAATTAACTTTTTAAAAAATAATAAAAATATATTTATTAAAATTATTTTTATAATTCTTATAATATTTATAATTTTTATAATTTTTATAATTTTTATAATTTTTATAATTTTTATAATTTTTATAATTTTTATAATTTTTATAATTTTTATAATTTTTATAATTTTTATAATTTTTATAATTTTTATAATTTTTATAATTTTTATAATTTTTATAATTTTTATAACTTTTTTAATTTTATAAATCTTTTATAACTTTTTAAAATTATAAAAGCTTTAAAAATTATAAAGGTTATTAAAGTTATAAAGAGTTATAAAAAGTTATAAAAAACTATTAAATATTATAAAAAGTTATAAAAAATTATAAAAATTATAAAGAGTTATAAAGGATATATAAATATATATAATGGTTAAAATAAAATAACTTTTAAATTATATTTTATAATACTTTTTTTTTAAAAAAATATAAAAGTTAATTTTAACCTTTAATTTAGCCCGTTATTTTATAAATTAAATACCTACTTTTTAAAGCTTATTATTAAACTTAAATTAAACTTAAATTTAATAGGATTTAAAATTCCAGTGGCAAAGGAACAATTCATACTTTTAACATACTGGAAATGTGATATGAACGCTTAAAGCAATTTCATCCGGTTGCATGTGTGCCGTTAAAGTCTCACCACAGTGCTCAGTGTTCGCCCATGAGCCGAGTTCCCCAGGAAGATTCCTACCCGACATGATTGCCCGATGCATTCTCTTCCAAGAGAAACTGCAGTAGAGCTTGCTATCCTTGCTTGAAAGCCACGCCTGGTGCGACTGGCCTGCATCATTCAACCACTCCGACTCCGTCCGCGTCGTCGTCTTGTTTTTGTCCATGTACAGGGTCCACTCCCGACTCCGGAACTCACTCGTCAGCTCGTGGTCCAGGCAATCCTCAGGGAGCCAGGAGAAGGTCGTGGGGTCGAACTGACAGCCCAGCCTCTTGGCCTCCGCGGCGGTGTCGCCGCATCTTTTCGTCCGCGGGTCGTACCGTTCGTATGCGTATGGCTCGGGGGTGCTCGTGTTGACGACGGCGAAGGAGAACGCCGCGACGAAGAGGACGAGGACTCCCAGCAGCAAGCCCCATACCAGGAATCGCATCGACTCTCCTGCCACCTTTTCTTCATAGCGCGTTTCTTCGGCGCTTGTGCGCAGGAGCGCGTAGTCTGGCCGCTTCGAGCGAGGCGGCGACCTCCGGCGAGCTTTACTCTTGAGAAATTCGAACATGGAGACCGAATTTTCCGCCTCTTGTGCTCGTCGTCGGTGTTTCCACAGTGGAGTCTACTGTTGCGAGAGCACAGGTGTGTGTAGACAAAACCGTCTGAGGCACGGTATGGTGGACGGCGATTGTACTGTGTTGAACGCCAACAGTCACGAAGCATCGCCTCATCGCAAAATTGTCCTTAAGTCAAACAAATAGGAGGGCGGAAGGGCGGGTTTCCAGAAACGAGTGCCTCGGCAGCCAACACGAATCTGCATGATGCATCAGCGGGGTCCCAAACTTTAATACTCCGTACCCGTACCAGATGTGCGGTCAAGAGATCTTGACCCGAAGAAGCCCACATTTAAAGACTGGGATCCTGGCGAGAGGTGGAACTACCTCAACCGGAAAAAAAAACGGTTATCCGGATTCGCGTTCGGTAAATTTGTAAAATCTCCGCTGACCGGTTGCACCCACAACACCGTTTGATTAAAACACTAGGAGATACAGAAGTAAGCTTGCAGTAGTATGGCATTGGCCTTGAATAACGTTGCACAGAAAATCGTTGTCTTAGGTCCCTTAGTACTTGAAAGGAGCCAGATGGAGTACTTAGGATTACCTAAGGGATGCTGAAGAATGGACCAGAGAAGTCTAAGTTATATCAGATCCCGCACAGTATTTCAATCAACAGACACAATGATTCTTGTTCTATTACCGAAAGTCGTCACGGGCTATTAGCTGCAGACTGAATTGCCGGTAGCTCGGGACTTCAATTAAGCACCAAAGTAGATTGCCGCAGCCTAACGCCGGTTACATTCAGCATTGGTCCAATTGGCGCCTGAATGACAAGCTGTGTCTACCACTTAAAAATGTTTCCTCGTGATCGATTGAAAGATTGCCACGCAGCAGCCAGAACACAAACTCACTCAGAATAACACTTTTCCATTCCTCAGAAAGCCTGTTTGTTTGTGCCCTCATCATCTCAAGTTCTCGTTTTGCCTTTTTTTTCTTCTTTTTTTCAAAGGCATCAGAAACCATGGCAGAGGAAACAAGACGACTCCTCTCCGAAGAACGTCCATTTGATGACGGCTCTCACTTCCAAGACCTCCCTGAGAAAGGTGCCTTCGACAGGTCCCCACCTCCAGCAGCCCCTCAGGCGCGGAAACGCGGCAGAACTGTGTCCCTTTACGCGCTTGTGTTGGCACTGCTCGTCCTGCTGCCGTGCCTCGTCGGAGGGGCGTACTACCTCGGGGCGAAGAACTCATACAAGCCACTACCGGAACCGAAGAATCTAGGATCGTGCGGAGCGTCGCCGGCGGAGGCGCGCAACAAAGGGTGCGTGTTTGACTTCATCCTCGGGGCCTGGATACATCCCGAGTGCCTGGACCAGGAGGTCTACGACAGGTACATCGCTGAGTTCAAGACGCTGAACATGACGCTCTTCTCCGGGCCGAACGAGACGGTTCCCGTCGGGATCGACTACGCGCTGGAGGGCGACTGGGACTTTATCTGGGGCGTGGGGAACTTCCACTATCTGCACTGCTCCTACGTGATGGAGAAGAACTGGAAAGTGATGCTACACGAGCTGCATGCAGTGCCGAGTAACTGCGTTGAGGAAGAGCACATGTGGCACTGTCTGAATTTGAACGGGAATCCGAGTGTTGAGGCTATCACCTCTACACAAAGGAATCAGATATTCGAGCGCGCACCGATCCTTGATTGTCTTGTTTTTTTACCCTAACGTAGGCAGAGCAATAGTCTTGTGGAAATTTAACATCACAACTGGTTAGACCTGGAAACGGACCTGATGACAGCTATTTTGAAGAAACCAAGAGTTCAGGAGTGCTGTGCATGGGATCATCAAAATGAGATGGCCCACATGACTCTCCGTGAGACACCGAAAAAAAATGTCGGCCAGTTTGAAGTGTCCGACAAGCGCATCTGAGTCTCCAGTCTTTCCCCGCAGCTTCGTATTGCCAGCAAAGAAGTACCGAAGTGCCTATTACCGAAGCCCAAAGTCAAAATTCAGCAGTATGATTAATCGTAGCATGATTGAACTGTCAGGATAGAAGCAATGAGAAGGAGAAACGTATGCTCGAGTGTCTGGCCGTTTTAACTAGATTTTCACCCCACCTTTGATTGTGTGTGGACTTCTTGGCAATTCTTTTCCGTGAAGGTGAAGCTTTCTGGCATATTGGTTCGTCATGTAATATGTGGGTCAATCCAAGGAGGAGGTTCCGCATAGGCAATTACTTCCCACAATAATACCCCGAGGGTGGCAAGAGTTCATTAATTATTGAAACACATTGTTTCAGCGGAGCAGGTGTTGGGTGCGGAGGACACTGTCACTTTGAACTGAGCTGGTCCTTTGAGGCAGACTCATCACTGGCGTCGCTCTGCTGAAGATGAAAGTCATCAAGATCCACCCAGGAGGCAGGGCTGCCGTTGTCGACGCGCCAATACCACGGCTGCGCCCTGACTGCGTCATGGTCAAAACCGTCACAGTATCTCTGAACCCAGTGGACTGGAAAACCATCAGCTTTGTGCCCGGAACCGATGGCTGCACCGCCGGATCCGACTTTGCGGGCGTCGTGCGCAAGGTCGGGTCGAAAGTGACCAATTTCAAGGTCGGCGATCGCGTCGCCGGATGGGCACACGGCGGCAACGTCGGCAGCCCTGAGGACGGTTCCTTTGCTGATTATGTCGTGGCCAAGCAAGGCATCATGCTCAAAATCCCCGCGGGCGTGGGCTTCGAGCAAGCAGCTACTTTGGGTGTCGGGATATCGACCGTCGGCCTGGGATTATTCCGACGACTTGAGCTTCCGATGCCGACCCAGCCGGTTAGCAGGAGCCTGCCATTGCTCGTATACGGTGGCAGTACAGCTACTGGGACTCTGGCTGTCCAGTTTGCCAAACTGTGCGACCCCCTTGAAGAGCCCGCTTGCTTGTGAACACATATGCTGAAGACGATTATTTCTAGATCCGGCCTCGAGGTCATCACCACTTGCTCCCCTCACAACTTCACCATGGTCAGAGATCTGGGCGCTGACGCAGTATTCGACTACAAGAGCCCCAATGTTGGCTCCAACATCCGAGAGTTCACCCGGAACGGACTTTACCACGCCTTTGACTGCATCTCGACTGATGACTCGGCACGGATATGCGCTGACGCCCTCTCGGACGACACGGCTAGCACTAAGCCAATGTATAGCGCACTACTTTACTGCGCCTTCCCACGTAAAGATGTGTGGGTAAACGTCACGGTTGCTCAGACCATCTTTGGCGATTCCTTCACCAAACCCGAGCTGGGGCCCGAGCACTTTCCCGCGGATACGGGTGACTATGAGTTTGGACAAGCCTTCTGGAAAATGGCTGAAGGGCTTTTGTCGGAGGGCAAGTTCAAGGTGCATCCCTCGGACGCCAGAGGTGGCGGGCTCGAGGGTGTGTTGAAAGGGCTAGAGGAGCTGAAGCTGGGCAACGTCCGCGGCAAGAAGCTGGTGTACAACCTTCCGATAAGCGGCCAGACTGGCGCTACCAAGGGGTAGCTTACCAAGGCATCCTTGGGAAGCTATTAGAAGTATATTCGCCTAGATATATCGGATTTTGAAAATATGAACCAAACAGTCACTCGTAATTAGAAACACGCATTGTCTAGATATCCTTGGGAAGCTATTAGAAGTATATTCGCCTAGATATATCGGATTTTGAAAACATGAACCAAACAGTCACTCGCACTCAGAAACAGGCATTGTCTAGATATCCTTGGGAAGCTATTAGAAGTATATTCGCCTAGATATATCGGGTTTTGGAAACATGAACCAAACAGTCACTCGCACTCAGAAACCGGCATTGTCTAGAGGATCAAGAGCTTGTCTTCCTTCTGTGTCTCATAAAAAGACAGCCCTAGTTGCGAACGAGCCAGTGCAGTCCACAGGACCTGTCATTATTGTCACCATTGATGCTCGCCCAGGGCATCTCGCCCCGGGCACAATTTTGGATCAATGGTTGGGCTTCTAGCTACTATGTTTCTTGAGTTCCTGAGGAAGTAGGTTCTCAACTATATCGTAGCGAGCCGCGTGCGCAGGGTCGTCGGCCCATTCGCGCAATGCCATGTAGTTACGGCAGTATGACCTCTGGTCCATTGCGATGTGGTGGTCTTTCGGGGAAGTGAAGGATGCGACCGACGCATCGGCAAAGCAAGAGACCGCCTCCCGCAGGACGTTCACGCAGTGAGCGATGTGTTCGCTATCCCATCTACTTTCCAGGCCGTGAACCAGGTGGCCATACGAGTCCGTGATGAGGATCTGCGGCAAGGAAGAAGCGATAATTTAGCCAACGGAACCTGACCCAGGGGCTCTGAGGATGGAGGGAGGGGTTTTTGCCTACGATGCAATGCATTTGGTGGAACGCGCGAGTGAAGTACACAGGGAATTCCTCGGTCAGGTTTTCACGGTATGCGGGTTGTTGAGGGAGCCCGTGCACTTTCTTGTCGAAGCCCATGTACGAGGTTGACTGTCCGTGAGTCAGAATTCCGGCTGACGAGTTCCTGTTAGCACCGAGCTTATATGAAAAGGGTATTATCAGGATCACTCACGGTGATCTAGCTCTATGAGCTTCTCAACAATCGCTTCCACCCTTTCAACATCGTTGAAAATGTCGTATGGGATGAAATAAGGATCAGACTCGTCAAAATACATCCACTGTTTGGGCTCGCCGATTTCTTTGTGCCCGGAATGCTTTAGCGTGTGCCTGATAAATGAAAACTCATCATGATTATCCTGGCCTACCTGGAGGTATGAACCCAAACGGGTCCGTTCCGAGTAAGGGAGCATTGTTGCGCGGATGGAGTCGCACATATGCCGCGTACGTGGCTGTAAGAACCAGGGCGAAGATCAAGAAGACGTTGATAATCCGAACTCGACGATAAGGCTTTTCGTATGATGGCTGTGCGAACCGAGCCCTGTTCTCAGCCTCAAACTCTTCCGAGTCCTTCACCGGCTCGTACGTGGTCTTGTCTAACAACGGAGCCATTCTCTATGAACAAGCTGAAGATATTCCGGTAAAGCCTACGAAAGACAGGATTTACTCTTTGGTTTCTAGTGAGCGTAGATGACACGTGACGTATCAAAGGGATTGGCTGTGTGTAAGAGATCACAGGAGAAAAGAAGGAGGAGGGGAGGCACAACTGACGAAACGTATATTTGGACGGTGATGGAATAATTTGCCTCGTTTATTACCGCGTGTAGATCGTGAATATCATGCTGCGGATATTCGGTAGTTCGGAAGATTTGAACTCTGCGTACTGGGGAATGTGCGCTCCAATCACGGAATGCCTGGTCATCTGGGTTTCAACTCTGCTCTGAACCCTTCTTCGCACAACATCGATCACTATCCAGAGCCCCCAAGTGCCGGTATGGTCTGATCTCATCTGGCCATGAAGTCTGCATGTTGTAGTTTGCCGCAATAGCCTGGCGTGATACAACCGATGTCCGGCTTACTACTGCCGAGATCCTAATCGAAATTGACTTGTTTGATCGATGAGCAGTCTTTATGATTATCAGGGCTCATCGCCGTGCAATTGTCCGTGTAAACGACCTCTCTGCTAGGATGGCCTGAGCCAGAACCCCGTTCGCCATGTCTCACAGTACCGAAGGCGACCACACAGCGAGCGTAGCGCTCCAGCTCGCAGACCTGGATGCCGCCCCGCCAGAATTCCATTGTCTTCTCGATGGTGCTGAGCCGCAACGTCGGAGCCGGTCTTACATCATCTGCCTTGTTCTGGGCATGGCTGGGTAAGTCTCGACTCCAACATCCGCGGCTTAGCTGACAGTAGTGAAATGCAAAGGGTCCAAGTTGCTTTCTCCATCCAGTTTGCAAGCGGGATTGTCCGTTTTGGAGGCCCTTCTCTCTTATAACGCGTGCTAACCATGATGTCTAGTCCTACTTTCAGTCCCTGGGTATCGGCCAGGTCGCAGCTATGCTACTCTGGTTAATCCCCCCTGTATGCGGCTCTTTTCTGCAGCCGCTGTTCGGTAGATGGAGTGACGCGTACGGCAGGCGCAAACCCTTCATAGTCGCCGGCAGTTTCGGCATCGTCGTCGCACTGCTCGGGTACGCCTGGAGCCCCGACCTAGCTGCACTATGGTCCGGTGCGGGCGGCGGCAACTTTTCCTCGGCGATTTTGTCACAGGTCTCTGTCTCGTTCTTCTTCCTGCTGTTGAACGTTGCTATCCAGCCGGTCCAGTCGGCCCTCCGCGCGCTCGTGGTCGACAAGTGTGATACCAGCCAGCAGGCCCAGGCGACTGCTTGGGCCAGCCGGATTAGCTTCGTCGCGAGCATGGCGTCGTACCTGGCCGCTGCGAGCGACTTGGCGGGTGCGTTCCTCATGAGGACAAACCAGCTCCAGTCGTTGGTGAACCTGAGCATCGTAGTCATCGTGAGCTCAGTGGGCGTCACCTGCTGCGTCGTCTCGGAGAGCAGGGAGAAGCCACCTCCCCGGCCCGAGGTGAGGGAAGGTATGCTGGACACGTGGAAGATGCTGTCCCCCCATCTCCGTCGCATATATCTCGCGCAGTTCTTCTCATGGTTCGCGTGGTTTCCTGTTCTCGTGCAGATCACAGGGTAGGTACACCTGGTCACCCCTGGTGAGATTCACTCTTGTATCCAAGAATGATAGCTAACACCCAAGCAGATTCATAAATACCTTGAGTAGGCTACATCATATCTTACGTGCTTTGCATCCAAGTTCTAACCGTTCTGCCAGGTTGTGCGTCTCAGACTACAGCGCAGCGCGGGGACAGCAGATGCCAATCGTTGGGTGCTTCCGCACTTTTCGACCAAGCATGCGTCGCCCTCGCGATTTCAATCACACTGCCCCATCTTGTCCAACGGCTGTCTTCAGCCCCAGCGAGTCCTAAGTACGAGCTTCTGAGTGCCCGCTCACATGAACCCCCCAGTTTAGAGTTATGGGTTCTCAGGATGGTCTGGCTCACATCCCAGGTTCTGTTCTCGATCCTGTTGTGCATGACGTTCTTCAAGTCCGGGACACTTGCGACCCTGGCAATCGCCCTTTCCGGTGTGTGCTGGTGTGTGACGCAGTGGGTGCCCTTCGTCCTAGCTAACGAGGAGGTGATCCGGATCGAGGACACGAGAAGGCTCGCCGCGCTGGACTCCCGTACAGGTCTGCTCCTTGGTGCTCACAATACTTTTATAGCATCTCCTCAGATCCTGGCTTCCGGGATATCAAGCCTCCTCTTTGAGGTCCTCAAAGCCGCTGGCATTTCAAATCCTTTGAACAACATCTTATGGGTGTTTTCTGGAAGTATCCTCTCGTCTTCAATAGCTGCGCTTCTGATTTGGAGATTATGATCGATGTATACATAAAGCAGTTGTATAACTTGGATAATTGATAGAATAATTACCAGTCATAAAAGGAATATATTTCCATTTATAATGTTATTCCAAGTTTTAAGCTCTTTTATTATAAAGCTTTTTTATATATAATTAATTTTATCTTTATATAATAATTAATATTTAAACATTTAACAATAATAATAATGAGTTAAAAAGGCATTTATTTATAATATATAAATTAAAATTAAATATTAATAACCTTTTAATTATAATATAAATAAATTTATTATAATTAAATTTATTTATAATATAAATTTAATAATTATAATTATAATTAATACTTTAAATTCTTTATATTTATATTAATATATAAATAAATATTTAAAATAAGTATTATTAAATAAATTAATAAAATATAATTTTATAAATATTATTTATAAACTCTTTTTTATAACTTTAATAACATATATTATTATTATATTGGTCTTAATTATACTGTGTAATCTAGCTTTTCGAAAAAGTAAGTTTAACTTAGATAGCATTTAAATAAATGTAAATATTAAAAATCTAGAGAATTGCATAGATAATTATTTAATTTTCAGAACTTAGGCTATCCTGGAATTATCTTTCAAAACTCAAAGAGAAATGTGTCTATTGCGCCACACCAACTATAAACCTTTTTCCTTTTCTTTTTTTCTCTTTCACAAAAGGCTAATCGATACGAAGGCTCAGCGCCTTACGCGCCATATCCTCACAAATATCCGCCACACTATTGTACTTGAGAATGCTCAAAACAGAAATATCCAATTGGAGCACCTTCTGGAACCAGTGTCTGATCTCGACGGCGATAAGAGAGTCGAGTCCAAGACTCATTAGCGACCGCTCGGCCTTGACCGTGTTCGGCGCCATCTGCAACATAGCCTCGAGCTTCTTGGAGAACGCGCCCTGTATAACAGCAACCGCTTCCTTTTCAGACTTGCTCTCGCCAAGCCGCCACTTGACACCGTCCTGCGCGGCTGCCGCCGCCTGTCCGTCGGTGCCCGCCGCCGCCGCCGACCCGATGTTCTTGTCGTGCACGAAGTGGGCAAATTGCGGGTTGGAGTAAAAGGGCGGGCGGACCCGCCCTGGCTCGTCCACGTCTTCGACAAAGGGGTCGATGCCGGCGACGATGTCCCACGACCCTTGGCTGTCCGGCCGGCTGTTGGCGACGGCTTCGGCAAAGAGATGGTGCAGGTCGGCCTCTGACATGAGCTGCAGCGAGAGCTTGCTCAGGTGGTTCTTGAACTGGCGGCCGCTGCGGGCGACGTAGCCGACGTCCGTGACGAAGCCGATATGCATGACCGAGGCTGGCAGGCCCCGCGCGCGGCGCATCCCGCAGAGGCCCTGCATGAAGAGGTTCGCAGCGTGGTAGTTTGACTGCCCCGCGTTGCCAAAGACGCTGGCGAGCGAGGAGAAGAGCACGAAGAAGTCAAGGTCGGCCTCGGCGCCAAACGCCTCGTCCAGTATCTTGGAGCCCTCGACCTTTGGCGCGAGGACCTTGTTCAGGGACGCGGCTGTCATATCGACGAAGAGCTGGTCCTCGAGGACCATGGCGGCGTTGCAGACGCCTGCGACGGGTGGCATATTGGTCTTCATCATCTCGCAGACGCCGTGAACCGAGGACCGGTCTGAGACATCCATCTTGTAAGCTTTGACCGTGGCGCCGAGGACGCTCATCTCTTCCAGCCAGTCGTGGTCCACCTCGGCGCTCCGGCTCGTGAGGGCGACGTAGCGGGCGCCGTTGGTGACCATCCATTTGCAGAGGGAACGTCCTAGGTCGCCGGTCATGCCGACCAGCAGATAGGACCTGTCTGGACGGATCGATCGTCTGGGGTCGAGCGGTTTGACGGTCAGCGTCATCTCGGGTCGAGTCCAGTCGAATATGCTGTGGTGGTGTGTGCTTTCCCGAACTGCTCCTGCGAGGGTCTGGACGTCCACGGTGGCAGGGGCAGGCTTATTGAGGGAGCTCTGCACGGCATCTGGATAGACTGAACCGAGGAGGGTCCTGTCGACAGATGTTACAGCATCTTCGTCAAAATGGTGGACTGATGAGCCCCTGGGAAGGCTTGACAGGAGTGCTTTTGGCGGAGACGAGCCCACGATGAACAAGCAGCCCACGCTTCTCGGCACAGTGCCGCGAAGTGATCGCTTGCTGGCATGCAGATGGATAGGGATCCATCCGTTGGGGGGTTTCACCCTCGAGGTTGAGAAGAAAACCGCCTTGTTGGATTTCTGCGACTGGATCTGAATCGCTGCAGCTAGGCTAGGGGTGGGCTCGTGTACCAGCGCCGCAGAGTCTTTGGGAACAATCTCCATGATCCTCCTGGCCAACAAATGGCTTGCCATCTCCTCTAGTAGGGCCGAAGGCGAGATCATGGACTCGTCAGGTGTGACAAGGAGCTGCTCGTCGAGGGCGCAGATGGATGTTGAAGCCGTGTCGGACACGGCGAGGACCACTCTCGCAGAACTCCGAGCGGTTCCGACAGACAAATAACACGACTTCCCAATGCATGTCGAGTACTGCACGTCGACGATGGTTCCATTTGACCTGGACAGAGGCGCGGCTTGCTGCAAAACATACCGGTTCTTCGCAACGTCGGCAACGACCTCGACTCGCGTTGACTGTTTGAAGACCTGTTGAGTAATAGTGCGTCGTGTCGAGTTGAATCTGTCGTTCATGGCCACGTCCGGGACGATCCTCGGGATTAGAATCTCGCCTGCTTCCAGCTTCAACTCTGGCTCTGCCGCGTAGAACATATTACGACCTGCAAGATCCGATCGACCTGAAATGGCTAGACGAAGGAAGGTCTTTGCGACGACGGCTGGTGAGATCTCGGCCACACTGTCCGCGTCAAGGAACTGAAGAGTGAGGTCGGGTAGCTCCTTGGGCAGCGAACGACCCAGTCCGACCACCATGTTGGAAATCGGGTCATGACACATGCTGCCGCTGGTGAGCCAGAGCACCTTCTCCGCCCGAGAGAACAGCTGCTGTAATCGCTGTAGGCGGTCGTCTGTCATCGTTCTAGCAAACAGGGCCGTGTCAAGCTCCGTTAACGAGATAACAAAGGTGTTTTGATCCATGGTCTCGGGCTTGAGGGCGTCGAGGCTGTCGACTACTTTGATCTGGCGCCACTGATGAAGAAGGCCCTGAATGTCGCGGCTGAGCTTGGCCACGTCTGCGGTTGTTCCGCCGATGATGAGAAGATGCTCTTGAGGGAATGAGATCTGTGCCGACAGCGGCTCCCGGAGGAGGCTGACTTGCTCGTCGATGGCCTGGCTTATCATGACAGAGAACGTGTGATTGTTCAAGTCGGGACAATCATAGGTCACCGCATCAACGCCAGAGAATCCCGTGCCTTTCAGCAAGCTGTCCCACCCAGAGGTCGACACGCCAGGGCTGAAACGGCGTCCGTCGTCCACTCCAAGCCACCATCCCGGAAGAGCTCCCATGGTATACGTCGCCGCAAGCGAGTCGCCAGTAATCTCCATAAGGATGAGGTACCCGCCAGGCTTCAGGAGCGTTCGGGCATGCCGCACCGTCTCGGCCAGATCACGCGTCGCATGGAGCACGTTGGCGGCGACCACCACGTCATACTCGCCCTCCTGGAAGCCCTGGGCGCCCACGTCATTCTCGACGTTGAAGACCTTGAAGGTCATCTTGTCACGATGGTCAGAGAACTTCTCGGCCGCCTTCTGAAAAAACCCCGCCGAGATGTCCGTGTATGTGTATGACGAATAGCCGCCCGGCCCCACGCTGTCGAGGATGCTCCGCGTGGTGCCGCCCGTGCCCGCGCCGATCTCGAGGAACTTGGCTCGCGGGTGCTTGTGCGAGAGCTGCCGGGTGACGCGGGCGATGTAGGCATTTAGCGACCGGGCGTAGGCGCCGTCCGTGTAGAAGCGGTTGAGCATGTTGTTCTGGAGCATGACCTCCAGGATCTGCGTCTCGCCGCGGACGACTGATTCCAATTCCTGGCTGATGGCGGCCATGAGCTCCAGTTCTATGCTGTCAGGAAGACTGGCACGGAGGCTTTCGATGGTCTCCTGGTTATCCGACAGCCATTCTTGCTGGGCCACGGAGGTCTTTCCGGATCGCACGTCGTCCAGCTTTGCTTCAATGGCCTCGAACAGCCGTTGGTGATGCCAGGAGAATGTCTTGACGTCCTCAGGGGAAACATGACGGACCAGCTCTTGGAAGTAGAAGAGGGCCGTTCTCTCCATGGCAAAGATCAATTCGTGGCCATCAGAGCTTCCGCTGCCTCGCTCATTTTGGACGATCCCGTTCGATATATCAGAATCCCAAACGGTCCGAGAGAACAGGAGCCTCTCGTTGGCAGGCGTGGCCTCAGACAGAGCCTTCCATCCCAGGCCCTCCACCTGAACGCTGCTTGAAGCCCCCGTGACATCTCGGATGTGGATGTCGCCCGTCATGGACGAAGGCGAGAGGTGAGTTACGAAAGAGTCGATGTTGGCTGTGGCCCCGGCGACAGAGAACCGGGGAAGTCGGCTAGGATCGACGATGATAGACTCTAGCGTAGTTGGTAAGTAGAGTGTACCGGCGGTGCCTGTGCTCGAGGACACGAGCGGCGCAAGATTGGATTGGAACGCAAGATCCAGCAAGACCGGATGAACGAGGTACTGCGTGCTTCCATCCCCTCTCGACCAAGCGGCGGTTGTTCGGGCGCAGTCCTGGGCCTTCTCGATGTTTGCAAGGCCACGGAATAGGTCTTGGTAATCGAGACCCAGGGTTTTGGTGTAGGTGTAAAAGGTTTCGGGCTCCAACTGTAACAGGTGGGAGGAGGCCGGGGCGGCGACGGCCGGGAGTCCGGCGTCGTGGGGTTCGCCAAGATATAGCACAAGCCGCCCGCTTGCCGTCTTCCGCGGGGAGCCACCGGTTTCGTCTGCGAAAGCGTAGCTAACAAAGTCGGCTTCGATGACATCCGTGTCTTCATTGCCGCCTAAGAGCTTCAACGTGAACGTGGTCTCGACTCCGGCCGAAGCCTCCTCGAGGACGATCGAATGATGGATGCAGACGTTCTGCAGCTCGATGAGCTTGGCAGAGCGATGGGCTGCCAAGTACTTTGATGCCTCGACTGCTTGGACAACGTGTGCTGCCGCGGGATAGAGAACCTGGCCCTGGAACTTGTGGCCACGCAGCCACGGCACCTCGTTGAGCCGCAAGATGTTACGCCAACGCATCTCGTAGTCTGTGTCGTCGGGGACCCTCCGGCCGAGGAGCTCGTGGGGGGCGCTCTTGCGGAGCCTGTAGTTCCGAGATATGCGCCCCTCCCTCCAGTACCTCTTTCCGTGGTCCCACGCGTACGACGGCAAGCCCTTGACCATCCGAGGGCTCGAGCCGAAGGCTGCGTGGTAGCCCTCGAAGTCGACGAAGGACGCTCCGAGGGTAGACCACAACTGGCCTAGGGCATCTGAGAAGGTATCGACCGCGTCCCGGCCTCGGCGCAGGAAGGAGACATAGGGCGGGGAGGAGCAGAGGACCGACTTGAGAGCCTGAGTCGCGGGGCCTTTCAAGGCGGGATGCGGCCCTATCTCCATGGCCAGTTCGAAAGGGCCGCCGTTCCAGATCGAAGTCTCGATCGAGTCGGAGAACAGAACGGGCTTGACCATGTTGTCGACCCAGTACTGTCCCCTGAGAGCTTCGAGGCTGTCGCCTTCGAGGACGACGTCGCCGAGGACACTGGAGCACCAGCTGCAGTCGGGTCGGGGCTCTCTGACGGTGATTCTGCAGACCTTTAGAGATTCCAGATATGCGTCGGCACACGGGAGCATGTGATGCGAGTGGTAGGCGGTGTCAACTAGTAGCTTCCGGGCAAAGACGCCCTCGTTGTCGAAATGCTTCTTGGCTTCCTCGACGGCGTCAAGGTCCCCGGACAGCGTCACACTCGAGGGCGAGTTGCTGGCTGCCAAGACAATGCGTCCTGACCAACCCGGCTGCGCGCAAAAGTCAGCCGCGGTTTCCGATGATATCGAAACCGCCAGCATGCCTCCCTTTCTCCCACCGGGCCCTTGCGCGAGCTTTGCGTGGTAACCTCTGTAATACGAAATAGCCATGGCGTCCGAGGCAGAAATGACGCCGGCCGCGTAAGCCGCCACGATTTCGCCGGAAGAATGGCCAACCGTGGCATTGAATCGGACTCCTGAAGCGGTGGCCAGGTCGACTATGGCTATCTGAGTTGCCGTGCAGAGCGGCTGGGCGAGCTCGGCCTCTTTTAAGCGGCATGTCTCCTCGGGGGCCAGCAGCTCGGCTTTCAACGACCAGGAGGGCGCATCTGCCAGGGCTGCCAGGGCTGCCTCGCTGCGCTCGATGGACTCGCGGAAGAGCTGGGACCGTTGAATGAGTGACGCTCCCATCATTGCCCACTGGGCGCCCTGGCCGGTGAAGACTCCCAGGATCGCCGGCGGATCATCGGGGTACAGAAGCTGTGGTGAGCTGGAGTCGACGGCTTCGGTTTCGACAAACTCATCCATGTGCTGTGTGAGGGCTTCGCGAGTAGAGCCTGAGAAGTATTGTTTGAAGGGCATTGTTTCACGCTTCTGTTGGAGTGTCCAAGCCAGGTCATCCAAGTCCACGGTTGGATCCGACTTGATGTATTCCGAGTACTTCCGGACCATGTCGATCAGCGATGAAGACGAGTTCGCGGAAATCACCAGAGGTCCTCGAAATTCTGTCGTATTGGAAGGCCGTGGATCAGACTGCTCAGGATCGTAACTCTCGAGAATGGCATGGGCATTGGTGCCACCGAACCCGAAGCTGTTCACGCTTGCCCGGCGGCAGGCGTTTTCTGTCGTCGGCCAGGGCATCCCCTCCTGTACTAGCTCGAGGTGCTTCGTGTACGCCTTGATGGCCGGGTTGAGTTCTTCGAAGAGCAAGTTGGCCGGAAGAGTGCGATTTTGTATCGCGAGCGACGCCTTGAGCACTCCAGCCAACCCAGAGCACCCTTCGAGATGGCCAATGATGGTCTTGATCGACCCCACATACATCTTGTCCTCGCCGTGGCTCTGTCCGTTCTCCGGGAAGAAGGCATCGGCAATCGCTCGAGCCTCAATGGGGTCTCCGGCCGCGGTCCCCGTTCCGTGGCACTCGAAATACTGGCAGCGGTCGGCAAGGGGATTCAGGCCAGCAGCCCGGTAGGTTGCTCGTATCAGATCTGCCTGCGCTTCAGGGCTAGGCATGGTGATCCCGGGCGTCCGCCCGTCCGAGTTGACACCCGTTCCCCTAATGACGCTCTCGATGTGGTCACCATCTGCCACGGCCCGGCTCAGGGGTTTAAGGAGTAGGGCAGCACATCCTTCGCCTCTCGCGTAGCCATCACCTGACTTATCCCACATCCGAGACCGAGACTCGGGCGAAAGCATATGCAGTTTTGACTCGGAAATGTAGATGGACGGGTCCAGAATCAGGTTGGCGCCTGCTACAATCGCCGTCGTCGCCTCGCCATTCCGTAGACCCTGGACTGCCTGGTGGAGTGCAACGAGGGAGCTTGAACAGGCTGTATCGATAGTCATGGAGGCGCCCTTGAGATCAAACAGGTATGATATGCGGTTTGCAACAATACTTCTCGCCGCTCCCGTCGCCGCGTACGTCCCCAGCGTCTCCGTGTCGCGCATTTGCAGATCCGCCCAGTCTGCGGTCATGAGGCCCACAAACACCGAGGTCTGGGAGCCCTTCACCTGCTCCGCCGACCCGGCCGCCTCGATGGCCTCGTAAACAGTCTCGAGGAGGATACGTTGTGCCGGGTCCATGCCCTCTACCTCGAGGGCATTGATGTGGAAAAAGGAGGCGTCAAACACGCCAATGTCCTCCGAGAGGAGGTATGACTTGTTCTTCACGTTTGTGCTGCCGTGGAAGTCAGGGTTGTCGTTGTAGAAGTTCCCGAGGGCCAGCCTGTCCTCGGGAAATTCGCCCAGGACGTCTCGTGGGGTTTTGAGAAGATCCCAAAGCTTCGACGGTGAAGACGTACCGCCAGGGAAGCGGCACGCAGAGCCGATGATGGCGATCGGCTCTCTTGTGAACGCCATGCCGGGGATGCGTTTCGAAGCTACTCTGTCCGCAGGTGTGGGTGCTCAAACAGAGAAAGCGGGCGATACCGGGTTCTCTTATACCATGTCCTCGGTTCTAAGTGCTGCCTGAAAATGGCCATCACATGGTGGGGAGCTCGATATCTAGACCTAACATGGCCCGGCTAAAACACGCAGGGAACTCGATCGTGACTTATACGGGAAGTGTGTGGAGGTACAGTGCTCCGGGCTGCACACGTCCACAGATATCTGCTACCCCATCCAGCTGTATAGTGAGCAACAATGGCAACTTTTTTTAAAAAAAAACCCTGCACACCTATAACCACACCTAGCCCATCACCCATTTATATATATATAAATAAATTAAATTATAATTAATTTATTAAGATTTTTATAATAATATATAAAGTTAAATAATAATTTATAATAAAATAAGTTAATTAAAATATAAAAAATAATTAAAGCTTTATTTATTATTTATAAAAAACGTATTATAATTATTTTATAACCCTTTTTATTTTATTTTATTAATAATTATAATAATATATATTTAAATATTTATATATAGCTTTAATTAATTTATAAAACTTAAAAATATATATAAATTAATATTTTTTAATAAATTTAATTATATTAAAAATAAAATTATTATAAATATAAAATAATTTTACTTTATTATAAAAAGAAATAAAGGCTATTAAAATAATAAAAAAGGGTTAAAGATTAAATAAAAGTAAATAATATAATATAAATAAATAAATAAAAGTTTAATTAAAAATAATTATAAATATATATTATTAAAATTTAATATAAATAAAAAATTTAATTTATATTTTATAATTTTAAAAATAATAAAAAGTATTTAAATATTTTTATTTATTATTATATATTAAATTTAATTTAATTATATTTTTATTATTATTTTTAAATATATTTATTAAATCTTTTATAAATATATAATATTTTTTAAATATTAATAATTTTTCTTTTTATTCTTTTTTATTTTTTTATTTAAATAAATATTTTTTATAATAATTATAAAGGTTTTTAATTATAAATATTAATATTAAAATTATATATTTATTTTTTAATTTAATAATTATAATTTAAAATCTTTTTTATATATTAATAAAATTTAATTTATATATTAAAAAATATAAATTAATATATATAATATATTAATATAATTTCTTTAAAAAATAAATTATATTATTTATAATAAATATTAAATTAAATTTAATTTAAAAATAATATATAATTATATTTAAAATATAAATCTTTTATTTTTTTTAAAAATATATAATTATTAATAAAAAAGAATTAACTTTTTTAAAGTAATTATTTAAATAATATATAAATATTAATATAAAAAGTTTTATTTTTATTTTAAAGTTTTTTTATATTTATTTTTTATTTTTTAAACTTTATTAAAAATAATAATTAAATAATATAAACTTTAAATATAATTTTAAATTTATTTATAATTTATTATATTAAATTATAATATTATAAAAACTTTAATTATTATATATTTATTAAATATTATTTTAATATATAATAAATTTATATTTAATATTTTAAAAAGCTTTTTTATATTTAATTATATATATAAAAATATTAATTATATTAAAATAATTTATAAATTAATTTATTATAATAATATATTAAAAATAAAGTTTTTTTATAATAAATAAACTTTTATAATTATAAAAAATAAAAAAAGATTTTTAATAATATTTAAATAAATTAATTTAATTAAAGAAATAAATTAAATTTTATTATAAATTAATATTATTTTAATATTATAAATAATTTAATATATATAATAATAAAATATATAATTTTATATTTTTAATTATATTTTAAATTTAATTATATATATTTTATTATTTTTTAAATAATAAATTATTAAGTTTTAAAAAATTTTTATATTTATAAAATATCTTATTTAAAAAAGTTAAAATTTTTAATTTTTTTATAAAAATATAAATTTTTAAAAAATATATAAAAAATAATTATTTTATTATATTAAAAATATTTAATTATATAATATAAAATTTTTAAATATAATTATAATATATTAATAATAACTTTAATTTAATTTAAATATTAAATAAATAAACTTTAAAAATTAAATTTTTAAAAAAAATTATCTTTTAAATATATTATATATTTTTTATTTTTAATTAAAATATTAAAAAAAATAAAAATATTATAATAATAAAATAACTTTATTTTATTATAAAATAAATAAAAGTTTTATAAATAATAATAAAAAATATGAAAAATAAATTAAAAATAAAAATAAAGAATAATATAAATAAATTAATAATAATTTAATTAATAATAATATTATATAATATAATTTATTAATTAATTATAAATATTATATATTTAAAATCTTTTATTTTTTTTAATTTTTTTTAATTTTAATATTAATTAAAAATAATAAATATTAAAATTAATTAATATTAATTAATTTTAAAGAAAATAAAAATATAATATTAATATAAATATTTTAAATTTAAATAAATAAATTTATTTTAAATATTAAATATAATTCTTTTATATTAATTCTTTATTTTATTATTTATTTTAATATTTATTATATTATATATTAATTTAATTAATTTTTAATTAATTTTAATTAATATTTTAAATAATTAAAAATTTAAAATAATTTAAAATAAAGTTTTAAAAATAATTTATATTATATAAATATTTTTAATTTTTTATTTTATTTATTATAATAAAATAAAGAAATAATTATATTATATATTAATAAATATAAGTTTAATTTAAATAATAAATATATATTTATTTAATATATATTTATATAAAATATATAAAGAATTTAATATATTTCTTTTATATAAAAAATATAATTAACTTTTTATTAATATTATAAATTAATAAATAATTTAATAAAAATTAAATTTTAAATTTTATAAATATATAATTTAATTTAAAAGTTATTTTAAATTATTTATATAATTATTTAAAAGGTTTTTATAAAAATTAAAAAATTATTAAGAAATATTTTAAATTATTTTATATTTTAATAATTAATTATTAAATTATTAATAATTATTCTTATAATTTTAATATAATTTATTATATATTAAATATATTAATTATATTAATATATTTTATATATATTAATAAGTATAAGAAAGTTAAATTAATTTTATTTAATAATTAAGAATAAATTTCTTTTTATTAAATAATTAAATTAATTTCTTTAAATTAATTTATTAAATAATTTTTATATTATATCTTTAAATAAGTTTTTAATAAATATTATTTTTAAATAAAGGAATTTATATTTATATAAATTATTATAATATATTTTAATATTTTATATTTAAAATTTAAAATTTATATTTCTTTATTAATTAAGTTTTATTTAAAATTATATATTTATAATAATATTTATAAAGCTTAAATTTATAATTTTAATTTAATAATTTAAGTTTTTAATTATTTATTAAATTCTTAAATTATTAAATTATAAAATTATAAAATTATAAAATTATAAAATTATAAAATTATAAAATTATAAAATTATAAAATTATAAAATTATAAAATTATAAAATTATAAAATTATAAAATTATAAAATTATAAAATTATAAAATTATAAAATTATAAAATTATAAAATTATAAAATTATAAAATTATAAAATATAAAATTATAAAATTATAAAATTATAAAATTATAAAATTATAAAATTATAAAATTATAAAATTATAAAATTATAAAATTATAAAATTATAAAATTATAAAATTATAAAATTATAAAATTATAAAATTATAAAATTATAAAATTATAAAATTATAAAATTATAAAATTATAAAATTATAAAATTATAAAATATAATAAATTATTAAATTATTTAAATTATAAAATATTAATTATAAATAATTATAAAAGCTATATATTAACTAAATTCAATTAATATTATAAGGAAAATAAAATTATTATTATTAATATATTATTATATTTATTTTATTTATTAATAATAATAAAATTAATTTTAATATTTAAATATTAAATATTAATATTATTAAATTTAAATTTAAAAAAGCTTAAATTTCTCTTTTAATCTTTAATCTTTTAATTTTTAAATTTAATATTTATTTATAAAACTTAATATAATCCTTTTTTACTTTTTTTTAAAAAAAAACCTTTAAATATTATTAAATATTTATTAAGTTTTTTAATAATTAAATTTTATTAAAAATAAAATCTTATATTATAAAAAATATCTTTTTATATTTTTAAATAAATAAATATAAATCTTTTTAAAAATTTAATATAATATTAATTAAATATTAAAAAGATAAAAAAACTTAAATATAATTTTAAAAAAATATTTATTATTAAAGATTTTTAAATTTTTATTTTAAAATAAAAATTATAAAAAATTAATTAATAGAATAAATAATAATAATAAATTAAATAAATAATAATATAATAAATATAATATAATTAAATATAATATAAAAATATAAAGAAATAATTAAATTAATTAAACTTTAAATAAAAAATAATTTATTTTTAATTAATTTATAATAATATATATAATTAATTAATTTAATTAATTAATTTAATTAATATAAATTAAAGTTAATTTTATATAATTAAAATATTTAATTTTAATTAAAAAAATTAATTATTTTATAAAAAATTATATATTTTAAATTAATATTATAATTAAAAATAAATAATTAAAAATAAATAATATTAATTAATTTTAATTTTTAATAAATATTAAAATTAATAAAAGTTAATAAAAAAATAAAAAATAAATAATATATAATAATTATAATTAATTAATAAATTATATTATATATATATATAATTAAATTTAAGAAAAGTAATTTATATTTTAAAAATTTAAAAATAATAAAAAATATATAAATATTTATATTTATTATTATATATTAAACTTTTTAAATTTTAAAATAATAATTTAATTTAAATTTAATATAAAATATAAAATATAACTTTTTTTATTATTTTATAAAATTTTATAAAAAAGTTTTATTTTTATAATAATTAAATTCCTTATAATATATTTTATAAATATTATTAATATTTTTTAATATTTTAAATTAATTTAACTTTATAAATTATTATAAATATATTATAATAATATTTAAAATATTATAATAACTTTATATTAATTTATATTTAAAAAATTATAAATAACGTTATTTTAATTAATTTAAAATTTAAGTTTAATAATAAAGGGTGTAAAAGTGGAGGCTTTATAGTGCGTTTGCACCAAAATCTGAGGTGGGCACATCTGGAGTATGGCTAAATCTGGGGAGGGGACTTTACTGTGACAAGTGGTGTTGAATAGCCTCTGTATACCGCGTGCCAAACAACAGGGGGCTGTGGGGCTCATTATACCTTGCCGAGACAGTAGGCCTAATGTTTTGCCGACACAAATGACACGGTGCACCTTTTATTTTGCCGAGTAAGAAGCACCACTGTGCCCCAATGTACTTATTACCGACCGCCTTCGGAACTCTACGTAGGTAATACAGCATAACACTGACACACGACGATGGATGGTCGCTGGATCCCCGGAATCATCCGTACGTATTAAATCGTCCCGCTGGCTACAGGGTTTTGTAATGGGACACTCAAACATTAGCTAGGATCGCTGACTAACATAGATCAATAACAGCTGCAGAAAAAGTGGTGCTCATGAGTCCTGTTGCTTTACATTCACATTCATGTCGCAGGCGATACTTAGCCGTAGCTTAATCCGCACAGCACTCGAGCATCACATCTAACGTGTCTCAGATTGTAGGTGTGCCCATATCTCGATCATTTTGTTATTTCCCTCTGTCTTTCTCTTGCGGCAGTGCTGTATTTGCACTAGACACTAAATCAAAAGGACAGTGCGGGCCTTGCATCACGCTCCGTCTAGGCCCGTAGGTCCTGGATTCGAAGACGCGACATGGCGACACTCGACGCAGGCGTGGTTGCCACCTACAAAGGCTACACGTATCAAGAGCTTCTGTTTTGCCTGACCCTCGCATTCTTCTCGCTGTGTACCATGGTGCGATCTGCACAGCTCTCTCCCAGCCCAAACCGGATCCTGAGAAAGTCTTTTCTTGGGTGGGCGAAACTGGTATGGGCGACAGCTCCTGCTGGCTAGTAGTGACTTCGCTAAAGATATCGCAGTGTGTCGGTGTAGCCTACGCAGTCTCAAGCACTTTTACTTTAGCGGTATTGCTCTTCTGGATCGGTACTGCGGATGACAAGGTCATTTCAATGATACTGTTGCAATCCTTTTCGTCCTGGTGTGCTTGCATTACCTCGCGCGTGGAGCATTTGAAAACAGTCAGGCCCAGTCATTTCCTGCAAGCTTCACTCGTCTTGAGTATTCCGCATGAGCTTTTCTGGCTGCAACGGCTCAAGCTCTTTGACGGATTAATGCTGATGGTGTTGGGATACACGCATGCGGTTCTCTTAGTGGTACTGATCTGCGTTGAATCGTGTGACAAAAGACAGCTCTTCCTACTCGAAGGGGACCGCAAACGTTCCCGGGAGGAGACAAGTGGATTTTTCGGGCAAAGGCTCTTTTGGTATCTCAATGGACTTTTCAGGAAAGGTATTCTTTCCTGCGATTTGGCCGAGGCGAAAGGGTACTGACAACTTTCCTAGCATATCGACAAACCCTCAATCTAGACAATCTCGAGGGAGTCGACACGAGACTGTTATCTCAAGAGGCGGCGGGAAGATACCAAGCATACTGGTCCCAACCCGGGCACCAGTCAGGGCGACACGCTCTCTTACGCTCGATCTTCGTTGTCTTATGGAAGGATTTATGCATGCCGATCCTACCCAGGTAAGTACACTCCCCGGTTCAGGTAACCGATAGCTTTTGGTAACGCGTACGAAAGACTGCTAGGCCTCGCCACGATGTTGACGCAGCCTTTTCTCATATCCGCAACGCTCACCCACATCCAGAACCCGGGTCGGGATTCCATCGTTGCAAACTACACGATTCTCGGCGCCTTCACCCTCAGTTTCCTCTGTTCGGCCGTATTCAACGCGTGGTACTCCCACAGCACCACCCGCTTCACCGTCAAACTCCGGTCCGTCATGATCTCCGCGCTCTACGACAAGGCGCTCCGGGCGACCGGCCAGGGCGCAGAACTCGGTACCGCGACCGTCCTGATGAATGTCGACCTGGAAAAGGTCTTGGAGGGCATGAAGTGGGTGCATGAGTTCTGGGCGGTCCCCGTTGGCATCGCGGTGTCCATGTACATCTTGCAGACGAATATAGGGGTGGCGTTCCTGGTGCCGCTGGTTGTCCTTGGCTTGGCCACGGCCATGACCTGGAACATTGGAGACGCCATGAGGAGCCGAAATCTCGAGTGGGTGACGAAGACGGAGAAGAGGGTCACCATGATGTCGAAGATTGCATCTTCCGTGAAGGAAATCCGCATGCTTGGGTTCACGGAGGTGCTTCATAATATCATGATCGCTCTGAGGGTCAATGAGTTGCTGGCCTATAGGTAAGCTATCTCGACGGTATCAGCACATCGAAAACACCATCAAGTCTTGCTTACAGCGTTTGGGAACACTACAGATCGACCACGCGTCTCTGGATATTCGTGGTAGGGATTGGTAAGCTATATCTTCTGATTGCTCAAAGCAGATGATGGCTGACTTGTCCAACCAGGATACGCGATGTTTCCCATATTGATTTTCGCAACCTTCACCCTCGTTGCGGCGTCCAGCCTTCGAGGTGGGCCAAGCTTTCACGCCGAAGCCATGTTTGCATCTCTTTCCCTTCTGAAGCTGATGGCTGCGCTGGTACTCCCCTTCCTCCAGACGATGATCACCTGCCAAGGCGCGGGAGCATCGGTAGACCGGATCCAGTCCTACCTCGTGGACGACGGAGAAGCCCACAGGTCTCCCATGGCTTCGCGGCTTCCGGAGGCCAATACAGGCCAACGCGCAGAGGCCGATGCGCAAGGCTTCGAGCTACAAGAAAACTTCGCAAGGCCCGGGCGCAAATGCGCGTTTGAAATAGCCGCCGCCGATTTCGGCTTCGGCAACGGCCAACCTCTTCTGCACAAGATCACACTGGCCATCGACTCGGGCTCCTTCACAATGGTCATCGGCAGAGTCGGCAGCGGCAAGTCCCTGTTGCTCCTCTCGCTGCTGGGCGAGTTGGCCGTCCTCGACGGACAAGCCAACCGCAGCTATCCCGACGCGAGCTACTGCTCCCAGCCGCCGTGGCTGCGCAACGTGTCTGTACGGGATAGCATCCTGGGCGAGAGCGCGTTTGAAGCAGGTTGGTACAGCTCCGTTATCTGGGCATGCGGGCTGGACCAAGACTTTCAAGAGTTGTCAAGCGGGGACGCGACGCTTGTCGGTACTGGCGGGATGAGCCTCTCGGGCGGCCAGAAGAACAGGGTATCGCTCGCCAGGGCCGTGTATGCTCGAAAGCCGGTCGTGGTCGTCGACGATGTCCTATCGGGGCTCGACAAGACGACGGAGAAACTCGTCTTCTCGCGCGTGTTTGGCCGCAACGGCCTGCTGCGGCAGATGCAGTGCACTATCGTTCTCGCAACGCATTCGGTAGGCTGGGCTGCGCAATCGGACAAGATCGTGGTTGTTTCGGAGGGGCGTATCGTAGCTGACGGGCACTACGATACTCTTCTCAGGATTCCGGGCCTGTGGGAGACTCACTGCTCGTCAGTGAGCGGGACTGCTTCGACAGAAGAGGACATCCCTACCCAGTCCAAGTCACAGGAGCTTGAGAAGACCGAGAAGAAGGCGCAGCACGTCCAGCCCGAGTCCAAGACGAAGACGGGCGCCGATGACGATTACAGGCGCAAAGGCCATGCTGGTACTCTCATGTACTATCTCCTGGGCTTTGGAAAGGTACGCATTGCGCTGTACATTCTCTTGTCGCTCGCGACGTACACGTCCAACGCCGTTCAGTTCATCTGGGTCCAGAAGCTGGTCAAGGAAAGCGTTTCTGTTGTCATATTCAGCCGAAGCATCAGTGTTTTCACCAGCATCAGTTTCTTTGCCTTCTCCGTCACCGCCATATACCTTTCGTACTTCTTCCTTGTCCTCTGCCCTCGGTCAGGCCTCCGGCTGCATGCCAGACAGCTTTCGGCCCTTATGAAGGCGAATTTCACAGCACTAGTCACCAAAGACTCCGGCGAGATCACAAACCTGTTCTCTCAGGACACCATCATAGTCGACAGACTACTCCCACTTCTGGTGCTGAACATATCAACTGGTAAGTTGTGCTGTCGCTATCTCATGAGGCCCGGATCACATGCCAGCTGACACTGCAAACCTGGTCAGGCTTCCTGGAGCAAACAAAAAATATCGTTTTGCTCGTCGCCGCAACTCCTCCGATCGCGCTTATGATACCCATCCCAGCTACCATCGGATATATGGTGCAACACTATTATCTACGTACTTCGCGGCAGCTTCGTCATTTAGATCTGGAGGCGAAAGCTCCTCTGTGCTCCAACTTCATCGAGACCCTCGCCGGAAGCGCCACAATCAGGGCTTTTGGTTGGTCCGGTGACTTCAAACGGCGAAACAAGCAGCTCCAGGATGTCTCTCAAGCACCATATTATCTCCTTCAGGACGCCCAAAACTGGTTGTCGCTCGTCCTTGACCTGATTGTCACCGGCATCATCTCCATCTTGGTGGGCCTGGCGCTGTTCCTCCGTTCAAACACGGACCCCGGGTACCTTGCGCTGGCTCTGATTGGTGTGGTAAGTGACGGATCAACCCCCTTTTCCCCCATGCTTCATAGCTGTTCAGAAATGGTGACCCGTGTTCCGCCGACAGATCGATCTAGGCTTCAGCATCCGCGTCCTCGTCCTCGCGTGGACAGAGGTGGAGACGGCCATGAGCGCCGTCACACGCATCCGCGTCTTCCTGGACAACACAAGCCAGGAGCCCGTCAGATATTCTGACACCACTGACTCTCTCTGGCCCCGGCACGGCGCCGTCCGCTTTCGCAACGTGTCCGCATCCTACACCTCGGACCCGTCCAGCGCGCCCACGCTCCGCGGCATCGACCTTGAGATAGCCGCCGGCGAGAAGGTGGGCATCTGCGGCCGCACGGGCAGCGGCAAGTCATCGCTTGTCGCCACCCTCCTCGGCCTCACGCACCTGGTTGCCGGCGATATCCTGGTCGACGGTGTCTCGACGGCGACTGTTCCGCTGGGAAAGCTGAGGAGGAGATTAATCACGCTGACCCAGGACCCTCTTTTCTTGGAGCAGACCGTGAGGGAGAATCTGGTGCCCTGGCGGGGTGTGGATGAGCTCGGTGAAGTGATTGAGGCGGACTGGGCGCAGCAGCACGATCCGTCGGACGAGGATATGATATGCGCGTTGAAGAGCTGCGAGATCTGGGGCAAGTTCGAAGCGGCTGCCCCAGAGGGCGGATCTGGACTAGACATAAGCATGGCGGGCGTGGACAGCCTTCTGAGCGAGGGTGAAAAGCAGCTGTTTTGTTTAGCGAGGGCCGTGTTGCATCCGGGTAAAGTTGTGATACTGGACGAGGCGTCAAGCTGGTGAGTGCCCCTCTATTGACCTGCCGGCGCAATGAGCTTTACACAAGAGAGATCTGCTGACAAAGTCTTCTGTGGCAGCGTCGACGCCAAAACCGACATCCTTATGCAGAGAGTCCTTAGGACTGAATTCGCGGACAGGACTATCCTCGCCATCTCCCACAGCATCAGTGCAGTCATGGACTTCGACCGCGTCGTGGTCATGGACGGTGGGAAAGTGGCGGAGGTTGATTCTCCGAAGGCTTTGATGGCTAACAAAGGGAGCTTGTTCGCGGCGTTGGCTAAGGTACATAGCCCCGGCGAGGAAGAGGAGAATCTTATTTGACACATATAAATCTCCTCTAAAACAGTCACGCGGGGCCGTTCAGCCGTTCTCTATGAATTTGCGAGCTTAGCCAGCGGTTAATAACCAGGCCCTCTAAACAAGCTCCATACGTAACATGCCTGGTGGCTTAACAAACTTCACAGAAACAAGATATCATACAATTTTAAAACATGTGGTGAATGATAATGCTTGTATAGGCTTCCAATCCATACACAGCCACATAAGCTACATGGACAAATCACCATGGTGTAAGGAAATGTGAACTTTATACCAAAAGTACATCATGAGCTGACTGCTAAATAAATCAACCGCCGGGTCTCTGTAGTTAGTAGGCCCAGATTTATGCGTTTTACGGGCCCAGTTACAATTAAGCCATATGGAGGGCAGCCACGTGCTGAGATAGTTGCGAATTAAGACGAGGGGAATAAAAATGCCACCACTAAAAATCAATACATAGACCCAAATAAAGGTAGTTGTTTTTTTCCTTTTTCTTCAAAGGACATCCGGTAGGCAAAAAATAAATCGACGATGAATAGGCCAACACTGAGGGGCCAGTCTACATCCTGTCCCTCGCATTCTTGTCCTGCAGCGCACCGTACGATAGTTCGTATCAAGGTCGGTAATCCAAAGAGTATGGGATTCTACCCTTTCCGTGTAAAACTGCCATCCGATCTTTCCGTTCAAAGGGTCAAGCTCGGTCTTCTTTACTTCTCCGAGGTCAAATTGCCCGATCATTCCGTCTTAAATCCGCACTGCGGACCCACCGGCCTCTCCGCCGCGGTCAGTTCCATGGTCCTTATCCGCCCCTGGTCCTTGTCAAAGCTCAGTGTCGAGCTCCCCAGTCTTTACCGCCTCAGGGGTTCCAAACTTTAAAATGTGGACATCTCCACCCAAAGTCGCTCTCGTTCGTGTGACCAACTGTGGTCTTCTGGGTCCGAAATTCCCAATAGAAAAGGGAGTGCACGAATTAACGTTTGGCATCCCTGTGAAGGCGTATAGCCGTTTACCGCGTGCAAGTATGGCTGGACGAATTCGAATTTCCGATACTCTAACAATTATGAATGCCAATCAACTCCAAGCCGGCAATAGACCGCATCTTCTGAGGAGGGGAGATGATGAGGCTAGCCGGACATGGGAACGATTTATTATTCTCAAAGCTCGAGATTGGAAACATTGTAGTTAGAATTTCGTCTTGTTTTTAGAAGTTTATTCAGTGCATCCGAATAAAGGACTGCTTGTAGTCATCAACGCTGCCGATGCTGGGCTGCTTGCCAAGTTATGAATATCACATCCAATCATCTCACCACGCACAGTCTCACCGCTGAGAGACACGCCGTTTTTCTTCGCCAATAGACCCCGGTAGTTGTCTTGCTTAAAGATTACTCTCCAATATCACCCCATCAAATTGAGAAACCGTCAGCGGATCAAGCGCAGATTACGAGCCAGGATGCAACAGCCCCAATCCGCCTCCCAGGCTGACACGCGGCAAATATGGACGTGGAACGCAACAGTGCCGGACGCCATCGACGGCCTTCTCCACGGTCTATTTGTGGAAAAAGCAAATGAGGCACCAGATGCGCTGGCGGTGGACGGTTGGGACACCAAGTTTACCTACGCGGAGCTTGACAGGGCCACGACACGACTAGCAAGCCATCTCGTTCACGCTGTACGCGTCGAACCGGGCACGCTGGTCCCAATATGCTTTGAAAAATCTGCCTGGGCCATCGTGGCCATGTTATCAGTGCTCAAGGCTGGGGCTGCGTTTGTGCCTCTCGACCCGGCCCAGCCAGCCCTTCGAAAGGCGAAAATCTTGAGGCAACTGGGTGACCGCGCACCAGTTGCAGCCACATCAGTTACACACGCCGAGGCGTTGGCGGGAGACGGCCGCAGAGTCGTTGTCGTGGGACCGTCTGAACTCCAACGTCTACAGGAAGATGATCTCCCGCCTAGACCTACGGGCGCACACTGCGCTGCTTATTGTTTGTTCACATCCGGTAGTACCGGGGAGCCTAAAGGTGTTGTTATGGAACACGGCGCAGTTGTCTCAAGCCAGGTCCATCGGCGCGATTTCAAGGGATACAACAAGGATTCCCGAGTTTTTCAGTTCTCATCCTATACTTTCGACACTTGTATCGACGAGATCTTCATGACTCTCGGTGCCGGGGGCTGCGTTTGCGTGCCCTCTGAAGACGACAGAATGAACAGGCTGGCATCAACAATTCACGAAATGTCCGTGAACGTGCTTGAGGTCACCACGACAGTGGCGGCATTGATAAGCCCCGACGAGGTTCCCTCAGTAAAATCAATCATCTTTGGCGGAGAGTTCTTGTCCCACACTGCATTTGCGCCATGGGACGGCAGGGCACGAGTTATCAACACCTACGGTCCAACCGAATGCTGCGTCGACTGCGTCTTCAGCGATTTCACAACCACGTCGGCACCCGGACTCATCGGTACCAGCGCCGGGTCCGTTACGTGGGTGGTGGACCCTGACGACCACAATCACCTCACGCCTATCGGCTCAACTGGAGAGCTATTGATTGAAGGCCCAGTCCTGGCAAGAGCCTATTTGAACAGCCCAGAAAAGACGGCAGAAGCATTTTTACAAGATCCCGAGTGGTTGCTCCGTGGAGTTGATGGCCAACCTGGCCGCAAGGGGAGGTTATACAAGACTGGCGACCTGGTCAAGTACACCACGGACGGCAAGATCGTATACGTCGCGCGTAAAGACACTCAAGTCAAGATCCATGGCCAGCGAGTCGAGCTGGGAGAAATCGAGTCACAAATCTCGGAGCACATGCCACAAGGCACTCGCGCTATTACCGAGGTTGTCTCCTATGCAGACGGGACCCAGGCCCTCGTGGCCTTTGTTCGTGCTTCCAACGAGAGGGACCCATCAGAATCTTACGGGGTTAGCGATGCTCCAATACCGTTGGAGCCTATGGCCGACATTACTTCTCTGCAGAGCAAGCTCTCCAAAGCCCTGCCCGGATACATGGTGCCCGCTGCCTTCTTCACCATCCAAGACTTCCCAATGACTACGTCCGGAAAGGTCGACCGCAAGCTTCTCCGAGAAGCAGCCGCGCAGCGCGGGATGGTCCACAACATCGGAGAAAATGCACTTCGGCCCATCAGCAGTAGGGAAAAAAAGCTCCAACAGATATTTGCAGACATCCTGAAGGTGGAAAAGTCGAGAATCGGCGTCGACGACAGCTTCTTTGAGCTTGGTGGCACCTCGGTCGCCGCCATAAAGCTTGCGGGCCAAGCACGGAAGCAGGGGATCAAACTGGCGGTGGCCGATATTTTCCAGCATCCAAGGCTCTGCGATCTCGCGGCACAAGCATCCTCGAAGCCCGGCAAGACAAAGGAGCTTCCAATAGCGCCCTTCTCCTTGCTTGGCTCATCAGAAGAGGGCCAACTTGTTCGGGACCGGGCGGCAGCATCGTACAATCTGGAACCGGACGCCATCGAGGATATGTTTCCCTGCACGCCACTACAGGAGGGTATGCTATCCTTGACCAGCCGTGACATTGGTAGTGAGTATATGATACAGCGAGTACTCCACATTTCGCCCAATATCGAGACTGCGCGGTTCCGCACTGCCTGGGAAACCGTTGTCGAACAACTCCCAGCCCTGCGGACCAGGATGTTTCTCACCGAGAACGGAGGAACCCTGCTTCAAGGCTTCATCAAGGATGGGTTGCACTGGAAGCAGGCTAAGAGCTTGAATGAGTATCTGCGGAGCGACAGAGCTATACCCATGGAGCCGGGAGATCGGCTGGTGCGGTACGCCATCGTGGAGGAAGGCAGAGAGAGGTATTTCGTATGGACCATCCACCATTGCATCTACGACGGCTGGACGATGCCCCGCATGATTGGGTTGGTTGAGCGTGCCTATGCTCAGCAAGCCCTAAGCCTTGGACAGCACGCCAATTTCAACGCTTTTGTGAAGGGCTTCCTGAGTCGCAATGTGGAGGAAGCCAGAAAGTTTTGGACATCGTACCTTGCCGGCTCTGAAGCCACGAAGCTCCCAAGTCGCCTCTACAACCCAGAGTCGACAGACTCGAGAGGGTTTGCAGAGAGTCGCCGGCCAATCCGCCTCAGCAGCAGCAAGAACCACGTTCCGACTACCATAATACGTGCCGCGATGGGAATCGTTCTCGGCCAGCTTACGGGCTCGGATGACATCGTCTTTGGAACTGTTGTTTCCGGTAGGCAGTGCGCCATTGATGACATCCAGGATATAATGGGTCCAACGCTTGCGACTGTGCCAGTCAGGCTCCGGATAGACCCTAGCAAGACAAAAGGGCAGTTCTTGGATTCCGTGCAGGACGACGCCATAGCCATGGTGCCATACGAGCAAGAGGGCATCCAAAGCATTGCCGAATTTGACTCATCGTGCCGAGACGCGTGCAACTTCCAGATGTACCTGGCTGTCCAGCAGGAGGACCCTGACGCTTTCGATTCTGGAGCACTGGGTCAGTGGCAGTGCGAATTGGGGCGTCCGAATGGGGTGAGCACGTATCCTGTCATGGTTGAATGCTATCTGGAAGGCGATGGGGTGAACCTCCAAGCCACCTTCGACCCAGAAACAGTCTCGTCGTTGGAGATGGACAGGATCATCAATCACTTCTTCTACGTTTTGGAGCAGCTTCTACAAGGGGATCTGTCCCAAAAGCTGGATGATATCGGCCCGGTGTCACCGCATGACCTGCAACGCATCCTGGCGTGGAACGACACCGTCCCTGCACTTGTCGAAGAAACGCTTCACGATATCTCCTTGAGGAAGACTCGAGAGACCCCTGACGCCACGGCCGTCGACGCTTGGGATGGGCGCCTCACATACTCGGAGCTGGACCTTGCAACCTCTCGCGTCGCAAGCCTTTTAGTCCAAGCCGGCGTTGGACCGGACGTGATGGTCCCCATATGCTTCGAGAAGAGCATTTGGGCTGTAGTGGCAATGCTGGCCATCCTCAAGGCTGGCGGCGCCTTTGTCCCCCTCGACCCCAAGCAGCCGAAGCTTCGTAGGGAGACGGTCATCAAGCAGATCCAGTGTCCGGTGATGGTCGCATCCGCTGCGAATGCTGGTTTGCTAGAGGCAGATGGTCGCGCTGTCATGATCGTTGGACCATCTGTCGCCGACATCCAACGGCTACGGTCCGGCCCGCGTCATGATTCTACAGTTCCTGGGGACATCAGCCCTGCATCCGCAGCGTATACGCTTTTCACTTCTGGAAGTACTGGAGAGCCCAAAGGTGTTGTCATACAGCATCAAGCAATTAGTTCCAGTCTTCTATCACGTGCGAAAGGTCAAGGGTACGGCCCTCACACTCGCGTTCTCCAGTTTGCCTCGTACACGTTTGATGCGATGGTGGATGAAATTTTTATGACGCTGGTATGCGGAGGATGCATATGCATTCCGTCGGATGAGGATGCCATGAGTGACCTAAACGGTTCTATTAGGGATTTCGGAGTGAATAGTCTGGCTCTAACTGCTACGATACTCCGCCTGATAGACCCGCAGGAGGTCCGAGACGTCGATTCAGTCATATTCTGGGGTGAAGCTGTCTCTCAGCAGGACCTGAGTCGGTGGTCTCGCGTTCCGAGTAGTCGGACCCCAAGACTTCAGGTTCGTTATGGACCGACTGAGTGCTGTGTCACCTGCACTCATTACGAAGTGGACCTCGACAGGCTTCCCCGAGGAAACCCCATCGGAAAGGCAGTGGGATCAAGGTCGTGGGTCGTGGATTCAAAGAACCATGATAGACTTATCCCCATCGGAGGGATCGGAGAGCTGCTCATCGAGGGCCCGGCGCAAGCCCGGTGGTACTTGAACGATCAAGCTAGAACCGACGCGGCGTTTATCCATAACCCCAAGTTCCTCACTCAAACCCCAAGCATTCATGACGGACAAGCTGGAGGAGGGAGGATGTATAAGACTGGCGACCTTGTCAGGTACGACGATGATGGAAATCTCATCTATATGGGACGTAAAGATGCTCAGGTCAAGCTGAATGGCCAGCGTGTGGAGCTTGGAGAGATCGAGGCGCACCTTGCCAGCTGTGTCTCGGGTACTTCACACGTCCTCGCTGATATAGTCACTCTTGAGAGCGGTAAGCGGGTATTGGCGGCATTCATCAAGTTTGATACCAACGACAAGACGACAATTACGGACGGCCAGCTGGCCAAGCCTCTTCCCATCGCTGACAAGCTCGACATCGAAAACAAAATGTCCCAGCGTGTCCTGAGGCACATGATACCGACAGCTTTCTTCGTCATCCAACGCGTCCCCCATACCCTTACGGGCAAACAGGACCGCCGGTACCTGCGCGAAGAAGCAAAGCGTGTCGGGCTGCAATGCAACAGCCAGGAGAAATATGAAAAGACCACATCTATCCCCATGACTGAACGCGAGAAGAAAATGCAGCAGGTCTGGTCCAAGATACTCAACCTGGAGCCGGCGGCAATTCACGTCAACGATACCTTTTTCCAGCTGGGTGGTCACTCAGTGACTGCGATGAAAGTGGCAGCCGAGGCACGTAAGCAAAACATGGGGGTCACAGTGGCGGACATCTTTCAAAACCCGCGCCTACGTGACCTGGCTGCGGTGGCCAGGTCCTCCACGAACCAAAAGGCCACTGCGATTGCGCCGTTTTCCTTGCTTCCGCATCCGTCGGAACACCTGAAGCTCTGTCACGAGATAGCAGCCACACACGGCCTCGAAGAGGATGCAATTGAGGATCTTCTGCCGTGTACCCCTCTCCAAGAAGGCCTTCTCTCGTTGACAAGTCGCGACACCGGCGATTATCTTGCTCAAAGGGTCCTTCGAATCTCGGACGATGTTTCGCTGGACTCGCTTCGCGGGGCTTGGGAGGTCGTTGTACGCGCGCTTCCCATACTGAGAACCAGGCTCTTCTTCACAAAACATCATGGCATGCTCCAAGGTGTCCTGAGACGGGAAATTCATTGGACTCACGCCGAAAGCCTCGAGGACTATCTACAGTCAGACATGGCCAAGTCCACCGGTGTCGGAGACCCTCTGAACAGGTACGCAGTCATAAATGGACAATCCGGCCGGGGAATATGCCTCGTGTGGACAATTCACCACAGCCTCTACGACGCGTGGACGCTGCCGCGCATCCTGGACATGGTCGAGCGCGCGTACAAGGGCGTGAGTCTCGGGCAACCTGGTAGCTTTGGCGTCTTCATCAAATACCTCATGAACCGCGACACAGAGAAGACGAAACTTTTCTGGCGAGATTATCTCTCCGGCTCCCGCCGTCTTGGACTCGTCAAACACGGCGCGCCAACCGAGTCCCCTACCAGAGGCTTCCATCAGAGTGAACGGGCGACGAGGTTCAATAGCGACCATCACGTGCCCGCAACCTTCATCCACGCAGCTGTGGGCATCGTTTTGAGTCAACTTGCAGGCGGAGTAAATGACGTGACGTTTGCAAGCACAGTCTTTGGCCGCGCCTGTCCGGTAGATGGCATCGAGAACATCATGGGGCCGACCATTGCGACAGTTCCCGTTCGGGTCCAGTTTCAGACCGGACAAGCCGTCAGGGATCTTCTAGATAAGCTGCAAGAACACGCTACGTCCATGGTCCCGCACGAGCAGGAGGGGATCCAGAATATTCGACGGATGAGCCAGTCTTGCCGAGAAGCCTGTGAGTTCCAGGCCTATCTGGTAGTCAAGCAAGACGACCCGGCGTACCCCGATGAGCCCGGTTCTGGGCTGCTGGGAGAATGGAAAGAGGGTCCTGAACAGAGCGAGTTGACCACGTATCCCATCATGATGGAGTGCCGTGTCCACGATGAGGGTTTCAAAGTCCGAATGAGCGTCAGTACTGATGTGGCGTCAGAGCAGGAGATGGGATTGCTCATGGATAGATTTCATTCTGTCTTGGAGCATCTTTTGCAGTCGAGCTCTGACAGCACTTTGCACGACGTCGTCTCAACGCCGACGTCGGGACTAAAGCAGGTATGGGCATGGGAGGACGACCATAATTCTCTCACCGGCAACAGCCACGTCGAACCGAGGATTAGCAAGAGCTTGCATAGCAGAACCAATGGGCAAAGCCTACCTGTGAAGAACGAGACACTTGGATCAGTCAGTAGTTCCGCTGAGATACTTCACTGTATCTGGGCTGACGCTCTCGGATTGGATGCATCTACCTTCGGAATAGAAGATAACCTCTTCTCCTTGGGTGGTGATTCTATCGCTGCTATGAAAGTCGCTGCTGCTGCCCGCGCCCGTGGCTGCAGAGTCACTGTCTCAAACCTGCTCAGGTTTTCTACCATAAACAAGCAGCTGCCGCATTTCTCAGTCTCATCCCAGAACGGAACGTCTGGCAAGAATGGGCTTGTGAGTGGTTCGGCAGAGAAGCTTCAGCATATCTGGGCCAGCGCCCTGGGGCTGGATTCATCTGAATTCAGTATGGAAGATAACTTCTTCCACCTGGGCGGTGATTCAGTTGTCGCTATGAAAGTTGCCGCCACTGCCCGTGCCTCCGGCTGGAGTATTGCCGTCTCGGATATCCTCAGGTTCCCCACCATATCCCAACAGCTTCCACATTTCTCAGTCCGGAAGGCTCTAGAGCCGGTTTTGAACATTCCGCGCCCTTACTCCTTAATACCCTCCAGCCTGCAAGGAGAGGTCCTCAAGCGCCTGGAAGAGGAAGGAATCCGGAACGACGTGCTCGACATCCAGCCAACTACAGACTTCCAAAGCATGACCGTCCGGGACACCATGCAAGCTCCGCGGACGGCTCTGAACTACTTCTCTCTAGACCTTGGGCCTTTCGTCGACTCCGAACGTCTCCAAAACGCCTGCAACGCCCTGGTCAGCCGCCTGGAGATCCTCCGGACGGTATTTGTGTGTGCCAGGGGAAGGGTGTGGCAGGTCGTACTCAAGGACCTCCCAGTCGCTTTGACGACGATCACGGCGCAGAATGACAATTTCACCGAGATCCACGGCAAGATGCTGCAGATCGTTCACAACAAGTCTTTGTTCGATCACCCGGTCGTGACTTTCACACTGGCCCACGTACCCAGCGCCGGCAACAGGCTCATTATAGGGATCTCACATGCCCAGTACGACGGATTATCAGTCCCCCTGATCTTGAGAGTGCTCGAAAGCGGATACAACGACACGGTGGCACCCGCAACAACCCCTTTCTCCGCATACCTCAGTCTGCAGTCCAAGCGCCGCGCCTTGTCCCGCGCCTACTGGAGCACGCTGCTCAAGTCCTCGAGTCTTACACAAGGATTGCCAAGACTATCGTCCGGCCCGTCTCCCAAGGTCCAGCCCCGCAGGATCGAAGTCAGCGGGACGGTAGAGCTGCCAGCCATCCCCGAGGGCTTCACCGTCGCCGCGGTGGCCAACCTGGCCTGGGCCCTACTCCTGCACACCGCCACCGGGGACGACGACATCGTCTACGTGACGTTGGCCTCAGGCCGCAGCCACCCCGTCCGCGGCATCGAGGCCGTCGTGGGGCCGTGCATCACCCTCGTCCCCGTGAGGCTGGTCTTCTCCAAGCTGTGGGCGGCCTCGGAGCTGGCGGCGTGCGTGCAGGAGCAGTTCCTCGCCCTCGACCAGGGCGATACCATAGGCATCGACGAGATCCGCGAGCAGTGCACGGAGTGGCCCGCCACGCCCACGTTCGACTCCGTCTTCTTCCACCAGGGCGTCAGCGACAGCCCCGAGCATATCCTGTCTGGGGCGCCGGTCAAGGCGCAGCTGCACCTGAACCCGGCGGTCGAAATTCTTAGGACGACTGTGACGACAAAGCAGCTGGATGATGGCCTTGGCGTTAAGGTCCAGACTTCTAGTAGTTTGATGACTGACAGGGACGCTGCTGCGCTGGTTGGTGCGTTTTCTGCTGCTTTTTCTGTTGTCTGCAGGAACCTGTAGACTGATTCTTCGGCGGACATGGAATTCCCGCCAGCTGATTAGGGCGTTTGGGTTACCTTGTGTAGTTATGGAACCTTCAATTTATTTCCACGTGCACACTACATGTGCCTCGATTTAACCATGAGGCTTGCGCAGATAAGCTTTACCATGCCGTTTGTGCTGCCATGCTGGAGCCATTGATGAGGGAGAAATACAAGGGTTTTTTTTTGATACTCTCCCGACCTCTCGCCTCAAGATACAGTCTCAACAGTGTCGTCAGGGCTCATGCGCAGCTAAGCTAGATATCATGGCGGTGCTACCAGTACTCTGCATGTCACACTTTGGTCTGAATGAGTTGATTTCTAGCCTAGATTTGAAGTGTTGACTGATCTCTGATTTGCTAAGAAATGAAGGTATATATTGTAAAAGCGTCGTTCACTAGAGATTAGTGAGCTTAGAAAGCGTTGCTGATTTAGGCATCATGGACAGTATCTGGGATAGCGAAGAAGCTACCGTAGTGATGCCCTCCGTCGAAATGGCCTGAGGCGAGTAATGCAGGCTGATCTCGACTTTGTCAGAACGTTCAAGCGATGCCGTAATATCAAACTAGGTATCGCGTCAGGCTCCATTACATAATTTTCCAATGGAAGTATTAGAACGTACCTCGGAGTAAGACTTCCTGCCTACCAGGCTTAGTGACACAGTGTCGTTACCAATGACATCCAGATGCAGCGGTCGGAACATGACGGCAGTATTGAACAACCGACAGCGCTTCATCTCAAGAGCGTCGTAGATATTTCCGAGCGAAGTCGTCTGGTGCTCCGCGCTCTCCAGGAATTGCCCCTGCATCGCCCGCACGAGCCCGGAAACGGACTGCGAATGCCCGCCGCTGCCCATTTGCGCGCGGCAGACCAGCGTGTTGATAAACGGCCCCATGGTGTCCTCGGCCTGCCTGATCGGCAAGTCTCTGCCAGCCGTGACGTACCCGAAGCAGACGTCATCCATGCCCGTGTGCCTCCGGAGAACCAGCGCCCAAGCGGCCTGAACAATGTTGAAGAGCGTGACGTTGTGCTTGAGACAAAAGGCGTGAAGCAGTGACGACCGCAGATTCGGCACTGGAACTGCGAGCTGCTGATTGTTGTCCGCTTCACCACCAAGCGGGCTCTGCGTTGTTGGGAACAGACACGGCTGGGCGCCAGACAGCAGTCCAATCCAGTACCGCAGGTGCGCCTCTTGGTCCTCGTCCTGGAGGAAGGCGATGTAGTCACTGTACCGCGGAGGCGGCCTCGATGGTAGCTCACCTACGTACGCGCTCGCCAGATCGCGCATTATGATGGCCACGGATACGCCATCTGTGAGGGTGTGGTCGATTTCCAGTCGGCAGAGTATGCTCCCTTTGCCACCAGGGACCAGAATGAGACGGTGAGCGGGCTGATGCTCGGAAAATTCGAGCAGCCCCAGACACTCGTCAAGCGATTCTGCTTCTCGGATGTCCGCCGCCCACCGCGAGAGAACGATTTGATCTGAGAGACGGCCATATTCCACGCTCTCTACGAGGATGGTCCTCAGGATGGGATGCCGATCGACCACTCGCTGCCAGGAACGGCGGACAAGGCTCGGGTCGACGGCGTCATTATCCCGGACCGGGTCGATGGAAATAGTGGCGACGACGTTGTAGTCCGGGGCCGAGGGGTTCATCTTGCTCAGCTGGATGCCCTCCTGCAAATGGGTACAGGGATATATTTCCTCCACATCGGCAATGTCCACGATTCCCACTTCTTCCAACTTCTCATCGAGATATTCCTGCAATTCGTCTTCTTCCATCCGCAGAAGGTAGAACTTTCTCTGGGAAGTCAACGGAGCCATAGCTCTTCACGAGGCGTAGATGCGAGTGGCTTGCAATGAATGCACAGATCAATTGTTTCGTAGGAGACGAAAATACATCCCATCATCTGGTGATATGATTGTCTCACACTTTTACATGAAGATACCCGGATAACTCTTGATGAGCGATAATGCATATCGTACGGGGTACGGAGACTTGGTTGGCCCATATGGAGCGGCGAAAACAATTTGGTGTCACACAGGACAGCAAGCACAGTCAGTTTGATATTGCCGATTGTCCGGAATTATCGGTAAAATAGACATTACTCGCAGTTTTAACGGTGCTTACATGACTAATCCTGGAGACAAAGCCATTTTCTAAAACTTCAAAAATGCCTGGTCTGATATGTGTGGTTGCGGGTAATTACTCCACATTTCTTGTCAGTTCTTAGTCAGTTAGATTATCACTTTTATCAAATCAGTGGGTATCAGAAGTGGCTCCAAAATGGCAGTCCACTGCAGACCACCCTTTTTAATCCCCCTGACTAAGGAACTTAAATTCTAAGTTTATAAAACTAGCCTTTTTAAGCAACGACATTTAATATATTATATAGATAGCTTTTTTAAAGCTTATAAAAGTTATTTTTTATAATAATTAAAATTAAAAAGGGTTGAAAAAAAGGGGCTTAAACCCCCCTATTTTATAAATAAAAGGGTTTTCTTTATATTTAAAATAAATAATAAGTAAATTAAAAGCTTAAAATTTAAAATTTAACTTTTTATTAATATTTATTAAATAATATTAAATAAAGTTTTAATTTTTTTTTAAAAAAAGATTATTTTTTAATTAATAAAAATATAATTATAATAAATTATTTAATAATATTTTAAATTATATTTTAAAGTTATTTAAAAGAAATTAAATAAAATCATTTATTTTTATAAAGAAAAATGATATTTATTTAAAAGATTTATATTTTAAAAAATTTATAATATATATTATTAATTTTTAAAAAATTAAAATAATTTATTAATTTATTAATTAATTAATTATATTAATTAATAATTTATTTTTATTAATTTTATTAATTTCTATTAATTTTAATATTTATTTAAAATAATTAATTTAATAAAGATTAATATTAATTAATTTTAATTAATTTAAAAGAATTAATATAAATATAATATTAATTTAAAATAAAAAACTTTTAATAAAAAATTAACTTTTTTATTAAAATAAAATATTTTATTATATAAAATTAACTTTTTTATTAAAATAAAATATTTTATTATATAAAATTAACTTTTTTATTAAAATAAAATATTTTATTATATAAAATTAACTTTTTTATTAAAATAAAATATTTTATTATATAAAATTAACTTTAATTTATATTAATTAAATTAATTATTTATATAATTTATTATAAATTATTTAAAAATATATTATTATTTATTTAAAATTTAATTAATTAAATCTTTTTATATTTTTTTATATATATTTATATTATAATTAATTTTATTATAATTATTATATTATTATTTATTTAATATTAAATATTAATAAATAAAATATTTTAATAAGCAGGATATTTAAAATATTAATAAAAAATATTTATAAATATTTTATTTAAACCTTTAAATTAAGTTTAATTTAAAAATAGATTTTAAAGTTTATTTATTATTATATAATAAAGTTATATATAAGGTTTAAAAAATTTAAAATTTAAATAAAATTAATTATAAAAAAAAGCTAAAATTAATCTTTATAATTTAACTTTTTTAATATAATTAAAATAAAAAAGATTTAAAATTTTATAATTTAAACCTTAATTTTATTATATAAATCTTTATTAACTTTAAAATTTATATTTAAATTAAACTTAATTTAAAATATAAAATAATATATATATAAATATTTTTTATTAATATATTAAATATTTTATTTATTAAAATATTTTAATTATTAATATTAAATATTAAATTAATTAAGATAATATAATTATAAGTTTTTTACTTTTATATTTAAAATAATAAAGAAATATATTAAAAATATTTATATATTATATTTAAATATTTATTTATTAAATATATATTTATTTAAATAAATTAAATTTATATTTATTAATTTATATTAATTATATTTTCTTTATTATAAATAAAAAATATAATAATATTCTTTTATTAAAATATATTAATTTTATTTTATAAAAAACTAAATATAAAAAAATATTTTATAAATTTTTCTTTATTAAATAATTATATTTATATTATTTATAATTTATTATTTATCTTATATATAAAAAAGCTTTTTTATTTATAAAACGGGGGGGGGGGGTATAAGTTAATAATAATTTATTTTTATATAAATTATTATTAATAAAAAAAAGGTTTAAACCTTTTTTTAAAACCTTAATTATAATTATTTAAAAAATAACTTTAATAAACTTTAAAAAAGTTATTTATATAATATAAAATATAATTTTAAAAATATTAAAAATATATATAATTTAATAATTATTAAAAGTTTTTTTAATTTTTATTATAAATTTTAAATATTTTAAAATTAAAATAGTTTTAATCTTTTTAATAAATTAATATAATAATTATTAATTTTAATATATTTAATATTTAAATAAATAAAATAATTTAAAATGAATATAAAGAAATAAAAATATAATTTATAATAAAAATAAATTACTTTAATAAAGCTTTAAATTTTTAATTTAATATTATAATATTATTATATTTTTAAATTAATTAAATTAACTTAAAATAAATAATTTATATTAATTTATATTAATTTATATTAATTTATATTAATTTATATTAATTTCAATTAATTGTTTTATTTTAAATAAATATAAAAGTTAATAAAAGTTAATAAAGTTTATAAAAATATATTGTTAATTAATATACGTTATTAATTAATAAATTATATTATATAAATTTCACTTTTTAAAATTTTAATATAATTTTTAATAAAGTTATTATTAATTAAAAATTAAATTAATAAATAAAAAAGTTATTATATTTATAACTTTACGCTTTATTAATATAAAAGCAGCTTTATAAAAAATAGGCCTGGTAAATTAAACAGTAAATTTTAAACCAACTTGCAAGTTTTAGAAAAGCGAATCACTTCGCTACAACGCGAGCTTGCTACTGCAAGTCTGCCGTGGCGTGCGGCTGCTTATCTTAAACGGCATTTAGGGCGGTAGCAGAAAAGGAGATAAAAGCACGGAGGTTAAATCATAGGCGTTCAAATGCGGTAAAGGGCGCAGTAGCCGTGGCGATAACGGCCCAGAACACTTTTTAGTTCTGCATTTAGGGAAAAGCAATGGGCTTACAGCTTCACCTAGCAGCCTTGCTATCGTTATATATAATCTATATGCTCGACGTTACAGGGGCGTGGTTCTCATGGGTCCGCCATGCAGTAACCCATTGGATACACAATCTTTGTGTTATAAATATATTATTTCTATCACTTTATTTAGTTATAATTCGGGGGAGACAATCAACGACCATTGTCGATCAATACAAACCATCTTCCCCCACATTCAACGAACAGTAATTGACAAACACATCAATCTTCGACGTATGTAGGCGAATATAAGCGCTGACAGGCTGCATCGAGCACGTTGCTGCTATCCGCTCGTAGCCCCTCTATCTATAGGTAGCACCTAGAGCTACTGAGTAATCTGGAAGAATGTGGTCACGTTGCAGCTATGATCTTGAGCATCGTCGACCAGCTGACAACTTCATCTACTTATTCTGATCCTGCCGCATCTGCCGGACTGCATCTTCCTTGTGCCGTGCCATATCCAGGCCAAGAATGAACGACCACTTGGACGCCACAGCTTGCTTGATCTTATCTTTGTTTAACCCCACGTCGATGTTCTGGCCGCACATGATCTGTCCAGTCTCGCGACTTGAATCTATGATTCGCTGCGCTCTAGGTCTCCTGACCGCGTCTAAAGCTCTGAAGGCAGCGCCTGTCTCGGCGCTGGAAGAGATCTCACTCAAGAGACTCCCAAGGATCATGGCGTCCTCGATAGCTTGCCCACCGCCGGCCCCCTGCCAAGGCGACATTGCATGTGCTGCATCGCCAGCGATGCAGATGCGTCCTTTGGCATACGTGGATGTTCTCTTGTGCTCATAGGAAGAGTATGCCTCGGTACGTGGTTGGTCGAGCAGAATCTGCAAGAGGGTAAGCGAGGTCTAGACGAAGAGCTGGTCAGACTTACATCTACCATCTTCTTGGTCATTGGGCTGTCCGAGGAGCCTTGGAGTTTCTCTTCCAAGATTTCTCTTGTCAACACTTGGACCCGACTTGAATGTGGCTCCTTTTCGACACCGGACATGAGGCATTGTACCATGGTCTTGTTCTCGATCACATTGTGCAAGAAGAAGGTACCATCGCCCACCCAGCCGTACTCCCTGTCGACTTTGAAGTACTCATCGCCGAACGCGGCAACCGCCTGGTCAAATGGAATTACGTTCCTGCAGTCCCAGAACCCGGTCGACGTTGCAGTGCATTCGTCTTTTTCCACGACATATTGGCGGACAGTACCGAATATGCCGTCTGCCCCTATCAGACCGTCGAAGCTGACTGTTTGATCGTCACGGAAGGTGATCTCGACGCCATCAGACGTTTCCTGGATAGAGTCGACTTGTCTATCCGCGTGCAGCGCCTCCCGAGGTAACGGTTTCAAGAGCTCCCTAAGAAGAGAGGCACGGCTGACGATGAGCGGAGGGTTTGGGTCTGGCTCTTCTCCCTCCCCAAGGTCGCATACGAATGTACCGGTATCTACTCCGGCGCCCTATGTAGTGCTGAGCACGATCATACCTCGCATCATAGAGTGTGCAGCTCTTGCTTACCATCATGACTCGCGCTGATTGTATCGGCACGGCACCAGCTCTATTCAACAAGTCCATTGCCGAGGGAATGAATTGTTGAAGAGCGCGCTGTGCATTTCCCGCGAGGCCAATCGCAGCTCCGCGCTCGGAGAAGTCCGGGGAAGACTCGAACACATGAATCTCAAGGTGTGGAAGATGGACTAGCGCGTTTGCTATAGCTGCCCCTGCGAGCCCGCCGCCCACAATGGCGATACGAATAGGTTCTTGTGACATTTCTGGAAGGGCTCAATGGGGTTCACCGGTGATGAGCTCTAACGCCTTTGTCTCGGAGTCCCCGCACGAGCGCAAAGGGAGAACAATGCACTTCCCCGCTGCCCGACGTTAAGGCGGAATCAACAAGCGTGCATCTCGGTCAGCAAACTATCTGTTATCAGAATGCCAGGCGCTTGAAATTGTGGCCATAAGGCAGCTAGGTAGCCGCTGCTTGAATAACCCGCAAATGCTGCCACCAGTGCAGGTTCGGTTGCTTCCACATTACACGATGAGGTCATTCTGCACCCTTGCTGCTGCCTGACTAGGCCCAAGAGAAAACACGGCACATGTCACCTCCCGAACACGGCTGAAGTTGCAATTACGTTGGTGATACAAGTCTGTTGGTGGCACGTCCAGTGCAGATCCGGCGTGACCTCAGGGCTAATCATGAGAGACCGCCCCCAACAGCCATCAGTTAGCTACCAAGGTACGTGCCACGAATCTGACATCAGTACCGTGGGTCAACGTCAAGATCAACGCTTAATCTTGCCACCGCAGCGAGGCTCGGGCCGTTAAGTAATGGCGCGGTAGTATTTGTGATACGTCGCTAGGCTTCCACACGGGTCATGATACGGCGTTCTCGTTCTCATTGGATAGCCTTGTCAGGCAACCAAATCCCACGACAGGCATAATTCGAGTCTTACATTTGCACTGTGCCCCAATCTTGGCCGGTGAGTCGGTTGAGCGCTGATATGCGCGAGACTGCGTTAGTGATCTGCTGTGAACCGTGCATATTATTTGGGGGCGGTTAAATAAATATTATGTCCGGCAATTCTCTGATTGGTTAGATGCCGAGCTCACATTACACTATTCTGCCTCTATCCGCACCGCAGATGTCACTGTCTTGGTTACATTGCATATGGTAAAGTATAAGACAAGTCACTTAGGCTTACAGCGTTTCAAACCCGCCACTGACGGTTGCTGGATAAGGAGGTATATTTCTTTCAAGTAGTGATGGTACCTAGTCAAACGCATGGTAGCATCTGCCCTACCAGACAGAGCGCTGACTGCACAATAAACAAAAATATATTTCGAGCTCTATCAGGCCTTGGAAAGCCGGGAGCCTGGGTCAGAGCCTAATTCTCTGGCAGCCTGATGAGGGGTGGGTGGACCGGCACCATTCGGGATCTCGCCCAGTCCTCAATCGAACTCCATCTCACACAAGTCGACTTTGATTTGGACTGTGCTATCGGCAAGTCTCTATCAGAAGAACTGTCCCAGGCAAAGGAGCGCAAAGCTGTATTGCCTCGGCACATGACAGTCCGTCGCAGAGCTTCAAGACAGTGATCTGGAAAAGCCATCAGCTATAAAGTATACCAATGATATCTTGCCGACCCAAAGAGCACGTTTGTACCTAAATGATGATGTAGATAACGTTCTTGTCCCTCCGTGAGGTTGGGATAGTACCGCTCTTTGGCGAGATAAAAGCGGACCTGTCGCTGCAGCAGGTGTCAAAAAGTCATATCCAAAGGGACAAGGGAAGCAATTACCACGCAATGTAGCTCATGATATACGCCCAGAGTAGCGACGTATCCGCCTTCAGCCAATTCGGCGATGTTTCCAAACGACTCGCCAGCTCTTTCCAATTCTTCTTTGGTGGTCCTGAAAAAGGTCGCTAGAATCCTTTAAGCATGGGCTTTCGATCACCAACACTGGCTTACTTACGTCTGATCAACTTGTCCCAAGCTCGATCTTGTTCTACTGATGGTGGACCAGAGTAAACACTCGATGTTTGGTCGTTGGCGTATTCTGTCTGAAGCTCGTAGTCGACAGACTGCTGGACTGGAGCTGTACAATTGTCAATGTTCAGCACACGAAACTCGACGACTTGCATACACCAGCTTTGTTCTTTCCCAGGGTTGGGGCAGTTGTCTGTAGTATTCACCGCGAAGAAGGTGATGATAAGGATCAACACTACAGTGTGCAGAGCGAAAAGATATAGTCGAAGTGGTCTTGGGAGATTTATTGTCGTTGAGATTGGTGAAGACGATGTCTCAAGAGTTTTGGGCTCACCAAAGAGCCATGACTCTTCTTCCCCTCGCGTCACGTCTCGCATGTTCCTGAGGCTTTGCAAAGACATCTTTTCCTGGTTGCTTAATAAAATAATGTGAATTACACCAGATGAGGGACGAGGAAATGGACCAACGCGTAACTAAGGAGGGGATACGTTCCACCTCATAAGTTTAGGCTGTCGGAGGGTTTTCGTTCCACAAGCTGTGCCTCCTTTTCCCCAATGCTACCTACGTCACATTTACCAATTTGAGTGACAATCAGCGAGCCCAGGGTAGTCATCGGCTGCATCATGACTGATACTGGTGAGCAAGTAAAGTGGTAAGGCACAATCTTTGATCTTGGAGGTAGCATTGTAGCCCCCAATGAGATCAGGGATTGCGAAGCCTTGAGGCCGGGCGGAATCTCTATATAAAGCATTACATACTCAGTCAACATAGCCCTCTGCTATCCAACCAAGTCTATCCAAAGAAATCACATCAAATTTCTATCTGCCACATTCCAATACTCCTACAATGCAGGTCAAGCTCCTCGCCGTTGCTCTCATTCTTGGAATTACGGGTACTATTGCGCTGCCGATAAGTGAGGCTGATTACTATGATCATAACTTGAACCAACAAGAACTAACGGATGCAGGCGAAACCTTTGCGGATGAGCCTGTGCCTGAAGGGCCGTTGGAGGTCGCTTCCATGAATAAGCGTGTTGATGAACCGGTCCCAGAAGGCCCGTTGGAGGTCGCTTCCATGAATTAGCGCGATGATTCAAAGACGTTACTAGCAAGACGAACATTGCGGCATGCATTTGAAATTGATGGAAACCATGGTCTATCCGCAACTGGCTTCTCTAGGCTAGCTTCTGCTGTATGCATTGTCTTTACGGGCAAATTGATAACAGATCCAATCATGCTTTGATTGAAATGGAAGTGACTCATTCAATACTGTCATTAAACTTTCTCAAATAGAAGTTTGTCTGTCTTTGGCGTGAATGTGACCAAACTACGATATCCGTTGCGCTTTTCCTCACCTTGCACCACATCTCGATGCCGTTTAGAAAACCGTTGATCAAGTCTTGCACGAAAAGACCCACAATACATAAACACAGCCTCGCCGCCCTGGTACTTTTACCTCCAACAGAAGCACATTAGGATGGGACTGACCGGAGTGACAGACTATATAGTATGAGTCACACTTCAAAGCAAGCTTTTCGTCATGGCTCGGCATTCCCGTTACATCGTGGACTAATCAAGACATTAACTTTGGCAAATATCAGGCTGTGCATGCCGATAAAGACACAAGCGACGGCTGTAGGATTCAAAAGTTGGCAAGCATTGGAGGATTCCCGGCATCATGAGGCGCTGCTGGTGGGGAAGTGCAACATTCTGCTCGCCAATAGTACCTAGGAATCTTACCGTGTCGATGAAACCAACTTTGCATCCGACGTTGCTGATCCCGACCATCCTTCTGCGGTTAAAGATAGCACTGTGTGCGTGCGTTGGGGGCCACGGGTTCATTGCTGAATGCTTAACTAGGTATGGACACTTCCTGTCACACCCTCCTTCATCGCTCAGCAGCCGCCACTCCCGGCCGAGGACTCGGGGGCACGAAAAAGATGCATGTGAGACTGTGACATCAATATGACTCTGGGCATTTGTGATCAAGTTCCACCCACCACCCCGAATCGCGAGTCCACTTGCTTATGTCGACGTGTTACTCCTGTCTTCCATTTGGTTCCCACACACAGAGCCCAGAAATTTTCATTTCGAAATTGCGACGCACTCAACTATTGTACTCCAGCAGAGTGCAAAGCCCAGGCTATGGCTGTTGATCAAAAGTATTACGAGACGCCCGGCCATGTCATTGCCGCCGCCGTCGCCCTATCCATTCTCGATATTGTAGCACTCTTTCTCAGATTCTATACACGGAGGACGAAGAATCAGGGACTGAAGATAGATGACTGGTTTCTAGTGCCTGCTGCTGTAAGTCACACATAGAAGAGGAGGCGATCGGATCAAGTATGTATCAATGCTCATCCGCCAAACAGGTCTTTACGGTGGGAGTTGGTATATCTATGGTTTACGGTGTCTCGCGAGAAGCACTTGCGTACCCGAAGGAGGTTCCCTCAGACTACACAGGGTCCCCGCTCGACTTGGACACGGAACAGCTTACGATAACACAGAAGGCAAGCACACCGAGTTACCTACTCCTCTTCTTTACTCATATTGTTGTAGATCCAATGGCCTTTCATCCTGCTCCTCCCATTGACCCTAGGTCTGGTCAAAGCCAGCTTCCTTTTCTTCTATATGCGGATATTTGTGGTGAACAAGAAGAGCCTCACAAACGTCCTGCTTATCGCACTCATCGTTTTTGTCGGCCTGTGGAGTGTGGCCTTCTTTTTCGCGACCTTGTTTGAATGCCCCAAAGACTTCGCGGCGAATTGGGGCACCACTCGAGAGCTCACGTCGAACTGCGTGAATAGCATGCAGATTGTGCTGTGTCTGTGTGTGACGGATTTTGTTGTCGATTTCGCGATCATCTGCATTCCCGCACCATTGGTAAGTAGAAGGCGGCGTCCGGTGGGTTTAATGAAGGCAAACTGACGATTATGAAGGTGTGGCGTTTGAACTTGTCAGTCCGAAACAAAATTGGAGTCTGTGCTGTGTTCCTATTAGGATCAGTGTAAGAGAGAGATAGACACACATTCATTTACGGGAGACGCGAAAGAGTATGACTGATCCCCTCTAGGTGTGTCGCGGCGTCATTGACAAGGCTCGTAATCGAGGCTCGTGCGGTCGCAGTCGGCTTCGCACCAGACAGCGACACTATCCGTAAGTTCATGCGTATCAGAGACTAAGTAACCACCGCTAATGATGTGATAGTTGTTGTAACTGAATACATGTACTGGGGATTTGTGGAATGCGCCATTGGAATTTGCGCCGCTTGTCTGCCCACTCTTCAAAAGCTGATTCCCAAAGACTATGTGTTCAGATTGCGATCAAACCCCAAGACTATATTCGCACCACAAGTCCATGATCGGCGGCAACAATTCAAACAGCCCTTTACTGTCAGCGATGAATTGCCAATGGTCCCTGTCCCTCCTGGGTGGTCCGGAACTACGAACAATAAAGTGTATATACGGAGCCAGCAGCCACAGAACGTGGGAGTACCAATGAGCTATCCAGTATCACAGCTCCCCCGGAGAATCGCATAGCTTCAACTCGGTATTGCCAAGCACGCGGGACTCGAGCATCAAACGCCCATCGTTGTCAAGGATTTCACGGTTGACCATGCGGCACATGCGTGTCCAGTATCGCACGGGTACTTAGCTAACCAATTGGACCAGCGAAGCAACGTTCTAGGGATGATATTGACGAAGAATGTGACAAATGATCCAGAAAGGGGCACTAAGATGATCGTGGGCCATAATGCACAGGGCGTTTATCATATCATCACTTCTCATGGGAAACAAGTCTTTCAGTTCCGAGGTTTGCTAGCGCCTTCCTGGCATTTCTTTTTTAAACCAAAACGCTGGAAATAATGTGGAACTTGGTAGTTCTATTATTTAAGGAGAAGGTACATCTTACTCTCAACATTCCACCATCCAGACACTCGAAACTCGCCATTGTTGGTGATATAAACCGAGCTGGATCATGAAAAGGAGAGTTTGATAAGAGTTTACCTCATAAGTGTATTATCAAAACTACAAATAAAGAATCCCGGTTGAGAACAGCAAGATCATAACAGTATACCCAACATTAGCCACACTTGCAGTGCTGGTCCTATATTTCTTGTTAGCACAGATACAATAAGCTTGAAGTTGCACAAGCATACTTAGTACTTGTTGCTGAAGCCGACCCGGAGCCTGTCGCGGCGGGGGACGAATCTCCGGTTGTCGGGTTGTGTGACGGATCCGATGAGTTCCAACTGTTGCTCTCATACCCAGTCCAGCAAGTAAAACCCTGGTAGATGTCGCTCTCTGTAGCGGTAAAGGTGAGAGAAGCGAAAGCTGCTCCTAGAGCTGGGCAGCTAATATTACCAGTCGACAGTACTCTGAGATATGCCACGGACTTCAGTGATGGAAGATTGATTCTGTGACGTGTGAGCATTAGAAAAGTGAGTGGAAGAAACCGGGGAGTAACACATACTCGTCGAAATGGCCGTCAAGGAGTACCCCTCCATTAACGGTAGATAATGCTGGCCATGTCATGTTCTGGACACCAGTGCTACCTATGACGACAAGGTCTCTAACGACAGTTTCGAGTTTCCTACAGTCAATCTCAAGATTAGCACCTCACGAAGCCGTTCAACATAGAAATGACAACACACCGGCCTCTGTGAATGTTAACCAAGAACGGAAGTTGCTTACGGAAACGAGATGCTGGTCAAATTATCGATGTATCCAAACAACATCCCGCCGCTCGTGATCTTCTGGAGATCTGGCATCGAAACGGTGGTTACGCCATCGTCTACCTGAGTAGACCCCTGGAGCTTGGGTCCCAGATACCCAGAACTCAAGGAAGGCAAGGACTCCACGCCGGGCAGTTCAAAGGGGCCCTTGAACTCGTGGTCGATAAAGAAGAGAGCGCCGTCGATGGCTGGACAGGTCTTGTAGAAGTTGATGTCCGTCTGGTTAACGATCTCTATGATAGAATCATCACATGCCCGGTCGTCATCGGCTAACATTGGACTCATTCAGTTAGCTTCGTGATCGCGAAACCACACTGGGCGGTGATTACTCAAATGACTTACCGGCTACGACATCGAATGCCACCAAGAGAGCAGTAAAGAGCAGAAATCTAAAGCTCAACAAACTGGCTTTGCGGCGGAAAGCAACAGCCATGATGCTACAGACTTGCGCTGGGAAGCACCGAGCCAACCTAAATTTCCGCAAGAAAAGAACAAAGAAAACGGCGAGTGGCTCTCAAGATAAGCCTCAGATTTTGTGTCGGCTAACCCAAATATCAAGACGCTAGACCGCATGGCTTAATTAAACGTGCAAAGTGGATGAATGCAACCCTACGCTGCATTAGCTTAGGCTGCCACCTGCTAAGAACAAGCTACACAGCGTCGACCAATGATCAAATTGACAGGCCCGGGGGTAAGCAGCTAAGTGCTCCCCTTTTTCTATATTTGCTCCGGAGCATCGGCATAGGGTACCAAGTGAAGTTGCCTCCTCCGGCTAGCAGCACAAAAGGATTCTGTCTTTAAACACCGACACGGCCTTCTACGGCCGGGGTTAGTACATAGGAATGGAATCCCAGCGGTCTTCTTGGAAGATGCGCTTCTGAGGAAAAGGATGCGTCTGCAAGTGAAGGACTCGAGGATGGATTCTTTTACCAGCACAGGCTAGCACATCTTCAAGTCCACAGCCTAGACAGCACAGAATCTAACGCCAGGTCCTTATCGACTCTGGACGCTGCCGCCTTCTTGCTTTTGCTGTTCCTGGACGACGTCAATAGCCTGGCCAAACACCTCCAAAAGCCTCTCCTGCTTCATGACATATCTGGCTGTCCACCAGATATCGCCACCCTCCATTCCTCTACATGTCTTGTACCACTCGTCGCTCTCGTCCTGGTGGTGACAGATCATGTATGACTGGTCCCCGCCCGTCAGCGCCGTGTCGGAGCAGGTGAAGGACCACGCATCCGGGTCAGCCGCGTTGCTATATGTCAGGAATAAGGCGCACAGGTAGAGTGATAGGGCCAAATAGCCCCCATGGGCCAAAGCAATAGTTGAACCTAAGATCTAAGTCTTTCTGAGGGCATATACGCTGCGCAGAAGCCTTTAAATAGTGGCTATTTCTTTTAACATTCAGGGCTTAAAGGGCCCAAAAAGCCTTATGTAATATTGATCCCTAACAGACTACCCTCTCTTCCCAGGGCTTATCTTTAAGCTCTTTATTTTCATATTGCCCTTGCTTTAAATAAATAGTTTTTTCATATTATTTTTATTATTTTACTTTAAATACCTCATTTCTTTATATTATCTTTATATTTTAAATAAACTACTTTCTTATAACACTTTTATATTATCATTTTTAAATAAATAAATCTTTTATAATACTTTTAAATAAATACTTTAAATAAATATTATATATAAATATTTTAAACAACTTTATTTTAAATAATATAATAATTATATTAAACTTTTATAAAGTTTAATAAATAATTTATAAAGTTTATATTAATAATTTAATATAAAGGTAATATTTAATTATTTAATAATATAATTATTAATTATAAAGCTATTTAATTATTAAATTAAACATTTAAATTAATAATTAAAAAATCTATATTATTAAAACTATTTATTATAATAATAATTATATTTTTATATATTTTAACTTTTAAATACTTTATTTAATTTATTTAATAATTTAAATAATATTAAATAATTTAAATAAATCTTTAACTTTAACTTTAATTTTTATATATTTTATAACTTTATTATATAATATTATTATTTCTTTATTAAAGTAATTTGTTTTTTATTTTTAAATTAATAAAATTAAATATTTTAATATTTATTATATTAATTTATAATATTATTTCTTTTTTTATATTCTTTATTTTTAAAGGTTAATTTATATATTTTTTATATATTTTTTTATATTTATTTATATCTTTTTAATTTATTATATTTAATAAAGTTATTAAACTTTATTATTTTTAAAAAATTAAATAATATAATTTTTAATTTTTAATTATTTTTTAAAATATTATTATTATACTTTTTAATTTTTTTATAAAAGTTATAATATTAATTTCTATTAAATTTTATTATTAAATTTATTTTATTATATTAAATATATATATTTAAATTACTTTTAATATAATATTTAAAGTATTAATTTTATTAAATTTATTTATATTAAAAATTAATATAAAAAGCTAAAAAGAAAGTTAGAAATTATTAAAAGAAATATTATTTAATTAATATAAAAATTAAATACCTTTATAAATAAAAATAAATATAATATAAAAAGATAATATATATTATTTATTAAATTATTAATAATTTAAAAAAATATAAAAAAATAAAAAATAAAGAAATTAAAATTAAATATAAATATATTATTAAATAATTTAATAAAGTTATTTATAATAATTTATTTAATTTTAATAAATTAAAATATTAAAAATTATAACTTTATATTAAAAATAATATTAATATTTTTAATTAAAGTTTTATAATAAATAAAAATATTAATTAATTTAAATTTAAAATTATATATTTAAATATTAATATTAAAAATAAAGATATTAATAATAAATTATTTAATAAATAAATTAATTAATAAATTAAATATATTAATAAATTTATTTAATTAATTTAATTATATTAATTAATAAATAAAAGATTTTTTAATTAAATTAAAGTTATTTTATAATTAATTTTATTATTTAATTATAAATTTAAATATTTATTAAATATATTATAAAATCTTATTATAATTAATTTTATTAATTAATTAATTTTAATTTTATTTTATTTTTAATTAAATTTTAAATTTAATATTATTTTAAAAATTTAATATATTAAATTAAATTTTTTATTAATTTTTATTAATTTTTATATATTTTTATATATTTTTATATATTTTTATATATTTTTATATATTTTTATATATTTTTATTTAAATTATATTTATTTTATTTAATAAAGTGTTTTATTATATTTTAATATTATATTTATTAATAATTTTTATTTATATTTTTATTTTTATATTTTTTAATATTAATTTTAAAAATAAAATATAAAACTTTATATATTATTTTATTTTATAAAATAATAAAAATTTATAATTAATATTTAAATCTTTTATAAAATTTTAAATAATTTAATTTTTTTATAATTAAATTTATTATTAAATTATTTAACTTTAATATTTTATTAAAGAAAATAAATATTTCTTTTTAAAAATTAATTTTTTAATTCTTTTTTAATTTATATATTTTATTATTTATTTTTATATAAAAGAAAATTTATTTTAAATATTTTTTTAAATTTATTTAATTTTTATTATTTTTATTTTATTAATTTTATAATTATTATATTTAATAATAATTTATAATATATTTAAAGTTTATATTTATAAATTATAAAAAAAAAATTTAATTATATTAATTATTATATTATTATAAATAAATTATATTAATAATAATAATTTAATTTAATTATTTTATAATTAATTAATATAATATTAAAAATATTATTTTATAATTTAATTAATTCTTTTTATTTATTTATTTCTTTATAAATATATTATTATTAAAAGCTTATATTTTATTTTAAATTATTTTATTAATAACTTTTAAAAATTAAATATAAAAAGTTTATCTTTATTTATAATAATTTATAAAAATATATATATAAATTCTTTTATTATATTAACTTCTTTATATAATATAAAATATATATAATTATTTAATTTATAAATTATTATTATAAAATACTTTATTTAAAGGTTTTTATAAAAGAAATAACTTAATAATAAAATTGAAATTAATAGATAATTAAATAATTATAAATATTAATAAAGGCTTTAATAATTTTTAAAGTTTATATTATAAGGTTTTATTTTTATTATAAAAGTTATATTATTTAATAATTTCTTTTATCTTTTATTTAAAATTTAAAATTTAATATATCTTTTAAATTTATTTAATTATTATTATAATACTTTAATATTTATATATTAAGGCTTTATAAATTTCTTTAATTAATTTATTTTATTTTTTAAAATTTTTAAATATTTCCTTTAATATCTTATTAATTTTAATTATAATATTAAGTTTTTTATTAAATATAAAACTTTTATCTTTCTTTATTTTAAATATTATTTATTTTAAAGGAAATTCCTTAATATAATAATTTAATTATTTATTAAAAATATTAACTTAAACGTTTTTTATTCTTTTAATATAAATAATTTTAATATTAAATTAAAAAAGAAATTTTATATATTTAATTTATTTTTTATTAAATTATTTAATTATTATAAAGATTATTAAGTTTTTATAATTTATATAAAATTTAATTTATTTTTAAGCTTTAATAAAATAATATTATTATTTTTAATATATATATATATATTATTATTATAAATTCTTTATTTAAAATAATATAATATATCTTTAATTTATTAAATCTTTATTAAAATTTATAATAATTTATATTTTTTCCTTATTATTTTATTAAATAAAGTTTTTATTTATTATATTATTTAAAATATTTATATAAATTTTAAATTTTTTCTTTAAATTTATTTTTTAAATATTAAGTTTTATATAATTTTATCCTTAAATATTTAAAATATTTATTCTTCTTTTTAAATTTATTAAAAGGAAATATCTTTTTATATTAATTTATAAAGGATTTTATAATATTATTATAATTATTAATAAAGTATTTATAAAAATTAATATATTTTTAAAAAATATCTTTAATATTAATTAATATTAATTATTTTTTAATTATTTAAACTTTATTTTTTTATATTTTAATAAATCTTAGCTTAATAATATATTTAAAATAATTAACTTTTTAAATATAAAAAAAGCTTTATTTAATTTTATTAAAAGATTTATATCTTAAAGCTTTTAAAGTACTTTCTTAATATATTCTTTATATTTTTTAAAATTTTTAAAAAAGATAAAGATATTATTAAAATAAATAATAATAAAGATATTTAAATATTTTTATAAAATATTATTAATTATTCTTTAAAAAATAATTAAAATATTAATTAATTTAAAAGATATAATTTAATACTTATAATATTTATATTAAATATAAAAAGCTATTTTCTATTCTTCTTTTTTCTTTATTTTTATTAAATTATAATTATATTTAAGATTTAAAGTTATAATTCTTTAATAAATAATAATAAATATTTATTCTTAATAACAATATTATTAAATTATTAATAATTTATATAAAATTATAACTTATTATTTTTCTTAAATATAAATAAAATTAAATATCTTATTAATAATTTTAATAATTAAATATATTATTTTTTAAAATTCTTATTAAGTATAATAATTATATTAAACCTTTATAAGGTTTAATAAATAACTTATAAGGTTTATATTAATAGTTTAATATAAAGGTAATATTTAATTATTTTAATATATAAAGATATTATTTTAATGCTTAATATTTAATAATATAATTATTAATTATAAGGTTATTTAATTATTGGATTAAATATTTAAATTAATGATTAAAGAGTTTATTTTATAAAAGTTATTTATTATAATGATGATTATATCCTTATATATTTTAATTCTTTAATGGGATATATTAAATATCTTATATTTAATATATCTATCCCTAGGGGTGGGTCCTTAACCTTAATCTTAGATTTTATATTATCTTATAATTTTATTATTTAATGCTATTATTTTTTTATTAAGATATCCTTTTTTAAACCCTTAAGCTATTAAAACTAAATATTTAAATATTAGCTATATTAATTTATAATATTATCCCCTTTTTTATATCCTTTATCCTTAAAGGTTAGTTTATATATTTATTTATTATTTATATTTTTATTTATACCTTTTTAATTTATTATATTTAATAAAGTTAAGAAATCTTATATATTGAAATTATCTAGCTATATTAAGAAAATTAAGATAGGATTTTTTATTATTTATTATTTTTTAAAATATTATTATTATACCTTTATTTTTATTATAAAGGATATAGGTTTTTTATTAAATATTTAAAAAGGATTTAAGTTATTATATTAAATATATTTATTAAAGATAATTATATTATAATATATAAGGTATTAGTTTTATAAAGCTGCGTAATATTATAGCTTAATATTAAAAATTAAAGGATAAACTTTAAATTATAAAGGAAAAGGTGTTTTGATTATAAAAATAAAAAAAGATATAATTTAAGAAGATAATATATATTATATATTAAGGAATTAATAATTTAAAGGAGTTAAAATATATAGAAAATAAAGAGGCTAAGGCTAAATATAAATATATTATTAAGTAATTTATTAAGGTTATTTATAATGGTTTATTTAATTTTAATAAAATAAAGTTATAAGAGTTATAGCTTTATATTAATAATAAAATTAATATATTTAATTAAAGTTTTATAATAAATAAAGGTATTAATTAATTTAAGTTTAAAATTATAAATCTATTTATTAATATTAAAAATAAAAATATTAATAATAGGTTATTTAATAAATAATTTAATTAATAAATTGAATATATTAATAAATTAATTTAATTAATTAAGCTATATTAATTAATAAAGTTAATTAATTAAGCTATATTAATTAATAAAGTTAATTAATTAATAGAATTAATTAATTAATAAGATAAGTTATTTAATAAGATTAAGTTAATTAATTATATTATTATATTAATTAATTAGTTAATTAATAAAGGGTTTTATAAGCTGGTTAGGGCTTTTTCTTAATTAATTTATCCTTTAATTAATAGATTTTATTATTTAATTAAAGATTTAATTATTTATTAAGTTGCTATAAGATTTTATTTTAATTAATTTAGTTAATTAATTAATTTTATCTTTATTTTATCTTTAATTATATTTTAAGCTTAATATTATTTAAGGAGTTTAATATAGTGAATTAAATTCCTTATTAATTCTTATATATTTTTACTTAAATTATATCCTTTTTATTTAATAAGGTATTTTATTATATTTTAATATTATTATAAATTTAAAATTTATTTTACTTTATATTCTTTATTATATTTATTAATAGTTTTAATTTATATTTTAATTTTTATATTTTATAATATTAATTTTAAGAATAAAATATAAAAGTTATTATATTATTTTATTTTATAAAGTAATAAAAGTTTATAATTAATATTTAAAAGTTTTTATAAAATTTTAAATAATTTAATTTTCTTATAATTAAGTTTATTATTAAATTGCTTAATTTTAATATTTTATTAAAAAAGATAAACTTTATTTTCCTTTTTAAAAATTAATCCTTTAATTCTTTTTTAATTTATATATTTTATTATTTATTTTTATATAAAAGAAAGTTTATTTTAAATATCTTTTTAAATTTATTTAATTTTAATTACTTTTTATTTTATTAATTTTATAATTATTATATTTAATAATAATTTATAATATATTTAAGGTTTATATTTATAAATTATAAAAAAAGATAATTATTTAATTATATTAATTATTATATTATTATAAATAAATTATATTAATAATAGTAATTTAACTTAATTATCTTATAATTAATTAATATAATATTAAAGGTATTATTTTATAATTTAATTAATTCTTTTTATTTATTTATTTATTTATAAATATATTATTATTAAGAGCTTATATTTTATTTTAAGTTATTTTATTAATAATTTTTAAAAGTTTAATATAAAAAGTTTATCTTTATTTAAAATAATTTCTTATAATATTTTATAATTATTTATAATAATTTATAAAAATATATATATAAATTTTTTTATTATATTAATTTTTTTATATAATATAAAATATATATATTTACTTAATTTATAAATTATTATTAAGATATTATTATAAAGTATTTTAATTAAGGGTTTTTAAAAAAGAGATAATTTAATAATGAAATTTAAATTGATAGATAATTAAATAATTATAAGTATTAATAAAGATTTTAATAATTTATAAGGTTTATATTAAGAGGTTTTATTTTTATTATAAGAGTTATATTATTTAATAATTTCTTTTATTTTTTATTTAAGGTTTAAGATTTAATATATCCTTTAAATTTATTTAATTATTATTATAATATTTTAATATTTATATATTAAGGCTTTATATATTTCTTTAATTAATTTATCTTATTTTCTTAAATCCTTAAATATTTCTTTTAATATTTTATTAATTTTAATTATAATATTAAGTTCTTTATTAAATATAAGATTTTTATTTTTCCTTTATTTTAAATATTATTTATTTTAAAGGAAATTCTTTAATATAATAATTTAATTATTTATTAAAAATATTAACTTAAGCATTTTTTATTCCTTTAATATAAATAACTTTAATATTAAATTAAGAAAGAAATTCTATATATTTAACTTATTTTTTATTAAGTTACTTAATTATTATAAAGATTATTAAATTTTTATAATTTATATAGAATTTAATTTATTTCTAAGCTTTAATAAAATAATATTATTATTTTTAAAATATATATATTATTATTATAAATTCTTTATTTAAAATAATATAATATATCTTTAATTTATTAAACTTCTTATTAAAGTTTATAATAATTTATATTTATCCCTTATTATCTTATTAAGTAAATTCTTTGCTTATTATATTATTTAAAGTATTTATATAAATTTTAAATTTCTTCTTTAAGTTTGCTTCTTTAAATATTAAATCTTATATAATTTTATCTTTAAATATTTAAAATATTTATTTTTCCTTTTAAGTTTATTAAAAGGAGATATCTTTTTATATTAGATTTATAAGGGATTTTATAATATCGCTATATTTATTAATAAATTATTAATAGAAATTAATATATCTTTAAAAGGCTTTAATATCCTTAATATTAATTAATATCAGCTATTTTTTAATTATTTAAACTTTATCTTTTTATATTTTAATAAATCCTAACTTAATAATATATCTAAGGTAATTAACTTTTTATATATAGAAAAAGCTTTTCTTTAATTTTATTAAGAAGTTTATATCTTAAAGCTTTTAAAGTATTTTCTTAATATATTCTTTATATTCTTTAAGGTTCTTAGAAAAGATAAGAATATTATTAAGGTAGGTAATAATGAAAATATTTAAATATTCCTATAAAATATTATTAATTATCTTTTAAAAGGTAATTAAGGCGTTAATTAATTTAAAGGGTATAACTTAATATTTATAATATTTATAATAAATATAAAAAGCCGTTTTCTATTCTTTTCTTTTTTTTATTTTTATTAAATTATAATTATATTTAAGGTTTAAGGTTATAAATTATTATATTCCTTTAAATTAATCTTATAATTCTTTAATAAATAATAATAAATATTTATTCTTAATAATAATATTATTAAATTATTAATAATTTATATAAAGTTATAACTTATTATTCTTTTTAAATATAAATAAGATTAAATATCTTATTAAGGATTTTAATAATTATATATATTATTTCTTAAAATTCTTATTAAAATATTCCTTAAGGGCCTTAAGTTATTCTTTATTAAGTTTATAAATTTAATAATATTTTAAGACTTTCCCTTTTTATAATAAGATTTTATAATTATAATAATTATATTATAATAAGATTATATTAAATTTTTCTTAAAAGACTTTCTTAAATTTATAATATATATAAGATATTTATATAAGTTTATTTATTATTTTTTTATTTATAGGCTCTTCCTTTTAATATAAATAAAATAAATATCGTTATATTTTTTATTTATATATATTATTATAATAAGTTATCTTTTTATTATTATATAATAATTTATTATTTTCTTATTAATTTAATTAACTTTTACCTTCTTTTAAGGTTTAAAATTAACTTAATCTTTTTTTATTTTCTTAAAGTTAAATCCTTAATTTACTTTTAAAGATATTTATAAATTTATTTAAATATAGCTTTTTATTATTCTTAATAATTAAATTCCTTTTTATATTATTAATTATAACCTTCTTTTAAGGAATAATATTATCTTAAAAGATTTAATTAATAATTTAATTAATTTAAGGATTTATAGCTTATAATTATAAAAGTCTTAAGATTAATTTATAATATATTATATTTATAATATTTAAAATTATAAAAGTTTTATATCTTTAAATTAAAATTAAAAGATAATTAATCTTTATATTAATTATATTATTTTTATATTTTATTTTTATATTTTTTATAATATTAAGTTTATAAGGGTTTTTTTTTAATATTATAAGATTTTATCTTTATTAATAATATTTAATAATATAAAATTATTTTAAATATTATTATTTAATAATATATTATATATTTTTCTATTAATCTTTATTTTAAATATAATATATATATATAATTATTTATTTATATTATATATAAAGATTTATAATTTATAATTATTTATTATCCTTTTATAAATAATTATTATCTTTTCTTAATTCTTATATTTTCTTAATTTAAATATATATAATATACCTTTTATATTATTTATTATTATATTAATTTATAATCTTATATTTCTTATAAATAAGGTAGCTAAATAATTTATAATTTTTAACTTATTATTATCTTTATAAATATTTTAATAAGAATTAAAGATTAAGCTTAAATATTATATAAGCCTTATCTTATTAATATTTATAAACTTCTTAATAATTAAATTTATTTTTCTTATAAATTTAAATAATAAATCCTTTTTTAAAATATTTAAAAAATAAGTTAAACTTAACTTTTTCTTAAAAATAAAATTAATATAAATTTTAAATATATAAGGCTTAAGATATATTTAAATATTTAAGATATCTTAATTATAAATATAATTTATTATTTAATTTATATTTTTTAAGAAGTTAATTAAATTCTTATATCACTTAGATTATCTTAATTTTTATAATAATAATTTTAATAATATTAATATTTAAGATAATTAAGATATTATATTTTAAATATTATTTTAGGTTTATATTAAGATCTTTTATAAGGTTTTCTTTTAATTTTATTATTTAATTAATTTATAATAGATCGCTATTTTTTTAAATATTATCTTAAGAATTATTTACTCCTATATATTTAATATTTAAATAATTTAAATTATTATTATTTATTATTATATTATATAATAATCCTCTTTTTCTTATAATTAATTATCTTTCTTAATAAGGTTTCTTAAGAAATTAATTAAAGGCTTTTTTCTCTAAAAGGTATAATATATATTAATTATTAAAGTAAAAGGTTTAATTAAAGACTTTATATTTATTATTAATATTTACTATTTATTTAAATTTAGATAATAGGTCTTTTAATTCTTTATTATTATTAAGATAGATTAAATATTTTATATAAAGGTTGGGTTAATAAATATAAGGTATCTTATTTTTTAAATATATTAGATATTATTTATTAAATAAATAGTTATAAGGTATAATTAATTTTTATTTTTAAGTTATATTAATTTATTATTATCCTTTTAAAATAAATTTTTATTACTTTTTAAATTATTAATAATCTTTAATAAAATATCTTGATTTTCTATAATTATAATAATCTTTATTATTTAGCTTTTATTAAGCTATATTAAGTTTTATAAGATTTATATAAGTATTTATTATAATATTATTATATCTTTTTTAATATTAAGGTTTATTATTATTATTAAAGTTATTATTATATTAATATTTCTTATTTATATTTAATTAATTATGATTTTTTTAATAGTTTTTAGGATTTTTATAATTATATTCCTATTATTATTTAAATAATTAATTATTAATATATATTATTATAATAATATATTTAATAAAGTTATTAAATTAATTTATTTTGGAAATTTTATCTTTAATATCCTCCTTAAGTTCTTTATAAAATTAATTTATAAGTACTTTTTTTTCTTAGCTAATATAGATAATGAGCTGCTTAAAATATATAATATATTTAAAGGTTAATCCTTTTTACTTAAGTTTTATAAATTTATATTTTATAAATCTTTTCTTATTTAGGTTTTTAAAGGTATCTTTAAGAGTTTATTTAAAATAATTAAAGTTTTTAAAGATTTTCTTAATATTATTATTTTAATCTTCTTTATTATTTTTTAAGTAGTTTTTTAAGGTAGGTTTAAATTATATAAATATATTACCTTTAAGTTAATATTTAATAAAGATAATTATATTATATTAAATGTTAAATTAATATTTATAATATTTAAAATAAATATAATATTAAATAATAAATCCTTAAAGGGTTTCCTTATCTCCCTTATAAAGGGTTAGCTTATTTATTTTATAAGCCTTAATTTATTATATAATATAAAGGAAGTTAATTTTTTATTAAAATATAATAATTTATATAGCTATATTTTAAAAGTTATTATTATTAATAATAAAGGGAATAAGAGTTAAAGGTATTATTATATCTTTATATTGCTTAGTTAGTTAATTATATAACTATTTTAAATAAAAATTATTAAAATATAATAATTATATTAAACCTTTATAAGGTTTAATAAATAATTTATAAGGTTTATATTAATAGTTTAATATAAAGGTGATATTTAATTATTTTAATATATAAAGATATTGTTTTAATATTTAATATTTAATAATATAATTATTAGCTATAAGGTTATTTAATTATTAAATTAAATATTTAAATTAATAATTAAAGAGTTTATTTTATAAAAGTTATTTATTATAATAATAATTATATTTTTATATATTCCAACTTTTTAATAAGATATATTAAATATTTTATATTTAATATATTTATTCTTAGGGGTGGGTCCTTAACCTTAATTTTAAATTTTATATTATTTTATAATTCCGTTATTTAATATTGTTATTTCTCCATTAGGGTGTTCTTTCCCAGACCCTTGGGCTGTTAAAATTAAGCATTTAGGTGTTAATTATATTGGTTTATAATATTAAGATATTCTTTAAAGGCTTTAAATTACTTTTTATTAAATTTATAAATTTAATAATATTTTAAGTTTTTCCCTTTTTATAATAAAATTTTATTATTATAATAATTATATTATAATAATATTATATTAATTTTTTTTTAAAAAAACTTTCCTAAATTTATAATATATATAAAGTATTTATATAAATCTATTTAATAATTTATTATTTATAAGCTTTTCTCTTTAATATAAATAAAATAAATATTATTATATTTTTTATTTATATATAATATTATAATAAGTTATTTTTCTATTAATATATAATAAATTATTATTTTCTTTTTAATTTAATTAACTTTTATCTTTTTTTAAGATTTAAAATTAATTTAATCTTTCTTTATTTTCTTAAAGTTAAGTTTTTAATTTATTTTTAAAGGTATTTATAAATTTATTTAAATATAGCTTTTTATTATCTTTAATAATTAAATTCTTTTTTATATTATTAATTATAATCTTTTTTAAGGAATAATAATATCTTAAGAAATTTAATTAATAATTTAATTAATATAAGGATTTATAATTTATAATTATAAAAGTTTTAAAATTAATTTATAATATATTATATTTATAATATTTAAAATTATAAAAGTTTTATATCTTTAAATTAAAATTTAAAAAAAATTAATTTTTATATTAATTATATTATTTTTATATTTTATTTTTATATCTTTTATAATATTAAATTTATAAAGGTTTTCTTTTTAATATTATAACATTTTATCTTTATTAATAATATTTAATAATATAAAATTATTTTAAGCGTTATTATTTAATAATATATTATATATTCTTTTATTAATTTCTACTTTAAATATAATATATATATAATTATTTATTTATATTATATATAAAGATTTATAATCCTTAATTATTTATTATCCCTTTATAAATAATAATTATTATTTTTTAATTTTTATATTTCCTTAATTTAATTATATATAATATATTTTTTATATTATTTATTATTATATTAATTTATAATCTTATATTTTTTATATATAAGGTATATAAAAGATTTATAATTTTTAACTTATTATTATCTTAATAAATATTTTAATAAAAGTTAAAAGTTAAGTTTAAAAATTATATAAGCTTTATTTTATTAATATTTATTAATTTTTTAATAATTAAGTTTATCCTTTTTATAAATTTAAATAATAAATCTTTTTTAAAATATTTTAAAAATAAATTTTATTTAATCTTTTTCTTAAAATATATTTAATATAAGTTTTAAATATATAAGGCTTAAAAAATATTAAAATATTTAAAATATTTTAATTATAAATATAATTTATTATTTATTTTATATTTCTTTAATAATTAATGGAATTTTTATATTATTTAATTTATTTTAATTTTTATAATAATAATTTTAATAATATTAATATTTAAAGTAATTAAAATAATATATTTTAAATATTATTTAAGGTTTTTATTTAAGTTTTTTATAAGGTTTTCTTTTTATTTTATTATTTAATTAATTTATAATAAATCGTTATTTTTTTAAATATTATTTTAAAAATAATTTATTTTTATATATTTTATATTTAAATAATTTAAATTATTATTATTTATTATTATATTATATAATAATCTTTATTTTTATAATTAATTATTATTCTTAATAAGGTTTTTTAAAAAACTAATTAAAGGCTTTTTTAAAAAAAGATATAATATATATTAATTATTAAAATAAAAGATTTAATTAAAGGCTTTATATTTATTATTAATATTTATTATTTATTTAAATTTAAATAATAAATCTTTTAATTATTTATTATTATTAAAATAAATTAAATATTTTATATAAAGGTTAAATTAATAAATATAAAGTATTTTATTTTTTAAATATATTAAATATTATTTATTAAATAAATAATTATAAGATATAATTAATTTTTATTTTTAAGTTATATTAATTTATTATTATTCTTTTAAAATAAATTTTTGTTATTTTTTAAGTTATTAATAATCTTTAATAAATTATTTTAATTTTTTATAATTATAATAATTTTTATTATAAAAATTTTAAAAATTATTAAAAATATTATAATTAATTAAATAAAAAAAATTAATATAATAATAATAAATATTTATATAAATTTTATTAAATTTAATATAATTTAATAAAAATTAAATAATAAAAGCTATTATAATTATAAAAAATTAAAATATTTTATTTAAAATTATTAATAATTTAAAAAATAATAATATTATAAATTAATATAATTAATATTAAAATATTTAATATTAATAATTTAAAGGTTTAAGAAAGGATACTTTAATAAAGAATTAATTATATTATAATATAAAATTATAAAATATATTAAAATAAGGGTTAAAAGTAAGGATTTATATTTAAGGATTAAATTAATAAGCTTAATATTAATTTAATTAAATAATATTAACTTAAAATTAATAAATTTATTATTAATTTCATTAAGTTATTAAAGAATTAAAATATATAAAAATATAATATAATTTATTAATTAATTAAATATATTATATATTTAAATACTTTTATTATTTTTATTAACTTTTATTAATTTTAATATTTATTTAAAGTAAAGGAATTAATTAAAATTAATATTAATTAATTTTAATTAATTTTAATTATTTATTTTTAATTATTTTAATTAATTTAAAAGAATAAAGATAAATATAATATTAATTTAAAATAAAGAACTTTTAATAAGAAAATTAACTTCTTTATTAAAATAAAATATTTTAATTATATAAAATTATTCTTAATTTATATTAATTAAATTAATTATTTATATAATTTATTATAAATTATTTAAAAGTATATTATTATTTATTTAAAATTTAAATAATTAAATTCTTTTATATCTTTTTTATAAGTTATTATATAATATTTAATATTATTATAATTATTATATTATTATTTATTTAATTTATTATAATTTATTCCCTTAATATTATTAATTATTTTATTAATTAACTACTTTTTCTTTTATTTTTCTTAAATAAAAGCTTAAAATATCTTAATAATAAATACTTTTTTAAATTATATTTAAGTTTTTTTAATCTTTTAATATTTAATAAATATTATATTAACTTTTTAAAATATTTAAATTTATTTATTTATAAATATAATTAAATATATTATTATTTATATTCTTTTTATTATTTAATTAATTACCTTTATAATTAATATAAGGGAGCTTCTTTAATAAATTAAGATTTTATTTTTAATAAAACTTAATTATTAAATAATTTATTAAATATTTAATAATATTTAAGATTTTTATTTTTAAAGAAAAATAAAGAAGGATTATATTAAAGTTTATAAATAAATATTAAATTTAAAAATTATAAAATTAAAATCTTAAGGAAAAACTTTAACTTCTTTAAATATAAATTTAATATTTTTTATTATAAAAGTTTTATTATAAGTTATTTTAAATATAAAAAAATACTTAAATTTAATAATATAATTAATTAAAGCTTAAATAAAAAATTAATTTTATTATTATATATATACTTTAAAAATAAATATAATATAATATTTAATAATTAAAATAAATAAAATAAATAAAATAAATAAAATAAATAAAATAAATAAAATAAATAAAATAAATAAAATAAATAAAATAAATAAAATAAATAAAATAAATAAAATAAATAAAATAAATAAAATAAATAAAATAAATAAAATAAATAAAATAAATAAAATAAATAAAATAAATAAAATAAATAAAATAAATAAAATAAATAAAATAAATAAAATAAATAAAATAAATAAAATAAATAAAATAATAAAATAATAAAAATAAATAAAATAAATAAAATAAATAAAATAAATAAAATAAATAAAATAAATAAAATAAATAAAATAAATAAAATAAATAAAATAAATAAAATAAATAAAATAAATAAAATAAATAAAATAAATAAAATAAATAAAATAAATAAAATAAATAAAATAAATAAAATAAATAAAATAAATAAAATAAATAAAATAAATAAAATAAATAAAATAAATAAAATAAATAAAATAAATATAATAATATATTAATAATAATAATGTTATTTTCTTTATAATATTAATTAAATTTAATTAATATATAGCTTTTATAATTATTTATAATTAATATTTAATAATTAATATTTCTTTTTAATTTAATATATTTATTAAAATATTAAATTTATTTTAACTTAATTTTATTATTTATTTATTTATTAAAAATAAGCTTAATAATTTAATTATTTAAAAAACTTAATCTCATTATTTAATTAATAAAATAATAAATATTTTAAATAATTATAAATAATAAAATTTATAATTTATTTATATTAATATATTTAATAATAATTATTTATTCTTAAATATTAAGTTAAATTAATTTAACTTTTTTATATCTATTAATATATATAATAATTATTAATATAATTATTATATTTATTATAATGTTAATTTTATTAAAATTATAAAGATTATTATTAATAATTTAATATTTAATTATTATATTATAAAGTAATTTAAATTAATTCTTAATAATCTTAAGATCTTTATAAAGGGTTTTTTAATAATTATATAAATAATTAAATTTAATCTTTAAGCTAAGTTATATATTTATAAAGTATTAAACTTAATTTTTATTAATTAATTTATTATTTTATAATATTAATAAAAGGTTAATTATATCTTTTATATTAAAAAAGTATATTAAAAATCTTAATATATCTTATTTAAATATATATTAAATAAATATTTATTTTTTAATTAAATTAAGTTTATATTTATTAATATATAATTTTTTTTAATATAATTAATTATTTATTTTATTAAATATTATATTATATAAAATATTAAAAAGCTATAAAACTTAATATATATTTAAGGGTTTTTTTTAATTCTTTTTAAAATTCTTAATTATTTAAAATATTAAAATAATTTTATCTTTTTTTAAATAAATTAATATAAAAAATAAAGATATAATTTATATTAAAAATAAACTTATTTATTAAAGCTTTAAACTTTTAAATTAATATTATATTATTATTATTATTTTAAATTAATTAAATTAATTAAATTAATTAAATTAATTAAATTAATTAAATTAATTAAATTAATTAAATTAATTAAATTAATTAAAATTAAATAATTAAAATTAATTAATATTAATTAATATTAATTTTAATTAATTCCTTTACTTTAAATAAGTATTAAGGTTAATAAAAGTTAATAAAAATAATAAAAGTATCTAGATATATAATATATCTAGTTAATTAATAAATTACGTTAATTATATTTTAAAACTTTAAAATATTATTATATTTTTATATTATTTAATTAATTAATTATATATTTATTTTAAATAAAGATTATTAAAATATAATAATTATATTAAACCTTTATAAAATTCAATAAATAATTTATAAAATCTATATTAATAATTTAATATAAAAATAATATTTAATTATTTTAATATATAAAAATTTTATTTTAATTATTTAATAATATAATTATTAATTATAAAGCTATTTAATTATTAAATTAAATATTTAAATTAATAATTAAAAAGTTTATTTTTTAAAAGCTATTTATAATAATAATAATTATATTTTTATTTATTTCAACTTTTCAGTAATTAAATAAAATCAATATTAAATCTATTAATTTTATATTAATATTATTTAATAAAATTAATATTAAACCTATTAACTTATTTTTAAAAATAAGTTTTAAATTTTAATTTTAAGAAATTATATATTTTATAAATTTATATTTTAATACCCTTAATTCTTTATTAAAATGTTTTTTAAACCTTTAAATATTAAAATTAAATACTTTAATATTAATTAAATTAATTTATAATATATCTTTAATAATTAAATAATTTTTAAATTTAATAAAGTTTTTAATAAAATTAAATTTAATATAAAGTTTTTTAAATATAATATTTATTTATTTTATATTATTTAATCGTTATTCCTTTAATATTCCTCTTAAATACTTTTTATATTTAATATTTTTTAATATAAAATAACTAGCTTTTTTATTTAAAATATAATTAATTAAATTATAAAGCTTAATAAAATTTATATTTATTATTATTTTATATAATTTAAGCTTTTTTTAAAAATATTTATCATTAAAATATAATTTATAATTTATTCATTTTTAAAAATAATTTTATTAAACTACTTTTTTAACTTTTATAATTATTATATTTTCCTTTTTTAATTTCTATAAAAATATACTTAATATATATTTAATTTTAAGTAATTATAATTATAATATAATTTTTCTGTTTTTATATTATTATATTATAATATATATATATAATTAATATATTTATTTTTTAAATAAAAATATAATATTAAAAGATAAGTTTATAAATAATCTATTTATAATATTTTTATAAATTAAAATAAATTAAATTTCTTTTAAAGTAATAATATATAGCTTTTAAAAAGCGCTTTTATAATGTTTTTATAATTGTAAAAATAATTAATCTTTAAAATAATTAAGTTTTATTATAATGTTTTTTAAAAAATGTTTCTTTATAAATAATATATTTTTATAAAAAGGGCTTTTTTATAAAAAGGCTTTTTTATAATATATTTATAGCTTAATAATTAAAATTTTATTAATTTACCTTATAAAAAAGATAAAGGTTTAAACTATTAAAAATAAGATGTATAGGTAAAGTGATAGGGCTAAGTAGCTCTTATAGGTTGAAGGAATAGTTAAACTTAAGGTTTAAATCTCTCTGAGGGCGCATATGCTGCATGGAAGTCTCTAAATAGTGGCTATTTCTCTTAGCATTCGGGGCCTAAAGGGCCCGAAGGGCCTCACGTGATATTGATCCCTGACACTATAACACCTCGACGTTAGGACCGAGTTAATGGTCCCACCGTCGGACATCATCTCCAACTGCCCGTCCTCTCTCCCGCTTTCGTAGCAGTTGCCTACGGTCTTGTTGGCACCTGCGGCAATGTATGCACGCCCACCCATCCGGATGAGGTTCTCGAAACCCTTGTAGCACATCCTGTCCGGCTGGATCTCCACCACTGCGCCACGCCCCTCCCCCATGAACATGGCCTGCGTCAGGCCCGCGCCGTGCATTCCAACAAGGACGTCTGAGTCGCGCGAGACTTGGATCTGCTCCCGCAGCGTCAGCTCCGCGAAGTCGACCGGGTGCAAGTTAGCCTCCTCCGCGAAGCGGGCCCGGGCCGTACCCAGGAGGAAGCTGTCGAGGCCCATCAGCTTGCGCGAGCTGCGACGGTGGATGAGGGTGACGTTGAGCCGCGGTGCGGTGAAGGTAGGCGAGGACGGGGTTGCCGGGCGGCGGCGGGGCATGCCGAGCAAGTCAAATACGCGGTGGACAAAGACCCTCAGCATCTCGTTGTGCTCGCATTCGAGGTTGATGAAATCGGCCCAGAGGTTGTTGGCAGCGCCGGCTAGCGGCAGGATCACGCTGCCTACGGGTACTGCGCCGCCCTCCCCGTCCACATCCGCTTCCGTGCTCGCAATCCATTCGTCCACGCGGAGCGGCTTCTTGGTAGAGAACATGCTGAACAGGTCAAAAAGGGGTCCGTCGGGATGCTCGTCGAGGATGACGATCTGCGTGTTCGCAATGTCCTCGGGGCTAAACAAGGCCGCGCCCCTTGTGGAAGTCGGATCAGGCGTCATGCTCAGAACGTCAAGGGTAATCATAATCGCCATGATCTCGTTCATGTTGTGAAATATGTTTTCGTCCGCCTCCCTTTTCAACAGCAGAGCGAAACTTGTAGAGGCCTGACTGGCCTCGCTTGAGTGGCTAGGAGAATGTGCTTCATTCTCTCTGGCCATCTTCAGATCTAGCCATTGTTTGAGAAGATACTTCGGCCCGGTTGAGGTACTGATACGAGTTGAGGTTTTCAAGGGGAATTGTGCCAGACGCCGCCATGTGACCAGTTTGTCGAGAGTTGCAGTCTAACGCAAACTTCTGCCGTCTGATATCGAAAAATATGCTGTGCTGCGCTATGCAGAACGAGTCGTTTGACCCGGCCAGCGACGTGCCAAAGATCGACCCGGCGCTTGGGGTATGGAAGCACGTGAGCCTCGACTGAGATGCCGCGGAGCAGTACTGCGCCCTATGCTCCCGAAATCCCTCCAACATGGCCGCCGTATACCTGCCCTTGCAAAAGCCTGACAGCTGGCCCGATATCTATGATGGGGTTTCCAGGCTGTAATCAGACGGCAGTCATGGGGGCCCCTGCACTGCCGGCCTGTTCGAGTCTGCAGCGGAGCCAACTGCTGGCGCTGGCTGTCCTGGGGCTGCGATGCCAGGTTGAGAACTGGTCGCTGGAATATCCGGCCATCTCAGTGTTGCCGGGTCCACGAGGAACAGACTGCTGAACCCAAAGAGAATGAAAATTAACACCAGAGCTGCAAACACGCACAAAGGCGTTCCGGTTCGTCCTGTTATGCAAAACCACGTCATGGGTCGATTCATGCAAGTGGACTTGCATCTGACGAGTACTCAAATCCTGTGGGATAGAACAATTTGACAGCAAAGTTTCGAGGCTAAGGGGTGGCTGCAGTGGGGATACCGGAAACACTGTGAGGGCGCGGTCCGAAATGGCTTTCCCCGGGAAATAGAAAGTCGAGATGGGGACTCGAAATGAAATGACAGATATTAACTTGGTCGTCGGGGTGTTTCAAATCACCGCAGCGACAACCCTGGTCATGATCGATCTTGACCGACTATTTACGTACACAGTGGTGAGCTTTGCCGAGAACTTTCCTTACTTCTTGACTCGAGCCCGCACACGAGTCGCGTCTATGCTCACCCTGAGGCTCCGTTTGGACCACAGCTTGCCCCATGTAAGCAGCGGGTATCTAAACCCATTGAGACAAAGTGTAAAAGCTGGCTCAAGATGAACCGCAGCATCTATCTCTAGATCCCAAAGTGTTTAAAGTGGTGAGGACACAATGTGTGAATAGGTCCGTGCTGCTTGAACAGTTGGCAGCAGGCTTGGTGGAGGCTTGCATGACTGTCGTGCTTGGCAAATGTTTATACTCGGATTATAAGTGGCAGTTGATTCCAAGCATCTTTCCCTTTGGTCTTCACTGCATGTTCTATAAATTTCGAGTAGACCTTTTTGTTGTCATCAAGAACAACAGTGTCTAGGTTCTGCTGCACTTTAACGGCCGCTGCTAATACTAGTAGCCAAGTAACTAAGCAAAGTGCCAGAGGCTTTAAAAATGCAAGCAGAGCCTTAATATGCTTACAAGTTGTTTATCAAGGATATGTCATTAAAGTGTCCCGGCTTATATATTAGCAGGTTGCTGGGAACGGGGCTGTTTCAGTTGTGATGACCCGTATTCCGCAGATAGTAAAATAAAAAGCGCAGTATGCTCACGCACAACATACGGGAGAACATTTGTAGGCTGGTAATAGCCCTGTCTCGCCGCACTCGACCTTAGCCCCGGCCCGATATGCTTGAAATAGCATGAAGATGACCACGCACAATATCCCTCCCGTCAACTTGTCACATCGCGCCAAGGCTCCATGCTATCTGACCCCCCTTCCCCCCCCCCCGGTCCTCCAATCCTCCCATCAGGAATGTGCCTATGCTGGACCGACACCTGCAGTGAGTTGAATTGACCAGGCAGTCAGCTGATCTGAGGTGGTACCAATGTGCCGACAGGCAAAAGTCTTCGCCACCGCTTGTAAGCGCTAAGCGGGGTCTCTCTGAGCCTAAAATTTGTCTACATAATTTTCTCCGGGACCAGTCCATGCAAATGTTCCTGGACTGCATTTGAGAAGTATCCTTACCATCATCTGGCCCGCGCAATACTCACATAGCATCCACGGCGAGCGTCAGGAGCCAGCAGGCGCGCGAGAATGATTCGACGTGTCTCATTTCACCAGAAAAGAACCCAATGATGTCGGAAAACAACAGGTTCCTGGGCATAATCCCATCGGGTGATGCCGAGAACACCCGAGTATTCCTACGTGATCAGCTGCCTCAGATGCCCAAGGACTACATCGCGCGTTTCAGGAGTCGTGTTACGAGTTCCAACAGGCCATGCTCGAGATGCTCAAAAATCCAATTCTCACAATTCGGTCAGAAATTGGGATTTTCGGTGTCGAAAGGGCAAATCACGAAGTACATTATCGACCTTGGGTCTCCATGGCCAAGCGTGATAGTTGTAACTTCTGCCGTCTGCTTTTCCTTGCTCTCTGCCTCCCGGAGAACGACCCTCTCCACAACGACGAGATACAAACATCTATCCAACGAGACCCGGTACTTCAGGCCCAAAAAAGCCGGGACCCACCATACCATGTCAGCTTCGCCACTTGGGCATCGGAGCGTACACGCACGCTTACCGATTCAGACGCAAAGTGGCCGTTCGGGTACACATACGATAATATCGGGATTAAGAACAGCCGCGACGTTTCATCCAGCCAGACGAGCGCAGAAGGTAGCGAGGCTGTAGATTTTGAAGAGGGCGGCGAACTGGACGATAGGACGACGGCACACGCGGCCCGACACCTATCTATTCTCGGCCTCGTGACGGTCAAACAACTCGACAGCGATGCAGAGCGCAATCGGTGGTATACTTGGGCTACCAAGATCATCCCTGATTCGGTTTTCCTGAATACAATGTTTAGAAACAAGGTTCCTGCCGCACTAAAGCTCACTATCTATGGCAACCAGCATGAGAAGAGCAGCATAATTGAAGCTGAGTTCTGGGCGGCACCAAAAGCCCGCGGACGGGATATTCTCGCCCTCAGCAGATTCAACCTGCGCGTTGCTTCGCCAGACCCAGTCCTAATGCAGGACCGGCAATTGCGCTACGGGAGGGTCGTTGACAGAACGAAGATCGACCTCAAGCTATGCCACAGATGGCTCAAACACTGTCGAGACAATCACGACGAGACCTGCAACACCCCTTCGTGGGCATCGAGACTACAGACGCCGCACGACCTCACATTTCGATTGATTGATGTAGAGAATAAGTGCCTGACCGAGAGAAAGCCGAGACTATGCGATTTTGCGGCTCTGTCGTACGTGTGGGGAGCACCGGAGCGCATAGGTGGCTTGTTACACCTGGAAACCTCGACGGTGCATGAGCTCTTCAAACCAGGCAGCGTCGACTACAGGGTGGGCAACACTATAATGGACGCAATAGCGGTGGCTTTGAGTCTAGAAATACGCTATCTTTGGGTCGATCGGCTATGCATCATCCAAGACAACGAAGAAGACAAGGAAGCCCAGATCGGGCAGATGGATCGCATCTACGGCAATGCTGTGGTGACAATAGTCGCGGCGACGAGCAGTAACCTGCACGCTGGCATCCCTGGCGTTAGAACCCAGAGATGTCTTGACCAATTAGCTGGCCAGGTGTGCGATGCCCCGGTCGTGAACGTCCTCGTCCCCATCCAGCCCGACACCAACCTGCATCCATGGGAGGGGCGAGGATGGACTTTCCAAGAAAAATTCCTGTCCAAGAGGATTCTGCTATTTCACGGAGGCATGGTCGACTTTCATTGCCGCCGCGGCGTCATGCGCGAGGACATGACTGCGCGAGACGCCGGTGTCGTGCCGCCTGCGATTGGGTGGCTATCGCTCGCAAGCGATGAGATCTCGTCCTCGCTAAAACCCCAGAGCCATGAGGGCGAGCCGCCGCGCCTGCTGCGATCCCCAGTATTCGCCGAATATGCCGCGCTTGTCGAGCAATACACTCCGCGGAGGATGTCTAATGCGTCGGATGCCGTCCGTGCCATTCTCTCCGAGTCCTTGCTGAATATACTCGTACAGCGCGAGGGTGGAGGGGCTACACTGCTCCAGGGGCTCGTCGAGGAGTTCTTTGACCAGGCAATGCACTGGCAGCCAGCCGCCAGAGAAAACGTGCGTCTACGGCTTCGTCCTAGCCTAGACGGAGCACTGGGGTCACGCTTCCCCTCGTGGTCATGGGCTGCGTGGGAGCCCGTCGAGGGCCATCCTAGCGGAGTGCGATACGAAGTCCCGTTTCGTGTCCAAACAGACCACAAAGGAACACTGATGAAGGTGGTGGTTGATGACGCCTCAGAGGCTCCAGAAGAGCGAATGCGACCACTAATTCGGTGCTACATTGCGAGAAGTCCACACAAACAGGCACTCAGGTCTGCATCCATGTCGAGGCAGAAGTCGTTCCCAGGCACTGGGGTGGTCTCGACTCCACAGCCAACGCGGACAGGGCCTGAGATGTTTCGTCCGGTGCCCCCAGTGAGACCAAAGCCTGAGAGTTTTCGCTCCGCACCTGCGCCAAGGCCAAAGCCGGATAGGCTTCGCTCGCAGCAGCCGACGAAAGTTCTTCGACCCATGAATGGAACAGGGCTGGGCATGGCTTTTGAGGCGCAGGCGGACCTGGAACGATGGATGAAATTCCTCAATCAAGGAAGCAACGACCAGAGCGAACCGACATTATCTGCCTTTCAACTGTCCGCCATTGTGGATGATGATTGCCTCGTATTCAAGACCAGGAGTGCCCAATTCCGTCTTGGCGAGACCCATTTGCGTGTCGAGACCTTGTGGCGGCGGCGACACCTCGGACGTATCGCACAAACTGATATCCCATAGCACACTGCACATCTACGAGACGGCAGTCCTGAACGAGAATCGTCTGGAAGTGGGTCGAGTAGTCCTGCCCGATGCAGTCGCACATCAGCCGTCAGATAATCTGTACGACTTAATCATGCTGTCTGAGGCTCAATACTATGGGGACGAACTTTATGTTGATGTGGGAGACCACCCTCTGCTTAATATGATGATGATCCAGTGGGATGAGAATCGGACGTTCGCAACACGGCTTGCAACAGGCAAAATAAAGAAGAAACATTGGTGGTCCGCGCCAGGGAGAGAGGAATTAGTTATATTAAAGTAATCATCTCGATCTATACTCATAGGACGCAAATGATTCAATCATGTAAAAATCATGATTATCGTACTTTTGGTGTTTGGCAATAAGCTGTAAAAGGCTAGCTTGATGAACCAACCCCAAAGCATACATAAAATGTGCTACGGGCAGCAAACGGGCAGCAAACGGGCAGCAAACGGGCCCGGGAGCAAACGGGCTTTCAGCTTAAAAAGCATCCCAGTGTGACCTTTCTTAGGAAACTCGATAGAACCATTCTCTCCCCCTTGCAATTCGCATTCAATAAGAATCTGTACGCTGGCAGCCAAACTTGAAGCGTATGGGAGAGTAACTTCTTCCTGAAATGGGGTGGACAATATTTATCTACAGGGAAAGTTTTGGGGATCCTTGTGAGTTGTAAGGGGTAGACTACTGCAAATCCTAGCGTGCCCAGACCAGCCCAGACCAGAGGCGTGCGCCGAGCACCTGGGGCAAAGCTTGTCATGCTCCGCCGAGGAAAGCTTGTCATGTTCTGCCGTTGGGCTAAGCCTAGAAGGGCACCTCTCAGCGTGCGTGAGGAGTGGGGTACTTGGAACCGCGGTATAACTTCAATGCCAGTGCTGCACCGGCAATTAGAGTGGTTCTTGACGATATGAGAGAGCTACTGCCTACACAGGTATGCAAATAGAGCATTTTCCATCACGGACTGTTGAGATCGTGTCGGGTCTGCGGCTGCCGTCTGTGTCAACTGGTGTGCGACCGAGTTCCCTCGAACCCCGCGCCGTCTAGGGAACTCCGAGACACTTCAGCCGGAACTTCGGTGCTAGAGTCCCTGATAAAGGTCAGTCAGCCCGAGCCATTCTCTTCTTGGCAGGTGTTCGTACAGGTTGGTCGCTATCCTGTGCTTGCCCGGGCTGTGTACAAGGTCTATTGGTCAATGATAGTGGTCTCGTGCTGGTTTGAGCAATCACTCCACACTCATTCGTCATCCAGCGACTCCTTCCAGTCCTTAGCTTGATAACGCCCCCTGGCTGTTTGATCCTTTTGGCGCACGGGGGAGGGTTGGAGGTGCTGTGGCGTCTGGATTCAGGTCCTGGCATTGGTAGATTAGCGATACGACCATGACGAGGTCGGCCCCCCGGAAGGCATGGACCGGCAGGAACAACCCAGGAGCAACCCCGGTTTGGGCCACCTTGGCCCGTGCTTGGAAAGCTTATCTGCGTGTCAACTGGGGGTTACTGGGGGTTACTGGGGGTTCAGGTTCGTGTAACTCTGGGAAAGCACGACGGTCATATAACTATCACGTCGATCACGCCCGAGTCTTTGGTTCTGCCCTTGTGTTGCCGCTTCCCTCCTGCATCTCGCGTCTCCGAATCCAATCCAATTGGCCTGTTCGGCATCGCATTGAGGCTACGGGAGCTCTTGGCTACACCTTGGCTACTCCAACATGCCGTTCAACATTCGAAAGCCGTTCGCGCGGCGGACGACTGATCACCCCGTGATCGAAGAGAACGTGCCCGGCAACGTCAATCAAGTCGACGCTGATGGGAAGGCTGTTCCCCACACCGATAACTCTGCTCAGGACGACGGTGCTATCTCTTCGAGCGTTGATCAGCTGAAGAAGTTCAAGAAGACGCATCAGTGGGACTACAACCTTGACTATGACACCATAGTACGTTCTTCCCCCCTCAAAGTTCTATGCGATTACCCGATTGCTCGCCAATGCCGCTCATGATTGCTCGTGGGCGGGCAATGTGACCCAAAACAGGAGCACAGCAGGCTGGGCAACAGCAAACACTTCTCGGATTTTGTTTGCAGCGCGATCAATGGCAAAGGCTTTCAAACGGGTCGCAGGCCTTCTTGGTGCTGACAGACGGACAGGAAGCTGCCACCAAGGTTGCTGAAACCGACGATGTCGAGAAGAAGGCCAACTTCGAGCATGCCTTGCTCGAGGAGGACTCGCCCTACTTCGAAGTTCGGGCCACAGTGCGAAACTACGACGAGGAAATGCCTGCCAACACCATCAGAGCCTGGATCATTGGCCTGACTGCCACTACGATTGTCTCTGCCGTCAACTTGCTGTTCTCCCTTCGCAACCCCTCGATCAGCATCTACGTCTACGTCGTGCAGTTGCTCGCCTATCCAGTCGGGTGCGGCATGGCTCGTGTAAGTTACTGAATATCCTCTCCGCATGGAGATAGAGCGACTCACAAGCATTTGCTGCAAAGGTCCTGCCGAACCATCAGTTCAACACGTTCGGCTTGAAATGGAACCTCAACCCCGGCCCTTTCAACATGAAAGAACATGCCATCATCGTCATGATGTCGTCGGTATCCATTCAGGGAGGTGTCGCGTATGCCACCGACGTCCTCTTGGCTCAACAGGTCTTCTACAAGCAGAACTTCGGCTGGGGCTTCCAGATGCTCCTCGTACTCACGACGCAATGTGTCGGGTTCGGTATGGCAGGAATCGTGCGCCGATTCCTGGTCTGGCCTGCTGCCATGATCTGGCCCCAGACCTTGGCCCAGACGGCTCTCATGTATACCCTCCACGACCACAAACCAACCGATCCCGCCACGTCCAATGGATGGAGCATTGGCAGATACCGGTACTTCCTCTACGTTTTTGCCGGGAGTTTTACGTGGTACTGGTTCCCCGGCTGGATCGCACAGGGTCTCACCTACTTTGACTGGATCTGCTGGATCGCTCCGAACAACATGGTTGTCAACCAAATCTTCGGCAACAATGCCGGCTTTGGGCTTGTAAGTGGAGTCATAATCAAAGCATTCTTTCCTAAGCACTAGTGTTTGTCGGGCCACGGCTGACCATACAGCTCCCAATCACATTTGACTGGACTATCATGACTGCCTTTATTGGCAGTCCCCTACCCTACCCGTTGTTCTCGATTGTGAACACGCTCATTGGTGTCTTCATCTTCTTCTTGGTGGCCGGGCTTGGCGTCTTCTATACCAACACCTGGTGGGTTCAGTACCTGCCAATCGCGAGTGTAAGTCAATCACCGTCATGATTTCCCCCATTCCTTTGTCAGGCCACTCACTTATGCATGTGACCAACTCAGACACATTCTTTCGACAACACCGGTGCGGCGTACAATGTGACAAAGATCCTAACCCCGGAGAAGACACTTGATGTCGCCGCTTACAAGGAGTACTCGCCTCTCTTCTTGGGGACGTTCTTCTCCCTCACCTACGGTGTCTCTTTCGGCGCCCTATCATCCGTCATCGTGCATACCATCATTTTCCACGGTCCCGAGATCATCGAACGTTGGAAGCTGGCGCGAAACCAGGATGCTGACGTGCATCTTAAGATGATGCGCAAGTATAGAGACACACCGAATTGGTGGTACTATGCTTTGTTTGCCCTCTTGTTCGCCTTGTCCCTCGTTACGGTCCTGGTCTGGGACACCCATCTGACGTGGTGGGCGCTGATCATTGCGTTTCTGCTCTCCATTGTCTTCCTCGTCCCTATCGGCATGGTCCAGGGCATCACCAACACGCAGCTCGGACTCAACGTGCTGACCGAGTTCATTGTTGGTTACATGCTTCCGGGACGGCCAATCGCCATGATGCTCTTTAAGACCTTCGGCTATATCACGATGGCTCAGGCTTTGTACTTCATTCAGGATATGAAGTTCGGGCACTACCTCAAGGTTCCGGTAAGTCACAGTCGAATCGTCCAATTCCGCTTCCACTACTCCGGCCATTGCTAACTGTACCGCCTCTCCTCTCGCCCGACAGCCGCGTATCACATTCACGGCGCAAGTTGTTGCTTGCGTTTGGTCCTGCATCGTCCAAGTTGCCGTATTCAACTGGGCCCTGGGCACTATCCCGGGCATCTGTGAATCGGACCAGCCCAACGGCTACACCTGCCCCGGTGCTAGTGTTTTCTACACTGCATCCGTTGTCTGGGGTGTTATCGGCCCGGCGCGCGTGTTTGGCGCAGGTGGCATTTACTCGTCCCTCCAATGGTATTGGCTGCTCGGCGCTGCACTTCCCGTCATTACCTGGTTCTTAGCGAAGCGCTTCCCGCGTAGCAGCATTCGGTACCTGCACTGGCCGCTTATCTTCGGCGGGACCGGCTGGATCCCGCCGGCTACAGTGTATATCTACCTGTGCTGGGGCGCGGTTGGCGTCTTCTTCAACGGCTTTATCAAGCGCCGTTTCAGGGGCTGGTGGGCGCATTACAACTACATCACGTCAGCCGGCCTCGACACGGGCTTGTACATTTGCACGTTGCTCATCTTCTTTGCCCTTGTCCTGCCCCAGAAGGTCAGCCCTCCGCAGTGGTTCATGAACCCGCCCGCCGACGGAAACCCGAATATCACCAACGCCTTCAACAATCTGGACACACAGGGCGCTTCTATTCCACTGACCGTCGCTGATGGAGAAACATTCGGGCCGACCACCTGGAAATAGACATGCTCTGAGGAGTTTGGGGTGGTTTCTATTATTCAGAAAGGCAACGCACAAATCTTTACCCGCCTGATCGCAGTCAAAGGCGCGGCGTAACATCGAGATTGTGCACTGGGTCTATTCTCGCACTTGTTTGGAGATGGTTGAGACGTTGCTGGAAAGTTGCTGAAGTCTATGGGGAGATTGTTAGGCCATTCACTGTGCTAGCATTAATAAAGCTCCTCAACTTAGTAATGAGAAAAGCATTCGCCATCGCAGCCTACCAGTTGTTTTTAAATGCACCCGTTGATACGAGAAGGAGGCATTATAAACCGCAACCCTTTAACGATAGTAGGCCCATGTATCTCGCCAAGGGCACGCACGAGTAAGGACCGTCCTATGGCTTCTAAGAATAGCTCATGCCGCCCCGATTAGTGGCGTTGTAACTTAAGATGAACATGGTATCCAAGACGACGTGTCATGTTCAGCATCTTGAGAACGGTTCCGGTTTCTTTCTCTGGCCCGGGCCTCAAGGTGCACACCAGTTCACTGTGCAAAACAATCAACGCAGAGTAGCCCTGAAAGCCGTCTCTTCGACTCGCTTCAGCACCGTGGACCATGAAAGGTCCAAGATTGCGATGCAACCAGAAAATAACCAAGAGCTGCCCAACTTTCGTCAACTATCACCCCAACCACTGCAGCCTTGTGGGGTCCAGCACATCTGGAACGAACCGCTCAAAGGCCTCACACCTCGACACATTGCACTGTGTGTTCTGGATTTCTTCACCCCCGAGGTTTTGTCTCGCCGCAAAAAGCCAAAAGGCCGACCACTCGATGAGCAACACAAAACTGCCTGGCTCGACGGCCTGCGAGGCTGGGCCGCCCTGCTCGTCTGCGTCTTCCATCTGACTCTGTGGACGCACGACGGCATCAACTACTGCTACGGCGCCATCCTGCCCTCCGGCGCCCAGAACATCACGCCCGCCGCCTGGCCTGTCGTTAGGACGCTCTGGACGGGCGGGCACTTCTCCGTTGCGCTCTTCTTCACCGTCTCTGGCTACGTGCTGCCAAAGCGTCTGCTCTCCCTCCTGCACGCAGGCCGCCAGACCGACTTTGTCGAAGCGCTCCACTCGTCTGTCATCCGCCGCCCCTTCAGGCTTTTCCTCCCCGTCGTCTGGAGCACGCTGGCCGCCACGGTCGTGTCGTACCTCACGGGCATCCCGACGTCTGCCATGGGGCGCGAAAACAGCATGCTGCTCCAGCTGGTGGCGTGGGTCAGGGAGACGGGGCGGTACCTCTACTTCTTCGACGGCGGTTATCACGCCGTGAATCAACACACGTGGTCCCTTGTCGTGGAGATGCGCGGCTCCATGTCGCTGTTTGTGTGGCTTTTTGCCCTCTCGCGGATGCAACACAGGACGCGCTTCTTTCTCACACTGGCCATGATCTGGTACCTGGTCGTGGCGGTCCCGGCTGCCCAGATGGCTACGTTCTTTGCAGGCATGGCCACGGCGGAGCTCGATCTGGTTGCTTCAGGCGCCGTGCAGATGCGTCTTCCCTGGGATGGGCTGGTGCAGGCCGTGGGCAGGCATGTCCTTGTGCGGAAGTTAGTTTCCCATGCTGTCCTCATCGGTGCGTTATACCTCGGGGCCGAGCCGTCTGGATCCTCTGTGGACTCCTCGAGGGGCGAGGTGCTGGGAAAATGCCGCGGCTGGATGACCCTTGAGTGGTTGATTCCAGAGGCTTACCCTCACGACGGCGATGACCCCAGCTGGCTATGGTTCTGGTTGTTCTGGGCTGCGTGGGTCTTTCTTCTTGCTGTCAAGGAAATCGCGTGGCTGAAACGCGCTCTTTCGGGTGGTTTCTCCCAATGTTGGTCACTGCCCCCGATCGCCTTCTTTTCCGAACCCCTTTGCTGACAAGTTCTACAGATCTTGGAAGGGTCTCTTTCCCCCTCTATCTAACCCATGGGCCCATGATTGGGTTCTTCTCTGAGCGACTCTTTTACCTGACAGGCGTCAAGAAAAACATGGACGAAGGCGCTATGTCCATGTTTGGCTCTATTGAAAATAAATGGTACGGTGCCAGCTGGTTCCCGTTCACTGACCAGGGGTCGTACGGGCTAGAACCGAATTATTTATTCTGCCTCGTTGTAAGCATTGTGGTGTTTCTATACGTGGCAGAATTGGGTGCCAAATCTATCGAGGCCCCCAGTGTACGCTTCTCGAGATGGGCTTACGGTCGGTACTTCAAAGGCAGCTGAACAGCATTTGAGATTTACTACCATAGACAGATCAGCGTAGTATCTCCATTACCATGCACCCTGGAGCTACCCTATCTTCCGAAGATGAAAGCCCCCCTTGTCCGGTCCACGATCCAGTGAAGTGATCAAGTAGATGCAGAGCTAAACCAGGATAGGTCTGATACTATTTAAGCAGGTCGCAATGGCCATGATATAACGGCGCTGTGGTAGCCGATTCTGTGGCCATTGCAAACGACGCAATCTTCTCATTTGCAACCATGAACTAAGCAACTCAAACCCCTCGAAAAGCATTTTTGTCGTCGTGTAATACTTGGGCCTCACAGTACGCCGCATCTACCATCGAGCACCTCGTCTACTCTACTGTACATGTTCCATGGCTCCTGGTTCTTGCAGCCTTAAGCGGTCGGCTTACGGCCGATTGCAATATTGATGCCGTAAGTGCCGCCCTCTTTTGTGAACTCTTCTGCTGCTCGCTCCGGGAGCTTGTCTAAGACCGAGTCCACAACATCAACATTCATCACTGCAGGTGTCGAAGACCAGGACGTCAGCGGAGAACGGAATGGATAAAATGATAAGAAAGGGCGGTCCGCAGTCAAACGTACTCTTGCATGCGCCAGTTATACCCGTGGCTGCAGCCACCAAGACCTGCGCGCTCCGATGGCCCCACTCGGCGTCCTTGCTGCTGGGCCCCATGGAAATGTGGACGGGTACCTCTTGGACGCCCTCGAACCCTTCCTCCCTGAGCCAGCCAGCCATATCGTTGGCAAATGTGGCTCCAGGCCCGGCACCTGCAGTGACCATCCAGGATCGAATGGCCGTCAGGGTGTCGTCAAGGGCCGGGCCGCCGCTAACGGGCCCGCGCACGTCCTGCTCGCCAAGCTGGATCCAGCCGCCGGGCTTCACCTGTATGGAACATGTCAGTCACAATGTGATCCGGTCATGCGCCACACACGCGTGTGTGGAAGCCCAAACTTACAAGCTGGCACAAGTGCCCCACGATTTGGCGCGGCGTTGCCTTTTGCGCACCGCCCACGATGGCAGAGTGCTGGTGCACAAAGTCGCACCTGCCGTGGAGCTCAGATGGCCACTGCTCGGCGATGTCGTTGGATGGCCAGTGCCATATGTGGCGGCGTCTGCGCGGGAAAGAAGCTTTGCATGATGTCGTACCCGAGGAGGGTGTAAGGCTCGGTCAGGAGTGGCTGGATCTCCCGCAAGAACAGGCCATCGGCTGTGGCCGAATCAAGGATCACCAGGCCCGGCTTGTTCAAATCGACCGGAGCCACAATGCGCTTGTTGCACATGAAGTGTGTGATGACAGCATCTTGCTCCGTCACGCGCGCTACCTCCTTTTCCAGCTCCGGCGACAGGTACTCGGGCATATTAGCCGTGCTTTTTTCCTGAATTTAGAAGTAAGATTCTTTTTCATGGACCAGAGACGCGGGTGATGCGATTTTGAACGAAAGAACCCAAAGGAGAAGGGAATCAAGCCAAGCGCAAGGCACGCCGGAGACATTATACCTAAATAAAAGACCAACGGACGAGATCCTACAGCAGTCAGGGGCCAATCAATCACACGGTTGAGATCGTATTCGACCAACAGCTGCACGCGAACTGTTAGTGTCCGAGTGGAGGACGTCTCTCACCTCCACAAGTTGTGATGATGGCCCATTCCCCAGCTCTCCAGGCAATCCTTTTTGCTTCTGTTCCAAAGCACAGGTGAAGGAGTGCGAGACGGTCGTGCGGCGCATTCTTTTTAATAACAAGGTAATGTTTTTGCCGAGATCTTTCATATTTGCCGTCCAACTCGCGATGTCAAAGACTAAAACCTCATTTCCTCCTGCATTGACAAATACTGGGACTTTGGTCTTAACCATATTCTGAAGAAAATTGATGTACGGAGAGTCCAGCACCTTGGAACCCCCAGGCCCAGCATAGGCAGCCGCACACCAATTCAATAATAGCTTCGGAACATAGTCTGTGCGGAGGTTTGGATTCATGCACATGCGCTCAACATTGGCGCCGGGATGGATCAACGGAGACCAGAGACAACAAGCTGACGGTAGAGGGATTTCCAGCTCGGTCTCGAACTCCGATATATATCTCAAAAAGGCTACAGCAGCGTTTCCACCAGCAGAGTCGCCAGACAATATTATATTGCTAGGAGCTATCTAATTTCAATGCTTAAGCTCATTCACCAGCACTTCGCCTTTTAGGAAACGCTCAAATGGTTAAAAAATCCGGGCATGGTCGATGTAACCTTTCAGCCGTCAGTTAACATACGGCGTGGTGGGGCAATTCCTCGCCTCCCACATCCGGATTTATGTAGGCACAGTGACCTATGGATTACTGGGCCTCTTTGTTCCTTTAGCTGGTAACTTGGCTTCATTTCCAGATGAAACACCAGCCAGCATTTTTATTTGAAGCAACAGAAGGTTTTGGCTGTTTATTGTCTCCCTTGCCCTTATCCACTTCGATTGATCCTCCTTGCCCTGTCTGGTCTTAGAATTTCATCTTGTCTTTGCTTTCAGCGTTTTAACGATCTATTCTCTCCAGTATATTGCATTCAGATACGCGAAATCATCGCCAATTGACCTAACCCGAGCACATCTCGAGAATATCCTTAATCTGCCGAGGTTCAACAAGCGGAATCACGTTGGCATGGCAGAAGCTATCCGCCAGACTGTTGCGCGCCAATTGATCCCACAGCTCCCTGCCCACACCCACCGATTCAAGACTCCTAGGCATACCAAGCTCATCAAAGATCGCCCGGAGCATGTCGCCTGCGTCAACTTTTCCCTCGACCAGCCCGCGCTTCTCTAAAACCTGAGCCACCTCGGGCTCCGACCACAACTTGTCCATGATGATTTTCTGGCGCTGCGAATTGACCGACGCGTTGTACTTCATGACCGACGGAAGAAGTATACAGGACGTCTGACCGTGGCCAACGCCTAGTGGCCCCAGATTGTGGCCAATACCATGTGAGGCACCGCACGGAACAAACATGGTCAAGCCCGTCATGGCCTTATTGCAGCCCAGTTGACAACCAAGACGCGCCGCCATGTCGTCTGGCTCCTTGGTGTACCGGAGCAGTGACCTGGTCAATAGACCCAGCCCTTCCAAGCACGCTTCGTCCGACTCGGGCCTTGGGCAGGAGGAGCATATGTTTTCGACGCAATGGTCTATGGCCCTGACTCCGGTGCTGCGCCAGACCCAGTCCGGCGTTGAGCGGCACAGCTCGCCGTCTAGAATGAGAATCTTGGCAAACATGCCTGGATGCGTGAACTGGACCTTCATCTGGTTCGTAGGATTCGTACAGCCCGCGAACTTGGAGAATTCGGCGCCAGACAATGTTGTCGGAATGAAGACCAGCGGGATTGTGGGGGTCTTTCCCAGGGATGAGCCTTCGCCTCGAGAGACCGCTTCAAGGTCCAGTCCCAAATAAGAAGCTTCAAGGCGGACCAAATCCTCCACGCTTTCGACGCCATTTGCGAGAGCATAGGTGAGCAGTTTGGCTCCGTCTGCTAAACTGCCACCCCCAAGGGTGACGATACAGTCAACCGCTTTCTCTCGGATATCCCGTAAGATTGGAATCAATGCATCATATGGCGTATGGGCTGGTATTCCCATCCACGTCCCCATGTGGTGGTCGTGCAGCGCATTCTCCAATTTTACGAGACTGTCAGAGTGGGAAGCTAATCCTTTCGACGCCAGAATATAAGTGCGTCTGCAACCGAGGGTGCCGATTATGTGCTTCGCGGCAGCCTTGTCAAATGGTAAGCCATAAGAGATCCCTGGGATAAGCCCTCAGAATATGTTTCTAGGTCACCATGAACTAAGAATTGTTTGCGAACATACTTGTTGGGGGCCGAAGCGATGCAGGGACATTTGGGAAAGCTGGTCGGAAGACCTCCTCGTTGGATTCAACACTCATTTTGTAGCGACGACTGATTCAGAGTACGAGACTTTGTTGGATGAAAGCTTGCAATTCGATTCAAGAATTCTAGAGGTTTTCTTTTCGACATTTTATACCTGTAGACCGGAAATCCTGTAAATACCCTCCATCTAGTCGCCTGCCGGCATGCTCTGCATGTTCCAAGTGATGCACTCGGCACCGAGTCGGCTGGCGCTTGGTACTTAGCGACCTGGCACCGGACCGGCACCGACGAGTAGCTTCAGAACTACGGTGAAGTCAGCCCGACCGGTCCCGACCGCCGAAGACGGGGCATGCTTAGATGTCCAGGTGAGCGATGGATTTCAGATTGTCAGGCACAGGATCGTCTGGACTACGAAAGTCGGAACGCACCAGCTTGCCGTCCAAGTAGTATACCCAGGTATTCCTGACTCCACCTCCCCACGCTTTCATGGCTAAACAGATCCAGCTGTACTATAATGCGAAGAAACACTACTAAGTCCCCCTAAATCAAACGCCACTGGTGTTCCTGGAGCTGTATGCCACTCGCCGCCCTGTTCTGCAATGTCCTTCAGTGACTGTCGCGGTGTGTCATGGTAGACTATCGCTTGCACAAACCTCCAGGCCGTCTCAAGCACCAAGTCGTTTTCATCTGTTAATAAATTCTCCTTCATCAATGACCCTCTCTCCACTAACAAATTCTCAAGAACCTCTTCCACATCGATCTGTGCTTCGTCTTCCATATCCGAAACAACGCTCGCATCGGTCGCATCGCTGGTACTAGACGGTGCGCTCCCAAGGGATGTTGTCTCATCGCGAGAGTCTGCGCCGGGACCTGAACCACGTTCCCCTCCGATAGCCTGTTCAGATCCATTGTTTCCGTTATCAGAACCTTCAATGATTGCGTCCGTAAAGCGTCGTGTTTGGAGTTTCTCGAATGTGAGGTCCCCACTGGCAAGGCAGCCCTCGTATTTCTGAGCGAGTAAGTCGAAAGTTTCAGATGTGAGCTTGCCATAGTTGTCGAAAACTACTTGCGGTTCCCTGAGACTCTCACGTTTCTTCGATCCCGTCACGAAGCTGCTGTGTGTGCATGGCGAGCTGTCCAAGTCATTGTCGCTTTTGTATCGGAAGAAAATGTCTTGCCACCGCTCTGTGAGATCACTGTGAGCCTTTTTCGTAAAATTTTATTGCTCAATGTCCAAGGTATCAGAGGCAGGGTTCTCGTCACTCATGTCACGGTCTTCTCCACGTAGGACACGAGCCATGGTGCGAACAAGATTGTACCCGTGGAAATCCACGGTCCGAAAGTGATGGAGGCCCCAACTTACTTCTCTCTCCATCTGTCGTATTCTTTCCGTTTCGTGAAGATCCAATTCCTGAATATGTTGTGCTGGGAGAGAACCTCGCCCACGACCCTGGAGTCCTGATAAGCTAGATCCATTGAGACTGTTGGGATCGGGATCACGTCTTTTTCCAGCTGCTGCAACTCATTCCAAGCCTTGACACGCGTATGCGGTTGTGTCTCAATCCTCGACTGAGAACGATAGGCCTCACAAACGTGAATCCCATAGATTGAGTAGGCATAGAAATCCTTTCGCAATGTCTGTTGGCAGAAGCAACAAAGAAACAGGATGTCCAAGTCTGCAACAATGATCCTCCATTCTCTGAGGATCTCGGCTCTTTTTGCTGGCACAGCTGTGTGGGTCTTTTGAGCAGCGAGACGTGGCGATGTGAACGGTGCCAGGGCCAACCTGAACAAAAACGTACGAATATTCCCAAGATCCCACACCGTACCATCTATTGGATAGCCGCCATAAGTCGCATTACGCCTGATATCAGCTATAGCTCGTGCAGACCGACTTATACATTGTGCAAGCCGGACCAGTCGGTCGTTAGAATTTTGAGCCATGATATTGGCACCCAGGATAGATTTCCAAGGCCTCAGGACATCCATCATCGCAGAGTTGTTGACACAGTAATCAAACGCCGAAAACCCTATGGCGTCGCGGATGTGTGGGTTTGCTCCTGCTTTGAGCAAGTGATGAGCGATGTTAAGATGCCCTTGCACAACGGCCCTTGACAGAGGCGTGCGTCCCCATGCATCGGCTTGGTCAACTTCAGCACCCAAACTTAACAGCACATCCACTGTTTTGATGCGGCCGTTGCCCGCCGCCCCAGTTAATGGCACATCAACGAAGCGCCCCATACCGCCTGGCTTCATCCCGGATCGAATCAGCAAGTCAACTGTGGTGTGATTACCGAAGAGGGATGCAATGCTGCAGAGGGCCGTAAAAAGCTGCAGAGGGTGTAAAGGCTGCAGAAGCTGCAGAGGGCTGCAGAGGGTATAAAAGCTGCAAAGGCTGCAGAGGCTATAAAGGCTACAAAGGGCTGCAAAAAATATAAAGGCTGTAGAAACTGCAAAGGCTGCAAGAAGCTATAAAGGATATATATATATATATTAGATTAATATTAAAATAGCTTAAGTTTTAAACCCTATAGTACTTATTTTTTAGTATAATATATAGTTAATTTAAAGTATATAGATGGGCGGACAGAAAAGCGCAGGTAGGTGGACATAAAACCGGGGGTAGGTGGACGCTGCCCCCTGAGCCTCTATGTCCGTCGAGAATCCAACTGCACATAGCTTTGTGCCCACTGGCTGATGCATGATCGATGGGCCAATACCCAAATCCGTCGGTCTGGCGTATATCTATTTCATCGTGACGGAATTCGGACAAGAGTGTATTCAGTCCAAATATGGAAAGCAGATGCAGTGGCGTTGTGCCGGGTGGGAAAGGGAATGGGTTAGCAGCGACGTCCGTGTTGCCGAGGCTGTGAGTGTAAATCTGATGCAAGAGTCGGCGAGTGTTCGTTGCCTGTATGAGGTCACAGGCACCTGCTTTGAGTCCATCAGCCCCGCTGTCAAGTGCTTCTCTTAAATGGTCTCCCCAGAAAAGATCAGCATATTCCAGGAAAGGATGCTTCTGAAATAATTCCTCCAGTGCATCTTGGCTTGGCATTGGCCCATTTCCGAAGGCGTCGAACTTTAGGAACGCAATGCAGTCCTCCGCAAGAAGCTGGTGTGCTCGGACTTGTAGATCTCGATAATCATCAAGGCCTTCAATGGGCTCCTCAGACAAAGATCTTAAGAAGTCCCCCAGGGAAGCATGTAAAAGCGTATAATGACCGTCTCTGAGAACAAGTAGATCGGCGCAATCCGTAGTCAAAGGAATGTCAGGGTCGAGTCTTGCGTCGTCATCAATTGAGGACACGCCCTCCTCAAGAGCCAGAACCTCTAGGAGCTGGGGCTTGTTGAGAGGCTTCTTGGAGTTTGCTATCCACAGAAGCGCCTTTAAAGCCAAGCCCCTAGCAGGTTCCTCTTTGATGAGAATGCGTCTGAGAGCGCCCGCATAAGCCCTAGAAAGTCCTCTGGGCATGTTCAGGGCGGCAAGCTTCATTTTCTTTGCTGTCCTTTCCTTCTTGATAGAATCGATGACCAGAGATACCCAGAGGAACATCCCGTCCGCAGAGCTAAGCAGATGATCTTGTATTTCTTTCAGGGATGCCGAGTCTTTAGTGAGTTGCTTGCTCCTATCGCCAATAAACCGGTTGATGTCTTCGATATTGGCTCCTCGGTCGACTTCGATGCTCGGAAACCCTTCAGTAGCGCTGCTGATAGCAGGCTACCCATCCCTACTGAAAAGGAGAACGTTGGCCGAAGGTCCAGTCCCGCCTAGGTCGGCGAAAGTGGCCAGAAGGTTGCAGAAGCCCTCAAACTCAGGAGTCGCGACTCCACTACACTCATCTAGCCCATCAACCACGATGAATGTTTTGGCCAACGTCTTGATGACGCTCTTGATCCCATGGATTATGTCCTCTCTGCTTGGTTGTTCTATGTGCGCATCAAAGCAAAGCTCTCTCAGTCGAGGGACATCTTCGTCCAGAGGCAAGTGTCGATAAAGCTGCTTTAATATAGACCCCAGGAGATCTGTAGTGTCGTAACAAACACTAGAGTCTGTGAGACGGCCGCCTTGCGTGTTTCCAGAGTTCCGAATCAGCTCAGAACTGCAATATATGTATGCAACAGCAGCACGGCCGGGACCTCGGGAATTTTCTGGGCGTGACTGTAGGCTGCTTTGGGCCGTGAACTCCGTCGAAAACTTGGTGTCTCCCACAAATGTTTCAGAAGCGGTATCCATCGCATTATCTTGTGAAATAAGGACTAAGGAATCTTTCGGTTCGACGGGTCCTTGGGCCGGGTCATCAGCGTGAAGGGTGTCCGCGGTTTCGAGCTCACCGCGGCCTCTGTTGCTACCATCACTTTGACTAGGGACGCGGTTACTGTCAAAGCAGAATGATCTCAGCTCTTCTATAACGCGGGCTGCCAAGTGCGACTTGCCGCTGCCGTGCTTGCCATACACCCAAAGTAATGACCCGTAGGAACACTCTCTCCAGGAAAGGTACGTCTCTTGGGATAGGAGCCATGAGCCGGTTTCCTCCAGAGTTGCGTTGAAGATCATGTCATGGGTTTTCTGGAATGATAGACCAGACAGCCAATTCAACATATCTTTGCGTCTCTCATCTGGAAGTGGCATTTGTTCAGCCGATTCAATGGCCTCAAGCCGGGATTCATGACTGACCTTGGTTCCTGGCAATTTGTCTCATCACGCGTTCCCGTTCTTCTTCTGCTTGCTTGGTTGCGTTTTCATGAAAGGCTTTGTATGAACCTAGCTGCATTCTTAGGTGGATCATCTGAGTCTCATGCAAATAGCCAAGTTTCTTCGCAGACACCAGATTGATTGTGCGATCGAAGGCGTCAAGATTGAGGTCAAGGAGCTGGTTCCACTCCCCGAAATCCTTATCAAAGGATCTGGGCAATAGTCGCAGGCTGCTCTTCTGTTTTCCCTTGCTGTTCATGAACAAGACTGATACCCCTGCGCAAATTCGCAGAATAATATCGAAGACGTCTACCAGGGCTTCTTGGATCTCGGAAGTGCCGGGAAACGCGGTTCTGAACTCTTCAAGCTGTCCGAGGCTACTCATGACCTTGTTGAAAAACTGAACGAGACTCTCCTAGTACTTAATCACTCGCTGGGTCATTGAGAGCGCGAAGAGAACCCCGCCGAGTACAAGGCGTGTTGGAGGGTAAGCTTCGCTCAGAGATTCTGTCAAGGGCTTGCAAATGTTGAGAAAGTCAACCAGAGGGGTAGCCCATTTTGATGAACGCGCCGCCTTGCTTTTCGAGATGCTCGCGTCGATGACTTGGTTGACAGCTTCGGCATAGCTGACCAAGTCGCCGTCAGGCATCTGTCTCAGGAATGCCTTACGTTGCTCGTCGTCCAGAGCCTTGACATGTTCTGCCCATCGCGTGATAGCCTGCCTCGACCTTCAGATATGTATAGTCAAATTAGATAAACTCTATCGGGGGTTCTTTGGGACTATACTCACACAGGTACCACTTCATGAGCAGACGCAGCGTTGTGTTTTGTAGATGAAGCGGAAGCCCAAGTGTCGCTTCGCATCGGTCTTTGTACCAAGGTCAATATACCCTGATCATCTGAGTCTGCCGAAATACGCCCAGACATCTTGACAACTGGACTATATAATGATGACAGATGGTTTACGACTGCGATTGGCGTAAATGAAAGTAGGTTATACTATGCCTCGTTGGCCCGAGAGCCCGGCGAAAGAGTTCTTAGGCACTGAAGCCCCGCACGAATGCGGCTCTTATTTTGAGAGACAACTTTCAGCTCCAATGTGCCCATTTTCTAGCCAACGAATTATGGACAGCCAATATATGCTGCTTGATCCTGTTGTGTAACCCGATGTCAGCAGCCACTCAGCTCAGCTGCATCTAAGCGCCCCCCTCGAGCGCTGGAGAGTCGGGATAATAACTGCGCACTTAGACCATACCTCATAAGTAATACCTCATAAGTAACTGCGACCCCTACCTACCTGGAACCAGAATGAGACAGCTTGATCTTTGTTCTATGGCTTACCAGGTAACCACGACAGCCGGTTTATATCCTACTCCAACCTTTGGCGCCCGTACGTCTCCAGCTCAACTTTTACAATCGAAAAGAATGTAAAAGAGTGAAAAGGCGTCAAAAGAAGTCAGGCGACTGGACCCCACATGCAGGCAGCAGCGGCCGAGACCATTGATCACCCTGTGCAAACCTGGTGAGTCTCAGTTTCAAGGATTTAAATACCCAATAATTTCCCTCATCCTCATTGAATCTGATTGCACATTTTTGAATCTAAACAAGCCTCTGGCACCCCCAAGCCCAGCGTTAAAATTTCTGGACAATGGGCGCTGGACAGACCAGCTAGGCCTATTGGCAAGCATTTGGTGACTGAGCTGAGCCACTGCGACGATCAAAAGTCCCTCCCTACTCTGCCAGTTGATGCTATCATGAACATCCTCCATCATCTCAGTCCCACTGAATCCCTCGTTTCATATGATTCTATTGCTATGAGGCCTGATTTGAGCCATGACTTCCTGCAGTGGCGAGTCGGCCTCGCTAATTTCATACTCGCATCCAAGCTTTCCTACCAAGTTGGAACACCGTTCCTACACCGCATAGTCGTTCTTAGCAATCAAAAGGAAGTGTTATGCTTCTTCCGAACACTAAAAAAGCTTTCAGGCCACTGCCTTATGGTCCGCTCCCTGGCTTTGGCCACTGTATTATCCACAGACGACATCAATATACATTCCACTGTGCTCCAAGACTCAGGTGAAGTCTATATCCACGGAGTGCTGGGAGTCTATCAAAGAAGAGTGGCCACGACAATTGATAGACTTCCATGTTGCAGAGTTTAGTAAGCTTATTCCCCTATACCGTGCAACAACATTGTAATTAACAGCTACGCCGCCGAGGATACTAATGTTCTCCAAGGAACACAAAACTGTGCCAATCTACAAAGCATAATCTCCGCTGAAACCTCACCTTGGGTTTACAAATATTGTTCATTTCGTATGTTTTTGGGTGCTATCACCGTTTGCGAGCCGTGCTGTTACATGTTGACACGCATGGAATGTATTCCTCAGTGCTCATGCTGAACTCGCCATCCTAGAAAACAACCAGACAGGCCACCAGTTTTATTGACAGATTTGCCGCACTTCTCAAGACTACTTTCCGTAGTGTCCTGGCAAAAATCTATAGTCCAAAAAATCCCGAAGGAACGACGTAGAGTTGATGTGAGGATAGTAGTGAGGGCCACACCACGAATTCCGCTAGGTTGCTGTGCGTGGCCCTCAGGGGGTCAGCTCTGTTGCAACCTATTAGCTTGTTCCATGATTTGCGCATAAGTCTCATGCTGATGCAATCTCCAGTCTTCTAGTGAACAAGCTTTGTTGTAGTTGTGAGTCTCAAGGCCTGGTCTGGTTGCAGGGGTCAAAGTCACGTGCCTGTCTATCCAGAACTTCTGCTGTGTGCAAGATTAGCAATGCTAGTGTGCTCATCTGCTGTTTTGTCCATAACTGTAGCGAAGCATATCCACCCAGTCGACCATTTCCATATCGATATACTGAGTGGTTCACCTTGTCAATTTCATGCACGGTCCTCTAATCACCATTGTGCAGTGATGGTCCGCACCACGCTGCAACCCAATCCCCTCTGAAGCATGTCCTCAAGCTTTGAACCTGACCAAGCCGCCATCCAAGATGACTGGGCATCTTCTTCAAGCTCCTCTTCTCCGTCATCAGGCTCGTCTCCTCGTCCTCCTTTGCCTGATTCTGTGCTTCGCAGCTTCCAGTTCCCCAGTCAACAGAGAGCCAACGTGATCGATGGCAATGCTATTGCAGCTCACCCGTGGAGTGATGGCAATGGCATAAGCCTCTCTCGCTCGATAGGGGCTAACGATCCCAGCGAAGACTCAACTGCAAACAGTGAAACTCATGCACAAGCCCAAGACGGTATGAAATTGTCTGGACTGAGCAACCATGAACTCGACCTTGTCATAGCCAATCTCGAGGCTCGTGCCTTGGAGCGTCGCAACAAGATTCGCAAGATCGAAGCCTTGAGTGAAGAGCTCGGTCTCAACATTCATCAGCAGGATTGGGCGGCTTTTTTGAGCAGACCTGCGTCACGATCCAGTCCGTGCATAGCCGGTGGCCAAAGACCTTCTGACCAGGACGAAGTACAAGATCAGGCGGTTGCGCCTGAGAATCTCGAGCCGATGCCTATCCCTGAGATTCAAACGGTTCACGAGCTCACAGTCGCGGACGATGCTTCAGCGAACAGCTCCTCGGATGTGCAAGCCGAGCCTGAGGCACCTCGTCGATCTCTACGGATAATCCGTGGGCTTAAGAGAGCCCATTACCAGTTGGAACAACAGAGGGCTGGAAGTGCCGATTCCCAAGAGGGTGGAGAGGTGGAGGATGTGGTCACTGGTCCGCGCTCCTCAGTCCGGATTCAATCACTGCCCCCCAAAGGCAGCGAGAACGAAGGTGGTGGTCAGAGCAACTCTTCCAGGGTTTCTGTAGATGGTGTCTCCAGGCGTAGCGCCTGGTCTTTTGTTTTGGAAACATATCCCCAAGAGATTGCCAAGAAATTCAGGCCCGGCGAACGTCCAACAAACAATCGGGTCAGGCCCATGGTAAGTCTTTTCACATCCCGTCAGTCCCATAAGCTCAACTGTTAATGCAGAAGCTAGCTTGATCTACCTGCCGTCAATGCTTCAGAGGTCAATACGAAGGTCAATACGAAGCATACTGGTCGCCGCGGAGAGTGGAATTTAAAAGGTGGTACATCTCGTCAGACAGAGCATCTAATTGCCATTCTTGTACGAATCACAAGTATACCTCAAGATAGTCCCTGTGAAAGGTGCGAGCAAAAGTGCGGGCTTTGGTCTGGGTGTTATACAAAGCCGGACTCTGCAAAACTTATATTTAAGGACAAGAAGGTTTGCGCCAACTGTATGATTCATGGCGGATCTGGAAATTGCCGATGGAAGCAGGGGCCATCACTGCCGTAAACAAAGAAGAAGAAGAAACGAAAGAAGCTCGATTACTAGTTGTAATTTCTCGACATGAAGAATGTAACAAGAATAATCGCAATAATTATGGCCTACCTCGAGTTACATGGACTGCCGGCAGAACGTATCGGACCAGTCATACAAGTAGCTCATAAAATTGTCAGACATATATGACTTCTCCGCTGGTCTCGCGGGCTGAGCAAATCCAAATGTGGTTATAGAAAGTATTACGTCGATGGTTTAAGTACATTTTGGGCGCCTGTCTATCCACGAGATCAGTCGTAGAAGACCATAGCTCGTACTTCAATGCTCTGCCTGCTCGGATCCTCTTCATTTTCCTGATAGCTAAAAGCCGAATGCGGCGAGCGTCTCGCTACAGACGTGTCTGAGTCGAAGCACTTGATCAGCACAACTGTGTCTGGCGCATGTTCGTGTCTATAAAACCATCGATGAGCCGCGTTCGGCTTCACAGCCCATGTCTCAGACCTTGAGTTCGGCTTTATAATAGCTGCTGGAACAAGGTCGGAATCCAAGACAGTAGGTGAGTCTGCGATTGCAAGAGGATCTCGAAGTACGGTCTGGATGGGTCGCCACACCTGCGGCTCAGTTAAAGATACCCAGTCAGCCGAGTCGCTTCCTGTGGGGCAGAGACACAGATACTCACATTAATCAGCTGGTATCTTCTCTTCAGAAGCTCGTCTGCTTCATCAGGGAGCGTGTTCCGCAGCTGGAGCTCGGCACCATGGTATGACTGGTCTACGTGGACTTTGAACAACGGTCCCGCATTCAACCGATTGTCCAATCCTGCCTTGGCCCAATCTGAAGGTCCTCGACGCGCTCTATGGTTGAACGCGACGACGCGTGAGGCGCCTGTACTATGTCATGGACTTATATCAGTAATACGGTGAGAAAGCCACCCACGCTAGCCAGATAGACTCACACCTCTTTCAGCAGCAGTTCCACTTCAGCGTAATACTCGCTAGTGATCCGTCCTTCGTCGTCAAAGTTCTTCTCTTGACTGATGTGGTGGACGAATTGGAACCCATTCTTGTCGAGGGTGTATTCATCTTCATGGCCGGTAATGTCTTGTACAACGACATCGATTGATACCGATGGCCGCTTGTTGACGACGCTGGTGCTTTATGGTGCCGGACAATATCAGTAATGGCGATGTGTGTGAAGGCTGGCTACGGCAGTGAGGGATATAGAGTGGTGGAGCTACCTACTTGCCCACCATGACAGGCACTGGAGCCCCGGCGTCAACAGGGTAGTAGTTCAGCGACGTGGACACATCATGCCGATTCTCCTCGGAGTCAATTTGCTCCTGCGTTTTGAGATCTACCATGTTGGCGAGCGACGATTCAAACTCACACCGGAGAGTCGCGCCGTCAAAAATCGGTAAACCCGGCCTCCTAAGTAAGGTTGGAGAAGTCGTTTATGAAGTGGTGACGCCTACGGTCCACGCGGGTGCGAAACAAGAACAGGAAGAAGGCCAGGCGATCACTCTCATGGTGGTCTCGCGCTGAATCATGGCGACTTCAGCCCTAACCCTGTACTTAGGAATGCCGCTGTCTTGGACAACGACTTGCCTCCGGCTTGCCGAGCCTACCGCCTTGTCTATTGAGAGACTGCACAGGTTATATTAAAAAACCCAGTATCTGAGTAGACTGTTCAGTCTGTGAAACACACTCAGCCATGTAGGATTGAATATCGTAAGTCAGGCATTTAATCGCAAAGACATAGCAAAACGGGAAAACATTCTCGTGCGGCCTAGAGTCCGACGATTCTACGCGCAGAAGCAGGACCAACGCCAACGAAAGAAATACCACTCATGAAAGATGGGAGGAAGCACAGTATGCAGAGATGAAGTTGCAGCCCCATCAATACTTTCGCTCTTCTAAGCCAAATGTGCACTGTGCTACAGCCAGCAGTTCTACAACATGAAATCAAAGATTCGCACCTGCAAGAACGGACAGATACATATGTGCACCGGTACATCGCCAGTCCTAAACCACATAATAATTTGCACCCAACGCCTAATTTACATAGCCAATTGACACATTCCAGTAGGTTCTTGACTTATAAGTTAGCCAAGTAAATTAAATGTGTGAATTGGGTAAGTAGGTGTTGGGTGTATAGGTATTGGGTGTGTGAATTAGGCCTAGGTGTTTATGTGCTCTAATTTGCTGTAGTTAAGGCGCGAGTGATGTACATGTGTACCCTCCGTTTCTATCTGGGTAACAATTCGTCCGTCTACTAGTACCATTACGTCTCTAGGCCAGCAGCAGAGCGGGACCCGGAAACAAGTCCCTCATATACCGCGGTTTCCAGTTTTGAGTAGAGGTCGTTGGCAACGCGGTCCGCGAAGGGAAGTAGTGTGACTACCATGACGCCCGCGATGCCAGTGGAAGGGCAAACCACTAAAACAATGTCCAAGTCAGGATTTGTCCTCGGACGATGTTATAGGAGGCTGAGTGCCAGCTTACCCAGTGAGAATTAACCACACCACTCCACATCATGCTTCCTGCCTTTCTCTTCCCTGGGATGTCCTCCAAGTTCAACATTCCATCAAAGGCAAAGTTGGCTGGCATTCCGATGGGGTACTCGGGTGCATAGCCTTCCGGCATTTCCGCGACCTTGTCCATCAAGTCCTTCTGAAGTGATTCGTCAAGCTGCGGGTTGAACAGCATCTCCATCCCTTCTCTACCGAGTAGCTTGCCCTGCATCAGGCCCTGGAGCAGCTTTGCGTAGTCCCTCGCGGTCGAGAATAGCCCCGAGCCGCCACTCTCGAGGGGGTGATCATCCGGCAGTGGCGATGGGCCTGCTTCTAGAGTACCACACGGCGAGCGAAAGGCAAAGCTAGCCGTCCTAGCTGCTCGTTCCGCCTGGTCGGTTGACAGCTTTGGCCGAAAGGTGGTGTCGCGCATTCCCAGGACGTTGAAGATGTTCGCTGTCATGTATTGCTGCAACGTCTGCCCGGTAACTTTCTCGAGCAGTTGCCCGGCCCAGTCGATCCCTGTGCCATATAGCCACTGTGTTCCAGGCTCAAACAGGAGCGGCATCGAAAAGCCTTCTTCCGACCACGTCAGGTTGACCTTGGGCCGCCTCACAGCTTTGCGCCATTTCATGAGCGGCTCTGAGGGGATGTCGTAGGTCAGCCCTGAAGTGTGTGTCAGAAGATGCCAGAGAGTGATTGGGCGGTGGTTGCTTTCCAAAATGGGCTTATCGTCTCCATCGAACCCGCGGAGGATTTGTACGTCAGACAGAAAGGGAAGTCGTAGCCTCAAGTCTTCGTCAATGGTGATTCGACCGCGCTCGACGAGCTGCAAAAGGCAAGTGGCTGTTCAGAGCTTGGTGAGGGAGGCCACGTATGTAAAAGTATCCGGCGTGTATCGCGCCGCTTCATCATGTAGGTCGATTCGGCCGGCTGAGCCCTCGTAAAGGACGTCTTAGAGCAACACCAAAATGCGTAAGCATTTAGTCAAGACCGGGCGGCAGCAGACTATCCAGAAGATCGCCACTCACCTTTTTCGTTCACAACCATGAACGACACACCAAGAACTTTGTCCTTGGTGTCGCTTCCCGAGGCGGTGTAACTTTCAAGTATCGAGTCAAGTTCCGCCATGGCTAATTGCTTTACTGATATTGCTGTCGTGTCTGATCAACAAGTTTCGAGATTTGAGCTGTCGGACGATGCAGCTGGGTCACGGCGAGTTTTTTCATGTCGAAGATACGTGAGAGATTTGGGGAACGCTGTGTCCAGAACCGCCTACATGGTCATGTTTGTGGTGTTCATGAAATGTGGCCGCCACCTATGCATCAGGCAGCCAACTGAGCAGCAGGAGTCGTGTTTGTCAGCAGACGGCACCAATGCTCAAATCACCAATATTTTCCCCACAGGAGCCATAAGATGAGGATTGCGCCAAACCGGTGTGTCATAATGATTACTGAATGAGTCGAATCGAATGCTGTGTGTACAATCACACATTCTGCTTCAAGGCAGCACTGCCACCACGCCTGCAACGCTTGGTCGCTGACAGACAGCAGCAACAGGCAGTCCCCCGAACAGTACGATCGCTACCTCTTAGTGAAGATTCTCATACGAAATTTCTTTTCCGTATTATGTGCCGCAATTGTGTGTGTATATAATAGTAATACATGGATAGCGACAGAGCCAGATTGAAAGATCCTCGTTTACCTAGGTAGGCTGCTAAACTCCCTGCCAGGGCCCGGAACAAGGCTTGAACTTCACGGACAAGCTTTTGTAGGTAAATATGTGCGAAAGGACGGAGATCTGTAAGGACTTGACTTGCTGGTTGGCTGAATTCCGCCCCTTGGACTAACTCTGTATTGTTTACAGTATATATTCAAGAGTGACATGTGTCATACTAGAGATCAACCTCAAAATATGGTTGGCTGCAACCGTTTAATGTGGGCGAACGGGTCGTCTGGGACCAGTCTCTTCCCACACAATACACAGAGACTAAACATCACCGAGCCTTATGTCTGTCTGCGCGTACTCACTGTCTGTCCTGGGCTTTATGGCCCTATTTGTCACGCGCGACCTCCGGCTGAATCGATGAATGTGCATCTTCCCGCGTCACGTTGTGTTGTGCTCCGTCTTTGCCAGCCTAGGTGGTCCAAGGCTAGAACATAGCTGCATATGGAAGAAAACTGGTAAGATGGATGATAGCCTTGGACGAGGATCGGTTTGTGAATAACTTCTAACGGGCAATCAACGGCCCTGGCGGAACGGGAACGGTGTGGTACAAAAACCTGAGAGGGAGATAAATGCTCCGTGCGGAGAAAGCGGATTTTGAAAGGTTTGAGGGTACAGGAGGTATATTGATCCAACGCGCAGATCACGCAGAGAAGTGGAAGCTATTAATTAGCCTGGTTTCTCGTTCTTGTTCAGCCATCAAGCCCCACTGGACAACAATGCCTCGACATATCGGCGTGAGCACAGAGGAGCGCCTCCCATGCGACACTCGCAACCTGTGCCGCGGGCGAGCAATGCGAGGAGAGCAGAGTTGAAACAGGACTGGCAGGGCGGGACCCCAGACCCCGGGTGGGACACGACGCGGAAGCGGCATGTCCCGTAGTACACGGTGCCAAGGTGCTTGCCAACCTTGGTCCGGCTCTTCACACTGCCCGTGGATTGGCTGCGGCAGTAGCGGGCCAGGGACGGAGGCAGGAGTGTTGATGTCAGTGCCCTGCAAGCATGTGTGATGCTACTCTGGTCATATTGCCATTCGCCTTCGAAGTGGAAGACATGCAGCCGTACCCTAAGCAGCATGCAAGTGGCGTCTAGGGAAATCGGGTATGGATGCTATCACGGACCTCGGGGCGAAGATTGGAGCAGCCGGGTGACCAGGCAAGACACCAGCAAAGCGGTATCCAATCGCAACTGGTGGACAAACGAAATCAGTCCTCGAAAAAAAGTAAGACTGGCTGGCTGGGCGAGTGGGCGTGCAAGACGACAGTCTCTTTGGGTGAGGGCGCATCCGTGGGGTGTGAGCCCATGTGCCTTGAAACAGGTCGCGTTTTGAAGGTTCACGCAACGGGCATGAGGACAATCGCGCGAAAGATAAGACTTCCTGATCAGCTGCAACGGTCATTGTAACTTGGATCATAGAAACGACCGGAAAGGACGTTATGGTGGCAGTTCAGCTGAATTGAAAGGCCGGTACCCTTCGATAGCCTGGTTCGGTGCTCTGCAGCAACTCGAAGGATGTTTCCAATGATTGTATATCCACTGGCAGTTAGGCGTCTCGGATACCTGTGACGACTGAGGAGGAAGTGTCAACTCGCTGGCTCGATGTCGAGACCAATTAGTCCAGATTGTGTGGCGAATGGCATCGTTCAAATATCGCAGCAGAGCAGTCGACCTCGTCATGTCTACCTTTCTCCTTTATTACCTGCACGTTGCTGGTTTAGTCAAGGCGGTGTCCGACCAGCTCGAGCCCAAATCTGGAAGCCAGCGGTGGCTGGGTTTAGCTCTGCATCCCTCCCGTCAGTTATCACTGGCACCTGCCTATGTGTCCAACGTGTAGAAAGATGCACAACAGCATCATTGTCAAATCTATCGCCCAGTCGCCGACTCTGCACCCTACAGTCGACCGAGGGCGAAGGTGTGAGGAGTCAGGACGGAAGTTTAATCCACTGTGTAGGCTACCTACCTGGGCATAGTACCTGCGTCACGTCAGCCCTGCCGAGACCGACCTGAGATCTGAGACCCGGGACCTGGACCTGAGCCAGGGCCCGGGCCTGAACCTGCATTGCCGAGTAACCGTAGCAGGCGGCGGGTGGGGAAGAATTCAACACCACCGCACGTGGCCAGCTGGCGAGGCACAGGCGAGAACAAGGATCATGGAGGGAAGAGGCGCAACACCTGGATATTGCCTGACCCGAATTGTTGGTTGGAGGTTGGAACCGGCCTTGAATCGCAGCGGTATGCAATATAGTGCACAATGCTGTCCATCATCTCCGTTCATCATCCCCATACTCCAAGTACCATGGTCATCATCGTTGTCCACCCACTCAACTGGATAACTGGGTAGCATTCTTTGATGCTGCATGTCGGTACATTGGAGCACGGTATATATATGCCACAGGATATAATATATATCTGTATGTAAAGTGCTGGCTGCTTCATAACGTTGCAATGGCAGCCACGGAATGAACATCCCCTTCACTCTGTACCTAGGAAAAGATCCGAAGGGACGCCGTTGGTGACCACTGGAAGTCCCTCCCGCATACTGTTCTGGCAATCGCGGTCTTTCTTGATGAATCCAATTTGGGAAACAACCCCTGAGTGGGGCAGCGATCCCCCCCCCCCACCTTCCTGCTCACCCTACCAGCCAGCCAGTCAGCCGCCTGCGCAACGATGCTTTGCCATGCCCCCAAGGTCCCTTCCTCGCTCGGCCACTCGCCCCTCGCCCCTTGCGCCTGCAGGCTGCACAAACCCAGACACCCCATCGCCTGCAGCTGGATCTGTCCCACCTTAGCCCCAATGAAGCTTTGTACCCAGTTTGGTCTACATGTACTCAATGGCTGGCCTTGGATCTGACTGTCCTGTCTCCTGTACGGAAACTGTCTGAACTGTCTGACTGCGCAGGTGACCGAGACCGACTTGGGTGGCGTGAAAGGGGGGGTCGGAATACCTACGTGTATGCAGGTACATAACGCCACAAGATATCTCCTATCCTATTCCTGTTAGCGTCTCGGGTGTCCTTTGTCTGTATTAGTCCAGGTCTAGATGGACAGGGAGAAAGAGAGAACGAGAGTCCTGGCCTTACATTGCTGTGTGTGGTCTGTCTGTTCTGCCGGGTACGGAACAGACTAGTCCATTTTCCTAATCCGCCTGAGGACAAGAGGCCCTGAGGACCCAGCCCCCCCCCAAGAAGGCCCCACGGATCAACCAGACCTCGCCCTGGCTTGCATCCACTTCCACTGGTACCGCTACTGCTGTGCTAACTGCGTCTGATAGCTTACTGGTGGCTGACTGCTGCTGGGCTGCTGTCTGCTGGGGGCTGCTGGATGCGTGCGTTTATGGGCGGGTGGGCCTTGGGGGCACTTGAGGAAGGAGCATGGGGGGGGGCATGGGGTTACTGTCTCGTCTGGCAGGTATTCTGCATTTTGCATTGACCGACAAAGCTGGGAGGAAGGAGCGGCCACCCACACACACGCAGAGAGAGCAGTAGGAGCACTGCAAGGTACACGACACCCACACCAATTGCCATACAGGTACAACACCTTCCACGTTCGATTCCTTCCTTCAAGCTGCTGGCTGCTTCACCCTCCCTCCATAGTAATAATAACGGGCAGTCCAGTCCTCTCGCCGCGTTGCCTACCTCGGCCCCTGTACCCCTGCCGTCCATACACCCCCCCTGCTCTCCCTCTCTCTTTACCTAGACTACTCTTTCTCCCTCTCTCTTCCCTTATCGGAGGCAGCATTGACTGGCACCGACTCTTCGATCCGAGCCTCAACCGACATCTGCATTGGTGATCGATTGACAGACTGCACTTCTCGACTGCATTGGTCTGGCTCTGGCTCTGGCTCTGGCTCTGGCTTTGGCTTCTGCATCGGCACCGGCAGTGGCGTCACACCAGATCGGTCAAAGAGAAAGCCAGTCAGCAAGCCCTCCTACAGGCTGCTCGCCCCGGCTGGGTTGGCGCATGAAGGCGACGAGGCCCTGATGCGCTGAACCTTGGGCCCAGCGTCGCTCGGTCGTTGTCAATTGTCAAACCACACACGCACTCGTGCCCCAATCCCAGACCGGACGGTCATCGACGACAAGGGCCACCCATCCCACGCAGGCGCACACACCTAACTCTCTCTCCCTCTCCCTCTCCTGCACGCAAGACGCTCCCGGACAAACAGCAGGGACTGAGGGATTGAGAGACATAGAGAGAAGCAGAGACGCAGAGACACACACCCGCATCAAGCACCCAGCTGCTGCCACACGCCGGACGCGCTCTCCCTCTTTTGGCCCGTCTCCCCCTCTCCCCGCCTGCTGTGCGTCGGGGGAAGGAGACAGCCGCCATCCCGCACGGAAATGCCATCGCCTCACGCCAATGCTCATGCGCATCACACCGGCTCCGTCTCTGCTGCCTCAAACACCTCCCTTCCCCAATCCGCCTTCAACTTCCACCTCAACTCCTCCTCGGCCTCCTTCTCGAACTCAACCTTCAACTCCGTCTCGAACCCCACCTCCCGCTCCACCACTCCCGCCTCCCAGCTCACCGTCGGCTCCCGGAAACCATCGCAGTTCAACCCCCATCAGCACCAGCCTCTGCCGCCGCCGCCGCAACAACACCACTACCAACCCCAGCAGCAGTTCTACGATCCCTCGGTCCATGTTTCGAGGCCCGTCTACGGCTCGGCCCAGTACAATCCCACCAGGCCCTCGCACATCGCCAACAGCGCCTCCCACATATCCTCTGCCGTCAATCTGACCCCCTCCTTCTCCTCCGCCTCTCTCCCACGGACCTCCTCGCTGCTGCCGCCCCCGAGCCTCACCGTCGACCAGTCCAACTGGAACCAGACCGCCCTCCACGACCCCTTCTCAAATGCTTCCGCCGCCGTACCCGTCCCCGCCGACCCGGTGAATGACCGCGAGTTCGACGACTCCGTCTCGCCAAAGAACACCCGCCGGCACCACTCCAAGTCCCACTCGCGATCCAGTAGTCTGGGCGGCCTGAGCGACGGCTTTCGAAACCTGAATAGATGGTCCATCTCCACCTCCTCCAGTCGTGCATCCAACCCGGCCTCTGCGAAGCGCTTCTCCCGCCGCATGAGCATTGATTCCACCGCGCTCTTCTCGCAGTCCTCCTCCGCCGCCTCGCCAAGACGACTGCACAAGAACCGGCCCTCGACCGCCGGCGGGTCTCCCGAGGACCTCCACCACCAGCAGCCCGCGGTGCCCCCGCTGACTACCCTGCCTCCCATCGTGCAACTGCCCTCCCTGTCACAGGACGACCTGGTCGGGGCCGCCTTGTCCGGCCGGGACCCGAAACCAGAGCGCACCACATACTTTCCCGGGCCAGGTGCTGAGAGCGAGTCTGGGACTTTCTGGGATGATTCTTCGAGAGCCGGCGAGACTTCATACCTGTCGACTTCCCCGCGCGCCACCCCTGACCCCTCCCTACCGACTTCTGCCTTCAGCCGGGACGCCACCATGCCACACACCGAGGATGGCGCTGCATACCGCGAAAAGGGACACTCGAGGAGCCGGTCCCAGGGGCTCAAGAGCAGCACGGATTCTACCTCATCGCAGAGGAACCCAAGCCGTTCGAAGCAGCCATCGCAGAAGGCTATGCTCTCCAGGGCGTTGCAAAAGGCCAACACCGCCGTCCAACTCGACAATGCCCAGAATTTCCAGGGTGCGCGCTCGGCCTATCGGGAAGCCTGCGACCTGCTGCACCAAGTCCTACAGCGGACGGCGGGCGATGAGGACAAGAAGAAGCTCGAGGCCATTGTGAGTCCACGTCCATGATCCAGCTCTTCATTTTTGCCTTGATGTTACTAACGCGGTTCCGCAATGCCAGCGCAAGACTTATGCTAGCCGCATCGACGAGTTGGACCAAATGCTCCCGGATGACGAGCAAGACAGCAAGGCGCTCCCCCAGAGGCCGACGAGCAACAGCACAACGTCGACATCCCAGGTCGCCGGGCGCACGAGGAATGGCTCGGTAGCCACTGCGGACGACCAACCCCAGAGGTTACGGTCGGATTCTGAGAGGAGCCAGCCCAGCCAGCGGCCGGTGCCCAACTACGCGAGACCAACATCAGCTGCGTGGAGACCTCAACACAGCCCAAAACCGTCGTTGGACGGCTCGCGCTACGTGACGCCAACGCCGACAAACTTCAGCGAGCCGTACACGCGCTCCCAGTCCGCCTTCTCTCAGAGCTCCCCCCAGAGGGACCGCACGACGCATCCAGAAACGTTCCTGGCCCGACCGATGGAAGATGAGTATAAGCCCCCACCTCTCTCCCCACGCAGGCCCATATCCCCCACCGCGAAGCTAGGGCCGGATGTTTCCATCCGGGCCGACTTCTCGAGCGACATGAACCGTCTTGCCCCGGCGCCGTCCTCGCAAAGAGGTCATCAGCGTGGTAACAGCCACGAGTCAATATCTTGGCTTGACCCGATAGACGAGTCGGCGGGCTCTTCGGCATCGTCGGTGCACTCGAGGTCGTCCTCGATGGGGATCAGGAGGAAGCACATCAGGTCGGCCAGCGGCGACACAGAGGCGGAGTTCGATGCAGCTCTCGATGATGCCATTGAAGCGGCCTACGACGATGGCTATGAGTCCACGGATCCCGCTCAGCGTGCCCTGAACCTCGATCATGTCATCGACGAGGACGATGTTATCGCACAGGCCCTAAAGAAGGTCCAGCTGGCCAAGGAGCGTGTGCGGCAGTCAGAGCTCGAGATGCAGCGGCTTGCTAATGACAGGGACCGACGTATGAAGGCGCTGCAGGAGGAAGAGCAAACACTGCCCTTCTACGACGGGGACGACTCGGATGACGAGGAACGCATGCTCGAGGAGATGACCACGGGCTACGCCATCGAGAACTTCACGCTTGGGGACCAATCAACAAGAAACCGGTTGCCTCGCGAGTCTGATTCCAGCGAGCTCACCTCGCGGACGTGGCACAGCTCTACCGTGTCGAACCCGCCCACTGCGAACACGGTTCTCTCGCCTGTGACAGAGAGTACCACTTTGCCATCGCTCTCGAAAAGCCAAGGCCCCATCGCGCCGCCACCATCACAGTCTCTGCCCAAGTTGCCCCCCGGCCGCCCGCCATCATCAGGTGGTCGTGACAGTGTGCGCGACCGCCGGCTGTCCGGGACTAATGCTAAGCAGCTGAAAATTGAGACACAGAAGCTGGGGCCCAAGGTCCAGGAGCCAGCCACCGCGGGCCCGATGATGCAGAGCAAGGAACCACTCGCGGGTCAGCATCCGAAGACCGCTGGGTTCGTTAGCCAGCAGAGGCAGACCCTTGGTGCCGCACCCACGTCCGGCCCCGGCCAGGCCCGGTCCGCTTCGCAACTTCGTGGCCCGTCGCCGATTCCCCCTGGCCTCGCGGCCCAAGGGCCACCGCCGACCCCGCCAGTACCTGCTGGCTTCGACGGACCTCCTGAGGGTCGGGCCGAGTCGCCGGCCGTGTCTCGGCCCCCGGCCCTGCGCAAGAACTTTTCCTCAAATTCGTTGAAGAGCATGAAAACCCGCAACCTCTCTATTACCAACATCGAAGAGTACTCAGATGTGTCTCCTGGGACGCCGCTGTCAAATCAGTTCGGAAACACCCCAGCAACGCGCCTACCCGCGCTGCCATCACTCCCTACGCCGGTAGCGGCTGCGTTCAGGGACCGCGTAACGTCAGGATCAGCGGCTGGTGGCTTCCACCTGTTCGACAATGACATCCACTCCCCAGCATCGCCTGGCGAGCCGAACGCCCCGTCCGAGGACACGCCGCTACCTCTCGAGCCGTGCCCGACGGATGTGATGCTACGGCCGTTCTGGCTGATGCGTGCACTATACCAGACGCTCGCTCACCCCAAGGGCGGTTACATCAGCAACAAGCTCTTTGTGCCGAGGGACGCGTGGCGGGTCAAGGGTGTCAAGATCAAGGGGATGGAGGAGAAGACTAGCCAGTGCGATCTGCTCACGGCTGCTCTCCAGAAACTTGCGCGGGTGGACTCGGAGGACGCCGACGCACTGTTGGAAGAGATGCAGAGCTTCGAAAATGTCCTTGAGCAGGCACAGGTGTTTCTGACCCGGCGACTTGGCAATGAGGTCGGCGTCCAGGGCGCAGGCACAATGTTCAGGGACGCAGACGGGGTCGTCGAGTCCGACGGCAAGCCAGTTCCCCGGAACAATTCTGTGAGCGCCAAGGGGGCATTCAGTTGGAGGCGGCTGCGAAGCAAGACGAGCTCGACCGGGCTGGGGAGCGCGTACGAGCGCGGCGGGGCCAGGAAGGAAATGGCACCTGCGGGCGGAGCGGAGGCCATGTCACTGGCGACACTGCCCATGACGAACCATCCTACCTCTAAGCCGGGTAAGAGGGACGCGATGGGCGTGCAGTTCAGTGGGCCAAACGCTCATTACATGGCTGCGTTGGCGCGCTTGTTTGACGCTGCGCAGACCATTGGTACGTACTTGAGTTGGATTTGTCCTCGGTTGCCAACACACACCCCTCCCTTTCCTTTCAGTGGCATCCCTTCTAGGCTACCGCAACTTGGCTGTTACCTCTGTTGGAGGCTCTTGGCTAACGTATGGCGATGACTTAGACCAAATTGCTCGCCAGGTGGAAGACCCAGGCCTCCGACACGCAGACAAGACGCAGGTCGGGCTCGAGCTCTGCACTAGGCACGCTGCTGAGTTCTTCGCCTTCTACATCTGCCGGTTTGTCTTGCAGGATCTGACCTTGTTGCTGGACAAGTTCATCAAGAGAGGTAGTGAGTGGGTGCTGGTGTGAACCTACTCAGGGGTACCTAGATGGGGGCAAGCTGTCCCGAAGATGAGTAGCGGTTGAGAAGTGGGCTTCTCGGGAGGGGGACGATATCGAAAGATGAGAAGGAGATGCCGAGAGGTTCACTGCTGGTGATGGGCATGTGGAGCCTCTCTATGACTGGCAGAGGACGAATGGTTCTTTCTGTCGTTGTTTATTATACCACCGATACTGAGCCGGCCTGAGGTGCCTAGGTCGGGCTCGGCCATCATGGGCTTGGCTGGTTGTTCCAATCTTTGGAGTTTAAACGGAAGATACCTAGGAAGATATCCCGCATTGGGTTGACATGTTGCAATGATATCAACAAGACGTTCATCCGCTGGGCCGTTCTCCTGTGACAGGGGTTCTCTTTGGCATGATTTTGGCCACATGCATACAGCACGAACTCTGTTATAGAGGATCGATCTACATTCAAACATGAGCAAATCATACCAAATAGGGTGCATTTCTGGATCGCGTAGACTGTAGAAGTAGGTGTTTTCTGTGGGTGTAGTCTAAGAAGTAGGCTAGGCAAGACCCAGGACCCCAGATTACTCAATGTTGCGATAAGATAAGCAGAGGAAGCCCAATTTTGGGACATCGGTCCAGAAATCCAGAACCACCTGGGCACGCAAGAACCGTGGGCTGGGACGATATGCACGCATCATTCCTTGACACCCACCCTTACTGAGCTTCGTCTGTGCCGTTTGCATACGCGGCTGTGCGGCAGATTCTTCGATGCGATCAGTATGTCTGCGGCCGCTTTGCCCATCAAGCCGCCTGGTGCGCAGCATCGCGTGTCGTGACAGGCCGAGCACAACCACCAAACGAGCACTCACTGCCCTGCGCCGATGCGCCGCGCTGACGTCGGTCGCGCACGGCATACCTTCACGGCAAGGGCCCGTTGCGCTTAGATCCTACGCCACCGCGTCGCCATCTCCCTCCTCTGCCTCGGTCTCGGCGTCAGGGTCCAGGAAGGGGCAAACCGATCTCGAGAAACGCATTGCCGCCATCCCACTCGAGCGCTTCCGCAACTTCTGCGTGATTGCGCACATCGACCATGGCAAGTCGACCCTCAGCGACCGGCTCCTCGAGCTGACGGGCACCATCTCCAAGGACGACGAGAACAAGCAGATCCTCGACAAGCTGGACGTGGAGCGCGAGCGGGGCATCACGGTCAAGGCGCAGACATGCACCATGATCTACAAATACAGGGGCCAGGACTACCTGCTGCATCTGGTGGACACGCCGGGCCACGTCGACTTCCGCGCCGAGGTGACACGGTCCTATGCCTCGTGCGGCGGCGCGCTGCTGCTGGTGGACGCGTCCCAGGGCATCCAGGCCCAGACCGTCGCCAACTTCTACACGGCGTTTGCACAGGAGCTGGTCATGGTGCCCGTGGTGAACAAGATCGACCTGCCGACTGCCGACGTCGAGAGGGCCGTGTCGCAGCTGAAGGACACCTTCGAGATAGGGGCCGAGGACCACGAGGGCGGCGCGCCCGTCCTGGTGTCCGCCAAGAGCGGCAAGAACGTCGAGGCCATCTTGCCGGCCGTGGTCGAGAGGATCCCACACCCACAAGGAGACAGCAGTCGCCCTCTACGGCTGCTACTGGTGGACTCGTGGTACGACACCTTCAGGGGCGTCAACTTGCTAGTCAGGCTCTTCGACGGCACAATCAAGGCCGGAGACCATGTTGTGTCGCTGGCGACCGGCAAGAAATACACGGTTGGCGAGGTCGGCATCCACTACCCCAACCAAGTCCCACAGACAGTCCTGCGGGCGGGCCAGGTCGGGTACATCCTGTTCAACCCGGGCATGAAGCGCATCCAGGACGCCAAGATCGGGGACACCTTCACGACACTTGGGAACGAGGACAAGGTTGAAATGTACCCAGGGTTCGAGGAGCCCAAACCAATGGTGTTTGTCGGGGCGTTCCCCACCGACCAGTCAGACTACACCAAAATGTCCGAGAGCATCAACCAGCTCGTCCTAAACGACAGGAGCATCACCCTGCAGAAGGACCACTCGGAAGCCCTGGGTGCAGGCTGGCGTCTGGGCTTCCTAGGCAGTCTGCACTGCTCCGTCTTCCAGGACCGCCTGAGACAGGAGTACGGCGCCAGCGTCATCATCACCGAGCCCTCGGTGCCCAGCCGCATAGTCTACGCAGACGGCAAGGAGGTCATCGTCACCAACCCGGCCGAGTTCCCTTCCGACGATGATCACAAGGCAAGAGCGGCCACCTTCTACGAGCCGTTCGTCCATGCCATGATCACTCTGCCAGAGGAGTACCTGGGCCGCGTGATTGAGCTGTGCGAGGGCAGCAGGGGCGAGCAGGTCAGCATCGAGTTCTTCCACGCCACGCAGGTGATCCTCAAATACGACCTCCCCGCATCGGCCCTCGTCGACGATCTTTTTGGCAAGCTCAAGGGGGCCACCAAGGGCTACGCCACGCTGGACTACGAAGACGCCGGGTGGCGGGAGTCGCGGCTGCAGAAGCTGCAACTGCTTGTCAACAAGAAGCCCGTCGACGCCATCTGCCGCGTCGTGCACGCGTCCCAGGTTGACCGCCTGGGCAAATACTGGACGGCCAGGTTCAAGGAGCACGTCGACAGGCAGATGTTTGAGGTGATCATCCAGGCCGCCGTGGGGAGGAGGATCATCGCGAGGGAGACGCTGAAGCCATTCCGGAAGGACGTGTTGGCGAAGCTGCACGCTAGCGATATATCCCGGCGCAAGAAGCTGCTCGAGAAGCAAAAGGACGGCCGCAAGAAGCTGAATGCTATCGGCAATGTAACCATTGCGCAGGAAAGCTTTCAGAAATTCTTGACCAAGTAGAATCTGAGAGACCCGGCGACAGTCTCGAGCTCGAGATGGCCTGGTATCCTCGGGCTTGGCTTCCTCATGTCTACAGCCACGAGGAGTAGCGGTTTGGAAGAGCACCAAAGGGAAGTGGAATGTAGACTATGTGGATGGGGCTTTATCACAAGAGCATCATTGCGTTTCCGACGCTGTATGAAAGACAGTATCCAAACCCGACCCGAGTCCTCGGGGAATATGATGAAGACATTCCTCAGATGCCATTCGATTCCCGGAGCCGTCGTGTCAGCTTGCCCTGGCTCGGGCTCTATTGCTTGCGGGGCGGTTGACGACAAGCCTCTAACCCGATGGATTACTCTACAGCCGTGTAAGTTGCTTGTGCATAACGCCGCCAGACTAGCTACCAGCGTAGACCAGGAAATTTGCCAGTCCATGTGAGTGCAAATTCCGTCATAGGCATGAGGCTGTGTACGGTTTGCATGTTGTTCTGTCCTGTTCGGCCGCCGCGGGTACTGTCAAATCCATCCAAAATAAGCCTGGGCGGTGTCGGCCACAATTTATTCGGCATGAGCGCGCGCACGAAGCTGAACATTTGCATGTGGGAAGCAATGCCTGGCGGAGTTCTTAGTCAAGAAGTCTGAACAAAAAAAAGGTTCGCTGTAGTATCTTGGCTAAGCGGATCTCCTTACATATATCTTCACATGATTGCTCTGTTCCGAGGTAAGTCGAGGAAGAACTGTTTGCCGTTGGCAGGGTTGAGCGGCCCAACTCTCATCCACTGGCAAGAAAAGCCTGGATCTCATTCGCAGCCTCGTCCCAACGCATGAGCAAAGATAGACTACGTCATTGGACAAAACCCGGACCAGGAGAATCTCGCCTCAGTCAATAGGGTTTTGCCCATTTGGCCAGGATGGTCCACGGTCGGACATACCTGCTAAGTCTGTTGATCCGGAGATAGTATCCCTCTGGTCGGGGGGAGACTGATCGTGAACACCAAGCACGTGAGGCCGACAAAACGAACTGCATTGAGTCTCTTGCCAGTAGGAAGCCGAGGATTTAATCTATATAAGCTCAACTCCGCTTGAGTAACGCTCCTTGACCGTCGCTGTGATTGTTCATATAAGACTCGTCAACGTCCTCGCAATAGCATCTGTATCCTCTTTACGCATTCCATACTTATCCTGACGACATTCCGAAGTTACTTCCAGTGCAGACTGTGACCATTGAAGCCTTGACAATTTCCCACGTAATCGTCTATCCAGGACTTGGACCAACAGCACGCAAACACAATGGAACTGAAGCCAGTCACGATACTTCTTACACTCGCCACCTTCACCCTGGCGTCGCCGGTCATCCAGAAACTGCCAGGACATGACGAGCACCCTCTCACCGCACGCCAGATCGCATCATGCGAGACTCAAACTGCCGCCGCACAGGTTTCGTGCATTGAAGCATGTTCCGGGAGCCCTGGTTGCATAGTCGGCTGGTGAGTATCACCGACGCTTGAATTATCCCGCCCCACAATGGATCCAGTGCTGATACGTATGGATATTCTCAGCACTGCAACAGCCGTCGACGGTTATATTAGCTGCGCCGCATAATGGATTTTTGGGTGGTGGTGCAGGATTGAGTCTACCGCTCCGGGGCGATTTAAGTTGGCTGCACCCCGAGTCGTCCCCCGTCCCTGTTTCCTCTTGTCAGAAGACGGAAGACGGAAATGAGCACAGAAGGGGTCACGTCACATACCCATGTAACATATTACCTGATGGCTAGTTCTTGAACTCGTAAATTGTTCATTTACATGATTCTCTAGTACTCAGCGTACAAGACCATGATTGAATGTTCCCAGACGAGCTTCCCATCCGTATTAAATATTCAAAGATAGACAGACTTTCATCATAATCCGGTACATAACCTAAAAGTGATACCTCGGGGGGCGAAGAATGTCGCCCAGAGTTTGTTGTTGAAAACCGTAGTAGATGGTAGTAGTTCGTGAATCATATACCAAAGACAGCCCCGCCCGCTCGCTTTTTCTGCAAGGTGCAGTCTCGGGCTGTTTGTTGTGTGTGTATCAAGTCATCAAAACCTGCTTGCCGTAGACCCTCGAGCACGCAGCAATGTCCCAGTTCTCCAGGTCCATGCCGCCCGAGTCCCTGAGCTCCCACACGCGCTTCATGATCCTCATGCTCTCCCCGACGGTGCCGAACTCGAGCAGGGGCCCCATGGACGAGGCCATGTGGGTGAAGAGCTGCTCCTGCTCGCGCGTGGCCAGGCAGCCCAGGATGTAGAAGGGCCAGGTCAGGCTCTTGAGCACGGCGGGGCTTGATATCCCGTAGAGCAGCTGCATGGCGACGGCGATGCTGCTCGTGGCGGTGCGCGTGGCGGCGGCCCAGCCCGTCACCACCACCGACAGGTAGGCCATGGAGGCGAGGGCCCAGATCCTGGTGGCGGCCACCTGCTCGTCGATGCGCATCTGGTGGGCGGCGTCGGGCCGGTAGTAGGAGCGCAGGACCGAGGTGATGTCGAAGGGCCTCTTCTTGAAGCTCTCCCTCTCGAGGCGCGCGAGGCCGCTCTGCAGCCGCTGGTGCAGCCTGCTGCCGTGCTCGGTCAGCTCGTTGAGGCAGAAGGTGCCGCGGGCCTTGTTCTCCTTCTTCCAGGCGTCCAGCACGGCGATGTCGGCGACGACCAGGAGGACCCAGCCCTGGCAGCCAAAGAAGCTCTCCATGCGGAGCATCTCGCAGGGCATGTTGGGGGTCTCGTCCTGGATGATGAGGTTGTGGTAGTTGCGCAGGCGGGGCGGGCTCTCGAGGGAGGTGGAGGCTATGATGTCGGTGTAGAGCAGGAAGGCGGAGAAGAAGCGGAAGGCGCCCTGGTCGCAGTGCCAGACGACGCGCTCCATCATGCCCTGGTTCCACGAGGGCCTGGACAGGGCCTGGATGACGGCGGGGATGTCGGGCTTGCCGTCCGGGCCGACGCCGTACTCCTCAAAGACCTCGTGGAAGATGGCCATGGCGGCGGACAGGTGGACGTTCCAGTCCGAGGTGCGGGCCATGGAGTGCTCGAGGATGAGCAGCTGGATGATGCTCTCCATGGTCTTGCCCTTCTGGAAGATGGTGGTCTTGCCGTCCTGGCCGCGCTTGAGGTCCTCCATGTCCTGCTGCATGGCGCGCACGGCCGTGTCGACGTGGGCCACCAGCTTGTTCCAGATCTGCTGCGAGCACACCTGGTGGCGCTCGCCGCCCTTGAGGATGAGGGTGAAGAAGTAGGCGCTGAGGCTCATGCCCGAGTGGAAGAAGGCCGTGTTGCTGCGCAGCATGGCGAGCAGCCAGCTGCGCCCGCCCTCGAGCACCGACGGCTGGTAGAAGGGGAACAGGAAGGGGAAGACGTAGTCGAGGAACGTGATGGTGAAGTCGGTCTCGACGTCGATGGCGACGGCCCGGTCGCGCTCGTTGTCGATGCCCAGCAGCTTCCACACCGTGTACTCGTGCGCCGGCGGAAGGGGCGGCGCCACGAAGCCGTCCGTCACGCAGTCCGGGCACACGGGCGGCGACCTCTCGCTCGAGCTGGGCGGGCTGGTGCCGGGCGTCATGCTCATGCTCATGCTCATGCTCGTGCTCATGGCCTCGCCGCCCGACGCGTCACTCCTGCTCTCGTCGCCGCTCGCGTTGTTGAGCGACGAGAAGCTGGGCCGCTGGTGCATGCTCTGCATCTGCGGCTTGTGCGGCGCCGGCCTCTCCTCGGACAGGTCGTCGGGCCTCCTCATGCGGTCCTCGTGCAGCGTCAGCACCTGGACGTACTGCCTCTCCCTCCTCGCCTCGGCGCCCTGCCGCACCTCGGCCTTGATGCGCTTGGCCATCTCGTTCTGCAGGTCGCCGCCGTCCATCCATTCCGGGCGGGCCTCGCTGTAGTGGCATGTGATCTCCAGGGCCGAGCAGGCATGGCAGCGGGGTTTTGTGCGGTCACACTTCTTGCGGCGGACCCGGCACGTCCAGCATGATGGGGGCTGGTGCAGCGGCGGTGCGTGTGATGGTTGTTGCGAGTGGTGAGGTTGAGGGAGGGCCGAGTAAGACATGGTTTCCAACTCAGCACCCACAGCGGCTCTGCAGCCTTCCGGGACGCCCGCGCTAGGTGTGGGCGGATGTCTGCGTCTGTCTGCGTCTCTGCGTCTGGCGTCTGGCGTCTGACTCCGACTCCGACTCTGACTTCTGACTAGTAACGGTAAGTAGTAGTAGCAAAGAGTAACAAGTAGTAGTCGATGAACTTTGTCTTTGCTCTCGGGTGAATGTAGTCAGGATCCACTGGGTCGTCCGCTGGAGAGAGGCGCGCGCTCTTCCTTTGTCCTGAGCGTGTGTGTGTGTGTGTGTGTCTCCCCTCTCTCAGGTCCTCTCGTGTCTATCGATATGTATGTGTGTGTGTGTGTCTGTGGTCGTGCGTGCAGGCCGCTATGTGTCTCACGTGGGATGGACTTTGTCAGGGAGCTTGTATGTAGGACGGAACTCTTGAGATGCTTTTGCCCCATGGACCACATGTCGTTGTGCCATTGAGGTGTCGTCAAGTCGCAGCCAGCCCTGTGGACAGTCGCCGATCTTGTGGGCCCCCCGGAGCCCCAAGCTTGGCGTGCACGCCTGGCGTTGATCAGGATAATTAAGGTTTTTCATGCCTTGGATTTTCGAAACGCATCTGTGTACCGCACATCAGGCCAGAGCAGGCGAGCACAGGCAATAGCATCCTCGCGTTTCAGGGGCACACCTGGGAAGGCACAGCCTGCACACCACCCGGGGGAGAGGGGCTGGGTCCTACTGCTGCATGCTACTGCGTGCTGGGGCCCGTCTTTTCTTTCTCCGTCGGCCGAATAAACCTCGCTGTAGACTAGCTGGTTGCGACTCTGTTCTGTTCTCCATAGGATTTGACTAGTCTAATAATTGACTCTGGTCCATGTTCCCAAGCCACTGGTCTAGATCCAACCGATCCCCCATGGGCCGTGGGCCGTGGGCCGTTGGTTTCGTGGCTGGAACATTGTCCCGTCGGAGATTGGCAGTATTGCCCAACGGTCTTTGGGCACACCCAAGACTATATACAGCACAAGCAGACACAGACTGCAGACTGCAGCTCAGGCAGGGCAGAGCAGAGCAGAGGCAGAGTGAGGCATAAACACTGATATTCCCCATCTCACATGGGCCTGCGTGCCTCCAGATGGGGGCATGATATGTCGCCTAACCAGTCAATCTTCACCCAACGACCCGCAGAGCATGCACAGAATAGACTATATGCCTAGTACAACGGTAACAAACCCCCCTGGGACCACCCCAGCTGCGGGCGATGCACCCGAGTTTGGCAGAGAACCATGACAGGATCCATCCCCATCATGCCTTCTTACCCGGTGTGTGTTCCAGTGTAGCAATCGGCCCCAAAGAGGCATGGCCCAGCGCGACGGGTCTCTGGCCCCCCCATGCCAGAACTGACTCGAGCCGTTGGAACGAGCGTCTCCATGGGGCCACTCACACCCGCCATGCCCGCCTAGGCCGCCATGCCCGCCTCACCCGCCAGCCGGACAAATTATTCGAGCGGCTTGGCACCGTTGGCTCGCGGGCTGTCCGGCTGGCTGGCGGGGGGGGGGGAGCACTTGTCTCTGAATGCTGGGCTGGGCTGGGCCTCGCCTAACAAGTCCTGCACGGTGTTGGCTGAGATGTGTGCCTGGCCCGAGACTGACGCTTCTATTTTGGTCGTGTCATTTACTATGGTTCAGCGGACCCCAAAGTCTGTCCACAATGGGTATGGCGAAGAGTGATTCACTTATGCCTTGGTAAAGCTGCACGTCTTGGGTTTAACTTGAGAAGATAGATATTGGATGACGGGGGAAATGGAAACCAGCTAATCACTCACTTGCAGTGTGACGAGTCAAAGGGCTGGGCGTGGACAGGGGGACGAATAACTCGAAATAGACTACTGTCCCTCTCGTAATTCTGGTTCTGGTAACAAGGTAATATAGTTGGTGTGAAGATCACACATAGAGTATAATTATAGATGCCATATATTACATGTCATCTATCCGCCCACGTGGGAGGGAATGCACCTGCGGCTGCGGCTAGATTGTCCTCTTTTGGCGAATGTCCACCCCGATGCCATACCAGTAATCGCACCTCGCCATCAGATCGGAGCCCGCCAAGCTCTCCATGCTTGTCACGCCACCCGTGTCAAACAGAATCCGCTGCTGGGCGTTGTCGTCCCACACCTGCCACTCGGCCGTCCCATTCAGCCGGTACGTGTTCGGATCATACGACCTGATAAAACTGGTCCAATATGCCTGCACCACCGGCACCGCGTGCGCGTTCGTCCCGTTGGCGTAGTAGCTGAGCGGCGATTTGTTATTGGTGTTGAGCGGGCCAAAAATAGCATTCAGCTCGACCGTGTGCGGCACGCCCTCGCCCGCCGCGATCTGCGCCGGGTCCTCGACATTCCACCGGTAGTGCCAGCTCTGCGGGACGCCGTAGTCGGCATAGGCGGCGGTGACGTACAGCCCGGGGCACATGTACCTCATCTCGCCGTACGTGTCCGCCGCCTGGCGCCAGTAGCAGCCGACGTTGGGGCACGTGTCGTTCGGGTTGGGATACAGCTGGTTGATGGCCGCGAACTGCTCCAGGGCGACGTAGGGGAACTGGTTCCGGATCCACACGTTGCTCTGCGCCAGTGTCGACGTGTCCTGGGGCGCGAAGGACGTCCCGCCGTTGGTGTCGTCGCCGACTATGATGGGCACCTTGACAAATTTGCCGTCCGCGAAGGCCGTGTACGTCAACTCCCGGATCAGGTCCCCATCGATGACCGGGTTGTACATGTACAGGGGCGCAGACGCAGCGCCAGGATACGGGATGTTGTAGTTCGCGTCCTGGAGTTCCACGGCAGTCTTGGAGCGCAGGCAGGCCAGGGTCTCGTTGGAGCTGCCGACGCACCCCAGCCGCAGCGCAAGGTTGTCGTACTGGTACTGGCTCTCCTCGACCGTGAGGACCGTCGCGAACGAGACCGATTCCGCGGCGGCAGCGTGGAACAGCCCGTCATCGCGCCCTCCGAATGCGGCCAGGTGCAGGCTGATGCTCGCAGCCCCGGCCGAGTTGCCGCCAAGGACGACGTGCCCCGGGTCTCCCCCGAACTGGGCGATGTAGCCCTGCACCCACTCCATGGCCTTGCGCTGGTCGTACAGCCCGTTGTTCAGCTGCAGCTCGTCCCCGTTGGTCAGGAACCCGTACGGGCCCACGCGGTAGTTGACGGTGACCACGATGATGTTGTTCCCAGACGCGTTGACCAGGCCCGTGCCGTTGAGGTTGGCATTGGAGTTGTCGTTGAAGCCACCCCCCTGGATGAAGAAGAAGACGGGCAGCCTGGACGCCGTGGTTGCGTTGCTGGGCGCATAGATGTCTAGGAACAGGCAGTCCTCCGAGGTGTCGGTTGCATTCGACGGCTTGCCGGTGCCGAGACAAACCTTAGCATGCTGGAGCCGCGTATGTCAGTCCCTTGTGTGTGTGTGTGTGTGTGTGTGTGTGTGTGTGTCCGCGTCCATTGAGAAACCAGTGGCTTCACACCACCACCCTCACGAGGCAGACAGACATACCGTGTTAGCCGGCTGTGGTGTGCTGACCACCGCGGGGTCTTGGGGTCGCGCGAAGCGAAGGTCCCCGAGAGGAGGCGCTGCGAAACGAAGGCCGAGCCATTCAGTGACTCCCGTGCTCGCCTGAGCCGTGCCTATATAAGTCGAATAGTCGAGACTGACAGTCACGTCGACTGCTCGTGCCGGCGAGGGCGCGCTGGCGAGGAGGGCCAGCACCACCGCCGAGGCGGACGAGGAACTAGGAAATCTGACCATCGTGGGCCAGAGGGCAGGACGAGGAGGAGCAGCAGAGACGGATGGCAGCTCGAGGGACAAGACCTGACCTGATCCAGCACTCATGCGCCTCCGGGCCCAGCTGGCCCCTCAGGAGGCCAGCACTTATTATATACACGACGTGCATGAGGCCATGACGACGACAATGACCCTCCCCACATTCTGCACGGTGATAGCTGCACCGAGACAGCAAATTTCCAGGGCCCGTCCGCGGCGTGAACGAGGCAACCGGGCCGACTTTAATTGCTCTCAAATTGGAAGAGCTCGGTCCCACAGCACCTGCTAACCTGCACGTTAGCTTAGCGAGTCAACAGTCACCGTGTGCCGGGATGAACTGGTGTTTCCCTCGCAATGGACAGCCCATGCTGGCCTGCCGGGCGGGGCAGTTCTGTGATGACCGTGCCCCCGGTTGGGCAGCCTTGCTCAGGGCATGCACATCATGTGGCCCGGTGTGGGGAGGAGTTCCCATCCTCCCATGGGGTCCCCAGATACCCAGATGTGACCTCGGCAGTCGTCCGTTGCAGCTAATCACAAGGCCACATGGCGGACTCTGGGGCACGCGGCCGGTTGCTACAGCACGGTCAATTGGTGCTGCTCTACCATGTTTTGACGCTCCAACGAGGGGCTCAAGATCATGGTCTCCATGACCACCTGAGTAGGCACCATGTACGGTATTCGTGGTGGATGCGGCACTTGGAGCAGGAACCCCTCCCGGGCAGTCCAACACAGGTCATCAGATCTCCCTACCTACCCAGTATGGACAGGACAGCAAGAAATTGCCGCATGTGGTGCCGGCGCTACGGGCGGAGACACAGCTTGTTGTTCGCGCTTCTTTTTTGGCCTTAGCCAGCCCCATGGGCCGGGCACAAAAGTACACACACACAGAGTCTGGGAGTACGACCTGCAACTCGGCTGAGGTACTGTACATGCATGCATGCTGTGTACTGCTGCGGTGAACACCAAATGTGTGCCCACCCGTCGGCCATGTTCGTGCGCCCGAACGGGTCCCAGAGGCGGCTTCCGGTTGGCTGCGGGGTCTCACCGTTCCTGTTGATCACCGCAAGCTTATTGCTTGTTCCTCAGGGCCAGCTCCGCGGCCAAGCTTCACTTGCGGGCTTGGCTCTTCTGGGAGTAGTCATGTCTCCTGCGAGTGCCCCACCTTTCGGGCCCTGGCCCACTGTACTGCAGTCCGGGGACCTCGGAATCGAGTTGTTTGCCATGGCGCGAAATCAGTTGTCGCTTTTGCATCGGACTCGACCGATCAAGAGACCCAAGCTGCTGGGTTCGTTATAAGTCATTCCACAGTAGAGTGTCCAGGGCGGGACTGCTCCAGGACGAATGCTTTTTTTTTTTTAAAAAAAAAAAAAGGAATAATGTTCTACCGATCCAAGAAGTGAGAATTGGGCGTTGTTTGCGGGCGTCGCATTTTCTTTCCTACCAAGATGGGCAGGGAACGATAGTTGGATCCTACTCCCCGACAACAATGCAGTAATAAGCCTTTCATTTCAACCGATCCTTACCCGGCAGAGACAATACGACTTGGTTCAGCCCAACATCAGGACGGACATGATTGGTGTCCATTGGACATGGAACGAGTTTCCGCGTAAAGGGCCATTGTTGCGTTCTCCCAGGTGTGACAGAACAGAGGGCAAGGGCACCTGCGCAGCATCTGCCCGGCTTTCCCGCCCCACACCTTCAATGAGATTGTAATGCTACCCGACAATCATGCACTGTGGCACTTGGTTCGTAGCTGCCTCAGTCGGCTATTGGAAGCGGACGAGTTCATTTCATAGCATACTAGTTACTTACCCAGCTTGTACTCTACGAAACAGAGCCGACCTCACGAGGTCAGATCATGCAGCAGCAGGACTGGGAAGGGAGGTGAGAAGGGAGGTATCGAGCAAGAAGATCTCGGCGACTTTTGTATGTGGCCTTGTATCCGGGGACGAGAACAGGCGGGTGAAGAGGGGAACGCTCAGGGGCGTATCGGTATGTCCTGACGGCGAGTATGAGGCGGGGTCAGCAGCAACAATGCTAGTGAGAGCCTGGCAGCCACTAACCTTTATGAGCACGAGTGCCACGTTATACCCAGGTAGCTTGAGCCAAGCTTGAAACCGTGAGGGCAGGCTGAGCCTCGCCAGATTGCCGATGCGAAACTTCAAACGGGTCACAGAGTTGAGACGAATCCGACCCAGCTTCGTCCAAAGACGCAGTGTCTCGATTTGGATGCCCAGTGAGATGGCCTTACAGGGCAGGGCAGGGCCGTTGAAGGGACGGACAGAGACGTGTCACTTGCATATTTGGGAGGGTCCATTAATCACAATGTCGATCGATCGAATAGATCTGGGAACTGGGGAAGCCTCGGAATCTGTTGGCGGAGGATCGATTCCATGCCACCGGTATCACTTGGCCAAAGATCAAGACCAAATAAAAATCAAAGAATAAGGGGGAAAAGAAGAAGAAGAAAAAGAAAAGCCATACATCTACCGGTATAATGCAGGCACAGAGATGATTGGGCAAGACCAGGATACTCCACACATCCAAGACAGAAACCAAGCCGATTCGTAGGCGTCGTAGGGTGCCGTGTCACACTGACCAAGACGCTGGGATCGCCTTAGCGACATCTGTGCGTGCTGCAGTGTTCCCTGAACTGGCTCAGGCCGTAACCTTAGTGGTTGTGATTCCGACACGCTCAACTCGCATCGAACACAGTAGATACGATACAGCTCCGTACATGCATGCTTGCATCGCTGACTCCCTGCCTCCCTCCCTGGCTACTACTAGGCCTGCTTTGGGAATTGCTCCACCCGGCAGACGAGGAGTTCCCAAGGGTTTGTGAGATCTCCACCCGGTCTCTGCTTCCGCCTCCTTGGCATTGACACGGATCGTTTAACATCGACTCGGCCTCTTGCATGCTGGTTTCCAACACCCAGTGCTCCTGCAGACAGTGATCGTGAGGGAGACGTCGCACAAGGACCCTCATACTCCCTCGTGCATATACCTCAGCGCATTGCCCGGCCATCCAATGTCCATATACTGCCGGCCAGAGACGACATAACTCAGATAACCCACCCAATTCAGCTTCTTGATCATCCAATTGAACCAATTCCACCCAGTCCGCATTGGACCATCGAGCACATAAAACCGACAAGATTCGGCCCAGAAGCAGCCCAGGCGGCGATATATATTCGAGATGGTGTATTGCGGGAAGCCCTCTATGGGGTGTAGGACGTGTAGGGCCAGGAGAATAAAGGTACGGTGCAGTTCGCTCCCCTGCCTCCCCTCGGCGTCTCTTTTTCCTTGGTGATGCACTCATCGTCGGCCTGAGAAAGGCATTGGTTGACCTTGGCATCACCCCCCAGTGCGACGAGACCCGGCCTGTGTGTAACCAATGCATCAAATCGCGGCGTCACTGCTCCGGCTACCGCTCCGACTTCGACATCCTCCACCGGGACGAGACACAAGCAACAGCTGCACGAGCAAAGAAGGCAGCGGCCAAGAAGGCGGCCAAGAGGGCTGCCGAGGACGGGGGCATCATCATCACATTCGACCCGACCCCGGAATCAAATAAGGGGGCCAGCAGCAGCAGCAAGAACCCGTCCATGCTCCACGCCGGTTCCTCGTCACATTCCTCCTCGCCAACGCCTTCACCTACGACTTCCGGACCAGGCCCTTCATCGACGACGACGACGACGACGACAACAACACATACCTCGCCCCTCGAGTTGTCGTTCCCGGTAGCTGCTCCCGCCGTGCCTCTTGACCAACGCGCAAGCCACTTCTTCGCGTGGAACTTCATCATGGTCCCCGGCCAGCAAGGCAAGAACGCGGGTCACCTCGAATATCTCCTGCCCTTGCTCAACTCCCAGACGCGGCCCGACAGCGCCTTCCAGCTCGCCTACAGCGCCGTGGCCCTGGCCGCCATGGGCAACCGCTTCAAGGGGGACTCGACCGACCTGGTGGAGCTGTCCTTCATGCAGCACTCGCGGGCGCTGGTTGCGATCCACCGGGCGCTCAAGGACCCGGCCGAGAGCAAGCACGACGGCACGCTCGCGACGGTGCTCCTGCTCTCGCTGTTCGAGAAGATCACGGCGGCCAAGGAGGTCGGCCTGCTCGCGTGGCGCACCCACATCGAGGGCGCCATGCACCTGGTTCGGTCCCGCGGCCGCGAGATGGTGCAGAACAAGGACTCGGTCCTCCTGTTCAACGCCGTGCGCCTGCAGATCATCGCCCGCACCCTGTCGTCGGGCACGTCGTCGGTCATGGGCGTCAACTGGTGGCTCCCCGAGTCCGTGGCGGCCGACTCCATCGGCGCCCGCTACCAGCGCTTCGCGCTCGAGGTCAGCGACCTGCGGGCCGAGGTGACGCGCCTGATGGCCACCCTGTCCCGCAACGACCAGGGCCTGGAGCTTATGCTCGAGATGCTCCGCAAGGTGCAGGACCTCGACCTCCAGATGGCCAACTTCCTGCACAACCTGCCCGCCGAGCACCAGGTCACGCCCCTGTGCTGGGAGGACAAGGTCCTCGGGGACGGCGAGGCCCGCCACGCGCCCATCTACCCCGGGCGTGTCGACGCCTACTCGGACCTCGTCGTCGCCAGCATATGGAACGCCACGCGCGCGACCCGCATCATCCTCATGTCGCTGCTCATCCGCGTCGCCGCCTGGATCTGCAGCCCGGCCGACTTCCGCTCCACCCCCGAGTACGCCACCGCCGTGCGGACCTGCAAGGCCAACATCGCCGACATCATCTCGTCGGTGCCGTACATGCTCAGCATGCACCAGAAGGACGCCCAGCAGCGCCCCAGCGCGCCGGGGGCCAGCGGCTTCGCCTGCGGGACTGACGAGCAGAGCAAGATGCTGGGCGGGCTCATGGTGGCCTGGCCGCTGAGCACGGTCAGGACCTGCGATTACACCATGGATGAGCAGCGCGAGTGGGCTGTCGGCCGGTTGAACTTTATCGCGAGTGAGCTTGGCATCAAGTACGCCAGCAGTCTGGCTGCCGTAAGTGTCCCCTAACCATTAATCACTGCTGCGAAATCTGCCCCCCAGCTTATACTTACATGCTCATCTAGGCCAAAATCCGCTTCCCGTCCATGCTCATCCGCCGGGACGGGCTCATGCCGACCAAGGACCCTCTCATGGATATCAAGCAGACACTGTCTACCAATGTTGCCGTGAGATAGACACCACGTACGAATCTCACGTCCGCGGAAGGCAAGCTACCAGATACTCTGCCTCGCGTGGGTAGTGTTAAGGCGTCTCCGCCCACCAAAGCCACCTCCACCAAGGCAGAGTGAACCTCGTTCACAAGCATTGGATGCCGGCATTACTTGGCTATGTTCTTGATTCCCCGCGCACGTCTCTTAGGCACGGGCATCTTGAATCATTTGTTATTCTTTCTTATTTTTTGACCCGCGACACGGACGGACGGCGCTTCGTGAAAAGGGTTGGTTGGCGTTGGGGGGCAGAACATTGAGCCGTGTCGCAGATACCCGTGTTATTAGACTACGGTGGAGTACAGGCGCCCTTGTCGTGGCGATCTCATGCTGTCACTTCTTTTCTGGTTGATATTTTAACCTAGGCCTCACTGGCAGTGTCACGTCTGACAAAAAAAAGGGGGGGGGGGACATCGGAAGCAGCTGTTCCGTCGTGAATAACGTGCTGCTATCAAAGGCGTGACAGGGCCAGCATATGTCAATATCGTCCGAGGCCGCACGCCCACAGCATTTTCATGCTTCAAACCTTTTCAATTGTACAATCATTATTTGAGTAATGCATTCCTCCGTAGGTACCTAGATGGGTAGGGTACTGTGTCCATAGTGACCACCTTTCCAATTCAATTGATTCGTACAAACGAAACATGATGCCGTGTCGTCGAGCAAGCCAGTAAGGTAAATCCGCAATGGCATCTCGGAATAGATGAGAATACATGTGTTATTGAAGATCAAAAAGGGCATCTTGATGCCAGAGAAAAACATCTACCCGCTGTAGGGCCATGAAAACTGTACCTTCCCAGGAGGGATCCTGGCATCCACCCCCTGGGATGGTCCAATTGAAACCAAAGCCAATATTTCTGCAAGATAGCATGCCGCGCTCCTCGTTCGGCACGCGCTGTTGTGGGAAGAGGCGACCGTCCATCTCGAGGTGATTGACTGCTTTATAGTGTACCGTATCTGGTCCGGTACTCTCTCCACTCAGCAGCCCTTGGTTTCGATGCTTTGTAGACCTGGCACGCTTTCGACGGCGTAGGACTGTCTCGTAAGGGTGACAAACCTCGGCGGAGGTGCATCGGGGAGATGTTCTGACAATGCGGATGTGCCGTCAAAGACATATCAAAACAAACGATGACAGCACAGAGGTGGCACACCCGGGCAGGCAGGACTCTTGTAGCCTAGCAGAGATGCATTGCAGTTCGCCCAGTTCCATCAGCACGGCACTCCGAAACAGGTATTGGCGTGATACATTTCTGAAAGCCAGTCCCAGCTCTGCTCAAAGATTTTGACTTTCGCTGCTCGTGATGAGCATGGTAGTTTTGGAATCAGGAGTTGGCAGAAGAAAAGCCGCAATGAGTACGTACCTGGGCTCCCAAGTATCAAGACCGGGGGCTGTTCCTCTCAGAGAGTACGACACATGAGCCTTCAAGATTCATCTGCTCCTCAATTCTAAACATGGTTGAATGAGCAACCTTTACACGCCTACAAATCCTGACTCAATTGATCCCCCAGAAGGGGGTGGGGGGCGGGGGTCCAGGCAAGGCCAGCCACATGGGCAGCCCTCTGGCCTCGCATGCAAACATGTCGTGACGGTATCTTACAAACCTGCGCTCGGCGGTTTCTGTGCACAAGACGCTGCGTATCAATGAGGTTAGCATTGGCCTATGTGTCGCTCAAGATGGGCTACTTCTGGAGTTTCCTTTTGCCCTATACGGAAACATGAAGGCCCGTACAGGCAATTATGCTGCTCTGTGGGTATAGCCTAAGATGTCGATACCATTTTCACATATAGTCTTTGCTTGTCTTTTACGGAATACAAGAGTAGAAATTGAATATGCTGCAGTATCAAGATACACCACCTGCAGTCTGTTTTTCAACCCAGGTGGCCATCAGAAGAGCGAGCGAGCGAGTATTACTACGGAAACTTAGTAACGCCGTCAGTCATGTTTCCTTGATATCGGGCCTTGGTAGCCAGCTGAAACTGAGACGAATTTTTGAGCCTGATCTCTTGACATCCATTTGCATACAGCCTACAATAGTACACTGTAGTAGTAGTACATACTTGTCCATAATCATCTGCCGAGGCGGCACACCCAGATTGCCACCACGAGATCCACTGCTCGATGGCCTGATGGATCATTCGTCATCGAAGCCCCAACAACTTGTTGACTCAGGCTGTGACGAGTCATGTATGGCTTGACTCTGGCAGGGGCCATGTGTGGTTCAGAGTTTCGGCCGCCTACCCTGACAGGACTATCGCTTCTCCAAACAGGGACGAAGGACGACATGACGACGGGTTTGTGTGTCCATGTGAAAAGGCCCGTGGTCTGATACGGGATCTCCAGATGAGGAGAGCTTGAATATCAAGCTCTGCATGCGGTTGGTCCGACCATACGTGAAATGTTCAGTCTGAGCACAGTTACAAAGCAGAAGGGATCATCATACGGGTGGAGCCACGGGCTGCCCAGGCAGAGCACGTCCAACGACCCGCGTTGCCTACATGGTGAGTTGTATCGAGGCACTGTGTCACCGGGAACTGTATAGTATTGTAGACTCTTCAGAATCACGATGTGCAATCAATGGCCGAAGAAACGAGGGCATTGTGTCCATCATACCAAAGCGTTCAATTCTCATCAACGCCTATGCGTTGCCGGCATACTCGTTTGTGCACTATCGCAGGATATCACTACCAAGCACAAGCTCCTCAAGGTCGCTTTTCTCCTCCCACTCCTCCCGCCGGTGTCGTTGAATGACAAAATGACTCGCCACGGGCACGCTGTCGCCGTATTCGCCACTGGTCTCGGCTGAGGCTCCGGCTCCAGCTCCATCGGGGCTTCGCCGCTGGTGGACGGCACCGGGCAGCTCGATCCCGTCGGCCGTCACGTACGCGTTGCCCCCTCCCATCCTGCTCTGACTACCCGTGTACCTGATCACCCCGTCGTGGTCGACCGTCTGGGTCAGCTGCGCGTAGCCGCTGCCAGTGGTCCCTCCTGTGCCCCCGCTGCCCTTTCCCAGCGCGTCGGCGTTGTTGCCATTCCCGCCCTCGAACAGGCCCCCGGTCGGCACCCCGATGCGTGCGTTGCGGTGGGCCCTGGTCATCTCGACGAGCGAGTTCAGGATGCTGAACTCCAGCTTGAGCTTGACGCTGTAGACCATGCCCTTGTATGCCGTCTGTATGACATACAACCCCGCGTATTCCAGGGCCAGGATCGTGATGTCCAGGACGACGACCATGACGTTGATCTTGATGAGGTGCCCGAGGAAACGTCTTGCGGGGGCGGAGCCTTTCGGGGAGGACGATGATGCCCGTGATTTGTCTCTGAGAAGCCTCGTGGTGGCGACAATATATATGGCGGATATGGCGAGTTCCTGAAGAAAGAAGATGGTGACATGGATCCGCTCCATGATAGCATAGGGCTCCAGCCATCGATCCGGATGCGAAGAGTTTGACCCGTAGAGCACGACCGAGGTAGGAACGTGCCCGATGATGGCGTTAATGACTATGCAGACCAGCGTTGTCCTCAGTATCCGCTTGTCCCGCACCAGCAGATGCATCCTGCTGAAGAGCACCATGGACTGGCCCGTCACCATACATATCCAGCCGACGACGATGAAGGTGCCGTAGACGAATCCGTTCCGAATAAAGCTGAGGTCCTTTGTCAGGAAGCCGACCGAGTAGACGGCGATCCCCCACGTCGCTACTACGAAGCTCCAGAAGTAGAGGCCGGTCCGCCGTGGGAAGCAGCTGTAGATGATGACATTCAGCTCGATGAAATTGTAGAAGGCCACGGTGAGGAAGCATTCGACTATCGTGACGGCTGGGCCCGGATTGAGTCCGCCTTTGCTGATCCCAAGGTCTGACAGGGCCATCCGAGCGTGGTGTTGGCCCCCCAAAAGGACGAGGTTTATATCTGGTCCTGAGGCCGGCTGCCCGGAAAGTGTCGACAATGGAAGCCCTCTTCTTCTTCTTCTTCTTCTTCTCGATGACGACCAAGTCAAGTCCAAGCTGTCATGGTGATGCTGCGGCGGCGGCGGCAAGGGCCTCTCTCATATAACTTGGGTCTTGTTTTGAGCGGCCAGACAAATAGAAACCAGTCGAGCGTTTGGTCAACGGAAAGTCGGGTCTGCGCAGAACTTACACAGATGCGCAAGAGCACGCCCTTGTCACTCTGGACTGCTTTACCGCTGCAGGCTGACAGCATGTCCGGCCTTTTACTCAGCCCAAAACAGTCAATCAGATCCGACGAAGGGATCGCTGTGGCACGTTTTAGGCGCATCGGATGCCACGAGCATGACTCGCCTGTCGGGCATTTACCGACGTGCACCATTGCTCTTGGACGATGCCGGCCCAATGCAGTTGCGCTGGCTGGGTATGTGGTATTGGCATGGAATTCGTCGAAACCTTCGGACCTTCCTTGGATTTGTGTGCCGCAAAGGCTTTTTCTGTAGGGGGGCTCCACCAGCCGGGCGGAGTGTCGAATCGCGAACAGCAGCCGCGGGGAGGATCGTCGCGGGCCCGGAGCAGACTTGAACCTTGGGAAGGGGTCATCCTAACCATCGAGCCACTGCCTGCATGCAAGGCCTGCCCCGACGTCCTTGATAGGCTGTCAAGGCTTCGATCGTCCGCTGGGCCCTGAGATCGTGCTCGAGTCGGGCATGTCACCCTCGCTGTGCCTAGATGAGTCGAGGGTACTTGCACCCGCGCGGGAGCTTTCGTCTAATCAATCTACACGTGTGGGCAGTCATGAGGAACCCTGCCCCGTCCGGAACCTATACCCCAAAATAAAGGGCAGGAGAACACATCAACCACAAACAGTGATTATCCCCGGTCCGCTTGGTGGTCTGAACAAGCACGATAGGACACGCGGCTCTTCACCGACTTGTTGCTTTCCTGAGGCCGGATCCAGTTGCATGACCAACCACCACGGTTGTATGAAACTATATGGCCGAAAAGCTCCCGACGTGCCAAGTGGTAAGCAGGCCTGACAAGCAACTATTATCAACCAGGTTCAAAGTAGTATCTACAGCTTGACGTGTAGTCGGATAGGATACATAGATGGCGTCATTTGACATCGCCCACACCGAGAAGATGCACACACACACACACATCGGCTATAGTCTGGAAATAAGGCATGCCCAGTAGGGAGTGCAACATTGGATGGTGGGGGTATTCATGGTATTTATGGTTTTGATAGGTAGTAAATATATACATACGCTGCAGTAAAATACGGCAGGTGTGAACTTTGTTTTGGAAGAGCGTGCACGATCCGAGGCCACTGCAGCCAAACAAACCGTGGGCGGGAATGGGCACGGCAATGCACGCACGCACGCACTTTGTTTCCCCTCAAAAATGGCAAACTCAAAAAAAGATAACACCAGCCTGTCAGAGCAGTCACCGCTCGGGTAACACACCTTGCTTGATGTAACACACACCCCCTTATTCTCTCATCGAGTATTTGCCCTGCAGGCCAAACATGGCACGGGCATGGGCCATAATGATACATAGATATCACATGGCATCGCTCGCTGCACCGTCACGGTCAAAGGCTTATGACGTCGTCTTCGCGGCCCAGCCGAGTCGCTTGGCGCCGCCGTCAAACACCACGAAGGCGGCCTTGAGCGCGATGTCCCCAAAGATGGAGATGCCGATATCCGCATCGGACTGGAGACCGCCGTAGCACGTCTGGTTCGAGGTGTCGACGGGCGACCAGTTGATGAACTTGCCGGGGACGGTGATCTGGCCCTCTCCCACGGCGAAGGTGAAGTCGGGCAGCGTCGCGTCGCACGAGAAGACGTACCCGCCCTCCTGCTCGCTGTCCTGCGCGCCGTCCACCTGGCTGTAGTACGCCGTCACCACCTCGTCCGGGAGCATGAGGAGCGTCGTGCCCGTGTCGGCGATGCCCGTGATGGACGCCGAGGTGAGCGAGACGGCGCGCTTGCTCGCGGCCCCGGCGGTGACGGGCGCGTGCTGGCGCATGGGAGGTACAGACCGGGCCGCCTTCTTGTCCTTGCGGATCAGCTTGCTGAACCATCCGGCCCACACGGAGGTGGTGGAGTCGCTGGAACTGCCCGTCTCGCTCTCCTGCTGCAGGGTGTCAAGCAGGTCGCCGAGGTCGCCGAATCCACCGTCCGAAGATCCAGATCCAGATCCAAAGCCGGAGGAGCCGCTGCTGCCGCCTCCGAAGCCGCCAAAGCCTCCGGTGGGGGCAGAACCAGACCCGGACGAAGTGCCCGTGCTGCCAGTGCTGCCAGTGCTGCCAGTGCTGCCAGTGCCCGTGCTTCCGGTGCCTGTGCTTCCGGTGCTGCCCGTGCCAGAGCTCGAGCTGGCAGAGCCGTCACCCACGGCATAACCCGTGGACTGGAACGACCAGAAGCCCGAGTAGTCAGCGCTGCTGTTGAACAGGTTCACGTAGAAGATGTCGCCCGTGTAGGCGCTGGAGTCGATGTAGCCAAAGTTGTAGCTGCCCTCGGCGTCGTGCTTCAGGTCGGCGGTGAAGACGGGCTGCGACAGCTTGGGCATGGCGTTGTCGAAGAAGGTTTTCTGCGCCTTGGGGGTGACGGTGTTGATGGAGCTGAAGGCCAGGCCCACGAGGCCCGACATGGACGAGTCGGCCGTGAACTCGGACGACACCTGGGTCGCGCTCTCGACGGCCTGGGACGTGACACTCAGGTTGCCGATGGTCACCAGGTCGGTGTAGACGTTGCCGCTGGAGGACGACCCGTCACCGTAGCTGATCTTCCAGGTGGAGCCGTCCATCTTGGAGGCAGTGGAGCTCTTGCCCGGGGAGTAGATGGCCTGCCCGGAGACGCTTGAGCTCGAGGTCTCGCTGCTGAACACCCACAGGTCCGACGACCCGGTGTCAAAGTCCATTGGCAGGGTCTGGGCCGGCGTGCCGATCTGGATGTTGGCGAGGTACTCGGTGTCATACTGCTCGGGGGATGTGCTGACGGAGCCCTCTGTGGTGGAGCGCTTGGTCGATGCCATGCCAACGCCGGCACGGTGATTCCTCACAATGGTCTTGAGGCGGGTGGGCATCTCCCGGCCATACTTGGCATAGACCTTGGCCAGGGCCATGGCAGGGTGCTTCTTGGAGACGGTGTTGCGCTTCACGGGGACAGAAAGAGTCTGTCCGCCACGGCTCTTGATTGTGTCCATGCGCTGGGGCAGGGCCGAGGCGAGCTCGGCGCTGGCGGCCAGCAGCGCAACCAGGTACGCTCCGAAGGTCTGCATCGTGAGGGAGGAAAAGGATATATGGAGAAGGTCAAAAGGTTGAATGGAACCACCGCCGGGGTGAGGGGCTTCCGGAGGAACTCGGAAGTTGTGAAATAGGAAGAGAGAAGAGGAAGATAGGCAAGTAGCACAGTGGCGCTTGAAGGAGGTAGGAGAATAGAAAGAGGATGCCTGGTCCCGTCCTTACTGCGGATGGCAAAGTGGTGATTAGAAAATGACGATCCAAAAGAGAACTGGATCGAGGTAGCAAGAGACGCCAAGGTGGATATATATATACACATATAAGACGTGAAATTGGGGTGGCAGCAGTTCGCGGCTCGGTGGTTGACGAGATTGTGGGTAGGGGTGTGCGTGCCGATTCCGATTTCATGTACCCCTAGGACCCACGGTAGCTTGGATGGCGGGTACACGGCTTGCCTCGATAGAGAAGATTCCGATGGAAAAGTACGGCCATGGGCTCACCCCAAAGCGGAGGTGGTGTCTCCCTCGGCAGGGGCGACGACGAACCAAGCCATTCTACGTACACCTCAGGCTGTGCCCCGGAACGGCGTGCGGGCTCGTCATTGTTGACGTATTGCAACTTGGGACGAAAAACAATAAGAGGGACAGCTATTGTGTGCCCTTTGGGCGTCCATGCTGAGGGAACCGGCGGCGTTGAGTGGTCGGGGCGAGGACATTAGGGGCCAGGGCTCCCTTCCAATGCGTGAGCGAGGACAGCATACAAAGGCATTGTGGATATTGGCGTTTCTGGCAGCAGCCCTGTTGTTTCCCCCAGGAGCAGTGATCGGCGCCAGGATCTGGTCAAGCTTTTAGGACAAGACGGGCAATCTGGGTGGAGACTTGGAAGCAGATAGACAGCATCTGGAGGGGATCCGTAGGCGGAGCGCGTCGGGCGACATGGGGGAAAAGGAGGCTCCAGGTCCAAAGTTGATGAAATGAAGTCGTATGCTCCCTGTCCAATCCCCACATGGCTGCGCCGACATTCATGCGTGCGGGCTGTCCACCTGTGACGGGTTGGCTGGCAGGCATTGCGGAGGCCGTCCAAAATAGAGTAGGGGGTTCCTCCCATCCAATGACAGCGTGCTCATAGGCTGAAACATGAGACGAACAATACGTACGCGCCAGCGGCAACGGGCAAACGAGAAAGGATGACCCGACGTTGTGCTTTCCCCACCCTTGAAACAAGCCGGGATGTGGATTTCTCCCCGTCAGCTGGGAAATCATCCAACAGTCGCTCTAGTCCAGGTGTGATTGCACCTAATTAGCATCTTCGTCACGAGAACCAATTACTGTCTTACACGCGAGGACCAAAAGAGGGAGGCTCTGCGGGATTTGTCATCTCTTGGTGTAGCTGCCAGCCACCTCCGCAGCGCTTTCAGTTCCTCCCTCGGCCCGTTCCACGGTCTATACACGCATGTGTCTTGGCATACTGCCTTCGTTGCGGCTCCAAGCCATCAACACCCAGGAAATTGCTCCCAAAGTAAGCATGTAATCTAGTCGACTTGGCATTTCAGGGGTGAGTTGGCGTAAACCACCACCAATATCAAATTACAAGCACACTACGTTCTGTGCCCGTCATCTACCTGTCACCGGCTGATCGCACGTGTAATGCCATCACAAGTAAAGCAACAGCGGCGTCATAACACATCGGATATTGACTGCACTTGTCCGCCCTACTGAAGGCCAACCTGCGCTCCATGTTATCGATTTCTGAACACAAGAGGACTAGATATGAATATCACGAGGTTGTGTGGCAGGGTCGCATTATTGAGGCCTCTCACTTGCATAATTTATCCGTACCAGACAAGTCTTTCCTTGGACGGGTGGTTCGGTACCAAAGTGGCCATCCCGTCTTCAGCCTCCCTACAATTACAATACATAGCCTGTCGAGAATCACGTCTGTCAACCAGATATGCCATGCACGACCAGTCAACTTCTAACCCAGACAATTTTGACAAGACCGCCTGGACTGATTATTATTTCGTATTTAATTTGATGTATCTTGTGGGGGCCGTCTCTTGGGATACAGGCCATCATCTCAGAAGTCACAAATGCACATGCGCCGCCTGTGGATTGGCCAACATCGGTGGCCTTGATGGTTCTTTTTCCATCCCGAAGAAGGACAAGCTACAAGCGCAAGAATGGAGATGCAATGCATATTTTGGTCTTGGAGACATTACATACACGCGCATGGAACACACCTTGGCTATGCATAGTCCCTGCGGAAGCCAACTGGTGCTACAACACAATTGAGTCACATATGGACAGCTATTCATAGCCTGACATCAGAAGTTTCAACAGGTAATGTGTATGGACTGACTCCGTCAACAGTAAGACGCATGGGCATTGAGCATTCTGCTGTAGAAACATGTGTGGTCCTCTAAAGACATGACTTCTGATATCATGTATGGTACTTGGGCTTCTTTTCCAATGGTTGCATTGATATAGACCACCAATTCTCCGACTTGACTGGAAGAGTTTATATCACAGACTGTATATAACTCCGGGCAAGTACAGGGGCCAGAGAAACTGCTCACTTCAATAACAGGTGGCTATTATTCCATACTTGCTGGGTACTATGGTCTGAAAACGGGGCTCTCGCGGGAGCAACCCGAGCAATTCAGTGCGCTCCTCACAGGTCGATGATCTGGTCATACCTACAAGGAATAGACAGGTCAGGGGGGTGGGGGCGGGCATGTACCAGGCAGGCACCATATTGCATGGATACCTTGAATTTCGCCGATGAGCATCTCTGCCACATCTTGGTGAACAGCTTCGCATGCACGGTTACACGACTTAGCCTCAACTTGACTTTCTTCCACCGATGATATATCCAGGCAAAATAGATTCAAGACAGCCTACAGACACATAGTCCCTTCTTTCCCCTGCCCCCTGTTAAATTCAGTTGATCGGCGGCCAGTTGTTCCGTGCATGGGAGGCAGGGTTCGTCTCCGGCGGGTGCGCCATGAGTCCGTCTCTCCCATTCTTGACGGAAGTTCCGGCATGCCGGGCTTAGCTGATTCGGTTTAATTGTATCTTAAGGCATTTGCTTTGTTTCGTCCAACGATACTAGATGGGTATCCCACAAGATCTCGGCTCAATTGATAGAGATCAACAAAAGAAAATAAAGCAGGTCAAGCATGCTGGAATTGCATCCCTGCTCAGGAGCCCAAGAACCCCTGCCTGATTCCAATATCTGTGCGCCAAGCAATGAGGCTCTTCGTATCCCGGCCTGTTGTGTCTCCTCCCAATCTTCAAACCCCATTTCCATGTCGTCTTTCAGTTGCCTCGTGTTGTCCCTGTGGCGACATAATTCCCTACGGATCCCGACGACTCTTCAAAGGACATCCGTCTCTCGCGACTGCGAGGTGTCAAGTTCCATCAGTGGGTGGCTTTGCCCAGCTCATATCAGGACTAGTAGGGAGCCGCACATGCACGCTCTCACTTGGCCGAGTTGGGCAGATATCTGGTCATCTAGCATGAGACCTGGTCACACTCCCCCCTCGCGGAAGCAATATGAAACCCCAGACTCTTGCGGATGCTTGGCATCATCTCCATGTCGCACAGACGGTCATGCGCAAATAAATAAAGTGTCCTGCTCATGACCCGTCGGCCGAGGGGCATCCGCGCTGGATATTTCAAGACATGTAACACTTCCTCTCGGTCGACTCTTCAGTCAATCTTCCAATGGTCCACCTCATCCTTGCCCAGGTACAGCTCGATGGCGTAGAGACCCATGGTGGCGGCCACGTTCATCCACTGGCACAGGTTGCCTCCAGCGTCACCTCCCCTAAGAGTCCAGCCGATGCCGTCGCCATCCGTGGCCGCGACCGAAAAGTGCTGCAGCAGGAGGCTCGTGTACACAGCGATAAGGATTGAGGGCGAGAACCAGGACAGGAAGGTCATGAGCTTGCTCGCCGCGTCGGAGGAGTCGTCCAGGTTGGAGGGCTCGTCCATGAGCGCCCGGGCACCCGACTCTCGCACCGCGGGTATGATCCGGGTCGCGCAGTAAAAGACGATGATGCGATAGGTGAGCGAGATGATGACGCTGGGGGTGATGGTCTGGAAGGCAGCCCACACGAAGGTCAGGGAGGAGCTGATGGCGTCGGGAAGCTGGCCCAGCATGTGGAGGAGGGTCGAGTAGGATGCCATGATGATCGGCGGCAGGGGAGGAAACTCGGGCTGCGCAGCCGCGGCGTGTTCCCCGGCCATCGCTTGCGCCGCCGCTCCGTCGGGCGAAGGGAGGTAGTCGGTGAAGATCTGGTATATGCAGAGGACGACGTATGCAAACAGTAGGGAGGATTCAACGGGGTTGCCCCTGCCGCTGCCGATACCAAAGGCGCAGAGAAAGACTGCCGAGGTTATTGTCACGCCGATCAGAGTCGCATCCAGGTTGCCGATCTGTGGGAACCTGGCGACGCGCCAGAGGAAGTAGACTGCGGTGGCCATGATGGAGCCGGAGAAGACAACCAGCACAATCTGTGGAGGAGGAACATTTGGTCAGCGGGGGATGATCGAGCTTGGCCGCCGTCGTTGGCTGTGTCAACTTACTATCCAGGTATCGCTCCGCCCCCTGTTGACGAGCCATCGTGTGATCTGGCCAGCGGCCTGGATGACCAACAGGCTACAGAAGCCCTCGAGCAACTGGAAGACAGGGCTCGAGTAGCTCAGGCCCTTGTCCCACCCTCCCAGAGTCAGGTGCTCCAGCATACCGCCCTGACCGAAGAACCACTCATGCCAGCTTTCGGTATATTTGGCGGCGGGCCGGATGTGACCAAGGGTCCTCGAAACCCAGTCCGTGGAGCCAGCATCGACGGAGAAACGGCTGAGCGACCAGATGAGGAGGCCCGGAATGACGACCCACTGCAAAGTGCCGAGGATATTGGTCAAGGTCCACCGCAGCCGTGAGTCTTTTGGGGTTATGGCGTTGACGAAGCTGTAAAGGAAGTAGAAGAGGAAGATGGACAGGCTGTAGGCCAGGCCAGAGTCGCGACCGCCGACATCGAATGCGATGGGTATCGAGAGGATGATGGACAGCAGATAGACTGCGCCAGAAAGTATCTTGAAAATAGCCCACATCTCGAAATGGGGCGCGTGCGAGGCGGACGCGAGTCGGCGGTGGTAGTAGTAGCGGACGACGAGGAGGAGGGGGGAGCGGGGCCGGAGTGGCTTGTTGAGCTCGAGGCCGTTGCTCGGTCGGTCCAGGAGACGCGCCGAGCTGGCGGCTTCGAGATGGGGTTGATGAGGCTACCGTCGATAGACAAAGAGGCGTATCGATGGGCGCCTGGAGAGCTTTAGAGGTCGCAGTGGTAGGCCACCGCGTGACGTCTGTGCCCCCGTGATTGGCTGCTGCGAAGGGAGGAGCAGGGAGCTATGGCGGGCGTCGCGGCAGCTCCGAGGTAGGACAACGATAGCAGCTCGGATTATCGGTCGAGAGAGAGGCGAGGCGCGAGGCTGCGGAGGGAGGGACAGGAGAGGAGCGGGTCGTGAGTGGGAGATCAGCCTTGAGAATGCATCTGCGGCAGGGAGTGAATGCGCTCGTCGACACCGCCGTGCTCGAGGAAGTGCTCGCTCGTGGTTTCTCGTATCGCTCGTTGCTCTGAAGCTGACAGACCCGAAGACTGCGACGGTTGCGGCAGGGTCGTGCAGTGCCTTGTCGTGTCGCGTCGCGTCGTGGAGTGATGTGCTCGTGGGTCGCCCGTCTCTGACTTTGCCTGACTTGGTTCCTTCACGTCAGTCGACCTGGTTGCGCAGGCGTGGTCGTGGGCGTGGGCGTGGGCGTGGGCTTGTGCATGTGACAAGGGTCCAGCGACCGGCCAAGACGATGGATGGGTTTTTTTCACCGTCGAGGGGAGGGGTAGGGGTAAGGGGGCAGGGCGGCCGGGTTTTCTCCGCTGAAAGGGTTCGGCAGAGGGACGGGCGGCGGGCGACAAAAGATGTGATGATGGAACAGGCAATGTGGGTTGACGGAGGGAAAGAGGACAGACAGACAGGAAGAAGCCAGAAGAGCTCACTCACAAATTCACAATGTGCAGTGAGTGGGTGACTGTACGAAGATGTCACCAATATCCGCTGGTCCTGTCATTAGCTGGCCGTGGGCCTTGGAAGTTGGACAGGCCCGTCCCAGCCCACGCCAGTCAAGTGCGAGAGCCGGGGCTCCAAATTGACCTCTAGCAGGCTGTCTGTCCTCTTGAGAAGTGCCCAGGCCAGAGCTTGGGTGGTGCAATCTCCCGCCGTCTTTGAGCACAGGTGCCGGGGGCGGGCTGGCGCAGCCTTGATGAGCTGCAGCGCGTTGCTATCTTCCAAGGTTGCTCTTATCCTCACGTGCGCCTGCCCGCCATTCCAGCTCACTCTGGGCCTAGACCGGTTCACCACGGGCAGGTACCTACGTATCCGCCGAGGGACCGACCGCGTCAACGCCGTCTCTACTGCCAATTTTAAACCCAAGCCGGTGACAAGATAAATCTTGACTCTTTTTTGCCTAAATCGAAAGCCCACCATCAGCCATCCTGGGCAGTGGACAGTCGTGCACTCCTCGCGTCACGCGCCGGAAGCAACCGCTTTCTCTGCTCAAGACTTAGACCGTGTCGCGTGCCCTGTGTGTACACATGCCGTTTCTGTGCGTGTTGCATCCGACACCTGCATCAATTGTGTAGACTAACGTGTGATGCGACTCCGGGGCAAGATAACGAACTACCGCTACAGATCGCGCCATCCTCATTAGGCATGGCATGGCGAGCTCATCGGGCAGCGAACATTCAAACGTGCTGGGTAACGTCGGAACTGACGCCGGCCATTCAGGCCATTCAGGCCATAGAGCTTGACCGCCAGTCATCGATGAGTGAGCGAGTGGAACTGCTACGTTCGGGCTTCGCTGACGTCGACAGCATCACCCATCTTTCAATGGCCTACAGCATTGTTTTCAGTCTCCTTTGGCACATACTAAATATTCTACTCTATACCTAGTAGTCTATAGGTATTTCTCTGCAAAGCCCAGTCCGCCCAGCGCTTCCTGGTCGACCTGGGATGCAGGGGTTTCAATCTGTGTCCAGCCCACTGTCGATCTCAGAAGATAATGAGCCTCTACATGTGTTAGGGAGATAGTATAAGAGACTCGACATTTGACAAGACCCCTAGCTTCGGGACAGGATCTTGTCTAGCACGGCCGCCAGTTTGCCCTCGCAGTCCTCGACCACCTTTTGGCTTCTCCATGCAACAAACCGGTCCGGCCGCACCAGGAGACACCCCGAGTCCTCCACGCCCCTCCTCTCATACCACTCGCGATACACGTCCTGCCAGTCAAGGCCGAACCCGATCTTGTGCGTGTTGATCGGAATCCCTGTCCTCTGCGAGATCTTGCGGGCCGCCTCCACCCAGCCCTCGCCCCCGTAGCCCGTCAGCAGACAGAAGGCCCCCTTCCCAGCCAGGTCGTGTGTCGAGATTGCCCTCCTCCTCAGCGGCGTGTCTAGCCAGGCATGTGGGAGCCGAGTCCCCGGGTACGTCGATACATGTGGGTCCGAGATTCGATCAAAGCCCTCCGCCACCACCCTCGGCCCCGGCTCGTCGTCGAGGTACACGGCAGACGACTCGTACCATTGGTTCATGCACAGCCCGAGGCTTTTGCCCTCTCCCATCTTCTTCTCCATGGCGTCGTGTAGTAGTCGACGCTGGGCCTCTCCCTCCGGCGAAGCCTCGGTCAGGAGGCCGTGGACCCGCTTGCGCTCCTCCGGTGTCTCGGCCATCATCCCGAGTGCCACCCACACATTTAGGTGCATAAGCAGGCATTGGTTGGCCTCCCTGACCAGCTGAGCGCCCACGGGCTGCCGCTCTGTGTTGTACGTCTTGAGGAGCCCCGGCCCCGCGAGACCCTTGGCGACGAATGCGGCCTTCCAGCCCAGGTTGTACCCGTCCTGCACGCAAGTGTTGCTTCCCAGGCCATACGCGGGGGGGTGTCGGTGTGCCGCATCGCCCAGAAGGAACACGTTCTCCTCGGGTATGTAATCCTCTGCCACTGTCTCCCTGACAACCCACGGGTCAAGCCGCTGGACTTTGACCTCTATGCCCTTGGTCAGCGGGTTGTCGTCCAGGCCGACCTTTTCGCGCACCCACGCGAGGAGCTCTGGGTCTTCCGGGCTGACGCCCTTGAACGGGTCTTGGTCGGCCGTGATGCCCGGAAAGAAGGTGACCATCATCCACTCGCGGAAGGGGCGGATCATCCGTACGATGGGCCCATTGCCGAACCGCGAGTTGGCGGCTGGGTTGACGATGGTGTGCAGCTGCGCATGCTTCCCCTCCATCAGGTGGGACAGGTCGGCCTTGAACAAGATGTTGCACGCGATCCCCTGCGAAGGTTGCGATGCCAGTGTGGCACTCGTAGACTTCGCGACCTGGCTGCGGCCCCCGTCGGCGCCGAAGAGGAACTTGGTCCGGATGCGATAGGTGTCGTCGCGAATAAGGTCCTTCACCGTGCAGACCCACTCTCCGGTCGCAGTGTCCTTCTCTGCGGAGACGAGCTGCGTCGAGAAGCGGACTGGGAACCCGTGGTGCGAGGCGTGCTTGACCAGGATCGGGTCAAGGTATGTCTGCGGGAGGTCGACCCACCTGGACGGCGTGTACTTCTTCACGTTCATGGCGTTTTCGTGGACGCCCTCCCAGTGCTCCACCTTCCCCAGCTCCTCGCCTAGAAGACTGCGGGCGTATCGAAACGCTCCGATCATCTCGGGCGGCAGAGACAGCCTCATGGCGTCGTCTTCTACCGAGATGTCACGGAGGCACTCCAGCGTAAACGGATTGACGAGGTGAGCCCTGGGCGTGTCTGCCGTGCCAGAAGCACCAGCAATCATCAGTCCCTTCAAGCCTGTGCGTGCCGTTAGCAACTACTATCCGACCGGGGAGCTTTCCGGGAACCTTGGTCATACGCACCATTCTGCCCGAGGAAACTTGCAAGAGCTGCTCCTGCTGGACCTGCGCCCACCACGAGAAATTCTGTCTTGACTTCAGATGACATGGTGGCAGAGCATGGATGGAAGTGTGGCTGCGGCATTCGGAAGCAGTCGGCTACCTCTAATCTGGAGGTGTACTTGGCAGGAGTGAGAAGAGGACTTGAATGGTGAGCAGATATCACGACGAGGCTGGGCTTTTTATCTCCTTTTCTCTCCGCCCCCAGCGGCTGTTTGTTCCACGACGCCGTCGCTGATCCACAAATAACTTTTGAGGGAACCCTATAATTTGTCCCTTCGCGCGAATGCCACGACTGTCTGGCCAGATCGCTCAAGTCGAGGCGACAAGCTAGTCCTCGCAGGGCGCATCTTCTGCACAAGGCTCGAAGGAACTGATTGTTGGCCGCACGAAGGCAGGCTACCGCAATAGTGCTGACAAGGCGGGAAGCTATTCCTTGTCACCATCAGCACTGACCGATCAGCCTCTGACAGCCCACCGTTGAGCTGGTCCATGGGGAAATGGTGTCCTGGAATCTTGCACTTCTGTTCCCTTCCGACCAGGCCGACCCGCGCGGGCCACTCCACTGTGGGCAAGCTCCTCGGCTCGCGCAGATCCGCTGCAGCGGAAGCCCTGCCGTGGGGGCCGGGTGCCCCGACCGTGTAACATCGGCGAGAACCTGAAAGCGACCGTGGCCAACGTTGCTTTTTGCAAGCATGTCAAAGCACGATTCCCCAAGACGAAGTAGCCTTCTTGTTTCACGCCCAGGTCGCATCCAAGCTGGGGCACTCGTGCATAATCAAAGTTCCTCCCCGCCGTACTCCACAAGGCTCTGGCATGAGGTCTGCGGCACCAGTCCCGCGCGGTTCGGTCGAATCCATGAGACGTAAAATACTCTGTAGTTAACAAGTCGCCTTGTTGGACTTTATCGGCAACTCGGCAGCATAATAGAGCATTCAGGCCTGCCGGTGCCTATCATAGGGCACACAACTGCATTTTAGATGGACATGCGACTTGGTCAGTCTCCTTGATGCATTCAGCGCGTAAGCAAGACTCGTCGAGATATCTGGCTTTTCTGCATTCGATGCATGTGTTACATCAACATCCATCGACTATCTTCTGTAGATCTTGCCAACCCGCACAGCTGCCGCACTTGTCTCTGGGGTGGCACCCTAGGAAAACATATCTCTGATCCTCTGCAAGATACAATTTCAACTGTGCGGCTGTTCGCTGAGCAGTGGCAGTCACTTCACACCACCATCCGTCGCCGCCGGCCGTCAACGATTGCGGTCCTGCATGTAAGCTAACCTTCGTGCTCGAGTTCCGCTATTCATTTTCAGCCGATTTCAAATTATTTGCGAGATAATTAATGATGCACTGACTCATATTGATGCGTCTGTGTAATGCTCAGGGGCAGAGGAAGTTCGTGGATCATTATTGTAATAGCACTGGAGCACGGTTTCGCAATGCTGCACGCCCCTGCCATGCCTTCTTCTGCCACTATTCTAAGCGACTAGTTCCCCTTTACAATTTTTAGAAACCGGGGACTGTTTAAACCTGACGTGCCGACTGGAGCAGCCCTCCAAGCAAGCCTGGTCAGGAACGGAGGCGAGAACGATGAGCTCAAGTATTTAGCCGCCTCGCGAGTTCCGTTCAACAAGAAGATGACAAGCTAGAGGAAATTATGTCTTCTCGAATCAGCTTGTTTGTGTCTATGTAAGTTTCATCTTGGCAACCGTGGGGTCATTACAGCGCGGGGTCTGTGTCTCATGTAATTACGGACTCAGCCTGAGTATGGTTGGGTTGTTGGCAGTGCCAGGGATTTAGCCGACTAGGTTCTTTGCAAAGCAGTTTGCACATACGGAGCTGCTCAGATTGAGCTTCCCAGTCTCGTCGCACTCGGCGTTTTTGGACTGAACGGAAGTTTGTCAAGCCGTGTTTGAGTCCAGACTACAATCTTTTGTTCAGCTGTTCAAAGACGAGTCCTCCTGCGTGAGTGAAATGGCTATGAAGGCTGGGGCCCTATTGTTTGAACTGGCCGAAAGACCGCCGTCATGCCGGCTTTTCATTCTGCCCTACCTTGTGGTCCTGGCCGCGTCTTTGTATAGGCATTATTCATATGCATGGCGGTAGTAACACCCCAAATGAAAATGCTATTATGAAGACGCAGTGACAAAAAGAACCGATAATTAACCAGACAATGTCTTTTGTGGGCTCTCAACCTGGTTAGTCGTACCTTACGTCCGTAATTACTACCTATATAATTACTAAATAACTTACTGGACGTTACTAGCAACATTGCCACCGCACAATCAACTGTTGGGCGAAAATATCTGATATTCAATATCATTCATCGACTGGTATCGCCGAAATCCCTATCTGATGATGCTCGATCACTCTACTAACCCCGGACCAGGTTCAACCTCTTCGGGTTCTGGTTTGGGTCTGCCCGATGAGTTACGTCAGTGGGCGTTCGAGCAGATCATGCCACTTGATCAATCTATCGACCCGTCGATTCTTCAGCTCGGGTCGAGTCAGCTTGGCCAGGAGGGTCACCCTTCTTTCCCGGATGTTATAATCGATGGCAACAGTGCGTTGGAAGCTTCTTCCTTGCCCTTTTCTTATTTCTCTCCAGTCCACTCTTGGTCTGATTTTCCAGATATGCAAGAGCCCATGGGCATCCCTGACGACTCATTTGGCGTGGCAGTGGCTCATGCATTCATGGGAGTGGAAATCGACGAAGGACTCTTTGACAGCCCAGAAGCTGGAGAATTGGCGACTTTCGACGATTTTTTTGCTGATGCTCCACAGGGTCTAGAACACATGGACATCGACGAGCCCTTTGTTGGCACTGCAGGAATCCCGGAATCTATGGAGACCGACGAGGAGCTTTTTAACCGTCCGGAAATCCGAGAACTGGTGAACATCCACGATGATTGTTTCGACACGCCAGAGACACCGGAATCGATGCAAATCGACGTGGAAGAGCCGGAAATAGTTTCCGACTATACTCCTCCATCGCCCGCGCCTTCTTCTCCGCTCTCGTCTGCACCACCGTCTCCTGTACCTCATCACCCAGAATCTGATAATGGGGTGTACCTTGTGGAAAGGATTATTCAGGCGTGGGGTTCCGGACACCGTCGTCAATACCTCATCAGGTGGGAAGGTTGGGGTCCAGAATTCGACACCTGGGAGCCAGCTCTCAACGTCTCAGCAGAGCTCAGGGCGCAGTTTGAAAGGTCGTATCGCCGACGTAGATATCATAGGCGGTGGCGGTAGGTATCAGTAGAAGGAGAGATAAGTTTCTCTTTTTATTTCCTTTCTCCGATCGGCATGGATTGCTTTTGAGTAAGATCTAACAGGAGCCTTTAATGGTGGAGTTTCTCACGGGTCTACGCTGGTGTTTCTGCCTTCCCAGATTGTATAATGAATGTATGTTTTACTACCCAAGTTTTTGATCGATTCGTTCTCTCACCGGTTCACGGAATGTGCTAATTATTAATAAAATGGATATTCGCACAGAAGAAAACGGATGGCACACAGATAACTCCCTGCCGCCAAAGTTGCAGCCAATCAGAGCATCTCAAGCCTACTAGTAACTCGCACACCCACGCCCAATTTGCTCACCTTCTCATGGAATAACCTCATTGATGATAAGTGGTTTCGTTCTTAACCGCATACATACGTAGCTGTATGTGGTCCCTTCATACAGTGGTAAATGCTCAAGACCCAGCGTTAGATAAAAACACAATACCGATAACAGTAGTTAGTCCATTGATGATAAGTTCCTATGGGATAACTTTCTGTGGCTGGCTGAGGTGGAGACACCCATTGGAGAAGAATCCTCTCTATTTTGTTTTCAGACTTAACGGATGATGTTGGACCAAGTACGCAGAACAAAGAGGCTGGCGTCTTTAACATTGGATCATGCTTTGGGTCTCATCAGCATGGCCCTTTGGTGCGACTTCAACCAACGAGTTGCAACCTGCGTCATTATCCAACAGCTTCACTACAAAACAATGGAACTGGTTGTGGGGGTATCTAAGGGATTTGCGTGAATATGCCGAGAGGCTTTTGGAAGTACCAACTTATTCTGGGAAGCCAGCACAAGGATGGTCACGAGTCTTTAGTGAACATCGCTTTCATTGATACCGCAAAGTCATCCTTTCACGTCACTCCAGACACAACGAGTGGCAACTTTACAACAGTCACAGCCATTCAGCTGTCACCCATGTAAAGACCGTATGGTACATGTTGGCTTATTTCACAGCTTTATCATTGATCAGGGGTGACAGCACTGCATTATGGATATGAGACGATCCTCAAGTCCCTCACAGGGCATATGATAACGAGTGAATGGAAGCAATGCTCATCACTCAGAACCTGCTGTTGGGAAACCAACTTGTTGGATGTCTGCAGTGATTGTTTCCTAGATTTAGTATATAAGCCCCCCTTTTCTCTCTTCTAGCAGCTTGATTCAAGGCAAATGCCAGAACCACCACAAGAAACAAAACCATTCACCAATACAACGAACTTGCATCAACGACACGCAGTGTTCAGACCAAGAAACACACAAGGACAACGCTACCCTTTGCAACGAAAACATGGCGCCCAAGTTTTCTAAGTATCAGGAAGTCATCTACCAGGCGGCTGACAATAAGTACAAGGGCAAGGTCGAGGAGTATCATGAGATATCCGGCCGGTCTGGCAGCTACTACGAGTATGATGTCAAGTTGACTCACAAGCAGGGGTTGGTAACTAGGGTGTAAATTGCTACTCAGTGCCCTCACGAATAGTGGATTGGCTGCTAAAATTTGCTAGAACTTCGGTTACCACGAATTCAGAGACCCAGGGCTGGGAGGACATTACGCACAAGACCGTGGAGAAGGTCTCGGAGGGCAGCTTGAGCAAGGCTTGATCCTTCAAGTGCAACCATGCAAGCAGTACAAGAGGCTTGGTGGCCGAGAGAATGAGTTGAGTGTCACAGAAGGAGGCTTACATTTGGCGAGGGATGATGCTTGAGCAGAAGACAGTATCAATGCGATGAACTCTTTTGATGATGATCAGAGTGCATGTTGGAACTTGAAGTGTGCCCACCTCCACAGCCCATTGACATGCATGACAAAGCCATACTCCGCCACTAACATGGCTGTTATCACATACAGAGCACTTGCATACGTAGATGGGTATAGGCTACTTGCCAAAGTGGGTTGGAGGGGACCTGAGGTATGGCTGGAATGGTCTATAGGTTCACAGATGTAGCTCCCAATTGTCCTCAGTGTCTCACAACGACAGCCAATGACCTCGGGATCTCTGATGATTTCAGGTTATGGCGGTGCAGGCGGACCCTGGACTGAAGCTGAAGCAGCCCTACCAGCAGGGCAGACACCTCTTTTATTGCGACAGGCTTACTCTCAGGCTGGAGTCCAACGTGCTATGAACACAGCTATCCTGCTTCTTTCTTTCCGCAGTTGCTGCCGCCATGACCACCACAGTCCAGGTCAGCTTTCGTAGGCCCACGTCCGCATAGCCCCTGGCCGGAAAGGACTGGGTTTCCTACACAACAGTTATGTAGACTTCTGTGTCTGGACTGTATTTCAGGGGGGATTTTGATATGTTCTCCGTGGGACACCAGCACAAGCCTTCACGACCTTGCTGAACACAGAGTCTGGGTGTCTCCAGGGATGTACAATAGTTGGGAAAAAGGTCAAATTTGCCTCATATGTAGACGTAAATAGGCCACGTTGCCTCGTGTCTGTTGATCGCCCAAAAATGAGGTTTCGTCCTGGAACTTATCGCAAGTAGGCTTGCCACAACCTGAAAAAGCAGGACACAAACTCTGGTTGCCTGTATCTTTTTACCACAGTACCATTTTCTACAAATACGCGTGCCACCAGCCAGAATTGACCGTCTTCCAGTACAGTCAATCTCTTTTGCACCCTCCCTAGTGCGCCATCAACTTTGTCATGTCGACACTGCAGCACTTCCATCGCTTTCGCGATCTCCCCCGCGAGCTCCAGCTCCACATCTGGGAGCTTTACGAGTCCACGCAGCCGCATCATCGGCACTATTTCCGCAGGATGGTGTATTGGTCTGGCCATCTGTACGCATGCGCCGACCAATACACGGACCGGCGCATTTCCAACATCGCAAATGCAGGTGATGCGGATCAGACGCAAGTTCCCGACGCAGCCATCACCCCCAAGACCAAGATTCAGCTTCCGAGCACCGGCAGCCTGGACCAGAACTATGTTGGCGACTTGTTATACCCCTGCGCAGCAACATTCGGTTGCATCCAGACGCCCACGAGAATGGACGGTCCTGTTTATATCTGGGTCAACTTCAAGAACGACATTTTTTGTTTCACCAATGGCAGTGATTGGAGACTCGGAGGAGAAAACAATATCCTTCAATACCTTCCGGGACCGACCGGCCCATTTCCCTCGGCCTCTGGATCCCAGTCACCAACAATATCTCACTGGTTTTTTCAAATCCAGAGGCTTGTGCTCATCAAGTCTGCTACCATTCAAAGACTGGGCCCCTTCGACCGACAAGTTCTTGGGGTGCATCCCAGCCTCAGGGAACTTACCATCGTCGTTGTTCTCGGCCATTCAAGTTTCCATTGCAGTCACCTTGCTCTCGGAACACAAATACGACCCGGCAACTCCGGCGTTATCGAGCGACTCCCCTTGAGAACGTTTACAGCGCTACGGAAGGCAGTGACGAGATCATGTGCCTGCGATCGGCCGATGAAGTGCCTCGGTGAACTGGAACAATTGAGGCGGGACCTTGTCGACCTATTCGAAAACCGAACAAACACCGCGCCTCCGGTCGATGTTGGCATCGAGGTGGAAATCTACTGGACTGAACGACCAGACGTCGAGTTTCTGGTTGGGGGCGCCGAGTCTTCATGAGCCTACAGTCTCGAGCGAGCAGCGCGTCTCGGGTCGCCTGGTTAGTGACCCGGTGCCTTGCAGATGTCCTGGAGAAGCTGCTGGGCTAGCTATGAATGCTGTCGCTGCCGTATCACTACGGCACAAACAGGATATTGAGGAGCTGTTATGGACAGCAGAGTTTGGGACAGACGACTACAAATGTAGTGAGCGACTGTACGAGATCTGAAGAGGTGGGCTGTGGGCTGCAGAGCGCAAGTTTGCTGTTTGCGAACGCATGAATGGGTCGGAGCACATTCTTACTCTAGACAAGATCTCACCGACGCATTATTTCTCCCACCACGGCGCAAGTCTTCAAGGCACCGTGAGAAAAGCTAGTTATTCACGGCCCGCACCAGGCTATTCAGTCATGGAGGATTGAGACTTTATCTGGCCAAGTCGAGGATCATCCACTGAACGAAAGAACTCTGGATGGACACAAAAGCTGTCATTTGGAATGTCGCGTGATATTGAGTGAGAAGAGATACGCCAGACCATCTAGCGTCCTGGTATAGTCGAAGCAAGGCCGTTCACAACGTAATCTCTTCCGGCGGGAGGGCGGGCACCCAAGACGGCCATCAGACTATCTGGAACCCACCGAGAACTGCGTTACATGTGTAGCCAGCGGTCCACGAGAGATGAACATTTTGAGTCATAACTACTTGTCCAGAACCTAATCAGAACCAGGCCGCGCTCTCCAAGTCGATTCTTTCTTTACTATTGGCACCCAAGGCTTGGCCATGGGTGCTCCCTAAATATTTCGCAACGCAGCTCATAACCGCCATGTCCGTGCTGTCCTTGTGAGTATATCCCAGCCTCGCCATTCGCCTTCGGTGACAAGGGTATTATTCTCAGTGACCAAATTGGCGAAAACCCGGTCCCGTTGAGAGAGCACCAGACTGCCCAAGATGAAACGAATCCAGCCTCGCAACCCCCACAGAGCCGACCAAGGCGGCCGGCCGTCCGGATAGAAAGCCACGGCGAGGGGTGTTCAGGCGTCCACTTCCATGGTAGCATCCACCTCGGCGGCAAGATCCGCCTGCGCGTTGCGCGCCACCAGGATGATCTCGGCCCACCTGCGCACGACGGCGACGACGGTCCTCCGTTCCTCCCCCCTCAGGTTCCGCAGCGGGCGCTGCGCGGCCCTCCTCAGGCTCGCGGCCATGGTCAGGCGCTTCCTCGCCTCGGGCACGGCCGGCAGGGCCGAGCCCGGGCCGAGCGCGTAGTCGAGGCCCGGCGCGACGAGTTCGTCCGCCAGCAATCCCACCAGGTACACGAGGCCGGCGGTGATGACGCGCGCGGACCCCGCGAACTCGGCGGTGTAGGCCCCGAAGCCCTGGAGCAGCGCGGCCAGGAAGTTCTGGCCGTCGACCCTGGCGGCGGCGGCGGCGAAGACGTCGAGCCTCTGCGTGAGCGTGTCTAGCTTGGAGCATGTGGAGATGAGGCGCTCCCGGAGCGGTGTCATGATTTTCTGGTGCACAGTCCTTCTGTCGTTTTCCTTTGAGAGGAGGGAGTACATTGCGATAAGCGCCTGGGCGTACTGTGTGGAGTATCTCAGATTCCGTTCAACGACCATTAGATCGTCCCTGACAACGGTGGTGGCAGCTTGGTTAACTACAAATCAAGGTTAACACGTTTGGTCTCCAAGAGGTGTGGGACTCGGGTGTGTTTCGGGGAACTCGTCCTTACACGCAGCCGTTGCCGTCGCCTGGGCATCGGCCGTGAGCCTTCCGGCTATGCTGTCTGCGAGCCAGCCATCTATCGCGGAGCCCAATTCCCCGATGTCGGCAAGGGACTTGTCCAGCGAGGTGTTTATCCTTGCGTATGTTCTCCCCCACGTCCTGGCCTCGAACCCGAGTCGGTGTTCTAAGAGCCTTCCGATGACGAGTTCCTCTGTTTCTTGCCATAGCCATTGGGCCACGAGGTTCTGCTTCATGTGGTATCTATGGAAGACAGCATGTCAGTACTTTTCCGAAGCCGTTCTTGAAAATGCCGTTTCGTCTCGTGACGATTGCTGTGACTGGAAAGCCTCGAGGTCGACTGGGACAAGTTGTGCAGTTTTGTCCGCAGCTGGTGGAACTAACGCGAAGTCAAGTAACTCACAGCCGTGGGTATGCCTCCGTCTGGATAAAACTGAAATCGTCCACGCCCAGCTCACTTCGCAAAAAGGATCCCTTGATACGCCTCTCCATTGTCGGCATGACCAGCAGAGCGTTAGGCGACGGGCTGAGCTTTAATGCCTGGTGGCCAAACCTTGAGAACTGGCCTTGCCACCATGCCTCTTGCAAGAAACCATGGTAAAACTCAACCTCGACGGGCCTCCACTGGTCCCACACGGGAGCAGGCGGGTTCAACAAATAGCCGCTGTAACCTCCGCTTGCATACCGAGCATAATCCGACCTATTGACCCCATGGTACTGCAAGTCTGGAGCCTTGTGACTCCAGGGCCAGGAGCAGGCCAGAACGTAGGACCGCAAATAGGTACCATCCGGTGGGGAGCTAAAGAGCGGTCCAAGAGCCAATATGTCACCCCAGACCTGCGCTCGAGGCGTGAGCTTTCTGACACTACGAAGGGCAGAGAAAGAGATCAAGGATGGAAAAGACGCACCTGAGCCTCGAAGTCTTTGCCTTCTTCATTCTGCGGGCCTTCTTCGAAACTGTGAATTGTCGACTTAGCGAAGCACACTCGAGCAGGGAAGGCAAAGGACCAGTCGACCAAGGGAAAACAAGTGGTTGTGGCAAGTATCAAGCCTCTCCAGCCTCCAGCGTGCAAGGAAGGGAAGGGCCGGGCCGACTCACAAGTACCCAGTAGGCACCCGTTCTTTGCCGTACATTTGGACAGCCAGCGGACGGAATCGCGCCGTCATTTCTGCGGTTATCCCAAGGTCTCTGGCGGCTGGCAAGGTCCTCAGAGTGGCCTGTGTCTCCCGCAGCAGGAGTTCATGTGCATCTTGGGATACGTCTTGGCTTAGCCCGCGGTCGTCAAGGCCGTCCATGATCCACTGCGGACGTATGTGCGCGTCTGGGGCTCGAGGGGGCTCACTCACAACGACAAGCATGCTGCGGGCCGGTGCGTGTCTGTCAGCACATGACCTCGGGGCCGGACGGAGCACAAAGTGAACTACTCACGGCCATCTCGTGGACTATAATGTCTGCCAAAATAATCGTGGCCGCAGTGTGCACCTCGGGGAATTCCGCGGTCAGCAGCGGCCATATAATCGAGGGCGCGACTAGGTCGCCGCCGGTCAGCCTCGGCACAATAGTTGCTCTCGACGACTCGGAAGAAGACCGATCCACCAGGATGGTTCAACAAAGATGCGCGGGTGAGATGGCTGGATGTCGTTCGAGCCCAGCCGGCCGACTCGGCCTTGGCCAAATCCGTCTGCATTAATGCAAGCTGCGAATTCTCATGTATTCTCATGACTTACTGACGATTACAATACGCGGCTCTCGCGGTCCACGTAGGAATGCACCTTCCCCTAGCACGGTGGGTTGACGGGTGGTAAATCCGTAGTCTTGATTATCTTCATCTTTTTTCCAGGCACTGACACTGAAACGAAGATCTTGGTGTGGGAACATACATGTCAGCCAGCTTAATTTATTCGGGCTTAGCAATGGGTGCGCCGGCTTACACTGGTCCAGAATCGCCAAGGTCGTGTCCCTGGACCGAAATCCCAGCTGCCGAAGCTCTGCTGCTGCTGCATACATTCCTGGCTTGTTCTCATCCAGCCATACCGACCGGAATGGGGCTCCGGCCTCTTCCCTGGCGGCATCTGTGCGGCCGTCTACTTCTTCAGGTACGGGCCGAAGATGGTACAAGCTCAGGATTGCGTTCCTGCGCCATCGTGTAAGCATGTGAGCAGGGAGTCCTTTCGGTATTTGGGGGCATGGATATTGAGGTACAGTCCTCTTTCTTTCTCACCAGAATGGGTGGTTTGAGGCGAGGATCCTCCCTGCATATTGAAGCGCTGGCTGAATAACCGCCCATATTCTGTCGTCCTTGGGGGTGGCAGGGACTATGTTAGAGACAGACAGAGACACTGCATTGGCTGGAGGAGACAGGCACAACACATTCGACTTACACCAGTGCTATAGGTGCCCTCTTGGTCTCCAAACCTCCAGCGAACATTGGGGATGGCATCAGGGAAGATGTCGGGGTCTAGGTCCACCCACTTATCCCTGGTTAGAAAGCTAGGAAGCATTAGTATTTCGATCCTCCTGACGGGCTGGCTGTGATGCACTCACGGGTGCAAGTCTCCCTCAATCACAAGTCCGCTGAAGCGGTGGTTCGGAATATACGACCCTGAGGCTATCATCTAGAAATGTTCAAAGTTAGCAGGTGGTAGAATGCTGTCTTCAGCATTATTACTGCCATGAAGAAGTAGATAGAGACCTCTTGAGTTGTCGGCCCAGCGAAAACATATGACTGCCAGCTTTCTTCCTCTGTCCACGTCGACTTGAAGGACTTGGGGTCTGCCGTGGGCTCCCTTGGGTTATTCCTCGGGCTCATTAGAGATCGACCGACAGGTGGGTTCTCTGGCAGATCATCTCTGAGATAGATGCCAAAGCGGCTATATGACCAAACAATTAGCAACGGTAGTTAACCAACTGCGGGATCACGGATCAAGCGATTTGTGTACGAGACTGCGTAGAGACTGCGTACCGAGCAAAGTCTGTCGGATTCTTGTCCGCGTCCACTGGCAGGATCGCAGGACGCATGCACTGGGCAGTCTGGTAATAGACGCGCCTTCGCTTTTTTCCTGAGTCCTTGAACTGAAAATCGGGAGACCATTGCGGATGCGTCCATTCTGGGATGTAACGTGTATGATTCGGCGTATCTTCCCATTCACCGTATTGGCGATGGGGGCTCAAGGGTGTTTCTTCTGTTTCTTTTGCTTGTTCTGGCTGTCCTGGCTGTCCTGGCCGTCCTGGTTGTCCTGGCCGGGCCGCATGCGCCGCTTGTTCTGCTCGTGCTCTTGCTACCTGTTCTGCAAATATATTTCTCTTCGGCCCTGGTGCTTCTTGCGCTGGTTGTCCTGCTTGTCCTGTTTTCCCTAGTGCGGCCTGTGCTTTGGCGACCTGTTCTGCAAATATATTGGTCTTTTGCCCTGGTGCTTCTTGCGTCGCCTGTGTTCCCTGTGCACCCTCCGCCGCCGGCGCCATCTGCTCTGCAAATATATCCGTATTCTGCCCTTCCGCCATCTCGTGGAAAAGGAAGAAGAAGAAAAAAGGAAAAAAAAATCAAAAAAAAGGTTCGAGTTGACGAGGCGGAGCTAGTACGAGATATCGGTGACCGGAACTTCTGGGCCCTCAACTGTCGTGTCCTATCAGCACTCGTTGAGATGATATCCAATTCAGTGATCGCAATGCTGCGACGACGGAGGGGGGGCATACCTAGATAATGCTAAATCGAGGGCGGCGCTGAAATGCCGACTTGGGTACAAAGGAATTCTACAACACACATGCACACTACTCCCACTCTCACATACACACACTCTGCGATGCCGTTTCCGTTGTGCTTTGTTCAGTAGTTTTCACCACAACAGCTATTTACCGGTGCTATGGTGTGTGTGTGCCCCGCGTAACGCGCAATTACCAGGCGTGTCTTGTTCCCGGCAAGCCTAATTCCCAACCAAGTGAGACCCTGTTGCCATGCAATTACTGCCCATTCCCTTCCATCCCATACCATGCATAACCCCCATGCCTTAAAATGCCAGCCAGCCTCGGCTCAGAAAGACCCTGAATTCTTCTAGTGCCAACATCATCTTTGCCAGCTACCTACAAAATGGGAGCCTTCAAAACTAGTAAAACGCGGATGCCAGGTATTCCAGTCTTGGCACGAGGGTGAGTGAAATGGAGAACCTCGACAAGGGAAAACTTTAATATAAATGTACATGTGAAAGCACGAGGCTACATGTTTGTGCCTGCAGAGTAAGCCTGTGCAGAGATACCAGAGCCGGAACACTCAGTCCTCGTCGCAGTGCAAGGGCGCATATTGCGAAAGCGTTCGACCACGACAAGACCGGCATTCAGTCTTTGCGCGTCTTCCGTGTGCTAGGAGACGGCGAGTTGTCTGGCTCGGTCTCAGTGGTCGTAGCAGGGCTTGGTTTTGCCAGGCTCCTCGGCGACGGAGAGCGGCCTAGGCTGGCAAGGTCAGCCATCTGCATGCTCCTCCTCAGCTTGAGCTTAGGCGGCGTCCTCTTGGGCGGACTTGCGCAAGAACTTAGCCTCGGGTCGTCCCTCTTTATGGGATCTGCGTAACCACCGGTATGCAGAGCAGGCGACGAACGGGCAGAAGCTGACGTAGACGACACCTTCACGGGACTCAGGCTGTCCCTGAGCTTCAACTTTGTCGGTGTGTGCCTCTTGCGGCTTGATTTAGGCGACGGCTGTGTGGTGAGGTGCCCATTATCCGACGCATTGGAAGGATATGTCCTGCCTGGGGTTGAATTAGTCGAGTTGGAGCGAAAAGGAGATGGGGTAGGCGTTGCCCATTTCTCTGGGCTTTTGTTCTGCGCCGTGGACGTCCGAGAGGGTGACGGTTCTTTAGCGGGACTCGCGCTCAGCCTCGATGTGGGAGTTGTGACGCCATTGCGTCCTCTGGGCGGCGACGACCTTGTCTCCGCGACTGTCTTAGGTCTCTCACGCTGTTGTTCTCTCTTCTTCCTTGGCGTGGAGTGTGAGGACACGGCGCGCCGAGCATGGTGGGTCTGGGGCGGCCGGCGGCTCGCATCAAGTTGTGCCTTCAATCTCGAGCCGGTCAGGCTGAGGCTGGCCGTAGTTGGGCTGCTAATCATCGCATCGACACCCCCAGCGAGAAACAATTGGGCGCTGCTAATCCCTGCAACAGTCTCACCGGGCTCTCGATCGTATGTCCGTCGAATATCAGGCCCGGAGGGTGCCTCGTTCCGGCTGGGCTGCGGTTCTCCTCGATCAGAGCGGCCGTTCTAGGACCACTTTCCAGATTCATCAGTTCTAGCGGAGCTGCTGCCGTTCACATAGCGCAACTCGGAGCTGGGCACCCTGCTGGCCCGCCTTTTGATACCGCCGCTCGGCCTGTCCCGTTCAACGGCAGGTGACGACGGTGGATACAACGATCCACTAGAGCTTTCGCTGCCGCCACTCCCACTCCTCGCACCGACAACATAGGAGCCTCTCCTCCCGGCAGCCGCTCCCGAGTTCTCCTTGTTACTCAGCGAGCTGTCAGACCTGCCGTGGTGAAGACTCGGCCCACCAGACGTGCTCGGGCGTGCGTACGAGACCGAGCCCCTAGGTAGTCTACTCCTCCCCGCCGCGTTGGCATCGCCGGATACACGCCGTGGCGTCGAGATGGCCGGGCTCATAAGCCCTCCCTCTGCTCCCCGGCTCCGGGGCCTTGCAAACATGGCATCTTGCTCGTGCACCAGACTTGTCTGAGAACGGCGAGGGGTGTGGGCAATCTGCTGGATCACACTTGCCGAACCTGTGTGCCGTAGTTGGGGTGTCTGCGTGGGCGTCCTCGGCGGCGCGCCAGGGGCAGTCGTTGCGTGGGTCAGACTAGGAGGCGTGGCATAGCTTGTCATTCTCCTGGATCCGCCAGACCTGGAGCGCCCACTGCCGCCGTTCTGTGAGCCGGTACCTAGGCTCTTGGTTTCGAAATACTCTCCCTCGATGTGGCTCTTGGAGATCTCGTGCGCGAGGTTGCGCACCAGCAAGGCTGGGTCCTTCTCGAGCATTTGTATGTTCTCGAAGAGCGTCTGCAACTCTGCGCCGCCGCCCACAGAGCTGACACCCAGGTCCGGCTCGCAGCTGTCCATGATGGTGCGGACGAGACGGAGGAGGTTGAGCCGCACGACCGGCTTCTTGTGGCCCAGCTTTGTAGCAATGCCCCTGTACATCTCGGGCTTGCCCAATGACGCCGCCAGGGTAGGGCTCAGGCGGAAGACCTTGAGCAAAGGCTCAAGGAGAGTAGCATCGAAAGCAGCGAAGGCGTTGGCCTTTGAACTATCGAAGCAGGCCACGATGGCGGGAGGAAAGTTACCGCCCAGCAGATGGCTTTCCACCTTGGCTGTTTCCTCTTGCAGCCAGACAAGGATGGCATCAAGCGCCGTGGTCTGCCAATACTGGTCCGCGAGCAGAGAGACGTAGAAGTCTAGACCCTTGTTCTGCCATAGATATCGACGACCTTTGCTTCCCGAGTGAGCCATGTCGCAAAGTATTGGCAAGGCAAACTCCTTGGGCGGGCGGTCGATTTTCATAATCTTCAACAGCAATGGGATGATACCATGGACCGCTGCGTATTCTTGTCGCTCCTTGCTGAGACGACACAGGTTGAACATGGTGTTCAGGACCTGGTTGGAGATCTCCCTGAAATGTCGTGTGTTCTTCTTCAAGCTGTGTCCAAGGAGGTCTATCAGATAGTCGATTGCGTCTGCAGAGTGAAGCACCTCAACGGTAGTTGGAAGGCTGGAGAGGTTCTTGATGAACTTGAGCATGGTGATCTGGTGGGTAGGTGTCATAGTCTCGAGGTCTTTCAATACGGTCTTGAGGACCGCGCGGTCAGCAATCAGCTCCTTGACCTCGTAGTCCGCCTGGGAGAACATGTAGAAGAGGTTGACGACCCGCCCTTCGACAAATTCGGACAGCTCGTCCTTTTCGTCCGCGTCCAACACCCTATGAAGAATCTCGGCCAGTGGGTCAAGCACTTTGGCCTTTGAAAAGAGCCTGCAGAAGTCGTTCCTGGGCGTAGGTCCCTGGAGCTCAAACACTCTCCAGATGCCATTAACGCCGATGAGGACCAGATCCCGGGACATGTCGTAGTCCTCGTCCAGGAAACCAGCAAGGACCGAGATGCCGCCACAGCTGACAAACATCTGCAGCGTGAGGGTTGATGTCTCGTACATTTGCTGGACGAAATCAGCAGTTTCGAGGCGAATCTCATTGGAGAATTGCCGCGCAGCAAACTTTGTGATGATTGGAATGCCACCAACGAAGCACAGATTCTCCTGCAGCTCCCTGTCACGGAATATGATCTGTTGACTGTCAGCAAGTGTTTCGAGAATGCGAGGCTCTGCATGGCTAGACTGACCTTATTTACGACCTTGAGTAGCCACAAGATCATGTCCTGGCGGCCCTTGGCTGTGCTGATGGTGTCCGGCGGCAGAGTGAGCAGCTCCAAGATGGGCAACAGGCCATGTGCGCCGATAATCAAGCCCTTGACATCCTCGTGCTCATGCAGGAGGTAAACCAGCTCCTCGGCAACATCGGAGACGCGCTCCTCGCCTGTGATCTCGGTGCCGACCTTGAGCAGCTGCACAAGCTCCTCCACCCGCTCAGCTAGGCGGGCGTGCCGGTCCCGGGCGATGTTGGCCTCGAGATCCATCTCGTTGTACTCGGGGTCCATCATGGCGAACGGGTCATCCTCATCCTCGTCGTCACCGAGCCAAGAGCTGTTGGACAGCTTGGATAGCAGCATCATGCCACCCGTACCATCCTCGGAGCCTCGGTCGCTGTCTTCCTTCTCTACCAGGGCACTATTAGGACCAAGAATGTCGGAGAAGTCCTCGTCGTCCTCGCCCTCGGCAAACTTCTGGATCTCAATTTGCGACCGTGTCCTCCTCACAGGTGCCTGCTCATCTGTCCCTGGAGGCCGCGAGGGGGTGCGCTGGTGACGCGGACTGTCACTGCCAACGGACGGGGGCACAATATGGATGTTGGGCTGAGAGTGCTGAGTCTTGAGTTCAGGTGGCGGCATCAACTGGGAGTCCTCCTATTGGCAGTGTGAAGCATTAGCAAATGGCCAGCACAGACAAGTTAAGTCTAAGCTCCCGGCCCCTCCTCGGGCGAGATTGTCCCCGGGCAGCACCTTGCTGCTGTGCAGCGCTCACGCATATGCTTACCTTTCTGGGACGATTCGTTTTCTTGTTGAACAGATTGTCCGCCTCAGGGAAGAAGTCCGAAAAGTCCTCGATGGACTGTTCCCGGTAGATGGCCTCCGGCCGCAGGGGCAGCTCGAACTTGCTGCCGAGCGCCGGCTTGGCGGGCTGCTTCTGGATCAGTGGCACGTTCGAGGACGACACCTGCTTGCTCCTGGTCCTCCGATGTCCATGTCCTCCTCCGTGCTGTTGTGGGGTTCTCGACGCCTCGGCAGACTTGCTCGACCTCCTGGGCGTGGGACGGATAGTCTGTTCCTGGGGGTCCTGGTCGAGGAACTGGCGAGAGGAGCCTTTGGCGGATTGCAGGTCGCCCTCGAACTGGTCATCCCAGTTGTTGCTGGCGCTGGCCTCGTCAATGGACGCAAATTGCTTGAGCCTATCGGCGGAGAGCATGCCCCCGAAGTTGTCCTGAGGCTTGAGGTGAGGAAGATGGAGGGCGCTCGGGGAGATGGCAGTCGCAAAGTCGTCATCCCAGTTGTCATCATCGGCAACCTCAGGTGAGCGGAACACGTCCGGGTTGGGCTTGGATTTTGTCATGCCCAGTGGCCTCTTTCCGGGAGTTGCGAGGTTCGAGCGGTGTGGGTCTGCTGCAGCAGCAGTAAACCTGGACATGGGCTGTGCGTGGGCTGCCTGGGCGCTGTTGTCGGAGCCCGTGGAAGCCCTCAGCGCAGGTTCTGAAGACTTGAGGGCCTTGTTCCACTGCTTGACTTCTTCGACGGCCTGGCTGAAATTTGCAGGTCTCTTGGACACAGGTGCATCGCTCCTGCGACAGCCGACAATCCAGGGATGTTTTAAAAGCTTTTTCGCCGACACGCGAAGGTTTGGGTCTTTCTGAAAGCATTGCATCATGAAGTCCCGCGCAGCCTGCGGTAAAGGTCAGTCAAGTCAGTCCAAAAGCTTGCCTGACCATGCCCCAGCATTGGTGTATGAAGACTGACCGCCGAGACACCCTCTGGCAGAGGGGGATGATCGTCGTTGACGATCGCGAACAAGGCCGGCATGGCAGCCAGGTTGTGGTAGGGCGGCCTCCCTTGCAACAGCTCAATGACAGTACAGCCGACGCTCCAGATGTCCGAAGCAGAAGTCGCCCCCGAGAGCTGTATGATTTCAGGGGCCATCCAGTACGGCGTGCCAACCACCTGGGCCTCCTTGTCGGGACCAGCTAGCGTGCTGGTCGAGACGCCAAAGTCGGCCAGCTTGACGGTGCCGTCCTTGGTTGTCAAGATGTTGGCACCCTTGATATCCCTGTGGATAACACCCTGGTCATGGAGATACTGGAGGCCTTGTAGAACCTGTGTCATGTAAACGCCGACGAGGTTCTCGGGGAACTTTCCGTACGCCTTGCATATCGAATGCAAGGACCCGTTCTCGCAGTACCTGCCCAGCAGTCAGCTCCCACTCCCTCCTCCAATCCAAAGCCCTCCCATCCCTTTTGCCTCCGCTCGGGCACAGAAACCCCTTCGCACCTCCATGTGCTAGTCCGACTTACTCGAGGATGATGTTGAGACAGTCCTGGGACTTGACAAAGCCGACGTATTTGACAATGTTGTCATGGTGGAGGTTCTTGAGAAGGTCGATCTCAGCCTGTAAGAGCCCACGCACGTCAGCAATCTCTGCGTCCAGGGACCGGGTGGGCTGTCCCATCTCTGGGTGTGTTCGTGCCAGAGGAGTGGTGGGTAGTTGACCTCTATCATGCGCAGCTCGCTCTTGGGGACGTCTGCGATCTTGATCTGCTTGACGGCGACAGCCTCGCCGGTGCCCCAGTTGAATGCCTTGTATACGGATCCGAAAGCGCCCTTGCCGATGCAATCGCCTAGCCTCTGCAGTTTGGACCGTGTTAGCCAGTCTCCCACACACTCATATCCTGGTCTGTCATACATAGTCCTTCAGGCCAGGGTCCTGCAGAGCCCTCTCGCGCGTATGGCCGCCGCTGGCGTGGACGACGGCATTGGAGCTGCCGGGGTCCCTACGGGGCGTCCTCGCGGAGACGGGAGTCCGGTTGCCTCCTCCTCCTCCGGCGGCATGGTAGGCTCGCTCGGCGGCGTTGGAGCTGCCTGTCCGCATGGCGTCCTCCCAGAAATCCTGTGTAGCCCCTGGTCGGATCAAGGTTCCGTTTCGGTTCCATGCAAGGAGAGGCGGCGGGAGCGATCTGGTCGGTGCGGCCTGTACGGCAGGGCAGCTCCTGTGCCCGCCCTATCGATTGGCTGATTGATTGACCGTTTGACTGACAGACTGATCGATGGATCGGCGCCAGTCCGCTGTTCTTTCCTGCTCCTGGGCAGCTGGACCTCCGGACTGGCCGTGTGGCCTCGCACGGGTTTGCTGGGTGCGGCAGTGAGCTGGCGGGAGCCGCAGCCTCAGATGGGGTTTTTGGTGTATCAATTCTGTTCCGCTGCCTTCTCTCCGGCCCGTGCCTTCGGAACTTCCGTTGTGCTCGGTCTGCTTCTTCTTTTCCTTCTCCTCTCCTTTCTCTTGCGTTCGTTCTCCCGCCTTCCTTCTATTGTGCTTTCCCAAAAAGCCAACGAGATTCGCGGTGGGTCGTTGTCGGGTATGATCTCAGAGCGGGGTGTGATGTGAGGCGCGGGTCGCAGAGGTGCGTGGGGCGCGGGGCGCGGGGCGCGGGGCGCGGTGTCCCGGCATGGGCTGGCCTGGGCTGCGCGTGCCGTACGGTACCGGGAGTGGGTGCGGATGGGCGGTGCTCGTCGGGCAGGTGGGCAGCTCGCTTCGTCGTTCGAGGAACAAGGGACGTTGTTATTGTTGTTGTGGATGGGCAGGGCGAGCTGTCGCCAACAGCAGCGGAGACGGCGGCGGGGTCGTCGATCACGAAAACAACCAAGGTTGACGGCGAGGAGACCAGCGACAGGGACAGCAGCCAAGGTCAATGGCAGCCGTGCTATGCCAGCTGGTTGTGCTGCTGCAGACCTGGAGCTTGTAGCTGGAGCTGGAGGAGCTGCTGCTGCTGCTGCTGCTGCTTCTGCTGTTGCATTGGCATTGCAAGCATGGCCGGGCGAGCAGGTGTGTTGTGTGTCTGTGTGTCCGTATGTCCGTCCGTGTGTCTAATAAGAATGTCTGCGTCCGTGCCTGATGGATGAGTTCGGGATCGAGTCAGAGTCGGAGTCTGAGTCCTTGTTGTCGGTGGGCCCGATCCACCCAAAATTATGGGAGCATTGGGCTTGGGCTGGCTTAGGTTTGGGCTTACTTCTTCTGTGTTTCCTTCTGTGGCCCCCCCTGGCAGCATGGGTTCGTGTTCCATGTTCCGGATGGCCCTCAATGGGCCTTCCCTGCCCCTCCTCTGCTCGAGCTTCCTTCTACTGGATATCTACGTACTTGTGGATGGATCACAGTGAGATTCTATTTTACTTATGCTCTAACTATACTGCCATGCTCATAAATTTTTACCATGGTGTTGACTCCCAGTGAACCTCAGAAACTGGTTCATCAGGCCCAAGGTTTATAGATGCATGTACATCGCTGGATCCCCAGGATGCATAGTCGAGTTGGGCTCTTGCCAATCAATGCCAGACGCAGTTCCGGCCTTAGTGCCACCACCCCTGGCGCTGTCTATGTACCGTTCAGCCTGGCAATTATGGTTGATGTACAATGGGGCGGCCTGAGGTAGCCTCGTGGACAGGCCCCCTCCCTGGGCTTTTTTTTTGGTTGCGAACGATGGCTCGATGGCTCGATTAAACCCGATTGCATGGGATTCTTGATGCGACTATGTATGCTACCTCAGACACTGGTAAGCACGTGTGCTGCTGCAACCGCCACGCTCCCAATACGGTCGATGTTCATCAGAGAACCATGCCACAGGAGACAACGGTCCTGAAACATATCTAGATTGAGGTATAGAGATGCGTACACTGGCACACTGGGTTCCAGGGAGAAGGTCCAATCCAACGACAATACAGATCTTCTGGGACAAGCTACACAGTGACTGTACGTACTGCCCGTCAAGTAACCAGAGTGACAGGAACAAGCGATCATCGTCATAACATCCCATTCCTACAAGTCACGCCCAAGACGAATTTTCCCCCCCTTCCTATCATCCTCATCCTCGTCTGCCTTCGCTGCAGTCCAGCTCATCAGCCGAGAGATCCACATGGCTCCGTCCTGGATGACCCATCAAGCCCACCTTGCCCGGTCAGAAAGTTCTGGACTCTGCATCCCGGATCCCTGGGCGCGCCCGCCGAGCCGCCAGGCTGTTGGTGTCTCTTTTGTCTGGTAACCTAGGATAAGGCTGGATTCAATGGGGAGGCTATTTCTCTTGCTAGGCCATAGGCGAAAGCAGCATTAGGTTGCGAATTGGCACCTAGTATCTGCAGGTGCACGGTAAACCCAGCACTTTGAGACATGGTCTTGGGCGAGTGGACAAGGGCAAACGCTCTGTTCTATTATATGCAGGCTCGCATATCGTGGAAACACACGCACGCTGCATTTCTCACTCCACCGCAACACCCTGCCTCGCGCGTCAACAGGATAAAATGCGCGAGCTTCCCTTTCCTTCTCTAAAGGAATCACGCGTCTGACGCCCGAAGCCGTGATCCAAGCCGTATCCATGACCGCGACCCCTGCTCACCCAGGCTTCCACTCGGTACAGACCAAGATGTTCCTGGCCCATTACCATTATCAGTCTAATAAGGCTGGAAGCCAAAAGCCTCTCCACGTCGATTGGGACACAGTCAATATGCACGTATATTCTTATCCGCCCCTGTCCCCAACCAATCCTTGCCCCTCCCGGCGATTCGCAGGCGGGACCGGCTCACGCACCCTGACACGCTGACACGCGGGCGCGGCGCGCCTCTGCACTAAGAAAGTCTGGCGAGTCGCGGCGCGCCACTCACCCACTCATTCGCTTGCACTGCTGAGAACCAGTCACTCCACGGATACACGCACAATACGAAGTCAATTCCTTATGACGGCTGATGGCGGGGTCTGCCCATCTGCGGGCCGACCAGCATCGCGTCACATATTCGTACAAGTTGAAAGCCAGCGCAAGATGGGCGGCGACTGCTCTCGAGGGAGCTACCAATATCATCAAACCCCCTGGTGGACGAGGTATCGCCTTTTCTGCCAATCGCCAACAGCTTAGACCAATTCACACATTACGCTCTGTCCAGAGGGGCCTCGTATCATCTGGTTTTCCCCTTCCAATTCCGTAAACCGTAACTTCGTAAATTGACTGTGGAGCACAAACCCATCCGTAGACTCAACCAAGAGCTCGGTCATGGTAGTTGTGCAAGCACCCAAATCCGGTGCTTCGCCCTCGGCCCCACGCAAGTTGGCGATCCCTCGCCATCTCCTCAAGAGCCCTCCCTGCCCAGTGTGCGACTGAGCCCCGCTTCGGCCCACCACTCGTCGGGGATGTCCTCGCGCCTGGCAAGGTTCCGTACAATGCGCTGCATGGACTCGACGCCCCCAAATACCTCAATGTCATCGTCATCGCGCTCAGCCATATCTCCGTGAGACCGCCCGAAGCGTCTAAGAATGTTCTCCCGCGCCTCCTCCTCCTCGTCCCCCTCGGTGTCGGAATTGTCACCGCCGGACTCGCATGCATCGGCGAATCCGATCACCTCGGCCGAGTAGGACCCATCGGGCCCGTCGGCAAGGGATGTGCGCGACGAATTGGCGCTGTTGGCGCCAGACGCGGTGCTGGGCTGAGAAGTCGCTGCCGACGTGGACGCGAACGACGTACCCACGCTGGGCGGCTGGGGGTCAGGGGTGATGGAGCTGAGGAGCGTGTCCCAGACACCGTCGCCCTCGGGACTAAGGCTCCTGTTACGGTCACCCAGTCCGTCGAAGCGGGCCTCAAGCGTGGCATCGCCAGGGGTTGAGCGCCTTGCGCGGGCTTCACGCCCTTCGCGCATGGCCGACAGCTCCTGGGCCCTGAGTGTGTGCCTCATCACGATAAGCCGCTCGTTCTGACGATGCAGAAAGTCTGTTCGAGCTCTGGCATCCCTGTCGCTTCTTGGTCTTGCAACAGACTCACGAACGAAGCTGGTCGGCCGCTGGGTAAGAAAGGTTAGAGAAGATGCACGACTCGAAAGATAGCAGGAACGGTCGGTGCAAGCGTGGCATAATGAAGGGCATGCGCTCTTCGTTGAGCGAGGCGCCCTGGGGTTCAAAGCAGGTGTGTGTTGGTGAGAACAAGACCGCTTACCTGGTTGAACTCGTCTCCCTCCAAAAGGAGAGGCTCATCGTCGGGAGAGGCAGAGGCACGTTCTCGGTCGTCGGCAGCAGGGGGGGTCTCATCCCAGTCTTGGCCACCTCTGGAGCTCGTGTCGGCGTACAGTCTGGCCATGTGCTGCCCGAAGTATCGCACGACTTCCTGGCTCATAGGACCATTGCGGGTGATGACCTCGCGCAGGACTGGTTCACGCCGGCCAGTATGGTCCTGGGTGGTGCTGTCCCGCACCAGGTACAGGGGGTCGGACGCGCCTGGTCTACGGGTCGCAGACCGCGAAGCCGCGTGAGGCTCAGCAGCGGCAGGCTCGACGTTGTCCCATGGAGTCCATGGTGACTCGGCAGAGGGTGGCGAAATAATGCGAGCGCGGGGACCAGGACCGGTGCGACGGCTGTAGTAATGTGCACTTGTCGAGGCAGATCGAGAACTGGGATCGTTGAGGCTTCGACGAGGGCGACGTATGGTGGACCGAGCGCGAGTTGGAGGATCCTTGGGAACCTTGGCCTTGAGATCGGACTCGACAGGCGCACGATACAGACTGGAGAGTGGAAGGGCAAAGTCAGCAGAAGCGCAGAGCAGTAGAGATGATTGCAGATGCGGTAATGATCGCCGACAACCAGCGTTGCCCGCATTCGCGATGCGGCTGGCCTGATTTCGATGCGTGCATGGGGTGGCGCGTGGTGGATTGCTGCTAGGGCGGCCGAGCGCAACGGGTCCGCGTCGCCGGGCGGATCCCGCTCAGGAGTTGCGGTGGCAAGCAAGGTGTAACGGTGGTGATACTAATAGAGGAGGGTGGTTGTTATACTCACGGCAAACCCATGGTGACGATGGCGGATGACTGTTGTCGATGTTGGTTCGGCTCCGAGATCCAAGGGTAAAGGGTAAGGCTGCCCGAGCGTCCAGTCCAAGGGGCTGCGAGGAAAAAAGGTAAGGGGGGTAAAAATCAGGGCGAACCAGCGTCGAAACGCGCCACGAGAAGAACAAGGTGCAGCAGCAGCGAAAGACCTTCAACAACGGGAAACCGAGGTCACTGCCAAATGATGAGGGGGCAGTGATGAGGGGGCAGTGCAGACTGAGGCTATACTGCGCAGGCTGGGGTGGAGGGGAGAGGAGGAATGAGCGGCGTGATGGACACCTCTCTTCTGGTCGCGAGGCGATGCGAAGAAGTGAGGGTTGAAAGGATTACGGATGGATGAAAACGAGGGTTTGTGGAGGGATGAATGCGCGAGGTGCAAGGTGCGAAGGCAAGCGCAAGTGCAAGTGCGATTCCAAGGTGCAGGTGGTTGGGTGGGGGGCGGGAGAGCGGGAAGGCGGGCGAGGAGAAGGAAGGCGGTTCGAGTGGACTGGGGCGGCAGGGGCAAGTGAGAGCATTGGAGGAGCATAACGCATAGCGCAAGCAGGCGCATGGGGGCCCCAGGGGGGCAACGGACGGTACGACGAGGTTGTCCTGCCAAGTTTTCCGCTGTTAGTGTCACAGTTGCACACCAACGCCAAGATCCTAACACATGGCACAAGCAACCCCAGGCTTTGTCCAGCCCGTGCGTCTGACCCTGGTCAGCCATTTTTGCCTGCTCACTGAGGCAGTGAGCACCGAGCTGGACTACTAATGACTGTCAGCATGGGAGATAAAGATTCGGACTGTAGTAAAGATACTGCTCCCACGCAGAGAGTAATCTACCTCGCCTGCTCGTGAGATTATATATTGCATCCACCATGCCGTGACACCACTCTCTCCACCTTTCGCCCGTGAAAATTAATTGCCCTCCACCCTCCTGTTCTCCCTCGTCGGCGAAAGGACTCATCTGCCCGTCGATTACGAATCGTGGAATGGGCATTGGACACTGGCCAGTGCACAACTCCGTATTGAGTGTCACAACACATAAATCAGCTTTGGGCGGTTGCAACCACTTCCTCGTAGAGAGACATCACTGCAGAAGAAGCAAGATCAGGCCCCCCAACATGATCGAGCTCGGCCTCTCCCGCATAGCACGCCTCCTGCAACACACTCCCCAGTCATGGAAGGCCATCCACGTCGCCGGCACCAATGGCAAAGGCTCAACATGCGCCTATCTCTCCGCCATGCTGCACGCGAGCGGCCGCTCCTGCGCACGCTTCAACTCGCCACACTTCATCGACCGCTGGGACTGCATCACCATCAACGAGGAGCCCGTGTCTGAGGCGCTGTTCCTCGACACCGAGCGGCTGGTCAAGGAGAGGGACCGCAGGGACAGCATCGGCGCGAGCGAGTTCGAGCTGCTGACTGCCACCGCCTTCGAGATTATGGAGCGCCAGAAGGTCGAGTTCGGCGTCATTGAAGTCGGCATGGGCGGCTCGCTGGATGCCACCAACGCCCTGAAGCACAAGGCCGTCACCGTCGTCGCCAAGATAGGCCTGGACCACCAGTTCCTACTGGGGGATACCATCCAGGAGATCGCCCGCACAAAGGCCGGCATCATGCGGAAGAATGTCCCTTGCGTCGTTGACCAGAGCAACGAGCCCTCTGTCCTGCAGGTCATCAAGGACCACGCCAAGGCTGTCGGGGCAGAGGCCGTCTTCCCGTCCGAGATTTCGAGTCTGAAGACCTCACTCTCTCAGGCAGGCTTTGAGCCTCACCAGATCCAGAACATTGCCAGCGCTTTGGAGGCTTTCCGACGCGCATGTCCCGATGAGGACGTGACCATGGAACGGTGGATGGCTACCATAAAACAGACCCGACTGCCAGGGAGGCTCCAGAGGGCGCCGATACCGCCTCACGGGAGGGAAGTCCTGCTCGATGGCGCACACAACGTCCAGTCCGCCGAGGTACTGGCCGCCTACGTCAACAAACAGCTACGCTCAGGTGGACTGCCGATCACATGGGTACTTGCTGCTTCTCAAGGAAAAGATGTGAGTGGGATTCTGGAGGTCATAATTCAACCAGACGACCTTGCCACAGCCGTGCGCTTTGGACCTGTGGACGGCATGCCTTGGGTCAGGCCTCAAGAGCCGAAGGCAATTCTAGATGCTGCAAGTCAATGCGGCGCCGTCACCTTCGAAAGCCACGATGACACTGCGAGTCTCAGCAAGACCCTGGACTTGGCGCTGGGTAAGGGCGGGCCGGTGGTCGTGGCTGGAAGTCTATATCTGGTCTCTGACGTATTGCGATGGCTGCGGGATCAAAAATGAGCCCTGATTCTTTGCTGAGGGCCGAGGCACAACACCTTTTTCCGGTTCACTGAGCATGGCGCATCGAAGGCCCATTCTTGCACCCTGTCACATGATCCAACCTGATTGGCCACGTTCAATTGACTTAACAAACAAGCGCTGCCTCTTGCAACCTGCGCTTTCTTTTGACCAAGCCGTTGGCAACACGCCATGAGCATGCAGCCGCCAAGCCACCTCATTCTCGTCTGTGGCCATGCGATCTGGGCAGGAGGGCCCTCAAATGGTAAGGACGAGTCAGAATGGATTATTGAAGACTGGAAGAAGGGTGAAACGCCGACATACACAGCACATATCAAGGCAGGCCTGAAGGTCCTAGGTGAGGACGACCAGGCCATGCTGATAGTCTCAGGGTGAGTCCTAGGATCGATGTGTAAGCTTAGCTCCCCTACAAATGCTAACCTTTTCCAGTGGTCCAACTGTTGCATCGACCTCCCTCTCGGAGGCCCGCAGCTATGCCAATCTCGCTGCCGCAAACACATACTGGGGCCTCCTCGACTCACTGCCTGCGCCATCACCCATTGTCACTCGCTCACACCCATTGTCTCCCATCCCTCTTCATCCACGCATTGAATGCGAGGAACGCGCAATGGACAGCTACCAAAACATCCTCTTCAGCATGATTCAATTCTGGCGCAGCACCTCCCGATGGCCCAGCTCTCTCACCATCGTCTCTCATGCATTCAAGCGCCGCCGTCTCGTTGAAGCGCACTGCAATGCCATAGTTTTCCCATTGGAAAAGGTTCACTTCATCGGTATCAACCCTCCAGGCATCCCGGAGGTAGTCGACCAGGAGGAGGATGCGGTTAATGAGTGGATCAAAGATCCACAGGGTCAGTCGGATATTCTCAAGACGAAGAGAATGCGTAGGAACCTTTGGGGTGTATCTCAGAGGCTATTCATAAGTCAAGATGAGAGGCAGCGGAGTGGCATCGCTACAAAACTGCTTGAGGACGGCGAGGAAATCCTCGTCGAAGGGGGAGCGAGACCTTGGGGCCGAGACTGAAGCTATTACGTCCTTGTACAACTTTTGTCTGATGCTCGTTTTGATAGATCCTAGACTAGACAGGCTAACCGGCGGCTTGAGGTAGTAGAATGAGATGATGTTTTACTCCAAGTCCATTTGCAGTCTCCGTTAATTTGTCTCAACAAGAAATGACGTTGACAGCCGGGGTCCTTGCAGCGTAATTATTCTCATGGGAAATTTTGAATCTTATGGTGGTCTGGAAGGTAAAACCACAAGCGGTCCTTATTATCAAGACAGAGAGACATGTTCAAATTTAGCGTAGCAACAGTCTTAATTGGCTCAGGAACAATTCTCTATGTCGATAACGTCTGATCATGACGAGGGTAAGAGGCAAAGACCAGTAAACCCAATTCATTGGCTTAGCTTTGTAAAGAGTTTATCGTTCCTCGTTTTAGATGGCACGATGAAGTTAAAGACTTAGGCTGAATATGACTGATCATCAGATATATGCCTGCTGGGATGCACTTCGAGGTTGAGAGCTACAGTTTACTTCCAGTAAGATACAAGCTTCAAATTCTTCCGAACAAGTGTGAGTGGCTACGGTCTTTTCCAGAAGAAAGAGCCCCCGGCGGCCTGAAGTTCGGGGTCAAGGAAACTCTGTATGACAGACCGTTCTAACTAGATGATCGCCCGATGACCAAAATTAAGCACACAGATTTGAGATTGAAAAGGCCTGAGTAAGGCCTCCGGTCCAAATGGGCACTCCAGCACACAGTACTTAACTGTCAAGATCAACAGCGAGTCTCACACTCGCCTCAAGACGCTGAGGACCCTGGCCCTCGACCGAACTCAGGTCGAGATTCCAAGGTTCTGAGAACTTTTTCATGTATGAGAGGGAGATACACACGCAGATTGAAGATGAGAATGCACGTCCGAGGCAGTCCGGCCGTCTTCTCGTTTTATCTTGGACGATCTACTAAAGCATAAAGATACCTAGGCATGTACACCAGCATGGGACACATGATACTGTGAGAGCGGTATGCAGGCTTTCTTTTCATGTCCCCATTCCACTTTTACAATGCCCGCCCCCCTTACTGCCTTGGTGATGAGAATCTAGTTTTCTTCTCAGGTATGTGCAGCGAATCTCGCAATACAGTGCTTTCGAAGCCATTTCGGATCGCATTCTCTTTCTGACAGGCTCATACCCGGCCTGCAAGAGACGATAACGGTCCGGAATTTGCTTAGGCATCGCCTAGTTGGATTCAGGACAGTCCGCACCACGCTTGCACGGCTGCTAGGTATTTCAGGCCTGTCAGATCTTCGACACGGCCGCACCCCCAGTACCTGCACTTTGCACCACCTCACACACAAAGCGAACGGCGTCGACCACCATCTCAGGGCTACACTCATGACCGATGCCCGGGTACACCCTGTTGTCGGCAACCAGGCCAGAATCCTTGTACCAGCCGTCGGCGGCGGCGGTGAAGAACTTGGTAAAAGGCTCAGAGCACCGCCATGGGACAAGCTTGTCGGCCCCACCGGTGCACATGAAGAGCCTCTTGCCCCGGACGTGAGCATCAAGGATGGGCCTGAGCCTGGCCTGCTGCGCCTCGGACGGCGACTCGACTACCTCGTCGGCCCCAAACAGAATCCCCTTGGGGTCGAAGCGGGCGCACTGGGCGACAAGGCCAGGGGGGAAGTCGCGACTCCCGAGAAAGCCCGCGCCGCCGGTGGACTTGTCGTAGGTGGGCAGCTTGGAGAGGCGGGCACGGTCCTTCATCAGGAGCTGGAAGTCCGGGCAGCCGATGATGCTGACGCCAGCGGAGATGCGGGGCTCGGCGAAGAGGGCCTGCCACGTCGAGTGGCCGCCGAGTGAGACGCCCAGGCAGACGTGCTGGTCGAAGGCGGGAGGGGACGGGCACGACTCGAGGAAGAGGTAGCCGGGCAGGGTGTCAATGAGGAGGCTGGTGTCGACGACGGTGCCGGAGATGATGCCGACCATGTCCTGGGCGTGAAACGGGTTTCCCTTGTTCCAGGACTGGTTGGAGAGGGGGTAAACCTCGCGGGTGCCGTGGTTGCGTTGGTCTGGGGGTCGTCATGTCAGTCAGAAACAAGTCCGGCCCATGGGTGCCAATGGGGTGTGTGGTGTGGGCATCTACCCAGGAGACTTCTTACCGAACGCAGCAGCTATCAGGCCCCGAGTGCTCGCAGCCTGCCTCGTGGCGTTGTACTCGCTCACGGCGCGCTGGGCCATGGGGGCCATTCTCGCCTTGGTGCCAAGACGAGGGTTGTGCAACCAGAGGACCGAGACATGGGTGAGGCTCGGGGGCAGCTCCTCGAGGCCGTAGACATCGACCATGATGCCCGTGACGGCGAGGGTCTTGACGGAGACGGCTGGGGGCTCAGGCAGGCCCTCCATGGGGTTCGGGGTCTCCTTCTCAGCCATTGCTGATGCAACAAGTGTTGGTGAAGGCCTCGCCCGAGTTGTGTCTCGCCAGGGCTGAGAACAAGAAGGGCGGGTGGGAATTATGAGCTGAACGGCCGCAAGTCCCGGATCGGGACGGTGGGCGAAATGTTTGCTTTCAAGATTGGCCCACACGATGCTCTTTCAGGTGGACCATTTAGACTGACAGATGAAAAGTCTTGGTGGATGAGAGGAGATGCTCACTATGAAATGCAACCTACCACCAGCAGGAATTCTGTGACAGGGAACTTGTCAAGTCTGCTGGTCATGGTCCTCCGTCGGTGTCTGCGCCGGTGGGCAGCTTGCCGATGGCGGTGACCATTCGGAGCGATGGGCCGGCCAACCCCACAGTGACTATCACCGGAGCCAGCTGTGTGTTTCAAGTTTTAAACGTACCTGAGTAGACTGCTAGGTTGACGACAGACTCATACAAAGTTCTGATATGATCCACGTCAGACTTCATAGTGCAAAGCCTACATCGGTATTATCCCGGTAGAGGTTCAAGGGCTGGCTTCTCGAGAAACACAACTCGGAGATTTAGCCTGTGCATGAAGCATTCTTCTATGCCACCAAACGGCTGGCGGACCTCGTTCCCAATATTACAAATGCCTCACGGGGTTGCTTTCTGGTAGGAGATGAAGAGGAAGTGTTGATTTTACATAAGATGCATCATGTGCTCGCCTAACAAATGCAGTGCTTCGGTGCTGTGCGGTGCTGTGTTCTTAAACAGAGGTCCATGGTGCCAATACGTCATTTGACTCTGATGCTACCGCATACAAGCAGGCAGGAAGGAAGGAAGCAAAAGCCAAGGGTCCAGCCCCCAGAAGGCCCCACAGCTGCTGTGGGCTCGGGAGCACGGGCCAGTCAGTCAGTGCTTAGGGTGACCATAGCTCCTCCTGCATCACTGCCTCTGCCTCGGTGGCGCATGCGTCCAGTGGCTCTGATGCTAGCCCGCATTCGGGGCCAGGCCAGGTACCCCGCTCTGCTGTAGGTATTGCTTGATACCTTCCTAGGTGCCTCCAGTCCCAAATGCAAACCGCCTGGACCGCCTGGAGTACTGCTGGCATACATGCACAGGCGCAGTACTGAGTGATTACGGAGAGACCAATCCCAGGTGCAGCTCGAAACATTCTAGGCCCTCAACGTCATTGTCATTGTTGCTTGTTGCTTGACCTTGAACCTTGACCTCCTTGTCCTGTCTGTCGAGACCAGCTGGTAACCAGCGGTACCTCCCAAGTAGTGTCTGCCCTACCACTGACTGCCCGCCCACCCCTCACTCTGGCCTGGCCCTTCTAGTTCTGGCCCATCTGGCCCATCCATCCTGACGGGACGGGCAAAGAAAGGGGAAAACTCTGACCTTGCGGCGTTTGGTCACTATCAACTCTCACAATCCCATTCCAATTCCATCCACATCCCTCCCTCCTCTTCCCTGTACCCCGCGGTAGCCTCTGCTGCTGCCAAAAAATCACAATCCACATCCGCCACATCCACACCCAAGCCGACCTCACCTAAACCTCACCTCACCTGGGCTCGCCTCGCCTTGCCTGCCCCCTTCGCCTCGCCTCGTCTCGTCTTGCCCTGCACTGCCTTGCCTTGCCTTGCGCCTTGCCTCCTCCGCTCCTACCTCCACCTCCACCTTCTGCCTCCGCCTCGCCCTGCCTCAACATCCAACACCACCACCCTCGTCCTCACCCTCCACCGCCTGTCCACACCCGCCCAGAAAGTCTCGCGCGCCATGGGTCAGACTCTCAGTGAGCCCGTTGTCGAGAAGGTCAGTTAGTCCGCGCCCCCAGAGCCAGCCGATCCCAAGCCTGCGATCCCAGCTCCCCCAACTCCCAACGCCGTTGGACTCCATTCGGTCCAGTCCTGTCCAGCCCAGTCCAGTCATGTCCTCTGCCTGCCAATATGGGCCGATGGTCGGCGATCGCGCAGCTCCAATTTAGCCGCCGTGACGTCTGCCACGGCCCTCGTTTGATGATGCGGTTGGGGCGACAACTTCATCTGTATCCCACCGGCCTTCGTGGAAAATTCACATGTCCTACCGACCGATCCCACGACTTTGTCTTCTCCTGAATCCTCCCCAAGCTTCCACGCAGCCCCTCAGCCCATGTCTGACTCGCCTCTTGCTGACAACCATGATCTCGCCCTTCTCTAGACATCCGACAATGGCCAGGACAACAGGCTCATCTACGGCGTGTCCGCCATGCAAGGTTGGCGCATCAGCATGGAGGATGCCCACACCACCGTCCTAGATCTCCTCGCCTCCAACACCGAAGCCTCCAAGAACCACCCCCAAAGGCTGTCCTTCTTCGGCGTTTTCGACGGTCACGGCGGCGATAAGGTCGCCCTCTTCACAGGCGAGAATATCCACAACATCATCGCAAAGCAGGATACGTTCAAGGCGGGCAACTACGAGCAGGCGCTCAAGGACGGCTTCCTCGCCACCGACCGCGCAATACTCAACGGTACGGCTGATCTGACTTGTCCGACTCCATGAGCGCGCACGTGGCTGACAAATGCTTTTTGTTTTCTCGGAGCAGACCCCAAATATGAGGAGGAGGTTTCTGGCTGCACAGCCTGTGTCGGTCTCCTCACTGACGACAAAATCTACGTTGTTTGTGCCACCCTGTCATTTTTCGTCCCGGGGCTTTCTCAAGCTGACCTGACATGCCCAACAGGCAAATGCCGGAGATTCCAGGAGTGTTTTGGGTGTCAAGGGCCGCGCGAAGCCGCTTTCCTTCGACCACAAGCCCCAAAATGAAGGTGTGCTACCTTCATGTTTGACCCAGCGCGCTGCGCCACAGACGTACATGTTTTACTGATCTTTTTGTTTCCAGGCGAGAAGGCAAGAATCACCGCCGCTGGTGGCTTTGTCGACTTTGGACGGGTCAACGGCAACCTCGCTCTTTCCAGAGCCATCGGCGACTTCGAGTTCAAGAAGAGCGCCGAGCTTGCTCCCGAGCAACAGATCGTGACCGCCTACCCCGACGTTGTGGTACATGACCTCTCTGACGACGATGAGTTCCTGGTGATCGCATGTGACGGTACGTTTGGCTTCACCTTGGTCTGGCCCGCCGTGGTCACGCATGCTAACGCGAGCCACCAACTGCAGGTATCTGGGATTGCCAGTCCTCCCAAGCCGTCACCGAGTTTGTGCGCCGTGGCATCGCTGCCAAGCAAGACCTGGACAAGATCTGCGAGAACATGATGGACAACTGCCTGGCCTCTAACTCGGAGACTGGCGGAGTTGGCTGTGACAATATGACCATGATCATAATCGGGTTCCTGCGGGGCCGAACCAAGGAGGAATGGTATGAGGAGGTTGCTAAACGGGTCAGCAATGGCGATGGACCTTGCGCTCCTCCCGAGTACGGTACGCAACTGCCATAGAAGGCATAGGTGTCCCTGGTTGTCCCTGCAGGTCCATGCGGTGTGGCATACCTGACGTTGAGACAAGCATCGAACTAACAGTTACATCTTACTAAACAGCCGAGTTTCGAGGCCCCGGTGTCCACCACAGCTTTGATGACAATGACAGTGGCAATGACTACGACAACGAGTCTTCTAACAAGGGCAAGTCTTTTGGCATTGGCGGTTACCGCGGCCGAATAATCTTCCTCGGCGATGGCACGGAAGTGCTGACCGACTCAGACGATACCGAGATGTTCGACAACTCTGAAGAGGACAAGGACCTGGCAAGCCAGGTGTCCAAGAAGTCCACGTCCAACGATGACAATGGCCACGAGGTCATAGGCAGCCCCGTCACCCCTGAGAAACTCGACCCCAAATTCGATTTGAACCAGAAGGCGAGCGGGAGCGGCGCCGGCACTGATGGCACCTCCAGCTCGGAGGCCCAGAAAGAGGGTGGCCAGGACTCCAAGACCGCTGCGAAGAAGGAGGCCTAATGTGGGCCGTGTCCTTGGTAGCTTGGGGAGGCCAACATCTCCGGGCTGTGTGGGTGGCCGTGATGACGGTCACACGACGCTGTAACTGTGAGGGACAGCTGCGCAACCTCCCACCTCGACGATACCACTTCAACCATGCGACGTGAATGACGGGATGGAGTCTGACGGCGAATTTCAACGACTTTGGAGCGGTTTCCCAGGATTAGAAGAAAGAGGAAGACAGAAAGGAGAGCAACTGCATTTGATGGTTAGGTGTCTGTATTGCGAAAGGAGTCATGTATCATGTGTCATGCTGGCTTGTGGCGGCCCGGGCGTCGTGCTTTTTCGGGCTGTTGCGCTGAGGTCTGCATGGGACTGAGTGGAGGGTGCGAGGTAGCACGTTGCCTTTGCGTGCGCAACGACGGTGGAGAGGAAACCGGAAGGAAGCAAGGAAGGAAGGACATTGTTGTCATAATGAAATTTGCGCGGAAACAACGGAAGCACATATATCCCTTGCCAGTCGTCTATCACCCCTCCCCCCTCTTTTTCTTTTTTATGTCCTATTTACCTACCTGCCTCCCCCTTACCGCTTTTCGGGCCGCGGACAAACAAGAAGAGTAAAAGAAGGTCGCCGGGGAACTTTGTGTGGTGACAGGATCGCTGGATTGGACTGGTTCGGACCCGGACCCGGACGAATGCCGAGAACACCGAGAACGGCGGCCCGTATCGGTCCCAAAGATCGGGAGCTTGAGAAGGGAATCAGCCGCCCGAGGTCTCTGGATCCCGCCGGGTTGAGCTCCTCTGACGATACTGTCATTCTCAATTCCGGTGCACATACTCGACAGCCGAGTCAGGTCGGCTCCGCGCCAACCGCGCCTGACACGCCAACCACGGGGCCTCTCCGGCCGCTGCCTTTAACCTTTGTTGTGCATCGACGAATAGAAACCGCCGTCCTCGCTGACCCATGGTAACGTGGTGGCGGCATTTACAAGCCTATCATATGTGACACACGTCAATGTCTACCACCTAGAATTCCGTACTAGGTTGACGTTGTTCTGCCCTTGGCCCATGCCAGCCTATTCTTCTCTTTTTCAATACCTCACGTTGCGCGCCACAGGTTCCGAGAGCACTACAAGAATAGCCGCCAAGCAGGCACAGCCCCGAGGTATGTACGCTTGGGCGAAGTGGAATAAATCGAAACATGTGATGCGGACCAGGTGAGAAGCAGGATCGCGCCTACTGCAACAAGCTCACCTAGCCTGCCGTTGATATATTGAATGATGGCTGCGTCCAAGAAACTAGTCGACAGGGAACTGCCTCGGGCGTGTGTACAGCACAGCGCCTTGACAGCATGATTACTTGGCAAAGCCGTGAACCGCCACCCGCCGAGAAAGGTTGACGAATGCGCTGACGAACGAGGCAGTGCCGAGTGACACACACAACGGGTTTAAAAGGAAGTGAGGAATAACCCTGCCTCATTATTTAACATGCATAACTATTTCTCGTTATGTCTCAATAAAGTAGTAACTTTGCAACTTCCTTTATTCCAAAATAAGTCCCATTGCCTGAAACTACGACATAATGTCCAGGTTCGAAGAGCATCTGCCGTCGACAGCCGACGATGAGAAGCTTGCGAGAAAGCTACAGACCGAGTGGGAGGACGAACAACGAAGCCGAGAAGGACATGTTCACACAATAGCCACTGCCGCGGGGCCTGGGCCGTCGGCGCCGTCGGCGGCTGAAGACGAGGAACTCGCAAGGAGGCTTCAGGCGGAGTGGGATCATCGGGGCCAGGAAGAAAACCGAGCAACCGCCCCAGTTCGGCCACAGCCCAAGCAGGTTTCGTTTGCTGCAGCACCCCAAGACACCCAACAAATGTCAGGCGCACTTCCAGACCTTCAGTACTCGCGGAACCCGACACGGGTCATGGCGTACATGATCCCCCTGCCTCAGCCGCTCAAAAACGGAATCCTCCAGGATGTTCCACAGCGATATATGTTGTATATGCCGCCAGCGCCGGACCTGCTGAAGCCAACTGATAAGAACATCAAGGAGCGCAAGCGGGACAAGGCCGTGCGTCGGTGGCAGCAGGAGGTCAGGAAAGCAAAGACGTACAACGGCAGAGTCGTGTCCCTGGGCGGGATCCATAGCGCGTCCATCCGGGGGGCCGTCTGGGTCCTGAGCATCATCAAGCCCTCGGACGTGACCTTCCTCTCGCGCGTGCCGCGCAAGTCCGTCAAGAGCCTCGTGCTGATTCACCCCGAGGGCCCGTCCACACGATCCACGGACGACATGTTTCACAACGTCAAGGGCGAGCTGAGCAGGACCAAGAGTAGGACCAAGCGGGACTTCTGGATCGGGACTGCGCTGCTTCCCATCACCTTTACCATCGATCTTATCATCCCCGTCTTTGGTGGGCTCAGCGAGGTCAACATGGTGTGGATGGCCGTCAACGCCAGCGCCTGGATGACGGCAAACAAGGTGGTAAACAAGCTGAGACCTGCCCAGGGGGCCTTCCCCGCCTACCAGGAGCACGAGGGCGCAATGATGCTCCGCAGGTCACACACCGTCGACGGAAGCGCTAGCACTGGCCAGGCACGAGACGGCAACGACGGGCACGAGACGAATGAGAAGGGGGGAGGAGCCAAGCATAAAAATGAAGACAAAGACAAGACGATACAGATGGTATTCCAGCCAAGCCCGGCCATGGACCTGATGAAGCGCTACGTCGAAGAAGCCTGCCACAAGCGCAACCCCGACGCATTCCCCAGCTCCGTCGGGTATGTGCCCGGCGAGGCAGAGGTGTTGGCGAGCATGGGATGGTCGCCGGAGCACCGAGAGGTGCCTGATGCGGAGAACGACGTTGCTGTAAGTTCCATTGGATGCTGGCTTGCCTGGTCCTCCTTGGTAGCGCATAAGCTAATACAAACCTATGCTGTGAACAGTGGCAGATCCGCAAGGTCACGGAGGACCTGCGAGAGGCGACGAGCAGGGCTGCCAAGTCGTGGGACGGCTGGTCCAAGAAGTATATGAAGGACCCGAAGAAGGCGGCCGAAGAGGAGGACCTGGACAACAGCAGCGACAGCGAGGAGGAGGACTGGAAGCCTGAGTTGCCTAAGAGGCCTCCTGTTCAGTATAGGTGAGGGTAGACGGGAACAGCTGAGGGTGTGTATGCTTTGAATATAATGCTGAAATGCTGCCAAGTGTATACGTTCCTGCAGTGCACCCTGACTTGAGCTTTAGCTGTCTTGAGATTTCAATGCCATTCCAAGCCTCCAAGCGATTTCTACCCACGCCACCGTTACCTGACATTATTAGAGATATGTCGTACTGTGGACCATTGTCTCGAAGTAACTAAAGACCGACTGGGCTTACGGCGACGATCCTGCCCTACAGTTGCTATTAGCAATTGTCTTCATGCTCCCTGATTTTCTCCTTAAACCGAGTGGGACTCTTTTAAGAATCATGTTTGATTCGCAAATTGTGACCAGCTACATATATAGGCACCCAGATACTACATACCCTTCACCAATGCAGTGCTTAAGACATTGAATAATATTGGATGATCCCAATAAGAAGGAACCACTCTGATCTCAATACAAACAGTTTGTGCAATGACAAGGTGAAACGCTGATGGGAAGGAATGTAACTTCAACTCTGGAAAATATTATTTACAAATGAAATCAACATAAATTATTCGCCCATGAAAAACTTTGTCATGAGGCACGCCGTATGAGCTTGGGTTTGACTGTGCCGCAAAGGTTTATATTGATGTTGATGTTGATACTTCCCACCTGATCATCGTGGTCAGTAGATGTATTGTTTTGCCGAGGAGGAGCAGAAATACTTGGTAAGAAGGGGGAGGCCCGCAGCAAAAGACGATATTATTGTTTCCTTGACATAAACCAAAGTCCCTCTTGTTTAAATTTGCTCCCTTGCCATGGTTGGTCTTATTGCCGAAGTCGACGGAGCCGCCAACTAGGGGAACACAGTCAAAGTTAATAGGAAGCGTGACACGGAGATTCGGAAGATGGCTCACCCAAGTCACCATCCCAGCCCTTTGCCAAGTTGCACACAGAAGAATCATCTGTACAGCAGGAGATGTACTGAGAGCCACAGCTCAGAGAAGCAGTGTTCGCATCGCCGGAGACCCCATTGTCACTGCGGATGGCCAGCTGCAATGGTATGGCAGCCAGCAAAGAGGCGAAGCTCAAAGAAACAGCAGCTAGGCGGATAAGCATTATATAACGAGACGCTCCTGACCCAGTAAATAAGCAGACAAAAGGGGATCGACGGCTTGTGGAGGAATTCGAGCTGGAGACGAGCGTAATGAACCAACAGTGGTTGCAGCTCATTCATATAGGACAGTGGGTGCCCAGGTCGCCATGCACATCCATGGTCGTCATGACCATTCTGAGGAGAGGAATCCGCTCATCGTGTCCACGTGAAGACGCAGGAGTTACATTCAATACGGCCAATACATCAGCACTGAAACAGAATTGCATCGGAAATCATCTGGACAACAGGGAATTACTCGAATGGATCCATCACGACCGTCACCTCCCTTCGAAACCTCGGAGTGTCAACACAAAAAGAGACAGACAAAACTTGGTTAGGTCTGCCAGGACCTGACATCCAATCCTACACGCCGTTGTCGACGAAGGCATCGACACACGCAGACGAGTCAGACCAATGCCCATGTGTCCAGATGTGTGACTAGGAATGCCGACGACGCCAAGCTCCTAGGTGGCCAATCTTGCACCGTTTCTGGACAGGAGGCAATGAATGTGTAGCATGGGATGTGTGTATTTGGCATCAATTCGGTGTGAGTGGATCTTTGGCCAAGTGTTTATCGCTCCGGACCACGCCGCGGCAAAATCGCCAGTAGTTCTTGGGCCACATCGAGTACAGTCGATATATGCAATCTGGACAAGAGAACGGCAATCAATGTTCCTGCATCTCATTTCCCGCCTAGTCTAATACAAGTCCGTCATTCCCGGGGAGTTTCCACCAACAGCTCTCCATCTCTCTACACCACCTTAAGATGGCGATGTTCAAGGTCAACAGCCATATGCTATACCACAATAGCTTCAGTGGCGGTCGGATCGGCTGACTCACCATCATCCCGTGGATTCCCGATGTGTTGCAACCTCTACACTACAGGGGCTCCAAGGTCGCAGTCCATCATCACGACGTCGCACAGGAGCTTGGCTGTCACCCCTCCACAAGCCGGGGTTTGCACGCAGCATGTATACGCGTTTGCCTGCACCCCATAGCGTGCCGCAGCAATCCAAGTCGTCCCAGTTCATCAGACCCGACACATTTGCAAAGCCCACCAAATGATACCCGTCCCGGAACGGCCGTAGCACATGAATACACGTCATCTCCCCAATGAGGGTAACAATATCACCGGCCTCTACATGTTTGCTACCCACACCTAGGAATCCAGACTGTGATAAGAAAACCTTTTTTCCTTTAGCCTTTCTCCGAATAGCAAGAAGAAGAGGCCGTAGGACTGCAGCCTCCAGTGCTGGCAGATTGCTTCGCAGCTCGGGGGAACAAGCCATCTTCCAAGCTTCGGGAATCTGTTGCCGACCCAGAAGAATCTCCCACAGTTTTTGTCTGTCTCTTGGCACTCCGGGCTGCCATCCATCATCTCTTTTGGAGCCTACCTCCGGATCCGAGAGATCGTCCTCATTCCAGTCCGCCAGTAGGCTCCAAGTGGGAGTTCTGTCCCGCAGGACCGAAAAAGGGGCCAGATGACTTGAGGCCGGGATTGGAGTTCTGCGTCCTCTTTCTGCCATGAATTCTATATTTTGGAGTGGTTCAATATCCACTTCCGTGAGTCCCTTCCCGCGGTTGAAGGTCTTGTTACCTGCGTGGCTGAAGTCCAACTCCATAATGTCTGCGATGGAGTCGAATTTAAAAGCCTTTACTTTCATGATGTTGTCTTCGATATGGACTTCCGCTGGAGTCAGAGGCCTCCACCGACCTTGACTAAGATACCTAGCATGCCATTCGTCCGCCAATGTCGGTCTCGAGAAATCGGGCACCCATGACGGCAAATCTAGCTCTTCATCCGATGGGCCGAAATTGAAAGTGATAATACCGCCACTGGTCAAGTCCTCTGTAGCTGAAGTCCATATCGCAGCCATGGTGTCGTTGAATACTCGCTCAGGAGTCTTCTTGCAGTCAATATCCACCAAGTACATTTAATGTTGTCGAACCAGGCCCAGCACTGCGTAGACATTATCCCGGGGATCTGTGGCACCAAGATGGAGGCTCGCGAATACTGAATGAACTAATTCGATGGAATCATTCTTCTGGTAGATATAACGCATGGCTCCATGAAACATGGAACTTGTAACGCGTGAATCATCCATATCTTGATGGAAAGGCACTTCTCTCTCGACTGTTTCCCAGTCGAATGCCGGGCTGGGGCCTGAGCTCCGGGTGTAATTAGGCAGGTCCCACTTGCACTGCATGTACCACGACCAGAAGACCTGCCTGGAGCCGCAGAACATGATGGGGTCTTGAGTCGCGAGCACAATTTCTTGCAAGATCCAACTCCTTGTCCAATAGCGCCTTTGTTCGAGATTTCTTTCGAGGATAACCTTGACTCTGAGTTCGTCTAGGGTGGGTGCCTTCGAACCGGTCTTCAGCTCCACGCAAGAAGCTCGGAATGTCGCATCATTTATCCGGACATAGGCATAATCAGAATGCTCGTCCCCTTCGCCTATCCAGAGCAGAACACGGGAAGCCTGACGGAAGATTCTTCCCATGAGACGAACCTGCTGGGATCGCTCCTCGACGTCTGCTTGGTTGATACAGGCTGCATCAATCCATAGCGGTAACAAATGGAGCTGGACAAAGTCGTAATGGTGAGCGCGGAACTGTCTTAATACCGTGGCCAGATTCGACGTGACTGGAACCAGGTGGCCGTGAATGTTGATACTGTCCCTCTCGGTGCCTGAGCCCCAGACACATGAGAGAGCATGAAACTCAGGTTGATCATCCAGTGAAACCGTCTTCAGGGTGCATTGTGATTCCTGGTCCTCAGAGCCTTGGTGAAGTGTCAACACTCGGATTTGTAGGATGGTTGGGTCAAGAGCTTGATAGACGGACTGCTCAGTATGGGTAGAATTCATGTTGAATCGGGACTTATATACACTTTCGGGCCTTGCTAGCTGCCAAAGGATCAATGAAATCCCTCAGACGATCTGAGATTTGACACTGCACAATTTTTACATCCGCAGCTTTAACGTCTGGTTGGCTCGCCAAATCTGACCTGCATTGCCAGCGGAGCCCAAGTCCACCCCAATTGCTACACCACCTAGTAATATTATTACTTTATGTTTAACTCCTTTTTAACAAGCACATACTGCTAGTAGTATAGAAATACAAGTAGATAATGAACAGTGAGCCATAATAGGATAGAGTTCGAGGGCTAACCTTAAGATCTATAATTTATAATACAACTACCTTGATACTGAGTATCCCCGTATCTACCCTCGTGTGTACCAACAAATGATGCCTAACCAACACTTTGAGTTGTGCTTGCGACCAAGTAACATACCACCCGCTCACCTGCCGGTGTTAGCATCGGTCAAATTCGGGCAGAGTAGTATCAAGAGACGAGACTACGCGTACTGATTCTGGATTTGTCTCGATCATGGTGGGATGGCCAAGACACAGGGCACTTGGCAGTAGATAGAGGTGCATCTACAATAAAGTTGCCGCACCGCCCGTCGTTCCGCAGGTTTCCATCTCTCCATGTCGATCACAACAACGGAAAGCCTTGCCCAAAGGGTCGTGCCGAGCCAGCCCTGATACCCCGATCGATGACGCAGCAAATCCCGGGGTGACATTCTCGGGCTCTTCCCCCATAGCCCCCACTCGGGGTCTTCCGTCCTTAGTCCCAATGGACGACGATGGTGGCATCCGGGAGGGGCGGATATCCCCTTTTAGAACGGGTGCATGTGCTCCTCCACCATTCCAAACGCGCTGCAACTGGCTGCTTGAGGTTGTATTGGGGTCTGCCCAGTACATTTTCCAAGGCATAAGCCTCTCCACCTGCTTGACCATCCTATTGGCATTGCCGGGCAAATACACATCTCCGGTCACGGCAGTTAAGTGAAAGAGTTGCTGATCCAGTGCCAGTCTGGCCTGACGTTGAGGCTATGGGCTACCGCGGAAAGCATGTTTATTCTGCGCCCATCATTCTCTGGTTGCTACGCAGGTGCGAAGACAAGATAGCTGGACTGAGAGTCATCTGCATCTCGACAAGTTCAGACATCTGAGCTGTGTGACCATATACCGTGAAAACATTGTACGCTGTACATCATTCGATTTGCTGGGCCATGAAGCGGCTTCATGGTCAGCGGAGCCATGGTTAGAGCCACGGGTAGAATGTGCCCAGGTGCCAGAGCACTGATTGACAAACGCAGTTGAAACAGGCATTAAGGTGTTACTGCATCGGGACTGAGAATCTACCTAGTGTCGATGGCAAAGTTGAACAAAATACCTACCATATTAGCCAAATAAACAATACTCATTCCTTCATATAAAAGCAGGTGGCCCATCTGACTCCTTACTCGTCCCAGACTTCCCAGACTGAGCCACACTCTTTCGCTTGATCTCATTACCACTGCTGGTGCCGCCGCCCCCACCGCCGCCGCCTTGCCTCGAGGAAGCACTTGTCCACCGTTCAGCCGGTTTTCTAGTAGGCGTCGTCTCACTAGCAGTGCCAACACCCCCTCCCTGCAGGCCCCCAGATATCGACGATGGGAGGACGGGGCTTTCCAACCTGTTCTCCATCGGACTCTCCATCGGACTCTCTTGATGTACAACCCAGTTCCTCGAGTCCCTCATGCTGCTGAAGGTTTGCGTTGTTTGAGCCGTCTTGGCTGTGACAGGCCGGTCCATCGAGGAAGCGCTCGAAAACCGTGCTTGCGTCGTGGCCCACGAGGTCGTTGTCGGCCTCACTGCCGTCCTCCCTCTATCTCTCGACGGATGGAACGGCGAGCTGTTGACGAGACCCTCGTAATCCGAAATTCCGAGTCCCATGTACGACCCCCGTGGAGATGTGGTGGGAAACTGGGGCATGTCGTACGAGCCACTCCCACGGCGTCGCCGGACCGTCCCCGGATCACTCCGGCTCGAGCGATTCTCACCAGCCCCGACAGACATTGCCCTGCTGCTACGGCTATCGCTGCTGATGCTCCCGTTCATCCTCGACTGCCGCCTCCTGTGGCTCTCGCTATTCAGTGCCACTGGTGCGGTTGCCACCCTCGGGGTCGGTACCGTGGCTGGAACTCCGGGGTCTCGCAGGCTCATGTACCCAACACTACCACCAAAATGGCCAAACGTCCGGACGTGGGCCACATTGTCAAATATGCCCTGCCTTGCGTGCGGAGAATCTTGAACATGGAGGCGTACTTTGCCCCAGGCCTTCAGGGTCTTGCGCTGTACGGCGGCACTGGCCAGGCTCGCCGCACCCTTGGCAGAAGCTGTGGCCTTGCCGGCGAGTCGGCGAGTTCCTCTGAACGTGTCGACCGAGGAGAAGCTGAGGAAGGACCTTTGGGACTTGGCGTGGCGGAGGGCGGGGTGCTCTCGAATCTTGGGCTCGTCTGCGGCTGGTCGGGTCTTTTCGATGATGATCTCTGACTGGTCAACGGGCGTGATGTCTCGGCTCCCGAGGTCACTGTGCACCCTGGCTGGGTTCCTCGGCGGAGGCCCACGGTCCATTGGAGTGGCAGGAAAGGGATAATGATGACCACTTTCCCGACCAGGCCGCGCTGTAGACCCGGTATAGGCCACGTCTGGTGTTTGGAGGGGGCTGCGCTCCGAGTCCAGGGAAGGGATGCTGACTTCTACTTCGCTGCGAAAAGAGTTCTGACGACTTTGACGCAGGGTGATGGATGGCGGGTGGTCCAAGCTGAAACCACGACCATCGTCTTCGTCAAATGAATCGTTCGAATAGCGGGTGTTCCCTCGTTTCAGGCGAGGAATACGGAAGTTGCGGAGAGGAGCCATCAGGTCTCGGTACTTGCTCGGCAGGGCATCTTGTGTGGGCGCATCGTGAACAATAATTGGCAAGGCGGGAGCTGGTGCTTCGGGAACAGGGGATCCAGTGTATTCTGATCGAAGGTTGCTAGGCTTCCGAGGTTTAGATTTCTCGGCTTGAGAGTTTGTGAGACCAATAAACTGCTCTTCATTCAAGTCTAAACGCGAGGCTTCGGGGTCATAGCCTTGAGTATGTATATAGCTGGTGGGCTCTGGGCCGCAGCTATCCTTCCCCTCCAGAGGAGTGCGGGAAAGGCGTCTCTGACGTCGGCGGTAGCAGCAGAAGCAGAAGCATATAGCGAAAAGCAGTCCCAGGATGACGGGAACGAGGATCGCGACCAGGACCACATTTGTGGTCGCGTTGTGTGCGGACTGGTCTCCAGGCGTAGCAGAGGCATTTGATGAGGTGGCAGCTGACAAGGCGGAAGAGGTGGAAGATTCTGGGGACACTGTCGTCGGCTCCGAGGTAGATGATATTTGAAGGGTGAGTTTCTGCGACTGTACCATCTCGTCCCCCTTCAGTCGACGGTTCTCTGGTCTGACGTTGAAGACAACCTCAATGACTGAACTCGGTGCTGAAGTCGGCACGTCTCCCGACAAGAGCAAGTTTGACGCATCAAATCCGATCCATGGTGCTGGTGGCTGGACATCGGTCGTAATCTCGGACTCCGAAGGATCAAACACAAACGGCTTTAGGTCAAAAGACAAGCGGTCACCAGGCTCGAGGCTTATAGTCGGAAATATACCTTGAAAAACGCCACCGTTTTCTGCTGCAAGTTCAACGTCAAACGTAATGTTTAGTCTGTCTGAAAAGTCGTCCTCCATGATGACGGAAAATGAGGTTGACTGTGCCGTGTCTGGCGGCGTGCCAGCGATGGCCCACGAAGTAGGGTCAAAGACAAGCCATGACGGCAGGTTCACCGGTGTGGCCCTGGGCACATTGCTGATGGCTGCGGGCTGGCCGTCGATCTCGACGCTCCCAATGAGCCCAGTATAAGAGAGAGGTGTCCCAACGGTAGCATTGAGGGTGATTCTTGGCTGGCTTGTTGTCAGGGCGTGGCTTCCGACCACAATGGAGAAGGTGATGGATGCCGCAGAAAAGCCTGTGACATCTGACGCGATGAGCTTCAGAGAGAAGGTCTGTGGCGGCTCTATCAGAGAGGCAAAAGGTGGCGTCGTTCCAGAAAAGGCCAAGGTGCCTACGTCGAAGGAAACCCAGGCTGGCAGGGGACTGTTGTCGGTGGTGACGGCATAGTAATTGAGGCTCTGGGCCTGCGAGTCGATGAAGGTATCTGGCGCAAAGGCAAAGAGGAAGTTTATGTCTGGATATAACAGAATGGACGATGGTTCGGAGTAGGTACCGAACTTCCGTATCTGGTCGGAGACGGGGACATGGACGCTGGGTCCAGGATTGCGAGAAACAACCAGAGTCACAGAAAGAGGCGTCGAGCCGGTGGAGTCGCTTGCCACGAGGGTGATAGGCACGCCGACCACTGGCCCTGGCGCAATGTCGGCATCACGAGGTGTTCCATACAGTCTCCGGCTGTTGCTGTCGATGGAGAGCCAAGACGGCGGGTCCTTGAGTGCGTAGGACAGCGGTGACCCGGACGAGGAGGTGAATGTCGAGGAGGGGAAGACGTATGAGAATGGCTGTGATATTCTCGCGACAGGCGGCACCTGGGAGTTGATGGGGAACGATATGGTCGGCGTGGCGTCGACCCGCACAGCACCGAGTGAAGCAAGAAGGAGGAGAAACCTCGTCCCGGGAGGAAGCATTGTCTGGTGTGTCACAACGGATCTTGGGCGCCGATTTCATGAGGTCACGGACAGCAAGCAACACGACGACAGGATTGCCAGCAGACGGGGAAAAGCCATGGAAGAGAAGGATGGCACAAAGTCATGGCCTACCAGGAGACATGATCGGAGACATGGCCGAAGACATGTCGAAGCGAAGGAGCCTCATCCCTTGAGGGCGTTGTGGGCAGCAGAGATCCAACCCCTTGAGGGCATCTTGTCGTCCACCCCTCGGCTGAGATGGACGCGCGGTGCAAGAGAAGATCACGCATGGCCGAAGCCAGGAGGCCGGGACTAGAGGCCTGTAGTTGAGTCAACATTCCAGTCGACGGTTGACTAATGGGAGGAGGGAGGATCTAACCGGCGGGAGGCAGGACAGGCAAGGCAGGGAGAGAAAGGGATGGAGATCCGTTGCCGCTGCCCTGCTCCCTTGTGATGCCGACCTCCGATTTTGTGAAGAGTTGTTTCTCTCTTTGGACATCGAAAATCATGGATGATTTGATTTGTGAATGAGAAACAAGTGCCATGTTTAAAGCGTGTCAATTTTCTTCGCAGGCTGTCGAATGTGCAGGGGCGGGCTTCATCAGACAGACCCCGGAGATAGACGACGTGAGGAAGGGAAATGGAGGGTTCGGTTCGGTTCAGTCCACTCCAGTCCACTTCTTTTGAGTCAATTCCACCGTGGATAGGAAAGTCGACATTTGAAGCTCACGCTCAAGCTCATCAACGGCAGGAGAGGAAGGAAATGTAGTAGACCAATGCTGTGTTTGGATGACTCGGTTGACGGCCCGCGCCTTCCCTTCCTCGGAGCCCAGGTCGCTAGTATGCTTTGGGCCCTGGGGTTTTGGATTTGGGAAGGCGCGACGGGCGATTTCACGATGGCGCCAACGACGTCGGCACGGCGTCATGAAGCACCGACAAGCCGCACTTGCTTGCTGCGGTGGCTCCTGCTTTTGAGAGGAGAGAAGGGAGCCACTTCGCCACCGGGCAGCGTCTCCACCACTCCACCGTATCGCGGCCGTATCGTGCATCGCGTATCGTGTAACTCATCATCAAAAGCCAGGCCCAGCCTAGGCCAGGCCCTGATTTGAGCTTATCGCAACAGCATCGGCGTCGGCATCAGCATCACTTCGCTTCGTTTCCTTCACCGCCCTGCGCTGCCGCTCTCCTGCCCTGTCGTGTCCTCACTGCTGCTGCCTCACAGTTGTCTTTTTTCTCATCCTCGCGATTCTGACTCCTCTCGACTCATCCCTCACCTTCCGTGCCTCATCTTTCACATCTCACCACCACCACTCACCCATTAATCCTTAGTTCTCAGTCCTCGCTTCTCGTGCCTCACATTTCACCAAGCCACCACGCCGCCTTCCCCCCCCCCCAAATCCTCCACCAACCACCAACCCGCGATGAAGCTCTCCCGTTCGTCCTCGCCAGAGCTGGACCCATCCGCGTTTGGCGTCGACTTTGCGCCCCTTCCTGACTACAAGCCCGCCGGCGACACGGCTTTAGACTTCGGCGGCCTGCTTGAGACGCCATTGAAGGTCCACGAGGACCTTGCCTCGGGGTGTGGAGGCCAGACGTGGCCGGCGGGAGTGGTGCTGGCCAGGCATATGCTGCGATACCACCGGGACGAGCTCCGAGATGCGCGCATGTGAGTCCTACGTCCTTCCCTGCCCTGTCCTGCCCTCATCTGTCACTGGCCTACGCTGCCGACTGTTGTGTCGGGCGGTGCCATGCCGCCGCGCCTTGTCGTGTCGTGTCGTGCAGGGTGCACGAGGAGCAGCATGAGCTGTCGGAATAGAGGAAGAAAGAAAAAGAGGAGACGTGGGAGCTGACATGGACTGGTGCACCAGATTGGAGATCGGAGCTGGTGGAGGTCTCGTTGGCTTGGCGGTAGCGAACGGGTGCAGACTCAGCCAGCCTCTCCACATTACCGACCAGTTGGAGATGCTGAGCCTGATGGGCCACAACGTCCTCCTCAACCAGGCCCAGGGCCGCGTCAAGCCTATGGTGCTCAACTGGTGCGTGCAGACCTACCGTAGACTTCCACCCCCTCCCGCATATCGTAGACAGATACCCGAGACCATCCTGTCTATCGGCTACGCTGGCGACATGCAGTGTCACGTCTTCCTGCCCTATCGTGTCCAGCCCCAGCGTGGCTAACCATGGCAAAATCCAACAGGGGTGAGCCACTGCCCTCGGAAACGATAGACTTCAAGCCAGATGTGATCCTAGCTGCCGACTGTGTCTACTTCGAGCCCGCCTTTCCACTCCTGCTGCAGACCCTCAAGGACCTTCTCGCGCTTTGTCCCTCCGCTACGGTCTACTTTTGTTTCATGAAGAGACGGCGCGCCGACATGCAGTTTCTGAAGAAGGCCAAGAAGTCCTTTGTCGTGACAGAGGTCGCCGATGATGAACGCCCCGTCTTCAGCAGGCAGGGCCTTTTCCTTTACACCTTCACCAGCAAGATCCGAGCACCAACATCCTGAGGTGCGCCCGGGGGCGGCAGACGTGGGGCGGACTGGATACCTCCTACGCTGTGGCCAGCCTGCCAGCTTGATAATTACTAGACTATGGCACGTGTATGGCTACACTACTCCCAAACAAAACTACGGCTGCCAACACCTGCATATGCAGAACTGCACCAAGATTGGTGTTGCTACAGTCCGGTTGGCCAAGCGCCGTGTTAGACCGAACACAACCCCGCAGCAGACCGAGGAATCTGCAGGTTTGTTCCAGAGCAGATTTTGACGGCCTTTAGTCACGATGAGGGAATACTTGCCGCTAGATGGAGACCAAGGAGAGGCAGAGGAGAGGGCGTCGCGGGTCCCGGCAGCGAGATCGCTTTGCTCGCACCTCGGCCTACTGCAAGACGGCCAGGCTGGAAGGAAGCTTCGGATGCATCCCCGACGATCTTACTGCAGGAAGATGACTCCGTCGTGCGACTTGTCCTGCCTGCCAGCCTGCTTGACGAGACCTGACGGGATATCTGGGTGGCACTCAACCATTATAGAGCGTGCATAGCAAAGAGGTAATAGAAATCAGAGTTTGGGGCCTAGAATCGCCTCCCCCTCCTTTTCGGCATCCCACCGCTGGCGCCTGCGGCAATTTCTATCAGCGGCACGGGAACGCTGAACGCTATCAGACGCCCAGCGCCGTCGCCTCGCCAATCTGGTCATCCCAAGCGCCAACAGGAATGGTTTTTTTTTTGTTGCCTACAGTGCATGCAGGGTGAAAGGAGGTCCAGAACTCTCAAGGTTCGCGCCAAAGGAACAAAGAAGGCCAATTGCCATGCCAATGAGACTGTGCCACCCACGGGCCGAGAATCATTACCGTGTCAAAGAAAATGGGGCAGCCCCAACGTTCTGGATCCCCAGCGGCTGCAGTAAAGCTTGAATGGAATTCCTCTTGCCTTCCTACGCAGCGCACAGTACGCATGTGCAGAGTGCCCGGCAAACATCATGGCATCGCCTTCATGACGCAAGACGCAGGTGTGCTTTGAGTCCATCGAGGTCGAGGCCTCCGCAGTGTCCCCGCGCACACAGCAAGACCAGCAAATCCCGCAAAAACAGATCTCACCTTATTCCAACTCTGATTCCAACTCTGTTGATCAAGGAGGGGCGGGTTGCGCGTGGGTCCAGGACCAGGGACCCAGACCAGCGACGATCCCTCCCTCACTGGGGGAGTCAGCGCACTTGCTGCGTATGTGCTAATCTGCACATGTACCATGCACCATGTGCTGTACTGCGATACTCTGGTTTGTTATTCGGAACCGGGCAACGGATAGCCTGGCTGGCCTGCTCAGGAGCAAGGACAAAAGCAACAAGGAAGGCCAAGGCGGTAATTGCCCTGGCCCAACGAGACTACCGAATGGCCAGACGGCCACACGGCCAGACTGCAGCACTAGCTGATGAGCAGGACCGACCGTCCGAGCTTGCTGTTGTGATTCCCCGGTCTCACAGGCCGACAGGCCCTTGCAGCGACACCCACACCCACGCACGCCCACTTTGGAGAGTCAGATGGCTGGACGTAAGAAATACGACGCTTGGGTTACTTGTGCCTGAACATCGGCAGGGATCTTACCCTGTACCTTGCAGGTGGAAGGATGAGCCGGGCTGATCACAGCTGCGCCCAGGAGCCAACGACACGCCGTCAATGGTCAGTTTTCTCATGACAGAATCCTCGCTCCGGCATTACCCCTTGTCGGGAGTCCGTCAACCTTTTTCTCTCCCCCTGAATAGTGACGAGTGCGCTGACCGTCCGTTCGTCTGTTTTTTTGTTTCAAGGTCTGACCTGTCCAATTGCTGCCGCCGCGGGACACTGGGATAATTCTGGGCCACACAGAGAAAGAAAACGGCCAAGGTCTCCCAAGGTCTCCCGCACGGGTCTAAGCCCTTCTTTGATTACCGTGTATTGCTGTGGGGCGCACTTGCCATGTGGAATGGCATTCCTTTTCCCTAGCACCATGCAACGTTCTGTTCCTGTTTCTGTCCTTGGTCATGTTGTGGGCCCCTCTTCCCTTTCTGTTTCCCTCCCCTAGCCGACGCCCCCGGTCTAGGGTCCAACGGCAGGTGTGCCTCAGCCCCGAAGGTGGACATGCCCAGATGCCTAGGTAGTCTATCTAGTCATTCGTAAATATATTGGCCCCCTTGCTTCCCGCTGCGCCTGTCCCCTTTCTGGCTTCCCCTTCACCACGCTCGCAACGCCTGTTTTGCTGCCCACTTGCTCAAGAGGCCCTGTCCTTCATTCATTCATTCCTTCCACCGAGCAGTGCTCACGTTCACCTTTTGACGAGAAAGACACTTCTCATCATCCACGGTCCTACCAACCACACTTTGGCAACAGAAAGCGGACAGTTCCATCCAGTGGCTTGACCCGAAAACATACGGCATCCAAGACAAAGACCACACTCAAGACAACATTCCAGTGTAGCCAGCCTGCTCCTTTTTGGGTTCACCCACCCACCTTCATTCAACTTTTCCAGCAAGGGGCGCCTAGATCGTATCCAACGCTGTTAGCTTAGAATCGTTCACCATGAAGTCAACGACAGCATCCCTCATCATCACCGCCCTGGCCTCGACGGCCATTGCCCAGCCTCATGGCCACCACCAGCACCAGCACCCGGCCCGCGCTGCCCACCAGCACCACCACAAGCGCGACCTCGTCACCGAGTGGGACACCGTCTGGGTCACCGAGACCGTGACCGAGGTCGTCGATGGCACCACCACCGAGTGGTTTACCCCCACCCCAAGCGCTCCGTCCACCACACTGGCCACCGTCACTTCATCAGCCGACGGCGGCCAGTTCTTCGAGAGCTCCTCGGCCCTCCCATCCAGCGCGCCCCAGGTTGTTGCCCCGGCACCAGTGGCTGAGACCCCCAGCTCGCCCCCGGCAGTTTTCGCACCTGCTCCCGCCCCCACGACCAGCAGCAGCTCATCGTCCGTCTACGTCGCTCCCCAGCCCACCGTTGCGCCTGTGGAGTCCCCTGCGCCCGCGCCGGTTGCACCCAAGGTTGAGACTTCCTCTGCCGCTGCCCCGTCCGTCGCGGCCGTCAGCACCCCCGCGGCCGTCAGCACCCCCGCGGCGTCCGCCAACACCGGCTCCACCGTCAACACAAACTCAAACGCCGCCTCTGTGCTGGGCTCTGGTTTCCAGACCGGAGATCTGACGTACTACGCCGTTGGGCTCGGTGCCTGCGGCGAGGACGACAGCGGCAAGGACATGACCGAGAACATCGTCGCAATGTCCTCGGCGACCATGGGCTCGCAGTCCAACGGTAACCCCATGTGCGGCAAGACCATCAAGATCTACAACGCCGCCAACGGCAAGAGCTCGACGGGTACCATCCGTGACAAGTGCCCCGGCTGCACTGCGGGCAGCATCGACGTCTCGCAGAAGCTGTTCGAGGAGCTCGCCGACCTGGCCGACGGCCGCATCGACATCTCCTGGAACTGGGCCTAAAGCCTCTTCTCCACGGCGACTGTCCGCTTGCTGCTGGTCTCTAGTCTGATGACCCCGGCCTTCCGTACCCCGCCCGCCCGGGCATGGGAGGTTTGACGAATTTCCTTTCCAAACTCATCACACGAGGCATTTGGCATGATATCCAAGGTTTCCAGTCCTACTGTTCAGGGCTCGGACAAAACAAATCCACATTCTTGGGGCGTCAATGGGAGGGAGGCGGATTCTGGGTACCACAACCAGATACTTTGTGTCTTTTGGCCGCGCTTTTTCAGTTCTTCATACATCATGGGCACTTCCTGGTTTCACTCGTTTCAAAAGATACCCCAGGACTTGCTCCCATCTACGAGCCCCACGTCCTTTTCTCACATTTTTATCCTTGAGGCGATTGGGGAAAGGAAAAAAAGATGGAAAATCGATGGCAATGCTTGCATAGACCTTAAATTCTAGTGTATATACCTTAGGGAAATTATTACCTATTCTGTGGACTCACCGAAGTCCGACTTTGATCATCTAAAACTTTTTGACCCCTCCTCAAGTTATGCGTGCGCTTTGTGGACCCTGATGATGTGCGTTGTGGAGTTTTGCGATGGAGGGCGATCATCACCGTCGCCGGCCTTCTTTTTTTCTGTGGGTTCTGGAGGGTGATCGCTTGCCCGACTCCATTTTAGTTATGTGTTAGTCTTGTCGGCAATCGCCAACGTTTATCTGATGGAGCAATGACGATCGTGAACAGTGCACGCACTCACGCCTTTGCTCGCATTGACCACGGCCAGGCTCAGGCGTCATTTCAGTTGATGGCAACTGCACAATATGCAGCGTGGAGAGATGCAGTGATACTGCATGTGTGTATATGTGCAGCACTTCAGCCTATAATAAATGGACAGAGCTGGTGGGAGATTCTACGTACAAGCCTAAGACTGTGGGAAGATGACTTCATTGAACAGTGCAGTGTATTTATTGCATGACACTGAATCTTCAAAATCCCATGCTGTCTTCTAGGTTTACTTTGTTGATCAACAGCTTAATCGCTTATACATGTGTATACAGTTTGAAGTGTAGATCACATGTATTGCCACAGAATTCACTCAGGTCCCAAAACATCAATCTTGGACAAACAGAATCCGGTTGAGCATCTTTCCTTTTGGGATGATTGAGACTGTCCATGGGCAAACATGACCTTTTTGAGGCTAGTGCAAAGGTGCGATGAGGTGGCATGCCAACATTATGCGGGAGGCCGACCGATGCCAACACGGAATGAGTTGGGTGTGGTTACACTTGGGGAGATATAAGACCAAGATGGAGACGTTTCTCTTGCGTCAAGATGGCGTTGGACCTCCTTCACATCAGCCATCATTGCTCTCTTGTGAATCCATCTCAGAACAAACGAAATGGGCATTGACGCAGGCTTCGACATGGTTCCTCGTCTCTCGCGAGGAACCGCGGATACTCAGAATTGGGACGGCTTTATCAATGCCATCAAGGATCATTACAAGGATGACGCCCAAGTCGAGATAACGTCCAATTGCATCCTATTCAAAGTAGGCGAACACCCCGTTCTGCCTCTCGAGGGCCACAAGTTCCTCCGATTCAGCTCGAAGGTGTCAGGCCGGATTGCGACAGAGTCACGCGCAGAGAGCTACATCAACACCGTCACAGCCCTTGCAAAAACCAACTTCGGTTCTCGAATTCAGTACTGGAATGAGGCTTTCGATCAGTGGGGCCACTACGACTGTGATGAAGTCAACGATTCGCTCAAGTCCTACGACAAGGTTTGTACAGAAATTCGTGTTGTCTGTGAGAGTATTTACTGTTTCTAATGTTTTCACTCACAACAGGCCGACAGCGAGATCTCCACGAGCATCAATCCCCACCTCACGGGCACTGAACCGAAAGAAGAGGTTGACAACCCACTATTTGAGGTCAAGCAAATCCCCGGTAAAGGGAAAGGACTGGTCGCCCGTCTTGACATCGCCGCAGGCACTCGCATTCTCTGTGAGAAGCCTCTCCTCACAGCCGAGTCCATGCCGGCCGAGGCTTTGGAGCTCGTCTTGGCCTCAAAGCTCAAAGCCATGACCAAGACCGAGCAGCGACAATACTTCTCCCTTCACAACAACTTCCCCGGAAAGCCTGTGCTGGGCAGCATACTCAAGACGAACGGCCTTCCCTGCGGTACGGGTTCATCTGCGGGTGGGATCTATCCTACCATCTGCCTCATCAACCACAGCTGCCTCCAAAACTCCCATAACAACTGGAACGACGACACAAAACATGAGACCATCCACGCCATCCGGCCGATAAAGGCCGGAGAGGAGATCACGATCCCGTACGACCATGGAGGTCCATCCGCCGAGCGGCAGGCATTCCTAAAGAGTGCATTCGGCTTCGACTGCAAATGCAGCACCTGCACGCTCCCGCCTGCGGAGCTCCGAGACAGTGACGCCCGCCGTGTCCTGATCCAGCGCCTCGATGAGGCTATCGGCGACCCATATCGCATGGCGACGAAGCCGGTGGAGAGTCTTCGGGACTGCCACTCGCTACTCAAAACCCTCAAGCAAGAGTTCAAGGACTACAGTGGAGCTCACGGCTGCAGGCTGTACTACGACGCCTTCCAGATCTGCATCAGCCACGGGGACCAGGCTCGGGCGAGTGCCTTTGCGGAGAAGGCTTACAAAGCCAGGGTCTGTTGTGAGGGCGAGGACAGCCCCGAGACGAAGAGGATGAAGGCATTCTCGGCCAAGCCAACTGAGCACATGAGCTACGGCCTGCTGTCTAAGAAGTGGAACACATCGAGGAAGATGGTTCCCAAGGGCCTTGATGAGGCACAGTTTGAGGCGTGGCTGTTCAGAGAGCAACGCTAGACCTGTCATCAGGATCCAAGGCGAGGATGAATTGTATGCACGAACGGTCTCGATGGAATTGGGATTTGGGTGTTCCAGGATGTGGAAGGAAGCAAAATCGAGGTCGTACTGGAGTTCGCACATGTCGACTTCGTGACGCTCGCTTAGTGATCATGCCTCTCGAATTCAATGCACACTGTTAACTATTGTGCCAAAAGGGTACAAATAATCGCTTTGGCTATAAGTCCCCGGTTACAACTCGCTGTGCTAATCACTGTGACCGTTCAAGGCTGGCAAGATTTGTGACAAGACTAGGGAACAAATTTACGTGGAAATCTGGGGTGTTCCCCAGAGCTTGCATAGGGCCGCGAGGCTCCGAATTGAGTGGAACAGTCACGTATATTTCATAAGTATTGTTATTTAACGCCCACAAGTCGGGCGGCCGCGGCCCACGACAATAAAAAGGGAATGTACACTCAGACAAGAAGCCAAGCAACACGAAGAAGGAGAGAAGTGAAAAGAAACACTCCATTTTGTCCACTCAGGCCCGCGTCATCAGCATGCCCACGTCTCAGCCATGCGACCGTTTTACTGCACAAGCTTGAAGGTGCCGAAGCTCTCTGGGATCTCAGCGGCCGACGCACCAGCCTTGCCGAGCTCGTACAGCTCCTCGACGGGCAGCTGGGCCTCGACGATGGCGGTGTAGTTGTACTGGGTCCCGTCGGCGAGGTACATGATGTCAGGCGTGGCGCAGCCGGCCGCCTCCTCCTCCCCATCGACCGCACGACCATCCGTCGCGCCACGGATCATCTTCTTGTTGTTAAACCCGTACCCGAACCCGCCGAAGGGCCCGTTGCCCAGGCACACGTAGTCGCGGCCGGCGCTGTCCTGCTGGTCGCGGACGGCGCCGCAGTTGGGCCCCGCGTGGCCGCGGACCTGGAGGTTCCAGTTGCCGGGGATGGCCCGGAAGGAGCCGCTGGCGAAGTAGACGCCCGCGTTGACGCTGCAGCACGTGTTGGGGTTGTAGGCGGTGCAGACGTAGCCGCCGCCGCCGGTGCTGCAGCCCCCTGCGAACTCGAGGTGAATGTCGACGGCCGTGGCGGCCGCGGCGAGGAGGCTGGTGATGAGGGTGAAGGACTTCATGTTGGCTAGTTGAGGGAAATGGTGCTTCTCGCGAGAGAGTAAAAGCTGAAGAATCGGTTGATGTGCGGGTGGAAGATGCTTGAGCGGGATGGAGAGAGGAAAGGTTCAAAAGCTTCTAAACAGAGACGGGAGCTCAGCCTTTTATGCTCTTCTGAAAAACTGTTTCCTTGATAGTATTTTGTATCTCTCGCCAGTCTTGTCGTCTGCTGCTCCTCTCCTCTCCTTCCGACTCTTCGTTTATTCCATCATTTCCAGAGTCCGAGCCTTCTAGGCATGACAACCTCCTTTCCTCTCCTCTCATGTGGACCCTTTGTTTTTTCCATCGTGTCCAGAGTCACAACCCCCCCTCTCTCATGTAGTCCCTTCTTATGTTCCATCGTGTCCAGAGTCCGAGGCTTCTCAGCATCTCAACCTCCTCGCCTCTCTTCTAGACCCTTCGTTTATTCCATCGTTCCCAGAATCCGAAGCATCTAGGCATCCTGACCAAGCTTTTATTTATTCTATCGTTTCTAGAGTCCGAGGCTTCCGGCCATTGCAACCTCCTCTGCCTTCTAACTGGTCTCTCACGATCCGAGCTCACTACGTACAGTTACATTTGTATAGTGCAGCGTTTCTTATTTGGACGTTTGGCGAGGGTTAGTGCTTTACCATAGTACTTGGCAGAAAAACAACCCCTAAAGGAGAAGCTACTAGTTAAGCGCTGACCGATCCCATAGACCCCGAATACGCCTTGCGCTTATAAGGGGCGCGGAATGAGCCGGAGGTCTCATATTAAATCTCTTGGCTTTATCAGCTTACTTCATACTCAGGGGCAGTGGTAAGTCTTGAGTTCAGCTTGAGCCACAGGGCCAGACACTCCCTCTTATACTGCAAACGTTGCTCAAGGACCCATCGTTGACAACGATACAATATACTCAAATGGGAGACAACGCAGTAATGCTGGCTCTGGAAAGCCTCCGCCTCCATGCTGGCAGCTCGACATGCTCGGTTGCCTGGGTCAACAGGGTGTGGTCTGTGATGACTTGGGTCGATGGGATTCTTACTCGGTACACTTCTGATCGCCAATATTTGCAGGTCCCCCGCCACACACCGCCCGCTGCCAAGATGCTGTTCCTGTGCTCAAAGTCGCATCGGCCTGCCAGGCAGCTGCTAAGGATGACTGTTTTAGCGGCTTGGTCCGGCGTCTATGAGCCTCTTGGGTTGGATCGTCTAGCGCTTGTCCGAAGCGAGGGGTGCTGAAGTCGTCTGGGTCCTACGTAAAATCGGCTGCTCGAAGGGTCATAAGACAAATTACTTCGAGCTTGGTGCCGTAATATGAAATTGACTGGACGGTCGAAGCAATCCTGCCACATGTGTGATTTCAGATCTGTATCAGGTAACCGTCCCCGTGTGTATCTCTGTGTATATCATCTCAAACTTCTGTGTGCACAATGAATGTGTCTCTGCTACTTTGTCTTGTCATTGAGGTGTGACCAAATTACCGAATGAGCACCTAGATCGAGGCTTGGTGCCCCAGATGCACACAATCCCGTCGATCCTTATAATAGGATTCCATGAAGTCCCGTCATATCCCGAATCAAATAGGTATACAGGTGTTTGCACAGAAGGTATGAAGTTACCGACATGACCGCGGTGGCGGAAATTGAAAGGGGCAAAGTATCACAGTACTGAAAGAGAACTCGAGAGCCTCGGTACATTTGCTAGTCATGGAGTTGAGTCTATTGACCTTAAAAGACTCGAGTCTTCCCCTATGGAACGTCATGTAGATTAGGGCCCGACGTAAATTCCCTCACAGACACCAAAAACGCCTCCTTCCACAATGGATGCCACCGAACAAGACTCGCCCAAAATACCACCCGCAGCTGGAGAAGCACAAGGCAACGTAGATGATCCAACAACAAAGCCTCTACATCCTAGACGAACTCCAGGGCTTGTCGTACGTTCACTTATTACAAGTGCCGACGAAACGTTTCCTTGGTTCAATTCTCAAAATGCAGAATATCTTACTGACCATTCCGGCTTGCGCAGGGGAAAGCTGGAGGGAAGGTGGCAAGGAAAGCGGAGCCTGCGGAGCCTGCGGAGGAAGGGGAAAAGAAGACGGACCCCAGTCTCAACATCACGATCGACCTGGACCTGGCGGTCAAGCTCAAGATCGAACTCGACCTGGAGGTGCACGGCAGGGTGAACATCGGCTTGCTGTAGGTGCTCTGAATCTATTCCGATATGCGTGTTGGGCAAAATTGTAATGATTATGGATCAAGTAGTTCCTGACAATCACATGTTGCGTGGCTCTTCACTCCATTTCATGCCTGGTGGACGCAGGGCGCAAGAGCCTAGAGAATATTCAGTGCAGGAACAAGTTGTTGGAAGACTTCGTTGAGAAAGATTGTCGAGAGTAACTCAAGATAAATCAGATTTCAATTTCGGATTGCTCGGACCATTGCTGCGAAATACATGCTTGATACACGCAGAAACACGTCTGGTATTCCGGAGTGACCGCCACGAATGGAGCAATGATGGCAACATTAGCTAGTTTAAAATCCATCCGATGAGTCCTCACTCTAATTTCAAGCCTCCCCAGCTCCCTCTGCCCGTCTCCGCGCCAGCCCAGCCTCTTCATCCCTCACCTCCCTACTCCTAACCGGCTCCCGCCGACTCAACAACACGGCAAGCCGGCGCACCTCCCTTGCCCCAAGGGCGTCATCATCACGATCAAAATATAGCGCCCAGACGCCCGGGTGCGTCTCTGGCGCGTCCTCGACGGCCAGGAAGCCCTCCCACCCCTCGAACGTGACCCGGCGCTCGCGCTCGGTGCAGTCCCACGGCCCCAGCAGGTGGCCCTCGGACTCGGCGCGCGAGCCGTACTTGACCTCGAGCGTGTCGCGGTCGACGTAGACCCAGTTGAGGTCCGGCGGCTCGTCGCGGATCGTCGACACCAGGCCCTCGCCCTTGAGGCCCTGGCGCGCCCACTGCGGCCGGAGGACCGGGTGGGGGAGGTAGAAGCCGGAGAAGAGGTGGCCGTTAGGCTCTGGTTCTGTATTTTCCGTCGGAATGCTTGGATCCTCCTGTGTGGCTGGATCTTGAGTGCTTGCGAGCATATTGGAAGCTGTGTCGATGTACAGCTTGTGGTTCCTGAGCACGACCTTGGCGCCTTCGAAGAGGGCGCTGTACGAGTTCTTCCGCGGGAGGGTGACGACCAGGTTGCTCCTGCGCCCGCGGTGCTGCCTGCGCGCGTTTTGGCGCTGGCCGTGCTCTATCGCCTGTGTCGTGCCGATGATGGTCGGCACGGCGCCGACGGCTGTTAAGAGGGTGATCATGGTGAGGTGGGCGTATGGATAGGTTATTATGGGTTAACGATATCTTATACATGCGCTAGAACACCTTTTGTTTGAGTTGTTGAGTATTATCGCGGTCTCAAAAGGTAGATGATGAACCCAGGAGGAAACGGCGCTGCCCTCTCGAGGTCGAGATTGGGAGGCCTTCGTATTTGAGGGCACACCTGCACGCGTACCAAGGAGTTACAGTGCTACAGCGACACCCGAGAGAGGAATTACTGCATTCAGCACCAATGTGTTGATCCATTTGCCGTGCCATGGTCTCACTTGTTTGACCTTAATTTTTCAGTTGGGTTTCGAGTGTCACCAGTTTCGCCCAGCACATATTACCGTTACATTCTAAGTTGTTTTCGTAGGGGTGATATGCAGTATGAAGAGGGCAAGAATAATTTTGATTTTTCTACCTGGTGACGTCTAACGCCATACCCAGGCTGGGCCTCTGTTAAATTTCTTTGCTCGATAGAATGCTGTCCAATACGAAACGTGCTCAAGGCAGAGGAATGGCCTGCTTGTGGTTGATGAAGACTCCCTCAGGGTCAACGGCAGCCTTGATCTCCTTGAGGCGGTCAAAGTTGGCGCCGTAGAGACGAGCGCTCCACTCAGCCTCGGTGAGCTCGGTGTCAGCATAGTTGACGAAGCCACGGAGGGGTGCACCGCCGGCAACCAGGGCTTGCTCAAACGGCTGGATGAGGCTCTTCATGTACGTGGTTCCGTCCGCCGGGTAGCTGGAGACGTCGACCGAGTTGGCCTCCCAGCGGATCAGCCAGAGATTCTTGCCGTGGGCGTAGGCGGTGTCGGCGTCGGAGATGTCGCGGGAGACGCCGCCCCAGAGGTCGAGGAAGCCGGACTTCCGGAGGTCGGTGCGGTTGAAGGCCAGGGTCGTGCTCTCGAAGAGCACCCTCGCCTGCTCGACGGTGAGGGGGTGGTCGGTGGTGGTAGTCAGGGCCTGGGTGTAGAACGAGCGGCCGCCGAGGCTGCCGCCCTCGGGCTGGTTCATGCCCGCGCCGGCGACGGCGACCTCCATATCCCAGAAGGGGAGCTCGGTCTTGTTGACGACGGTGGTGCCGGGGGCGATCCCCTCGAGGGTGGAGACGAGGGGGGCGATGACCTTGTCGAAGTCGGCGGGGTTGCCGTAGAAATACCCGGCGCCGGTGTAAGGGGGAGCACTCAGGGACCAGCGAAGGGCGAGCTCGTCGGGGCAGTCGTTGCTGAGGGAGTAGTCCTGGACGGCGATGAGGGCCTTGGCGGCAGCATCGACACCGACGCTGCCGATGGAGACGGTGAAGTTGACGGCCGTGTCGAAGAGCGGCTTGTGGGTGTTGGTGGTGACGGAGAGGATGATACCATACGAGGCACCGGCACCCTGGGCGGCCCAGAAGAGGTCGGAGCCCTTGGAGGCGTTGACAATGGTGCCGTTGTACAGCATATACTCGATGGACTCGAGGTTATCCATGGGTGTGCCGAGGTGGCGGGAGCTGGAGCCGAAGCCACCGCCGATGCTGGACCCGGCGAGACCGACGTGAGCACCGCGGACATGGGGAAAGTGGCGGCCGGCCGTGTCCCAGAGATACTTGAGGACGGGTCCAACGTGGGAGCCACCGCCATAGGTGACACGCTGGGTGGCCTCGTCGTAGGAGACCGAGTTGAAAGCAGCCATGCTGATGACCAGGCTGCCTGGGTCACCAAAGCCGTACGCCTGGAAGGAGTGGTGAGCTCCGAGGGCGGTGGCCTTGGCGGAAGCATTTCGGGCGCAGTCGAGAGAGAGGGCAACTTGGTCCTTGTCCTCGGGGAAGGAGATGGCTGCGGGATCGACTTTGATGCGCTTCTGGAAACCAATTGTCTCGTTGGCCCAGCTTGGGTCGGTGCTCACGATGTTACGGACACCAGCTGTGTTGAGGCATTCCTGAAGAGCAGCGCCCTTGCTGGCGGTGTCCTGAGCACCGACCAGAGCAGGAGCGAGGTAAAAGAGCGAGGCGACGACGAGTCGTCGAAAAGAGCGTGGTGAATCCATGGCTGTGATATGTACAGTGGTACAGCCTGGGAATAAGAAACGAATGTAAGTCGAGTAACTCCCCTTAGGTAGCAAGTTCAGAAGACTCCTGGGACTGTAATAATAAGGAACTCTGTGTTAACGGAGGAGCTCATCTTATATGCGATGGGGTTTATATGCGCTACTCCAGTCATATTTGCTGTCGAGGACCAGACATGCCTGTCCGACCTCGCTGTCGATATCCGCAAGGCAGGCCAACATCTTGCAGGCGTGTCTATTTGAGGACTGTCCATCTTGGCGGAACCCCAGTGCAAAGAACTGACTCAACACCTTATTCTCGACTGCGTCCACCTGCCCATTTAAACTGTCGCTAAGTCTGGTGAATCCACTCGTCGCCTACTCAATCGGGCCAAGTTCTCTCCGTCGGGTCTTGAGCTCATTTCTCGTCATGGAGCAAGAAAAAGCCAAGACTCGTCCAACATGTCAAACCAACTACTAATCCGCCGACCACCACCCGCAACTCTCCCCCTGACTAAACCTCTTGGCGAGATGTGGTTTCCACGGCTGCTCCCTACAGCTCCCTCTATGCGATCGACTCGGATGGAAATGTCACGACCCTATCGCTTCCGGTATCCATCTGTCGGTAGCAACTACACTTTTGCCGTCGCCAGCAAGACGGCAGACTGAGGTTAACCCAACACGGCTCACTCTTGAGAGCCCCATCAGGGTGCTCTACGAGGAGCCTTGGCCCGCACTACTCGTGATTCGGCGCCCTTTAATTAGCGGTGTTGCCGGCGAGATCATGACCAATCCATTTCGAGTCCGGCGATGCATGTCGGTTCCTTTGTAAAAAGGTTCCTTATCTAATCACCTTCTCTTTGGAGTTCTCTCCGGGCGGTCTTTTCCCGGCTGTCAAATCGCCTTGGGCGGAGCGAGCGTCCTTGAAATATCGCTGAGGAGAGCCTTGTTTGTTTGATCTGATTTGAGCCCTGATCTTACCCTCGTCCACCAGCGGACGAGTCTGATTTCCCATGCGATCTCCGGAGGAGAATTCCCCGTGACTGCATGGATGGAGAAAGCCCAAACAGCAATTCATAGAATTGTGCAGGTCTCAACACGACTGTGTGAATCAAGTACGTCTCTCCAATCGATACCGTTGCGAATGGTCAGGCCTGGACTATCATGTACAGTCCCAATGCGCCAGTAGCAATTGCTCTGCCCCATGCGGTACAAGACAAGACCCCCAAGCGATCCTTTCTCGTCGAACCCGATGAGCAAGCACCGTACCAAGAACCTATCTCCAGGCCTTGGCGCCTCCAAACCGTTGTAGAAGTCGTAGTCGACTGAGAAGGCAACCCTTTGATCAGAACTGCCGGGCACCTTCATCTCCTGTTCGCCGTTGATGAATTGAGAGTACCTCCAGTGCGGTCGCACATACCACTTTAGATCAACCATGGGGCCACGAATTACCGCATAGCCACCAGAGACCCGCCCAAAGCTGCTGTTGTCTCTGTAATCAAGGTGCACGCTGAGGACATTGCTCAGAGGCTCCACAATATTTGTGATATTTCTCGCTTTGCTGCGGAAAGAAACCCATGACCACGACGGTGCGACGTAGGATGCAGCGCCCCAGGTCGCGAGAATGGAAACAAGAGGGGGATCACCTTTGTCGAGAGTATCCAACACCCTTTCCCACAATAGATCGCTAAGGAAGGTCTTTCGCCACAGCCCACATAGATATTCGTCTGTTGGGTTTTGCAACGCAAGGCGCTGGGCGACGGCGGCAATGGCAGGCAGCCTGTCGGTAGGGACTGTGAGCTTGAGGTGGCTGTAGGTGAAGACGATCTCCCACCATATCTTCCGAGGGGAGCTCATCGCACCCGCATATGCTTCCTTCAGCGTCTTGTCGCTCAATTGGGGCGCATGCAACCGATATAGGCTCTCCTCGAAGACACATCCTGACGCACACTCCATGATGAGTTCTTCCTTCCCAAAGAAGAGCACGCGTCGTGAGGCCAGCCTCTCCTGAAATGTCCAAGCACGGTTGAACATCGGGTACTCGAGGCTCCGTTCCAAGGAACCTCGCCAGATATCTGCCAACAGCCTAGGCTCGATCCTTCCGCTCTCCTGAGGGACATGGAAGGCGTATAAAGGATATTCCTCGCCGCGGAAACTGATAGTGAGGATGTGGCTCAGGCTCTTTGCATCACGGCTGCTGAAGACTCCGGTACGGGTATCCAATGTAAGGGCTGCACAGAGTGTGACATGGGCGTGTGCGTATACTGTGGCCATCTGCATCGACTCGACCTGCCAGTCCGCCTCGTCATCCTGGATTATACACATGGAGTCGATCCATATGTAGTCGAGACCCAGCTTTCGAGTAGCCCTGATCGCATCCTGGACGGTCGCGGGAAGCGTGGACCAAGATATGCCATGCAGTTGGCTGGCAAGGTTCCAGCGTGTGGTTCGACAGGCTGGCCAGGCCTGACGCTTGCCCCAGCAATAACTCAAAGCCGCGTATTTTGTACCGTCGGGGATGTCAGACCGGAGTCGTAAGAATACCCCGTCTCGAGGGTCAGAGGGGATCTGAATGAGTCTAGAGGGGACAAAGGAAGAGGGCTCCCCCTCTGGCACTCGGCACACGAGATGGTTCTTGGAACACTGCTCGATCTGGTCCCTCGCCCAAGCAAAGCTTCTCTCCGATCCAGTGTGAAGGGGCGGTGGGTCATCCGGGGGATAGCTTGGCACTCCTGGGGGAGGTCTCTTTGAAGTGCTGGCAAACACCTTGAAGAGATGACCCATGTCGGTCTGCGCCCCCCAGCCCTCACAGTCGTCGAGGCGGACCCACGAGTCGGCGTCATCAGTGAGCCGGATGCGCTCATGACCACCACCTTCGGTATGGCACAGGATACCCAGCAGAACGGCGCAACATAGGTTGTTGGCTGACGCAGAGGCGCGAAGGCTGTCTCGGTTGAGTCTGTCTAAGGCTGGTCCCCGCCGTTCAGACCGGAGGAGAAGGCTGTCCCATGAGCCATCCCACAAACACGTTGAGCACCAGCCCCGCTGGTCTTGAGGGGCATCGGCCCGCCAGTCATCAGGTAGCTCGACAACTATTGTCTCATCATCATGGCTGGCTTCCAACAGAGACCGTGGTTGGCTCACTGTGGCGGGAATGTAATCGGAGGACATGGGGGCCGCGAGATGTCAGCGCCATATCTCCAAGACAAGAGGAAGCTGACAGTCAAGCGGGTCCTTGCCCGGAGACCCTCCCAAATTGGGCCTGCTTATGCTTATATAATTCAGTCTCACTCAGCTGCCTGCAAGATGAGCTGTGAGGCAATCCTGACACGAGTAGCAAAATATCCATCACGAACACGGGGCAGGGTGATACCGGTATATAGGTCGCAATGGGAAGAAAGTTGAGTCTTTTTATATAGGACCATGACGAGAGTATATATGAGTAAGAATCGATTCTGAATGGAGGTAGATTGACGAGTGCTTGATCTTTGCTGTGTTATGCTGTTGTGATGTGGTGGTCCATCTTATTGCACCCGTGTACCTACCTAGGTACCTAGGGACCCCAGACATCCAATGACGCTGGGGCGGCTAGGGATGTTGCAGGGACCCCGGCCACCCGTACCCTTGAGCACTGGAGCGAACACCTTACAGTACGGACAGCTGCAACCGGGGACTGGAGCTCAACCCACCCCACGACCCAAGTACTGCAGCATCGACATCTTTTCAATCCATTACCCAAGCACTCTCTATCTACCACCCCTCAAACCCAAATTGCCACTGCATTCCGGTAATTTTCGCACTCTGAATCACTACCATCGACCAACACACGAGGAGCAGTCATGGCCGACGCGCAGAGCAAAGCAGAGAAGCTCGCGGCGGCGCGCAAGAAGGCCGAGGAGCTCAAGAAGAAGAAGGCGGCCGGCGCAAAGGCCAAAAAAGACAAGGCCCCAGCAGACAAGAAGGAAGACGAACCCGCAGCCGCAGCCGAGGTGGCAGAAGAGAAGCCCAAGGAGGAGGCGCAAGAGGACGACGCGCCCCCCGAACCGTCCACCCCAGCAGAAGCAGAGCCCACCACAACTGCCAGCCCCTTCGCGCCGACCGATACCGAATCCCCCACGCGACCAGGTGGCGCGACGTCTGAGTCCACAGCAGAGCTCGAGGCCAAGCTCCTGGAGCTGGAGAAGGAGCTGGACGCTGTCAAGGGGGCAAGGGATGAGGCCCAGCTGACGGCAGATGCGCTGGAGAAGAAGGTCGTGTCCCTCGAGCTGCTACACAAGGAGGACGAATCACAGATCAACCGCCTACAAAAGGACCTGGCTGAGGCCAAGAACGAGACCGTCGACCTGAAGAACAAGCTACAGAAGTCCGAGGCCGAGACCCTACGGCTGAGCAAACAGGAGAACCAGGACAGAGGCGGCACCGACAACGACAACCTGGACGAGCTGGAGGACGAGGAGCGCAAGAAGCTCGAGGCACGGATAAGGCAGCTGGAGGCGGAGAATACGGACCTACAGAGGGGCATCTGGCAGGAGAGGCGGCGCGAGATGCAGCCGCCCATGGATGACGGCACGGGCCAGTTTACCAACGTGCCGCTGTCGCCATCCACCGCGCGGAAGCAGGGCGGGTTCGGGGACTTCTTTACGACCGGGCTCAACGCGCTCACCGGTGGCGGGGGCCACGAGCACCAGGACGACGAGGGGTTCCTGGACGACGACGAGGATTTCGACGAGGATGCGTTCCGCAAGGCACAGGAGGAGACTGCCAAGGCGAGGATCGAGAGGATCAAGGAGATCAAGAGGGGTCTGAAGAACTGGGAGGGGTGGAGGCTGGATCTTGTGGAGGGCAGGACAGGCGGCGGCGAGGGGCTGGGAGAGATATTCGAGATCTGAGGGGCGGTACGTCTCTTGCACAAGTGATCCTCATGACGGTAATGAAGCATACAACAGGTATATTAGAGAATGGTCCAAATCCAGGACTGACAAGATACACGTACTGCTGAGAGCTCGAGTACTCTACATCTATACGAGTTGGTACTTGGGTACACTACCTGCCTTTAGTCCAAGGCCGGCTCAGTCCTAACCCTGACCGCGCAAAAAGAAAGTGGGCCCCAAATTCGTGCACTGCCCAAGAGGATAAACTCCACCACCCCGCGAATTTTGCAACGCTGGCATGCTCCTCGCGCCTGTTCCCACCCGCTCTTGCCTGCTCCCCTCGTCTCTTTCCACTCGCCCTCCCGGTGCGCCGAATTCTATCATTTCCTTCAAAACCACGGCCTCACTTACTGCTACGCGCACTGGGACTGCTGTCTCGCGCTTGTGGCGATCATCCCTGGAATAGGAACCCGCGCCCTCTGCATGCCCTCCCACGGCCCTGCATTGTAGTCTAATCGACGGCACAAACAAGCCCCTTGTAAGAAACACCATCAATCAACGTCGACGTCAACATTTCAGTATCAACATCAACCACATCATGACCCTCGACTCACCTCACCTCACATCACCTCACCACACCGCACTTCCCCTCACCGCACTCTGCGTTCCACCAAGCCAAGACGGGAGACATGTCTGGTCCTCATAACAACGGCTAACATGCAACGCCAGACTCAATTAACCGGGGTTGAGGCTCCCGCAGCCCAGCTGCTGCCCTCAGTGAAAACAAGGCGCGCTGCCGCCAAACCTTCCCGCGTCACCATCAGGGCCATTCTGATTACTTGAGCCCCGTTGCTGAGTCTGGGGTCTTTCACAGACAGAGACGCCACGCCAACCCTGCATCGTTGGCATCTACACAACTGACAAATCTGCCATGTCATCATTAAACATGGACCCAAACCTCTCTGCCGCCTTGCACCCGCAGCAGGTCGCCGTTGCCGCCAACAACCTGCAGCAGGGCGCAGCCCACCCCAGCATCCTCCCGCACCCGGCTCCTGCCCCAACCTACCATGGTCCCGGGCGCCCTCCCAACTCCGAGAGGCAGCTTATCATCGATGGCCGCCGCTTCCAGCGCCTCGAGGAGACCGTCAACAAGCTGCTCGAGCTCACCCAGCTCATGATGAACCGCCAGGAGGAGCTCAACGACATCATGGTCCAGCGCCAGCAGACCCTCCAGAACCAGGTCTCTTTCACCGAGGAGCGTCTCCAGCTTGCCATGGACAACAGCGGCAACCCGGACGGCGAGGGCGAGGAAGAGGAGGAGGAGGATGACGACGACGACGAGCGCGACCCACCCGACATGGCCTACCCTCCCCTCGGCATGCAGTTCCGTCCAAACTTTGGCGCCAAGAAGGCTCTGGAAGGCTTGCTGGACAACATCAACCTGTGGGCTAAGGAGCACGGGTACAAGTGTGCCACCCTGCGGAGTACCCAGAAGCCGGGCGAGCGTGTTCGTGTTGCCATCCGATGTGCCCTGGGCGGCGAGGCCAGGTACAAGATGACCGACGAGAATGGGGAGACACTGATCCGTACAAAGAGCGGCCAGCTGCGCAAGCCCTACCGTAAGAGGACGAGCAAGAAGACTGGGTGCCAATTTGGCTTCATCCTCGGAGAGACGGGCCAGGGAACCAACATCTTCGAGGTCCGCTACCACCCCAATGGAAGCCCGCCTCACAATCACCCTCCTATGGAATTCTAGGACAAGACCATCAAGGCGTCGACGAAAAAGGCGAGTTTTCCGACACAAAAAACAAACGGCCACCAGTTCCCTACACCGGGAGCAGAGCCCGCGGTACCTCTCGATTCCGCCATGCCTATTGACCCATCCCTGTATTGCTTGGGTGGCCTTGGAGAGGCTGCCGCTCCTAGCCCCTCATTATCGCAACCCGTACCTCACCCTGAAAGGAACAAGCAAGCGGTGCTGGGTCCACCTGCGCCGGCAACACCGTCCTCACCTCAGCAAGCGGATCTTTCTGGCATCTCTTGAGCTCACGTCTATACCATCCGACGAGTCGTAAGAGCCAAACAGGTCGGTTCTAAAGCTGAACATTCGGCCTAGTGGCAATTCTTCCGCTCTCAGTCCTCGGGTATACGCTTGGCGTGGCATCACTCAGGCTCCCTCTGCCCGAATCCAAACATGGAGCAGTGGAAGTGTCGACGAAGTTGGATAATTGAGTACACTGAGGTTGAATATGGTCACCGACTATCTTATTTGCTCTTTCCTCGAGTCAACGTCTTCATGTTGACCCGTGGAGAGATGGTTTTGTCGGAAGCCCTCTTGATTGAGTAAACTTGGCACAAGCATCAGCAGCGTAAGGCGTTAGGAATGAGGGCCAGAATGGATCTGGTATTTGGTAGTTTGGAAATTAATTACACTTCAGACTCTTTGACTCACTACACAGGGTGAACTGAAGTTATTGGCTCTCTTTAAGTGTATTGACCGCTTACATCTCTACTTCCATTCCAGTACAAGTCTTTGCCAGCAATGAAGCAACCAAAGTCTATACAAAGGCTGTTGTGTGCTCCCCCGCTCATGAAGATCAGTTCAGTGTCGCCAGTTGTCGACGGCAACCCTCTGGCTGATATCTCTGTGGCTAGGATCCCATGCACCGACTGCCAGGGTCGGCTTTCACCCGACCTTGATAGCAGCGTCCATGCCTACGTCAAAGTGGCAAAACGTGTGGATCGGCACCGACGATTGCAATGCGCACAATACAAAGCACCGCTTGGTGAAGCAGAGCAGAATAATGACAGGACATAATTACCCCATGCAACTTCGTCATGGGGGTGGGTTGCATCGTCTACGCAGCACCGCACCAACAGGGCCTAAAAGCGCAGAAAGACTCCGTCGCAATGCGCGGAACAGTTCTAGAACCCCAGAGCACGGTGGCAGTTCAATAAAAAAGACCGCAGGCTGATCATTGATCTCACTCGTCTTCTCTCCATACATATATGCGCTCCGGCCGTGTTAGCGAAATCACTAACCGCGATGGCAAACGTATTCATGTAAGAACCCGCCTCGTCTACCCTTGTTGAAGTCGTCGGGTGGTTGTCTGACACAATGCCTTCAGTGTCGGTGGAACCGCCCATGCCGGCGGTGCTCTGCTCGACCTTGTGCTCCAAAAGTATCCGCAGCTTGATGTCAAGGTCCTGGTTCGCGATGAGGACAAAGCAGCGAGGCTGAAGGGTAAATATCCAACCGTCCAGACCACCCTCGGCGACCTGTCCAGCCACCAGACCCTGCAAGACGAGTCGTGCGACGCAGACATTGTCATTAACGGCCTCCCGGACATCACGCACCAGGATGGGATCTCGGCCATCCTGGCAGGCCTCAAGGACGGCAGCCGACCACGAAAAGGCTTCTACATCCACCTCTCCGGCGCGGCGACCTTCTACACCAAGGACCCCAACGGCCGCAAGGAGGGCCGCGTCTGGGACGACGCGGCCGACATGGACGAGATCCTGGCGATGGACCAGTCGTACACGCACGTCCCCACCGACAACCTCGTGCGCGCCGCCAGCGCGGACGCCCACGTCGCCATCGTCTCGCCCGTCGGCATCGGCGGCATCAGCCCGTCCCTCGAGCACCCCGTGCCGCTGACGACGGGGCCCCTCGTGACCACGGCGCGCGCCTTCGGGTCCGGCTTCGAGACCGCCCGCGGCGAGAACGAGAGCGGCTGGGTGCACGTGCTGGACCTCGCGCCGCGCGACGCTGCTCCTCGTCGACAACGCCGTCGACGCCCTCGCCGTAGGGGGCGCTGCAGGGCAGCAGCCGGCCGAGCCGGCCGGGTTCCCCCTCTGGGGCGAGCGGGCGTACTACTTTGTGCGCGCCGAGGACGTGTCCTTCCACGGCCTCCAGTCCGCGCTGTTCCCCGCGCTGCGGCGGCACGGCGTCGTGGGGTCGGACGAGATCAGGAGCGTGACGCACACGCAGGCCGCGCGGACGTGCCTCGCCGGGAGCAGCGAGTTCGACCCGGACGCGCCGCTGCCGCCGCCCGACTCGTGGGTCATCCACCTCGCCACCTGGTTTGGCATCAACATGCGGGTGCGGTCGGAGCGGCTGGCGGCTCTTGGGTGGAAGCCGGTTGAGAAGAGCATCCTTGGGGACTGGGAGGCGGCTGTTGATGAGTTTTTGAAGAGGGAGGGCGGCGCATGATGTTTATGTTTTTCTTCACTGATGGGGCTGGAATGCCCTTGAGACCGGTGTGAAATGAGGTTGCAACTTTCCTCTGCGGGCAGATGGGTCATGGCTAGGGGTGATCACAATACAAAGCACTTCCTTCGCACTCGATGCTAGCAAATGCGCACATCCGCTAATAATAAGATGATAAGGAAGATAGTTTGTATAGTGAGATTATGATTACCCACGTATGCTGCTTGAAACACACACACACAAAAAAAAAAAAAAAAAAAAAGCCCGCAGGTACTAGAACTCGTGAGTTTCCGTAATAGGCGAGGTTGACTGATAGGGGACTTACACATCCTCCTGCTGTCAGAATATAGGAAGCAGTACCCCAAGCAGTCTGTGTTGTCGCCAAATCTGTCCAGTCCTTTACAAGTCTGGAACACTGTTGCTGTCAAGGTAGACGCGTTCATGAACGCCCGTGTTGGCATCACACTGGAGGGAAATATGTTACCAATAAATGTCGGCGTCTTCGTTGCTGAGAGTATGTGTACACATACCTTCCAGACACCCCGAGCAAACGAAAAGAAGCCCACAAGATGTTCCGGAAAAGGTTATCTGGCTTCTGGACAAAGACCACCCTCTCCTGCGGGTTGGCATGGCCACGGGGGAAGAACCCCACCACCACGTAGATTGGCTGGTCAAATACCTCACGCAGGGTGATTTCTCTTTTCATCGCCAATTCAACCTCGACAACTTTAGTGTGATATTCCCAATCATAGAATGTTTTCTGCAAGGCATTTCGAGCTTATGGTGGTTCGCGGTTGATTATCAGCGGACGGTAGAAGGAGGGAAACGGGAATCCCGTACTTTCGGGGCTGACGTCGGCACCGACGTCTTCAACCCCCGTTTGCACTGGCGCGTGTACTGACGCCTAACATGGAGAATCCAATGTCGCCTGCATTGGGACCTGTCGTTACACATATACCGACGCCTCCCATGACGCCCATACTGAATCTCGTACGAATGCCTGCACAGCGGCCTGGATTGCTGCTTGCTGTACGACAGTACCGGAAGGCGCCAGTCTGGGAACGCATAGAGTGGTTTTTCTTCCCAAATATATTGTCAATATCATTCGAAAAACGATATTTATACCTAAAATGCATGCTCCAAGTTGTGGTGGGGATCGGCGAAGTTGGGGCCCGCTGGGCTACGGAGATCGTGCTTGGGAGCGCATCTGTTGGTTGAAGACGCGAGCGAGGGGTATTATGAGCCTGTCTGTGCTTCTCGTGATGAGCAGGTTGACTGCCAATGTTGCCGCCATTGTCGACCATATCGTCGACCACAATGTTTCAGGAGTAGATGTGAAAAGAAGGGAGGAGATCGATGGCCGAGTCAAGTCTAGAGATGACTACGATGGATCCGCATCGGCGAGCCTATTCTGAGAGAAGGAAATGGGGAGAGATCAGGAACAGGGCAAGGGCACATTGTTCAGCTGCACCTGCGATTATAATGTAACACACCCTTGTTCCGCAACTGGTGCTGGCATACGCCAGAGGCGGGAAAGATGCTTGCCGACTCGAATCTGCCAATGGGAGAAACCGCTGTATGTGAGGTTTGTGTGACAGTCTAACTGCCGTACCTAGGGAGAGGCTGATCTAGTAATAGAAGAACATGAATTTTGTAAAATATGGTTCGAAGACCGGAGACGACAAACCAAATACGCTGTATAGCTATAGCATTTGATATCATAGGACAGCATATAGATATCATGCAAACTTCAGCAAATACTAATAGCCCACGGAGAGATGAAAAGTATGGTATAAGAGTCGAATTTCAAGCCAGAAAGTTCACACAACGTCATGAATCAAAAGAGTTGTAGTCTATATGAAATCACCAAACTCCAACCACATAACCATACTCAGTTGCCCTCCTCTCCTTAAGCCGAAGGGAGCGTGGCCTGCCGCACCCCTAAAATAGTCCTGTTCACACTTAGGCAGTGGTGGAGGCACAGTCGCCGCCACCAAGGCCACCACTGCACAGCCGCGTGCAGCCGATGCCCAGCTCAGCCACCTTGTAGCAGTTCTCTGGCTCGTCTCCCTCGTCCAGCCGCGTGATGAGGTCGCCCTTGCACTTGCCGTCCTCGTTGCCCTGGTAGGCGAACCAGGTGTCGGAGAAGCTCGTGACCTTGACCGCCTTGGCCCCGTCCTTGAGCGGCTTGTCGCCGGTGGCGAGGAAGCTGAAGCCCTCGCTGCCGATCTCGTTGTCGCTGGGGAGTGTTAGTTAGCTTCCAGTGTGGTGGTGGTGAGTGGCGAGGGGGTTGGAATGGCAGTCATGCTACGCACCAGTTCTCGTCCGAGAAGTAAATAGTGTCAGCGGCGAAGGCGGTGCTGACGAGGCCGGCGATGAAGAAGATGGTGGTAGAGGCACGCATTTTGGTTGTTGGGAAGGATTGGTAGTTGAGTAAATAGATGAGAGGTGATTGTGGCTTTAGTTGTTTTGTTTGAATGCTTTTGCTGTTGTTGTTGTTGATGATGATGTTGATGATGATGATGTATTCAATTGTGTCTTTCGAGGAGAGGAACACGCATCATTTATACTTGAGCGTATCACAGCCATTTGCCGTGGAAACACTTTTTTTTCGCCTTGAGCAGACCCTCATAGACTGATTTCCGAGACTCGAAGAAGGTCATGGCGGTCCCTCATCGCAGGTCTCCAGTCTGTCTTCGACTCAGCGTTTGGGCTCCGGGGCCTTCCCAAGGACAATCCATCGTGAGAGGCCTGGCCAGCCCTCAAATCGACACGGCCGCCACTAGGACATAATCTCCGTTAGAATTGGCTGTATGGCAGGGCAAGATCGTAAGCGCCAAGGATCTCATGTTGGGACGAACACGGTCGGGCCGGGCCTGTCGAGCCCGGACGGGGGATTGGACAAGCTGGTCTTGGGCCCTGCTCCGGGCCAAGCTTATGCTCGTCTAGTCCTTCGACCCCATATGTGCTGCTTATGCTTACGCTCCAAGCCATTTGCCCCATCCGGCCGAAACATCTGCAGGAATGAATTCAAACACAATTTAGGTATGTTGGTGCAAACGAGGCCTCGGAGGCTTCCGAAGGGTGTAATTGAGAATGGCCCGAGGAAGTCGGCGCAGGCTCCGGGTCGCTCCATCGTGAATCTCGTACGAGGCAGAGGCAACTTGGAGGCCCGGAAGAATGCACAGGCACACGGGTGGCGTCTGCGGAACCGCATGCTGTGTGACACTGCCAACCTTTCTCTTGCGTTTTGATTTATTTCATTTTCGGTCGTCATATGTTTTCCCTCAACGTGGTCAGTGCTGCATCCAGCATCTTGCCAGTCCTTGCCTAGGCTTTAGCACCTATGGATATGAACACCACTCCTCTATCCAGAGTTCGCTAAATCTCAGAAAATACCGAGAGGGACGACCTCGCGTTGCCAGCAAATTCAAACATGATGTTGTCCTCACAACCCGTCTGCCCAAGACCGGCGTTGTTCACCCACCCTATCTCCCAGTACTCAACCCCAATGCCGCCCGTGATGGCCTCGACTCTCTTCGCCACCTCAGCGACCCATGTCTTCTGGCCATCGGCGCCGAAGGGGATGCCAGGCCTCATGTCGGGAGGAAAGTCGAAGTTGCCACCCTGCTCGCAGGTAAACGGCCACGCCATCTCGGAGACCATGAATTCCTTGCCGGGGAGCAGCGTCGTCATGTGCGTGAGCGTGTCTGATAGCCTGGTGAAGTTCCACTCGGGCCCACTGTGATGGATCAAGGTTAGTTGCGAGCTGCTTTGCAGAGGTTGTGGGCCCAGGGCGGCACCACTCACTAGAACGGGTAGAAAGACGCGCTAAACATGTCGATCTGCGTCGGAAAGCTGGGGTCTGCCTTCAAGATATTTCCCCAGAAGAAGTCCTGAACTCCAGCGTCGGCCGCACCGTTGAGGTGGACGTTGATCTTTGGCTGCGGGCTGAGATCGCTGTCTCTTATGCCCTTGGAGGCAGACGAAAGAAGCTGCGCCGTGTTGGTCCAGTTCTCGCTTCCTCGACCAACCGCCCAGAGGATCCCGTCGGCAATCTCGTTGCCTATGTCGATGATGGCCGGCTGGATGCCCGCGGCCTGGAGAGTGTTGCTCACATTGAGCGTGTACTCGTAGATCTGAGTTGTCAGACCCGCGAGATCCGTGGGCCAACCTGCCGGGATCTTCTGTTGTCCCGGGTCGGCCCAGGAATCGGAAAAGTGTAGGTTGATGTGTACATCAATGCCTGCAGCCTTCGCGCGCTTTGCAAGAGCAACGTTGTAGTCTAGGTCATAATCGCCCTTGGCCACCCACTACAGAAGAGCAACACGTTAGTAATCTTCTAGGCCCGGTCACCTGCCAGGGAACACGCACTACTCTCTGTCGGACTATGTTGACACCGTTCTCAGACAAGATAGTCTCGAGTGGTTTGACAGTGCCCTGAAGGTCCTTATACTCAGTACCATCACGCTCCAGAACGGCAACAGATGACCAATCAGCTCCTTTGTACTGTAGAGCAGCCTGTGCCGCGTGCGCAACGAGCGCACCAAGTACGAATTTCCGGAACGCCATCTGTAAAGACTGTGGATGGAAGAGAATGACACCTTTCTAATATATGCAGCAAAGTACGGTCATACATGCGAACATGAGTGATGCTCTTCCAGGTTCACAACCCACATACCATTTGTGCAGTGTGTCGACATCTTATATTTCCAGCTTGCGGTTGCTTTCAGGGGCGCAGCCAAGAGGCGTGCAGCGCTTAATGCCAACGGGATCTGCTGTCTATGCCGTTTACAGACAAACTCTGTCTTGGTTAACTTTACATTATTACTCCGAAATTGAGTGACGATCTATTGATAGCCTACATAGGCACCAATTAACCTTTGCTAGAATGGAGCGTGTTTCAAGTAGAGAAACTTGCCAGCACCAACCGAGTAAGGCTACCACGTGTCAGGGGGCTGAAGTTGCACGGGGCCAAGCCCGGCGCATCCGATCCTTAATCTCAACCTTAAAATTGCCGCGCCTTATCCTACTGCAAAGCTAGTCTATCCCAATATCATAACTTCAATCACTCGACGTCAGCTGCATGACAGAGGCCTTGTAGTGGCATGCGTCTTCTCTCCATGATAGACTATCGCATCTCACAACATTGCAGTCAGATGGGCAACAAATTAGATAGTACATCTGACTCACTGGTTATACACAGAAAAAGCTACAGGTGGCGCATGTGCTTACTCTTTCTTTTACAAATAAACATAGGCGGATACTCGTTTTGGTCTACCCTTTATACTTCTGTATAAATAATGACAACAATTGGTCCACAGTCCTAGCACAAAGCCTTTGCTGAGAAATAAGACTGTTGCAAAGTTCATGCCCAGCTGCAAACGGGCATGGAATATGCCAATGGACATAACTAAACAAAGAAGAACGGTGCTTGCCGGAAACGTCAACATATTTCAGGTGTGTTCATACTGAATGGAAAATGAGCTTAATGAAATCGGGGACTTAGCAAATTTGAAGTCCTAGCTGAGATAAAGGAATCCTTTAGCCTTTTTCGGAAACATACAACTTCATCATGATATATTTTATCCACTCCAAGAGCATGAAACATCTCGAGCTTAATAGACGAACTCAAGGGAAACAAATAGTCCAAACATCTCAAACAACAAGCACTTGCCCACGTACACACACCTCTTCACCACACTAACAGAGCTGTCAGCATCCACCATCATCTTAAACATTACCAACCCCACAGGCTAGATGTCAGGCGAAGAACCTTGCATTGCATGCAGCTGGACACCAGAGCAGCAGAGACGCTGCTCTTATAAAAGTCATGTTTGCCTCTTCTACGGAGCCGGCACGCATGGTGTCTGGTCCTTGGGTTCGCAGTATGTTCTCAAAGACCGAGAGAGCAACCCCCCCGATTACGACCCACAGAATACCCGGTTCCTACAAGCTCATACCACCATCCCTGTTCCATCAACATTGCTAGAGTGGGATGAGCCAGCAGATAACTCATGTTTACGGGTTGTAAGGCGAATCGATGGCATTACTCTCAAGGAAGCTTGGCCTAACCTTTCGGCAACCGAGAAACACGATATTGCTGAGCAAACATGTACCTTCCTGGCCCAACTTCGTAACCTTACGAGTAATGAAATCGAGAGTCTTGATCATAGACCGCTATATGATGCCCTCCTATTTGGGGGTGATCGTTGTACCCCACATGGCCCTCTCAAGTCAGACGATAAGCTCTGGGACGAAATAGTTGGAAACACCGGTATAGCAAAGCTACCTGATGGGGTCCAGAAAGTTTTACACAAGAATATGCCACCTGCTACACCTTATACCTTTACCCATGGAGACCTTTCGCAGGTTAACATTATGGTAAAAGATGGAAAGTTGGCCGCCATTATTGATTGGGAGCGTAGTGGTTATATGCCAAGGTGGTGGGAATTTGCCAACACATTTATTACTACAGAGGGGCAGGATGATGTGGAGTGGAAAGCTCTATTACGAGAATACATGGAGGAGCATTACGATGCAGCAAGGTTTTGGTGGGCCTGCTTTGAACTACGGAGTTACCCAGAGCTGAGTACGAACGGGAGGGAGACCCTAGCGGCCATTCGGATTGAAGCAGGATTGCCGGAGGAAGAGTCGGCAATGCAGTAGGTGGTTGCGAAGGCTTTTTCGTTCTTGATCCGTATACACACGAAGCGGTATACATATACAGTCCCTTTATACAGCAGTAAATACTCAAAGACCAACAATAGACGAAAGAACAATTCCGATAACAGTAGTATAAGAATAATATCGTAGCAAATAGCCCAAAAATAGTAACAGCCTTATAACAGCTATACAGACAACTTGTAGCTAGCAAAACCCACTTCTGGCAACGACATAGACTAGCACCATTAATACAAGTAGCTCAAGACTAATAATTAGGCAATCAATCATACAGCGAACACCACAATAGTCTCGACACGATGCCTGCATAAAATGAATCCCACGAATGCAGTCCTAGCTGAGAACTTGGTCCCTTCACATCCACATGGACACACACGTACCCAAGGCATTTCCGAAGAAACCACAAGTTCTCACAAGCTCCCAAGAAGACCCGCTCCAAGTAAGCCTGTCATAAGTGCAGTAAAAGTTCCAAATAAACTATGTCTCAGTCACGCCACGCCCTGATTGATGCATTGATCCAGACTGCGAGATCATGTGGTGGGAACCACGAATTGAGCCTCCAGTGTCATGTGCTTGGCTGGCTGTTGGCGCATTCACCCAAGTGATTGGTGGCTTTCCAATGGTATTGCTGATATTAACAAACTGTGGCAAGCCTCTCCCGCAAACTTTGCAGTTTTGGACGCGTGTCATGTTGTTATAATTGCAGAGACGATTTGGACACAGCATGTTTTATGAGCAAAGGTTCAAGTTATGGCTGGGAAAGAAGTCTTTTGAGAATTGAAGCTTGGTTTTTGATTATGATATTGGAAAATTTGCGTTTCTGTGTATAATAAATAGGTGGAAAGCGCCATGAACGAAATCAGGAAAACAAAGCATTGATACCTATCAAACGCCACATTACATATACGACGTGATGACAGAAATTCAGAAATTTGAAATGGTTTCATGATTCACAAAGAACGTATTACGGAAGGCTGACCTATTACACTGACACATGTGAAGATCACTAACGGCTTTTGTTGTCTTGGTGCGTAAGGACTTTTGCGACTGATCGCATCTTCTTCCTCAACTTTCACATTTAAAAGCGGCGCCCGTGATGGCTGCTCCGTCTCCCTGAATCTGCCCGCGCATGGGTGACTTTACTTTTATAATGGTCCAAACTTGGTGAGTATCACACCCTGACGTCTAATGTACTTACGCACCACTGTTTGCTTAGCCGCAAGCTACAATTGTGTTTGAAACCTACTTTTATCGGCATTGTGTTTTTTTTCTCCACGCTAGGTGTTTAAGCGTTTATCACTGTATGAAGGGACTGATGCATGCTGCTTAAGAGGCATATGTGTACAGATTAAAAACGAGACCACTTACTCACGCACAAGAAGCCTTTTCTGGAGAGAGAGGAACCCCCCCCCCCCCATCCATCGGCTATCGTACTATGTAGTAATTTGTTGTGCCCCTTGTGGGTTCCTGTTGTGGATGCTATCAGATTCTGGGGAGAAATGTGCCGTATTTTACGATGTACAAAGGGGTCCTGCCCTCTGAGTTGTGCTGTCAGGGGTTCATCATACTACAGGTTTGAGTGTTATACTGAAGGCTACTCGCTTCCGGTCGCCAGGGCTGAATATAAGTTACAATGAGCTCAGATCCCTATCGGTATAAGAGCCTGGTGCAGAAAAAGAGGCATTCAGTGCTGCCATTTACAAAGCAGTATACTGTCGCGGAGGCAGACGGCCTAAGGCAATTCAAGAGGGGATGTACTAACATGAATACTCGACACTACAGTCAAGCGGTACCATCAAACAACATACCGACACCATGTTGTGGGCCAATATTGGCCCGGAGCGGACAAGCGTGCATAAATTGGTGCCTATGTCGTACAGTGGGTGGTGTATTCTCACCATACACCCAAAAGAAGACACCTAAAGTGGCCAAAGTCTAGAGTGGTAAGTTCGTTACACAAAAATATGTTGATACCTTAGGGCGTCGTTGAGGATGAAGTTGTTCAAAATGGCATCCGTTGCACCAACTCCGTCGGCGGCAGAAATGAACTGAAAGACTGTGGTAGCATGTCAGTGGCTATGAAATGCATGGAACGGGAAGTGATGAGTGACTGGTGTTACTTGTAGAGCACTGTGGATAAAGTAACGGCCGAGTCGGATGCGGTGCTCGTTGCCCCTGCGACGATGACGGGGATTTGCACTGAGAGGCCTGTTCCAACACCGTACAGGATCTGGTAGCCGATGACTGGACCCAGGGTGGTATCAAAGCCGAAAGTGTAGATTAAGCTACTTCCTATCGTGACGAACACGGCACCGGTCAACAGAAATGCCTGGTGGAGTCTTCCTACCAACGAAGAGGAAACCACGATACTGAGTGACGTGGACAGAATGGTCAAAATGACCTTGACACCGCTAATAAGTGGGCTATCTCCCGCGATGGACTGAAAGTACATGGTAAGATTATAAATCAGAGAGAAATTGGCGGCGTTCAGACTGCCGATATATGTTAGTAAACTGGTCTTCTTAAACGTTCCGCGAGGTATAACTCTGGTCACTCATAAGAAAATTAAGGCACAGCAAGAAGCAATTTCCCGGCTGCGTCAAGAAGAACGCACTGCCGTACCAGCCGATGTCTTCCATGCTGCTGAAATCGGAAGTGATGCGTGGAACAGCCGTAGCAATGATGCTCTGTTGTGCATTGTTTGGTCAATCACCGTCCTGGAAGCTCTTTCCATCATAACAACTCAAGAAGAGAGGATGTCTGAACTTACCATGTCCAAAGCAACGAGGAACATACTCAGTAACAGACCACTGACGATCAGAACCAGGATAATACCTGAAGGATAATGAATATCAGGCTCCTGAGTAGTCGACGTGGGGCTGCTAACATTGGTAGCGCCTTCCTCGTTCGAAGGGCGATTAGTGTCCACCTGACCACCCTGCACGGAGGAAGCAGCAGGATCGATGTCAGTCATCTTGGGCAGATTCAGAGCTATTACCAGCAGAGTAGCCTGAATGCGAAGGACTTTTGAGTGCGAATACCAATGGCCGATATGGAGGCGAAGACTTCAGTGAGAAATGGTCGACAATGGTTAACAAAACACGAACAGTTTGCTGAAAAGCACACCAAGCATCGACTAGAGGGGTTTGAGGCAGAAGATGATGTACGTCGAAAAATTGGGTTGTGCGGCAAAGATGGCACTGATTTACTCGATATGCAAACGAAAGGAAACATGCCTTTCCAACCAGTGAGGAAATGCGGCTCAAGACAAAGCAAGGCACATAAAAATCCCTGCAGATTACACCAAAAAGTACCCGGTGACCTGTGGAAATGTACCCGTGCAGAATACTATTCTGTGTTTGTAATCCACTTGCAAACCCTGTCTCCCATGTAAAATACCCGAGAACCGCATTGGAAAGTATGCGGTTCAACATTTAAGTGACCGGCCTGCACATTCTAGAATGCAAAAGGCTTCTTTTCACTCCGTTTCGAGTTCGATATTATAAAGCTTGTCCATGCTTGAAATGTGCCCGACAGGATCGGTCCCAAGACCCTCACTGTTGTGGGTGCTTGAAATGATGACAAAGTCGGTGCAATGTCATACCGAAAACGATGAGGATAAAATTGTGAATTATTACTGGTAAATAAACGCGTAATCGGCGCGTCTACTCACCCTCGTTTCTAGTCAATTCTGTGCACGAAACAACGTCGACCTCTGACATGGAGGAACAAACCATTCTGGTGACTGGTGCCACTGGGACGCAAGGACGGGCCACCATCAGAGCTCTTGTTCCGCTACGTTGCCGGATCCGAGCTCTCGTTCGATTAACCACTTCGTCCGCAAGCAAGACCCTGGAACAGTTGGGAGCCGAATTGGTGGTTGGGAGCTTTGACGACATTCCTTCACTTCAACTCGCGACAGAGGGCGTTTCTGCCATCTTTCTCAACGTCTCTTTATTTAATTATATAAAATTTTAAGGATTTTTTAAGAATTATTAAAAAAAATTCTTTTTATTATTATTCAAGTTTATTTATTAAATATTATTTTAATTTTATAAATAAATATATATTATTTATAATTTCTTTTTATTAAAATATTATATAATATTATAATAAAAAGTTAAAATTTAAATAATTAAATATTATTTTTAATATAATATTAATTTAATATAATAATATAAAGTAATTATATTAAGTTTAATTATAATAAAGGTTATATAAAGCGTTAATAATTATAATTTTAAAGGTTATTATAATAATATTAAGGGTTAGATTATATAACTAAAGGTGGTTTATATATATAGTCCGTTTATAGTAAATCCTTCATTTCAATAAGTGCATATCTCTGTTCTCTATCTAACAATATTGCTGCTGATGTTGTTATATATCAGGTTATACCATATAGTACATTCTGTAAAAGGGCATGTTGCTGATGGTTGAGCCAGTAAAGTTATCCTGGGCGAGTCTTCACCGGGGTGATTGTCTCGTCCAATTAAGCTTGGGCAGCACACTGCAGCTTCGCGGAGCGGTTGGACGAGACGGCGTCTATCACTTCAAGATTGAGTTAGTGTGAATTTTTGGAAGTAGAGAGTATGGGTGCTTAAGTACTCTCATGAACTTTGATAATTCTCTTGAGTGTGTCTCTCGTGTCTTTTCGAACTGACAGATCATATATAACAGTACTTAGTTGTGCTTAAGTAAAATTGCTGCCTGCTATGTTGCCAAAATGTCTGATATCACAGCGCTAGGCCCACAGCCATACTGATCAGCAGAACTTGATGGACCGCCTCAATTCAGGGGAGTTGGCACAACTTCAAATTTCTCAGTTGAGGATTAGAAAATGACATGTTAATGTGAAGGGCCATTTCTATGTACAAATTGCCATTTTGTGTTGTTTGGGGGCCATCTGCGTCCGGTACCATCGTTTATGAACTCGCTTGGGTGACTCTATAGTAGATGTAGCTGGGACACTAGTTGTATATAAATACCCACTTGATTACATTCCTCGTCATTCTCTCACACCTCCAGGCTCCAGCAGCCTATATTTCGCTTACAGCAATTACTGCCACTTAATTCCTGGTCTAGCCTGCCGATTATGCTAAGTCCTGATCTTGCCCTTGCCTTGCCATCATCCGTCTCTTCTTATTCTGTTGTTCCAGGAGCATCAGCTGCCTCTGATAGTCCATCAACGCGGGATTTTCGCCCTCGGCGAACGGTCGCAAGAGACCTGCCAGGTAATCTCCACCGCGGTTCTTAATACTGGATAGAACTCTCGGGTCAACACAGTTTGGGAACCCTTTCCCCAGGAGATACTTGACGATGGCGACGCTATCAGGATTAAATACTGAATTCCTGCAAGCTTCCTGGATCCAACCAGGTACTCTTGGCTTCCATTCTTCCATGCCATAGGACCTGAAATGCGACGATTCGACAAGCGTTCGCACAGTGTCCGGCTGTGCGCGCCGGCATGCTCTGTCGATCCAAAGTGACAAATTGGCCACCGATATTCCGGCTTTCGCCTCGCTAAGAAGACAATGAACTATATCTTGGTTATGGTTGTCGATGGCAAAAGGCATGGGCGAGTCCTTCCAGTCACTTGAGAGGTTCGCTCCCCACTCAATCAACAGCTTGCAAGCCTCGACATTGCCGTTCTTGGCAGCGCGGCAGATGGGGATTCGGTTTTCTGAATGTTTCTTACTTTCATCCAAAATGCCATCGACTGGGATACCAGACTCCAAGAATGCTCGCATTGCATCCAAATCATTTCGGGCAGCAGCTTCCAAGAGTGTGTCGTTGTCTCTCGGTTTCATGGCCTTGGGAAACCGTACTTCATCCTCCACCGGGCCGTGGTACTGTATCATGTGCTCTTCCAGTTTACATTTCCTGGAGTAACCGAGTTTAAAGGCAAAACAGCCTTCGTCTGAGCAGCGAAAAGGTCGCTCATGGCTGTCCACATGCTTCCGGCGATCCTCGTTGTTGTCGAATCCCGTCGAGAAATAGTCACACCAGATCTTGGGACATTTGTAGGTGATTTGGTTCCCATACACATTGCTGATGAGGGCCTTGTCTTCGGGTGTCAATTCTTCGACGCGGACTTGCTCAATCACTGCCCGTATGTCCAGTGTCGAATACTCAAGACTGAGTATGCTGGCCCTTTCTCTCTTGTCCTTGAGAAACTGGCTGAAGAAATTTTCCATGTCTTGATATGACATTTCAGCCAGATTTGTGGGAATTGACAGGCTGTATGTTGCAAGGAATTCTCTGGCGGCCTCCATGGTTTGTTGATATATATCTTCGTGGGATTCAAGTCCGGTACGACGCTCGAAATGATGAAGACAGTGCTGAACGGCATAGTCTTGGAAACCGTAGTAGCCCTGCCTGACACGCGTTGATATACTCTCTGTAGGCACGCGGAATGGCTTAGACGTGAGGTACCGAAAACAGAACGTGGCAGCCTGGGCATGCTCGAGGGCAATTTTGATCCAGAGCTTTTGCACTAGATACCTTAGGCAAATAGTTAGTCGAACGTGAACTGTGACATAACCTCCTTCGCGTTACTTACTCGCGTGCACTCCCGTGGACGATTGTCACAATATCATCTGGCCCTGGGTGGCCGTACAAAACTTGATGAACGTCGATCAACGACCCGCAAAGCTTCTTGCATGAGACTCGGAGCCTTCTTTCTTCATAGTCCATGGTATTTGATTCTACGTCGATACAGAAGATTGATTGAATCTCCCGCCAACGTAGAGGTCTTGCAGCGCACGTAACCCAGCCAAGTATCTTTAGTGCGCTTTGACGCGCAGCGGGTGGTGCGTCCTGGAGCATCCGGATGGCAACTCTCTCGTATCTGATAACACAAATTTAGAAAGGCTCATTCTGTTAGGAGCTATTCAAGTCACTCACGCCTGGTCGATCTCTTTTGGAAACGTATCTGGCTCCAGCTCCCGCTTCAGGTCATGTAGTGTTATCTGGCCAAGAAGGTTGTCTAGAACTACTCGAGCATATAGAAACATCCCTATGAGATATTCAGCGACGTCAGAAAACGACTTGTTAGGATTTGATAGGCTTGTTCCTTACCATTGGCTTGACTAGCCACCTTGGAGATTATCTCGTCCTCCATTGTCGAGGAGATGTCGAGGCTTTGTCGAATTTCGGCACCCATATGTTTACAATAACTCAGTATGTCCGTGTTGTGCTCAGGGATAGACTCTAGGGCGATGGCAGGTTGATCAGAGAGAAGGCTATCCATTATGCCATCACGTCGCCCACTGCAGAGGATCCGGACTGAGGCTGTGGGTTCTTTGATCCCTCCGTTCGCTAGTGAAAGCAGCCATTTGAGTGACTTCGCAGCCTCCCCGGGGGCAGCCTCATCTAGACCATCTACAACGATGAAGGATTGTTGGTATGTTTCCAGAGCCGTGGCAATCAGTGGCTCCAAGCATTTCGCTGACCGTAACTGCATCCCTTCAACTGAGGTAAACTTGTCAAAGAGGTGATCAGATAAAACACAGTCTCTCGAGACTATCTGTTCCATCATGGCCCGGAGAAGGCCATTATGTGTGTCTTTCTCCGGTTGCTTGTGTTTCATGTAGAAATACGTTATCATAGTACGCTGGTCGTCATTGTTGTTGCTATTCTCATCTAGCAAGTTGGCGATAATGGATGAAACCAGAGTTGTCTTGCCTTTGAAATTGTCAGCATCGAAGACTGCACACTGGCTTTTGAGAGAAAAAACGACAGCATATTCCTTACCTGCCCCCGGTATCCCGTGGACGTAGAGAACACTGTGTCGGGTGGCTGCCTTGTCGGCCCAGTGCTTGAAAGTCGGAGACTGTAACACCCAGTCACCAGAGTTGGTCACATTCCGAGCCTCGGCGGCCATCTCTAGATCTTGTTGGTAATCTGCGGCTCCAAGTTGCGCCTTGATTTGAAGAAGACGCCATTTATGCTTTTCGATTTCATCTCGACGAAGCTCTTGCTTCTTCGCTTCATGCCTGGCTGCCATTTCTTCGCGAGCCTTGGAGATCTCGTAGAGAGAAGCGGATCCCTTCTCACTTTCCAGTAATTCTCTGCGGTTGGCAAGGCTTTGGAGGAGAGGCTGGAACTCAGTATCGAATGTCTTCCAGGCTGCTTTGAAGAGCTTCTTCCATGCTGTATTATGGCAAACATCGCGTTAGTGGCAATCAATGCTGGTTTGTAAAGCATCTGATAACATAATCCCGGATTCAAGTGTCTACTCACTGGGCCTAGCGAATACCTTCAAGGCTGCCTCGTGAAACCGAAGGATATCCGAGTAGTAGTCTTCGAGTACGGTCGCTAGTGGGGGATGCTTTTCCAGCATGGACCGGTATGCCATCAAGCCCGGAATGATACTGCCAACCTTTTCGTATACGTCGAGAAGTTTGTCGAAAGACTCAATATGTGTCTTGGCGATCTGAATGATCACAAGATGTTAGGTGGGCATCATGCATGTGTAAGTGAGGAAGTATAAAGTGCTTGAGTCTTACACCGAGTAGAAATTTGATTGGACCCTAAAATTGACCTAAATCAATCCTGTCACACGACCATTTTGTATCTTGGGCAGAATCTGCTTACCCAAATGAAGCAGACCAAGTCATTAGCATTCACGAAGACTTCGATTGACTCGCCCAGTTGCCGCATTGCCTCTATAAACCCTCCGATACGGCGCATTCTGCGAAGACGACCATCCTGGCCCATTTCATTCTGCATGTCACTGCAAGCTGTTTGGAGATCTTGGAGGCTGCTGAAAGAGAATTGATCGAGAAGATCTGGGGATCTTGTGGACAGCGAGCACCTGAAACTCGTCAAAGCTCTCTGGAATCTTTCCGGGCTCGGCCCAGCCATCTTGGCTTTGGCCTGGTCTTGAATATCGAAGTCTCCACGACCTAGAATTAGATATTGCGAGGTGCGATTGAAGATTGTCGCATTTGAGAGCAAGCGATGTGATGATGGGCAATGATATCCAGTTATGAGACAGACGTTCGTTGCCAAATGGCCACGTCATTTGTGCGCCCAGAAATACTCTGTGGAACATGTTCCTCGGAAATTGGGGCAGTGTGCCGGAGCGGCAAGTGTTCGTCCAATGGAGAGTCCAGTAGTTCTATTTGCTTCTGCATTGCACATGCATGCTGCACGTCAGCCCGCGCTAACCTAGGAAAAGCGAAAACTTCGTAGGCAGAGAACCAGTCCAGCCCCGAATTCTCGCAGGGACGGCGCTTTTCAGCCTCAACACATCCTTCGTTGTCTCACTATGTCGATACGCTGTTTTCAACAGGTCTAAAATACCCTTCTAAGTTCAAGTACTACGGACAGATTCTGAGTGTAAAGTAGCCCTTGTAAGCTACGGTGAGTCTAGAATGAGGCAGCGTGCATGAGCACGCAAATACGGCCATGCACCCGAACTATTTGACTGCGATACAGCAATTGTCGTTGTGAGTGTGGACCATTTCACGCTCAAACATTATTATTCCTAGAGCTGACGATCTTCCAAGCTCGAAACTCGCTCTCTTTAACACGTGTCAGTTGATTGGACAGACAGTGAAGAGGCCCACAGAATACAGACCGATTCACCATGATGGACGAATGTGAGACTGAAATTTGTTATGGCGCGGTGAGAATGAACAAGCTAGCCTCGCAAGCTAAGGGTTGCGACACTGATGAAAGCACATAACAGTTATTTGACGCCTTCGCCAAGACATGTGGGAACCACAATCTCATGAGGCATACAACAACTCAAGCAACAGACGTCTTCTCAACGTTCAGCCTCATAGAACAAAAGAAGGGAGTATTCTCCATGACCGTTGAGCAGACACAGATTGCCGTACTGGATGTGCGAATGACCTCTAAGTTGGTGGCCCTGCGCCAAATCCCCGGCGTGAAATGTGAGGCAGTGGTCCCAAACCGCACTATACTCAAGCGAAAAGCCAAGTCCTCGTCACCTTTTCAAATTTCAATCAACATATTCGGTCCAAGAAAGGCTGCTGATGAGGTTTCCGCGGCTTTGTCGAAGGTCAATGCGTTCCTTCAGCACCCTCAAACTTTGAATGTCGACGTCGAGTACTACAACCCAGACATGTTGGTCTTTCCCGGTCAGAACACTACGATGAACCATCTCATCGGCACATCGCAGTTGCTATTGGAAGAAGGCAAATTGTCGCGAGATGTCCGAGGAATACTTAATTCTTTGAGTCAGGTGGCGGAGGGTGATGAGCTGGGTCATCTTGGAGGCCTGATCTCTACACTCACGCAGCATCAACAACAGGGTGTTCGCTTTGTTCTTCAGCGGGAAGACGAGTTGTTCTGCAGGCGACTCAGAGCACATGTCTCGCAAACCACTGGTGCCGAGTCTCCTATGCAAGCAGACGACACGCCTTTTGCGCTTGGTGGTCTGGTTGCAGATGTCATGGGGATAGGTAAAACCCTGACGATGCTCACTTCAATCTTGCACTCAACAAACCATGCCAAAGACTTCAGTTACTTTGGGCGCCCAATACCAGGTTATGAAGCGAAAACTTTGCTCACCAAAGCGACCTTGGTAGTCGTTCCATCTGTCCGTAAGTTCCCAGCCTCTGAGAACAAATAACGTCAGCAGGCCGATGAGCGCTGACACTGAGCTTCAGAGCTGCTGGAAAACTGGGAGTCCGAGATCTCAACGTAAGGGGATTTATGCTTCACTAGCTTGATGGAGATTAAGTAAAAGTGAGACTGATGTCGTATTAGGCACTTCTCGATGGATGCCCTTCGACGTATAAGATTCCATGGTCCGAATCGGCCGCAGACTGTGGAAGTTCTTACAGAACCAGACATAGTTCTTACAACATATGCCACAATGGCGGCAGACCAAGACAATTGGGGTCTTCTGTATCGTATGGAATGGTACAGAGTTGTGCTTGATGAAGGTAAGTTTCATGGTTTTCCCCCTCTCGTACATGTTCGTTTACCCTCTCACCAGCTCATCACATACGGAATCCCACGTCGAAGCAATGGAAAGCGGCCGCGAATCTGCGGACAACACGGAGATGGTGTCTATCAGGAACGCCAATTCAAAACAAGATGGAAGATCTTGCCTCGCTTGCGGGATTTCTCCAACTCCCTCCACTGATATCCAAGGACTCCTTTGAGAAACACGTCTTGAGGCCTCTTTTAGAACCGACCACGAATTCAAAGCCACTAAGGGCATACATGGAGGCTTACTGTCTCCGGCGTTCTGAGTCCTGCCTTTCACTTCCGGCTAGCCGCGAGGAAGTTGTCCCACTCTACTTATCGCCTCCAGAACGACAAGCCTACGATGGGGTCCTGGACGACGCTCGAAGGCAGATTGACGACATGGTCAGCAGTGGCAAGCATGCAGGCGTGCGATGCTCTAAGTTGTTCACAGCGCTCTTGCGGATGCGGATGATGTGCAACACTGGAACCTATGCATCGATCCAAAGGTCCCAGGATATGTTGACAAGTCCATCTCCTCTGAAGCTGGAAACCTTGCTATCCCAGTGTGAGAGATGTTCAGCAGCCGATGGGGACACTCTCATGCTGCTTTCCACCTGCGAGGTCTGCCCAGACTGCATGAGACCATTGCGTCAGCGCTCTCCCAGCCCAATCTCTTCTCTTGCCTCTCGCCTGGAAGACGTGGCTGCCAGCGCAAAAGGCAGGGAATGTTCCACCAAGCTGGAAGCCGTGGTGGGAATGTTGGTCAGCCGAAGCAACTCAAGGTACAAAGCGTATGTGCATTCATTTAGCTTCTATGAAATCAGCCTGAATTCAATATTGACTCAGACTCAGCATTGTATTCTCTTATTGGAAGACTACGCTGCACCTTTTGGCCCGTCTACTACGAGCTACCGGTATCCCATACCTTCAAGTGGACGGAGACACTAGCTTCGTCGACAGATCCAGTCGTTTGCGAGCCTTCAAGGAAGAGTCTGACGTCCACGTCTTGCTCATGACCGTCGAGACTGGTGCCGTAGGGTAAGGTCTTTCATGTCCCACTGACATCTGTCGCTCGCACTGGGGTGATCCATGGCTACTACCTTTGGCACGAGCCATACTGACCGATTTACCGTGACCAGCTTGAACCTCACTGTAGCGAACCAAGTACATATCGTCGAGCCACAATGGAATCCATCGGTGGAAGAGCAGGCTGTCGCACGAGCGGTGCGCATGGGCCAGAAGCGTGAGGTCACGATATATCGATATGTACTGCAAAATACTGTGGAACAGGTTCGTTACGCCCGCCCTGAACTCAGAAGCATCTGCTGAGTACGTTTCAGAACATTGTCAAACTCCAAGAGAAAAAGAGAAACTTGGCGAAATACACATTAGGAACCAAGTCAGATCAAAGCATCTCAGATGCAGTGCAGGTAAGACTTGAAAGATTAGCATGCTGGTGCCACAGGTATGGACCGCCCGTTCTGACGGATATTCTTCATAGGAGCTAGAAAGCGTTCTGGACCTGAACCCACGGAAAAGAGGATTGGATTAATGAGGATGGATCAAGGAAGAAGTGAAACTGAGAGGATGCTAGAAGGATTCGTGTCACCACTGCAGCAGTGGAAGTACAGGCGAGGCAGAAACGGAGTGTGCAACAGGCTCATTGGTCTGTCTATATCTGCGAACTAAGGACTTTCCTAGCCATGCCTTCACGTAGCGATGCGCTTAATCACTCTCCGATATCTCGTCTTGCCGCTCCTCAACTTCTCCATGGCCGCATTTATGCTCTCGTCGTCGAACGGAAATGTCTCTATGATGGGAGCAATACCGTGCTGGGCCGCGAACTCCAGCATCTCACGGTGCAGTCGCGGCGGCGCTGGCAGGCTAGCTTGGATCTGGACCGCATTCATGACCAGATCCATATACGGGAGTCGCAGCTCCCGCCGGGTCGACCGTCATGGCGCTGATGGTGCCGCCGCGCTTGATGAGCGGAATCATACGCGACCAGTCCGGCTACTGAGCGCCAGTGAGGAGCAGGCAGTCGATTGCTTGGGGCGGCTGGTCTGCCCCCACCGCACTCGAGAGGTCGTAGAATTCCGTGGCTCCAAGGCGATGCGCCTCCGATTCTTTCGTCAATGAGTGCGAGTAGACAATCACGTTGCACCTAATTATCGCCGCGAACTGAACGGCCATGTGGCCGAGGCCGCCTAGGCCATAAACTCCCACGCGGTCGCTCCAGCGGATACCTGCGCGGTATATGACCGAGTAGACTGCGGCACCTGCACACATCAACGGGGCAGCCGCCGCCGACGTCATTGTTTCCGGAATGGAGAACAAGAAGTCTTCGTCCCAGATGGCGTGGGAGGCGAGAGAACCTTGGTCGAGGTTTGTGAGGCCGTATAGCTGTCGCTTATCGCAGTAGAGCTCTTCGCCTTTGGTGCATGCCCAGCAACTCCTGCAGCTTCCGTGACAGTATCCCCAGCCAACCCTGTCACCACTGAAGGGAAAATAACTTCCTTCAGTTCGCTGATATCTGAATAGGTTCCAGAAGACAAGACCAGAAAGGAAACAGGCTAAGGTGCACACACTTACACGTTAAGATCGGCGACGGAATCACCAACCGGCTCGACGACGCCGACACCCTCATGGCCCAAGACCATGCTCTGCTTGATATAGTGCTCATCTGTTCCACAGAGACCTGAATGTGTGATGCCGACCAAGACCTGCCGCCCCTGCGGCGGTCTCAAATAAGATGTTGCCGCCTCCACCTTCCCGCTGGGCGATCCACGATAACCTTTGACAGCTAGCATTTCAAAAGAAGAGCACCAGCAAGAAGTATTTGGGGAGAGGAGATTGATACTGTCCAATTCATCAGACCTGGGCTGCGTTTGGCGTCTTTATCTCCTTTTCAGTCCATGGATTAAACGACAAACGGACATGGTCCACAGTCCACCTAGTTGGACGGAACCTGTCTGCTGCTAGGTGAACAGCCGGAGGCAATGCAGCGTCGTATGGCCGGGGGCGTGTAACGAGTCGGACTTCAGTATCATTGGTCAATTTGAAGTTATCGCATGTTTGGGGCATGCTCTAGAAGTACCCAATCATAGCTCATGACGGTCTATGTCACAGTATCCAGAGAATTGACCTCGCAGAAATCAAGCCGGCTCGCAGCCATGACGTGTCTCGATGCTCCAGAAGTAACCAATTGTGGCCATTTGTCTACAGGTTTGGTCAAAACATGCTCCATGGCGGCTGGAGACATCAGTTTCTTCACCAAAGTCATCCAAGGACAAGACATGCTTAGAAGTGGCCAATAGTGAAGCGGGAGTCCTTATTTCCATGGTTGGAACTCTTCAAATGTTCGAGCTATAAGTATGATGTGTCTGACTTTTGCATCGAACAAGCTCATTCCATCCGTCCAGATGTCCCATTAGCATTCTCTTCTCTGCTCTTCCCAACTCAACCGTCTTGAATCGTCGTCCACTTCATTCACAATGCCCACCCCGGAAGAAACTACCAATCTCGAGGTCATCTCCGAGTACTTTGCTGAGTTCTGGGGAAAGGCCAATCACGACATTGTCGACAAACTGTGCGCGGAGAACTTCGTCATTAACTACCCGATGCATGGGCCCCGGCACGGAAAGGAGGCGGCAAAAAAGATGCTAGCCGAATTCAAGGAGGCATGTACCGAGGCGCCAACATTCCCAAACCCAGAACACCCTTGCTGACTGCAGGGTTACATAGGCATTCCCCGATCTCTCCTTCAGGCCGTACCAACATCCTCTCATCGCCAGCGGACCCTATGTGGTGGGCCGTTGGATTGGTGGCGGTACTCACACAGGGGTCTCCTTTCACGATCTAGCTGTTGAAAGGCTGGGAACTCCCAACACTGGGAAGAAGATACATTTCTCAGGGACAACCATCTTCACTCTACGCGATGGGAAGATCGTTGACGAGACTGGTGAGGAGGGAGCTCTAACGGCGTTGCAACAGCTGGGACTTGTGAAGGGTCCCAATCCGGGAAAGGAAGTGAGGTATCCATACGAGGGGTGAGCAAAGAAGGTTTAGGCTTAGGACTACAGACTCCAGTCTGTCACGTCGTCTTGCCTTTTGTCATTCCATAAAGTAGTGAGGTATAGATTGCGATCAAGACATTTATCTCCAGTCATCTCAATAATATGCGTGATGTAATTTGGAATCGGATGCTGACAAAATAAATTTTTGGGGGATCTCGAAGACCTCGCTCCAAGACACTCTCGTCCGTTGCAAAATATTAGCTCCAATACTGTGTGCGCTAGTCTTGTACGAGGCAAATTTGACATCGGCAGGGAGCAAGCTCATCCTTGCGTGCTCTGCCTCATCGCTGCCTGCTCCACCGTTGATGAATGTGGGAAGCGCCAAATTCTGAGTGTCTGACCTCAGAAAGCGTGTGATTGGCGACTTTGACAGCATCCTTTTTGCCCCACCTGTCGTCATGCGTTGATCAAAGCAATGCGCTGACTCTCGGGGCAAACGCAACTTCAACCTTCTGCTAAAGTGAAGCTAGCTGATAATTGGCTAACGCACAAGAAAACCTCAAACGACAACTACTTTGCGATTCGACTCAGCAAAATGCACTTTATCACACCCAATTCTCGCTGGCAGGCTATATAGGGTTTTGCCTGCAATATCGTTAATTCATGACTTCTGAAGGCTGAGCAAGGGGTCCCCAGACCAAATTCTGATGAATTGCGTATATTTATGAATCTTAGCAATTAGTATATATAGATAATGGAAGGATTTGCAGATAAGTGGGAATGGCTTGTATTTAGAAGTAGCTTGATTATAGCGTTATATGGTCTCATTTTTAATCTATATATATATGCTTCTTTAATATAATGATTATACCAAACCTTTATAAGGTTTAATAGATAATTTATAGGGTTTATATTAATAATTTAATATAAAGGTAATATTTAATTATTCTAATATATAAAGATATTATTTTAATATTTAATATTTAATAATATAATTATTAATTATAAGGCTATTTAATAATTAAATTAAATATTTAGATTAATAATTAAAGAATCTATTTTATAAAAGTTATTTATTATAATAATGATTATATCCTTATATATTTTAACTCTTTAATAAGCTTATTAGTTTATAAGGTAAGCTTATAATTTATAATATAAAGCTTAATGCTTTATTTATTAAATGGCTTGCTTAACTTATATATAAATAATATAAGTTTAATCTTAATTTTAATATATATAAGTTTTATAATTTTATATTTTAATATCATTAGTTTTCTATTAAGGTATCCTTTCCTAAACCCTTAAGTTATTAATATTAAATATTTTAATATTAATTATATTAGTTTATAATATTATCTCCCTTTTTATATCCTTTATCCTTAAAGGTTAATTTATATCCTTCCTTATATATTCTTTTATATTTATTTATACCTTCTTAATTTATTATATTTAATAAAGTTAAAAATTCTTATATTTTAAAATCTTTTTATTACTTTTATAAAGCTAATTAATAAAACTCCCTATTCTTAATAATCTTATAAAATGCTATTATTATACCTTATTATTCCTTTTATAATAATTATAATATTAAGATATATAAAATCTTTATTTAAGATTTTAATTAATATATTAAATACGTTTAATAATAGCGCTTTAAATATAATATCTTGGAACTTAATAATTCTAAGAACTTATTATAAATCTTAACTTAATATTAAAAGTTAAAGGATAAGATTAAGGAGCTAAAGGAAAGGTTTTTAAGGTTATAAAAGTAAGAATATATATAATATAAAAAGATAATATAAGTTATTTATTAAGGCTTATAAAATCTTAATAAACTAGATTATATAAAAAATAAAAAGGTTAAGATTAAGCGTAAGTATATTATTAAATAATCTGCTAAGGTTATTTATAATAATTCACCTGGTTTTAATAGAATGGAGTTATAGAAGTTATAGCTTTGCGTTAAGGGTAAGGTTGATATTTTTAATTAAAATTTTATAATAAATAAGGGTATTAATTAATTTAAATTTAAAATTATAAATTTAAATATTAATATTAATAATGAAAATATTGATAGCGGGTTATTTAATAAATAATTAATTAATAAACTGAATATATTAATAAATTTATTTAATTAATTATTATAATTATATTAAACCTTTATAAGGTTTAATAAATAACTTATAGGGTTTATATTAGCAGTTTAGCGTAAAGGCAATATTTAATTATTTTAATATATAAAAATATTATTTTAATATTTAATATTTAATAATATAATTAATAGTTATAAAGTTATTTAATTATTTAAATTAAATATTTAAATTAATGATTAAAGAGTTTATTTTATAAAAGCTATTTATTATAATGATAATTATATCTTTATATATCTTAACTCTTTAATAAGATATATTAGATATCTTATATTTAATATATTTATCCTTAAGGGGGGGGGTGGGTCCTTAACCTTAACCTTAGATTTTATATTATCTTATAATTTCATTATTTAATATTATTATTTCTTTATTAGGGTATCCTTTTTTAAACCTTTAAGTTATTAAAATTAAATACTTAAATATTAATTATATTAGTTTATAATATTATCTCCTTTTTTATATCCTTTATCTTTAAAAGTTAGTTTATATATTTCTATTTATTATTTATATTTTTATTTATATCTTTTTAATTTATTATATTTAATAAAGTTAAAAAATTTTATATATTAAAATTATTTAATTATATTAAGAAAATTAAGGTAAGAGATTCTTTATTATTTATTATTTTTTAAAATATTATTATTATATCTTTTTATTTTTATTATAAAGGGTATAAGTTTTCTTTTTATTAAGTATTTAAGAAGGATTTAAGTTATTATATTAAATATATTTATTAAAGATGATTATATTATAATATATAAGATATTAATTTTATTAAGTTATATAATATTATAGCTTAATATTAAAAGTTAAAAGATAAACTTTAAATTATAAAGGAAAAGATGCTTTAATTATAAAAATAAAAGAAGATATAATTTAAAAAGATAATATATATTATACGTTAAGGAATTAATAATTTAAAGGAATTAAAATATATAGAAAATAAAGAGGCTAAGGTTAAATATAAATATATTATTAAATAATCTACTAAGGTTATTTATAATGGTTTATTTAGTTTTAATAAAATGGAGCTTTAAGAGTTATAACTTTATATTAATAATAAAGTTAATATATTTAATTAAAGTTTTATAATAAATAAGGGTATTAATTAGTTTAAATTTAGAATTATAGATCCGTTTATTAATAATAGGTTATTTAGTAAATAATTTAATTAATAGATTAAATATATTAATAAATTAATTTAATTAATTAAGTTATATTAATTAATAAAGTTAATTAATTAATAGAATAATTAATTAATAGGATGGGTTGTTTAATAAGATTAGGTTAATTAATTATATCGTTATATTAATTAATTAATTAATTAATAAAGGGTTTTTTAAATTAGCTAAGGCCTTTCCTTAATTAATTTATCCTTTAATTAATAAGCTTTATTATTTAATTAAGGATTTAATTATTTATTAAGTTGTTATAAGGTTTTATCTTAATTAATTTTATTAATTAATTAATCCTATCTTTATTTTATCTTTAATTATATTTTAAGTTTAATATTACTTAAGGAATTTAATATAATAAGTTAGATTCTTTATTAATTCTTATATATTTTTACTTAAATTATATCTTTTCTATTTAATAAGATATTTCATTATATCCTAATATTATTATAAATTTAAAATTTACTTTATTTTATATTTTTTATTATATTTATTAATAATTTTAATTTATATTTTAATTTTTATATTTTATAATATTAATTTTAAGAATAAAATATAAAAATTATTATATTATTTTATTTTATAAAATAATAAAAGTTTATAATTAATATTTAAAAGTTTTTATAAAATTTTAAATAATTTAATTTTCTTATAATTAAATTTATTATTAAGTTATTTAATTTTAATATTTTATTAAAAAAGGTAGATTTTATCTTCCTTTTTAAAAATTAATCCCTTAATTCTTTTTTAATTTATATATTTTATTATTTATTTTTATATAAAAGAAAGTTTATTTTAAATATCTTTTTAAATTTATTTAATTTTAATTACTTTTTATTTTATTAATTTTATAATTATTATATTTAATAATAATTTATAATATATTTAAGGTTTATATTTATAAATTATAAAAAAAGATAATTATTTAATTATATTAATTATTATATTATTATAAATAAATTATATTAATAATAATAATTTAATTTAATTATCTTATAATTAATTAATATAATATTAAAGGTATTATTTTATAATTTAATTAATTCTTTTTATTTATTTATTTATTTATAAATAAGTTATTATTAATAGCTTATATTTTATTTTAAATTATTTTATTAATAATTTTTAAAAGTTTAATATAAAAAGTTTATCTTTATTTAAAATAATTTCTTATAATATTTTATAATTATTTATAATAATTTATAAAAATATATATATAAATTTTTTTATTATATTAATTTTTTTATATAATATAAAATATATATATTTACTTAATTTATAAATTATTATTAAGATATTATTATAAAGTATTTTAATTAAGGGTTTTTAAAAAAGAGATAATTTAATAATGAAATTTAAATTGATAGATAATTAAATAATTATAAGTATTAATAAAGATTTTAATAATTTATAAGGTTTATATTAAGAGGTTTTATTTTTATTATAAGAGTTATATTATTTAATAATTTCTTTTATTTTTTATTTAAGGTTTAAGATTTAATATATCCTTTAAATTTATTTAATTATTATTATAATATTTTAATATTTATATATTAAGGCTTTATATATTTCTTTAATTAATTTATCTTATTTTCTTAAATCCTTAAATATTTCTTTTAATATTTTATTAATTTTAATTATAATATTAAGTTCTTTATTAAATATAAGATTTTTATCTTCCTTTATTTTAAATATTATTTATTTTAAAGGAGATTTTTTAATATAATAATTTAATTATTTATTAAAAGTATTAACTTAAGCGTTTTTTATTCCTTTAATATAAATAACCTTAATATTAAATTAAGAAAGAAATTTTATATATTTAATTTATCTTTTATTAAGTTATTTAATTATTATAAAGGTTATTAAATTTTTATAATTTATATAGAATTTAATTTACTTTTAAGCTTTAATAAAATAATATTATTATTTTTAAAATATATATATTATTATTATAAATTCTTTATTTAAAATAATATAATATATCTTTAATTTATTAAACTTTTTATTAAAATTTATAATAATTTATATTTATCCCTTATTATTTTATTAAGTGAATTTTCTATTTATTATATTATTTAAGGCGTTTATATAAATTTTAAATTCTTTTTTTAAATTTATTTCTTTAAATATTAAGTTTTATATAACTTTTTCTTTAAATATTTAAAATATTTATTCTTCCTTTTAAGTTTATTAAAAAGAAATATCTTTTTATATTAAGTTTATAAAGGGTTTTATAATATTATTATAATTATTAATAAATTATCTATAAAAATTAATATATCTTTAAAAGGCTTTAATATCCTTAATATTAATTAATATTAATTATTTTTTAATTATTTAGATTTTATCTTTTTATATCTTAATAAATCTTAACTTAATAATATATTTAAGGTAATTAACTTTTTATATATAGAAAAAGCTTTTTTTTAATTTTATTAAAAGGTTTATATCTTAAAGCTTTTAAAGTACTTTCTTAATATATTCTTTATATTCTTTAAGGTTTTTAAAAAAGATAAAAATATTATTAAGGTAGGTAATAATAAAAATATTTAAATATTTTTATAAGATATTATTAATTATTTCTTAAAAAGTAATTAAGATATTAATTAATTTAAAGGATATAACTTAATATTTATAATATTTATAATAAATATAAAAAGTTATTTTCTATTTTTTTCTTTTTTTTATTTTTATTAAATTATAATTATATTTAAGGTTTAAAGCTATAAATTATTATATTCTTTTAAGTTAATCTTATAATTCTTTAATAAGTAATAATAAATATTTATTCTTAATAATAATATTATTAAGTTATTAATAATTTATATAAAGTTATAATTTATTATTCTTTTTAAGTATAAATAAGATTAGATATTTTATTAATAATTTTAATAATTATATATATTATTTTTTAAAGTTTTTATTAAGATATTCCTTAAGGGCCTTAAGTTATTCTTTATTAAGTTTATAAATTTAATAATATTTTAATTCTTTCCCTTTTTATAATAAGATTTTATAATTATAATAATTATATTATAATAAGATTATATTAAGTTTTTCTTAAAAGACTTTTTTAAATTTATAATATATATAAGGTATTTATATAAGCTTATTTATTATTTCTTTATTTATAAACTCTTCCTTTTAATATAAATAAAATAAATATTATTATATTTTTTATTTATATATATTATTATAATAGATTATCTTTTTATTATTATATAATAATTTATTATTTTCTTATTAATTTAATTAACTTTTACCTTTTTTTAAGGTTTAAGATTAACTTAATCCTTTTTTATTTTCTTAAAATTAAATCCTTAATTTATTTTTAAAGGTATTTATAGATTTATTTAAATATAGTTTTTTATTATCTTTAATAATTAAATTCCTTTTTATATTATTAATTATAACCTTCTTTTAAAGAATAATATTATTTTAAAAGATTTAATTAATAATTTAATTAATTTAAGGATTTATAATTTTTAATTATAAAAGTTTTAAGATTAATTTATAATATATTATATTTATAATATTTAAAGTTATAAAAGTTTTATATTTTTAAATTAAGATTAAAAGATAATTAATCTTTATATTAATTATATTATCTTTATATCTTATTTTTATATCTTTTATAATATTAAATTTATAAGGGTTTTTCTTTTAATATTATAAGATCTTATCTTTATTAATAATATTTAATAATATAAAATTATCTTAAATATTATTATTTAATAATATATTATATATTTTTTTATTAATTTTTACTTTAAATATAATATATATATAATTATTTATTTATATTATATATAAGGATTTATAATTTATAATTATTTATTATTCCTTTATAAGTAATTATTATCTTTTTTTAATTTTTATATTTTCTTAATTTAAATATATATAATATATCTTTTATATTATTTATTATTATATTAATTTATAATCTTATATTTCTTATAAATAAGATAGTTAAATAATTTATAATCTTTAATTTATTATTATTCTTATAAATATTTTAATAAAAGTTAAGGGTTAAGCTTAAATATTATATAAATCTTATCTTATTAATATTTATTAATTTTTTAATAATTAAGCTTATTTTTTTTATAAATTTAAATAATAAATCTTTTTTTAAAATATTTAAAGAATAAGTTAAATTTAGCTTTTTTTTAAAAATAAAATTAATATAAGTTTTAAATATATAAAACTTAGGATATATTTAAATATTTAAGGTATCTTAATTATAAATATAATTTATTATTTAATTTATATTTTTTAAAAAGTTAATTAAATTCTTATATTATTTAAGTTATATTAATTCTTATAATAATAATTTTAATAATATTAATATTTAAGGTAATTAAGATATTATATTTTAAGTATTATTTTAAATTTATATTAAGATTTTTTATAAGGTTTTCTTTTTATTTTATTATTTAATTAATTTATAATAGATTATTATTTTTTTAAATATTATTTTAAGAGTTATTTATTCTTATATATTTAATATTTAAATAATTTAAATTATTATTATTTATTATTATATTATATAATAATCCTTTTTTTCTTATAATTAATTATCTTTCTTAATAAGGTTTCTTAGGAAATTAATTAAAGGCTTTTTTTTTTAAAAGGTATAATATATATTAATTATTAAAATAAAAGGTTTAATTAAAGGCTTTATATTTATTATTAATATTTATTATTTATTTAAATTTAAATAATAGGTTTTTTAATTCTTTATTATTATTAAGGTAAATTAAATATTTTATATAAAAGTTAAATTAATAAATATAAGATATCTTATTTTTTAAATATATTAAGTATTATTTATTAAATAAATAGTTATAAGGTATAATTAGCTTTTATCTTTAAATTATATTAATTTATTATTATCCTTTTAAGATAAGTTTTTATTATTTTTTAAATTATTAATAATCCTTAATAAAATATCTTAATCTTTTATAATTATAATAATCTTTATTATTTAATTTTTATTAAATTATATTAAGTTTTATAAAATTTATATAAATATTTATTATAATATTATTATATCCTCTTTAATATTAAGGTTTATTATTATTATTAAAGTTATTATTATATTAATACTTTTTATTTATATTTAATTAATTATAATTTTTTTAATAATTTTTAAGGTTTTTATAATTATATTTTTATTATTATTTAAATAATTAATTATTAATATATATTATTATAATAATATATTTAATAAAATTATTAAATTAATTTATTTTAAAAATTTTATCTTTAATATTTTCCTTAAATCCTTTATAAAATTAACTTATAAGTATTTCTTTTCTTTAATTAATATAAATAATAAGCTATTTAAAATATATAATATATTTAAAAGCTAATCCTTTTTATTTAAATTTTATAAGCTTATATTTTATAAATCTTTCCTTATTTAGATTTTTAAAGGTATCCTTAAAAGTTTATTTAAAATAATTAAATCCTTTAAAGATTTTCTTAATATTTTTATTTTAATATTTTTTATTATTTTTTAAATAATCTTTAAAGATAGGTTTAAATTATATAAAAGTATTATCCTTAAGTTAATATCTTATAAAGATAATTATATTATATTAAGAGTTAAATTAATATTTATAATATTTAAAGTAAGTATAATATTAAATAATAAATCCTTAAAGGATTCCTTTATTTCTTTTATAAAAGGTTAATTTATTTATTTTATAAGCCTTAGCTTATTATATAATATAAAGGAGGTTAATTTTTTATTAAAATATAATAATTTATATAGTTATATTTTAAGAGTTATTATTATTAATAATAAAAAGGGTAGGAGTTAAAGGTATTATTATATCTTTATATTATTTAATTAATTAATTATATAGTTATTTTAAATAAAAGTTATTAAAATATAATAATTATATTAAATCTTTATAAGGTTTAATAAATAATTTATAAGGTTTATATTAATAATTTAATATAAAGATAATATTTAATTATTTTAATATATAAAGATATTATTTTAATATTTAATATTTAATAATATAATTATTAATTATAAAGTTATTTAATTATTAAGTTAAATATTTAGATTAATAATTAAAGAGTTTATTTTATAAAAATTATTTATTATAATAATAATTATATTTTTATATATTTTAATTCTTTAATAAGATATATTAAATATTTTATATTTAATATATTTATTATAAGTTAAATATATTAAATATTTTATATTTAATATATTTATTCCCTAAGGGGGGGGTAGGTCTAACCCTAACCTTAGATTTTATATTATCTTATAGCTTTATTATTTAATGCTATTATTTCTTCGTTAGGGTGTCTTTTCCCAAACCCTTAAGCCGCTAGAATTAAGCATTTAGGTGTTAATTATATTGATTTATAATAATATAATATTAAAGGTATTATTTTATAATTTAATTAATTCTTTTTATTTATTTATTTATTTATAAATAAGTTATTATTAATAGCTTATATTTTATTTTAAATTACTTTATTAATAACTTTTAAAAATTTAATATAAAAAGTTTATTTTTATTTAAGATAATTTTTTATAATATTTTATAATTATTTATAATAATTTATAAAAATATATATATAAATTCTTTTATTATATTAGCTTCCTTATATAATATAAAGTATATATATTTATTTAATTTATAAATTATTATTAAAATATTATTATAAAATACCTTAATTAAAGGTTTTTATAAAAAAGGTAGCTTAATAATAAAGTTTAAATTAATAAATAATTATATAGCTATAAATATTAATAAGGGCTTTAATAATTTATAAGGTTTATATTATAAAGTTTTATTTTTATTATAAAAGTTATATTATTTAATAATTTCCTTTATTTTTTATTTAAGATTTAAGATTTAATATATCTTTTAAATTTATTTAATTATTATTATAATGCCTTAATATTTAAATATTAAGGCTTTATATATTTCCTTAATTAACTTATTTTATTTTTCTAAATCTTTAAATATTTTTCTTAATATTTTATTAATTTTAATTATAATATTAAATTCTTTATTAAATATAAAACTTTTATCTTCCTTTATTTTAAATATTATTTATCTTAAAAGAAATTCTTTAATATAATAATTTAATTATTTATTAAAAGTATTAATTTAAGTATTTTTTATCCCTTTAATATAAATAACTTTAATATTAAATTAAGAGAGAAATTTTATATATTTAACTTATCTTTTATTAAGTTATTTAATTATTATAAAGGTTATTAAGTTTTTATAATTTATATAAAGCTTAATTTATTTTTAAGTTTTAATAAAATAATATTATTATTTTTAAAATATATATATTATTATTATAAATTCTTTATTAAGAATAATATAATATATTTTTAATTTATTAAATTTTTTATTAAAGTTTATAATAATTTATATTTATCCTTTATTATCTTATTAAATAAGTTTTTTATTTATTATATTATTTAAGGTATTTATATAAATTTTAAATTCTTTTTTTAAGTTTACTTTTTTAAATATTAAATTTTATATAACTTTATTTTTAAATACTTAAAATATTTATTTTTCTTTTTAAGTTTATTAAAAAAAGATATCTTTTTATATTAAGTTTATAAAAGGTTTTATAATATTATTATAATTATTAATAAATTGCTTATAAAAGTTAATATATCTTTAAAAAGCTTTAATATCTTTAATATTAATTAATATAAGTTATTTTTTAATTATTTATACTTTATCTTTTTATATTTTAATAAATCTTAACTTAATAATATATTTAAATAATTAACTTTTTAAATATAAAAGAAATTTTTTTTTAATTTTATTAAAAGGTTTATATCTTAAAGTTTTTAAAATATTTTCTTAATATATTCTTTATATTTTTTAAGGTTTTTAAAAAAGATAAGAATATTATTAAAATAAATAATAATAAAAATATTTAAATATTTTTATAAGATATTATTAATTATTTCTTAAAAGATAATTAGGGTATTAATTAATTTAAAGGATATAACTTAATATTTATAATATTTATAATAAATATAAAAAGCTATTTTTTATTCTTTTTTTTTCTTTATTTTTATTAAATTATAATTATATTTAAGGTTTAAGATTATAAATTATTATATTTTTTTAAATTAATCTTATAATTCTTTAATAAATAATAATAAATATTAATTTTTAATAATAATATTATTAAGCTATTAATAATTTATATAAAGCTATAATTTATTATTTTTCTTAAGTATAAATAAGATTAAATATTTTATTAATAATTTTAATAATTAAATATATTATTTCTTAAGATTTTTATTAAGATATTCCTTAAAGGCTTTAAATTATTCTTTATTAAATCTATAAATTTAATAATATTTAAGATCTTTTCCTTCTTATAATAAGATTTTATAATTATAATAACTATATTATAATAAGATTATATTAAGTCTTTCTTAAAAGACTTTTTTAAATTTATAATATATATAAGGTATTTATATAAGTTTATTTAATAGTTTATTATTTATAAATTTTTTATATTAATATAAATAAAATAAATATTATTATATCTTTTATTTATAAATAATGCTATAATGGGTTATTATTTTATTAATATATAGTGGATTATTATCTTTTTTTTAATTTAATTAACTTTTACCCTTTTTTAAGATTTAAGATTAATTTAATCCTTCTTTATTTTCTTAAAGTTAAATCTTTAATTTATTTTTAAAGATATTTATAGGTTTATTTAAATATAGCTTTTTATTATCTTTAATAATTAAATTCCTTTTTATATTATTAATTATAACCTTTTTTTAAGGAATAATATTATTTTAAAAGATTTAATTAATAATTTAATTAATTTAAAGATTTATAACTTATAATTATAAAAGTTTTAAGATTAATTTATAATATATTATATTTATAATATTTATAATTATAAAGTTTTATATTTTTAAATTAAAATTAAAAGATAATTAATTTTTATATTAATTATATTATTTTTATATTTTATTTTTATATTTTTTATAATATTAAGTTTATAAGTTTTTAATATTATAAGATTTTATCTTTATTAATAATATTTAATAATATAAAGTTATTTTAAATATTATTATTTAATAATATATTATATATTTTTTTATTAATTTCTACTTTAAATATAATATATATATAGTTATTTATTTATATTATATATAAAGATTTATAATCCTTAATTATTTATTATCCCTTTATAAATAATTATTATCTTTTCTTAATTTTTATACTTTTTAAATTTAAATATATATAATATATTTTTTATATTATTTATTATTATATTAATTTATAATTTTATATTCTTTATAAATAAGATATTTAAGGGATTTATAATCTTAAGCTTATTATTATCCTTATAAATATTTTAATAAAAATTAAAGATTAAGTTTAAATATTATATAAGCTTTATCTTATTTATATTTATTAATTTCTTAATAATTAAGTTTATCTTTTTTATAAATTTAAATAATAAGTTTTTTTTTTTAAATATTTAAAATAAATTATATTTAGCTTTTTTTTAAAATATATTTAATATAAGTTTTAAATATATAAAGCTTAGGAAATATTAAAATATTTAAGATATCTTAATTATAAGTATAGTTTATTATTTATTTTATATTTTTTTAAGGGTTAATGAAATTCTTATATTATTTAATTAATTTTAATTTTTATAATAGCGATTTTAATAATATTAATATTTAAGGTGATTAAGATATTATATCTTAAGTATTATTTAAGATATTTATTTAGGTTTTTTATAAGGTTTTTATTTTAAGAGTTGCTTATTTTTATATATTTAATGCTTAAATAATTTAAGTTGCTATTATTTATTATTATATTATATAATAATCCTTTTTTTTTTATAATTACTTATTATTCTTAATAAAGTTCTTTAAGAAATTAATTAAAAGCTTTTTTCTTTAAAAGGTATAATATATATTAATTATTAAAATAAAAGGTTTAATTAAAGGCTTTATATTTATTATTAATGTTTATTATTTATTTAAATTTAAATAAGAGGTTTTTTAATTTTTTATTATTATTAAAGTAGATTAGATATTTTATATAAAGGTTGGATTAATAAATATAAGGTGTTTTACTTTTTAAGTATATTAAATATTATTTATTAAATAAGTAATTATAAGGTATAATTAGCTTTTATTATTAAGTTATATTAATTTATTATTATCTTTTAAGGAAAGGTTTTTATTATCTTTTAAGCTATTAATAATCTTTAATAAAGTATTTTAATTTTTTATAATTATAATAATCTTTATTATTTAACTTTTATTAAGTTATATTAAGTTTTATAAAACTTATATAAGTATTTATTATAATATTATTATATCCTTATTAATATTAAGGCTTATTATTATTATTAAAATTATTATTATATTAATATTTCTTATTAATATTTAATTAATTATGATTTTTTTAATAATTTTTAAGGTTTTTATAATTATATTCCTATTATTATTTAAATAATTAATTATTAATATATATTATTATAATAATATATTTAATGAAATTATTAAATTAATCTATCTTAAAAATTTTATCTTTAATATCTTTTTTAAATCTTTTATAAAATTAGCTTATAAATATTTCTTTTCTTTAATTAATATAAATAATAAGCTGCTTAAAGTATATAATATATTTAAAAGTTAATCCTTTTTATTTTAACTTTATAAGTTTTTATTTTATAAATCTTTCTTTATTTAAGTTTTTAAAGGTATCTTTAAAGGCTTATTTAAAGTAATTAAATTCTTTAAAGATTTTCTTAATATTTTTATCTTAATATTTCTTATTATTTTTTAAGTAATCTTTAAAGGTAAATTTAAATTATATAAATATATTATCTTTAAGTTAATATTTAATAAAGATAATTATATTATATTAAATAATGAATCCTTTAAGGGTTCCTTTATTTCCTTTATAAGGGGTTAGCTTGTTTATCTTATAAGCCTTAGCTTATTATATAATATAAAAGAAGTTAATCTCTTATTAAAACGTAATAATTTATATAGCTATATCTTAAGAGTTATTATTATTAATAATAAAAAAGATAGGAATTTAAGGTGTTATTATATCTTTATATTATTTAGTTAGTTAATTATATAATTATTTTAAATAAAAGTTATTAAAATATAATAATTATATTAAATCTTTATAAAGTTTAATAAATAACTTATAAAGTTTATATTAATAATTTAATATAAAGATAATATTTAATTATTTTAATATATAAAGATATTATTTTAATATTTAATATTTAATAATATAATTATTAATTATAAGGTTATTTAATAATTAAATTAAATATTTAAATTAATAATTAAAAAGTTTATTTTATAAAAGCTATTTATTATAATAATAATTATATCTTTATATATTTTAATTCTTTAATAAGCTTATTAATTTATAAGGTAAACCTATGATTTATAATATAAGGCTTAATATTTTACCTATTAAGCAACTTATCTAGCTTATATATAAATAATATAAGCCTAACCCTAACCTTAATATATATAGGTTTCATAATTCTGCATTTTAATATTATTAATTTTCTATTAAGGTATCCTTTCTTAAACCCTTAAGCTATTAATGCTAAATACCTTAGTATTAATTATGTTAATTTATAATATTTAAGTAATATATATTAATCCCTTTATATAATGATAAATATTTAAGCACCTAGCATTAAAAAAAAATATAATGTTAATAATAATAGGTTTTAAATATAATTATAGTTTATGGCTAAGGAAATAATGATAGCTATATAGATAAGGCTAGCGAGAATCGCTTTTAATAGCATTATAAACCATTAATATAAATAGCTAAAAATTAATAGTTAGGTAAATAGTTATATGGCGAAGATTAAAATAATTTTTATAAAATGAATCCTATAAACGTAGTCTTAGTTGAAAACTTAATCTCTTTCTACTTATATTAATATATATCTCCTTAAGAGATCTTTAAAGAAACTATAAGATTATATAAGGTCTTAAGAAGACCCTTATTAAATAAGCTACCATTATAGCCAACACTTAACCCTAAAGTTAACTTTAATAAAAGTTAAAACAAAAAAATATTTTAATTTATCGCATTTAGATAATTTTTATAAAAAAGTTGCAAAACTTTTTAATAAAAGTAAAGATAGCATTTATAATAAAATTAATAATATAAAGGAATGCAATCTTATTATATTTTATTAAATTTATTATTTAGTTATTAATAATATAATAACCCTTAAAAGGATTAAAAAGGAATTAAAAAATAAGGGTAAAAAGAGGTATTATAATATTCTTTTAAAAGAAAATAGGGGTAATAAATAAATATATTAAGCTATATATAACTTTATATATAAGCTTAAGGAGGGATAGTTAGAAAGCTGAGTAAATAGCAGCTAGATTAATGAATAGTTAATTTAAAAAATAGTGTAGCTAAAGTTATTATAGCGTTATATATTAATATAGCCCTTATTTGCCGTAATTATTATCATTATTTTCCTTAATATATTTAAATAAAGTTTTATAAATATATCTTAAAGGATTGCTTATTAAGCTAATAAAATAGCTATATATAAATTTTTCCTTATAAGTTATTTATTATATTATTAATTCATTTAATTCTTTATTTATATTTAAATATATTTAATAAGGTTTAAATTTAATAAATAAGTTAGCTAAGGAATAAATTAAGCTTCTCCTAAATATTTTATAAATTAAGCCTTATTTAACTTTAAAATATATATTAAAGCATTATCTTATTAAATTATAAAGGAGTTGATTATCTCTTAATAGCCTTTTAAAAGAAGAAATATATATTCTTAATATATTATTAAGCTAATCTTCCCTTACTTTTTTTCTTAAATTAAATTAAAACTTAGCTAATTATTTATAAAATAACCTTAAAATATCTATTTATTAAGCTTAAATTAAATATTAATAAATTTTTTAATATTTTTATTTAAATTAATAATAATGAATTAATATATAATATTAAAGTTATTAAATTATACTTTATCAATCTATATTTAATATAATTAATTAATAAATAAAAGGTAGGAATATTAAAGGATAAATTTAAGTTAATTATATTATATTTTTTTAAAGAAAGGAATATAAGATAGCTAGATTAAATATTAATATTTATTATAAAATATAATAAAATATAATATCTATAAAATATATAATAATAATTTTAAGTATATTTATTAAAGTTATTTATATATAATAATATATTTAATCTTTTTTAATATATTAATAATTAAGAATAGGAGGGATATAATTTTTAAAGGGACCAGCTGGTTGTAACTTTAAGATAGGGGTGGGGGTTATATAATTAATATATATTAAACCTGCTAAATAGTAAATTTAATTGCCTTAATAATCTCTTTAATTAATATATAAGTAATATAATAAAGGTCTTAATATATTATCTTTTCAGCTGATATAAAGTTATTTATTTAAGGTTTTCTTTTATTAATTAAAAGGGTTGGTTGGATTTATTAAGGTTTAAATAGTTAAAAGGGAAGCTTAGCTTTATTTTATTAATTATTAATTATAATAAAGTTATTAATTAAAGATTTAAGCTCTTATAAAAAATATATATAAAAGTTAAGGTATTAATTATTTTTATTATTAAGGATAATAAGCTTATAAAGGTTAAAAGGATTAAGATATTAAGTTTTATAAAAATATTAAGGATAAAGAATATTAATAAGGTTATTAAGGGTTATATAATATTTATAAGCTTATTAAATAAGTTAGCTTTAAATATATAAAGAAGAGGGTTAATTAAAAGCAGTTAAGTTTAAAAGGATTTAATAGATTAAATAAATTAATATAAGCTCCTTTATATAATTAAATTTAGTTAATAAATATAAACTAAGGGCTATTATAAAATAAGAGTTAAAATAAATATAAGGCTTATTATATTATCTTTATTTAACTGCTCTTTAATATTATTATTAAATTAAGCGTTATTATTAATATTATTATTAATATAATTAAGGTTAGGGTTAAGGGTTATTTAAAAAGAAAAGGTTATTAAGTTAAAGTATAAGATGTTAATAAATAAAGGGGTAAAGGGGCTTATAATATATAATTAAGATAAAATATATATTATGATAATTTAAAAAATAAAATAAAAAGGTTAAAAAATAATAAATTAAAGTTTAAAAGGTTTAATATATTAAAAGTGCTTAATTTAAATAGATTTAAATAATTATTTATATTATAAATCTATAGCTTTTTATAACCTTAAAGGTATATTATTAAGGAATTATTAATTTAAATATTTAAGTTAAATGATTAATTTTAAATAAAAAGTATAAAGGATATTTATTTAAGGTTTTAAGAGCTTTTAATTATTATAAAAATAATGCAATTAAGTTTATTAATATAATTATATTATATTAAAATATTTTAATAAAAAATTAAGCTTAATAATAATAAAATTAAAGTATAGTTAATTTAAAATAACTTTAAAATATTAAAAAAAAGATATTTTACTCTTTTTTATTATTTTTAAAGAACTTCCTCTTAAGAGGTTATTATAATATTTTTTATTATAACTTTTAATTAACTTAAATAGCTATTTATTTAAAGGTAATAGCCTTTAATAAGTAAAAGCTATTATTATATAAACTTATTAATAAAGTTAACCTTTTAATTAAGTTATTATTAATAATAATAAGTAATTAATTTAGCTTAATAAGTAATTAATAATAAAAATAATAAAAAGGAAGAAATATTTAAAATTATTATAATATTATAATATTATTTATTTTAAGTTAAATAAAAGTATAAATAAAGTAATTTAAAGGTAAATAATATAATAATTAAATTAAATAATAAGAAATTAATATAATTATAATATTAAGGAATAAATTAATTATAATATTAAGGAATATATTATTTAAATATAATAAATAAATAAATTAATGGATTAAGCTAAGTTATAAACCTTAACCTTTTTTATATTAAGGGTTTTAAGGGGGCTATAAGGGGAAATAAGGGGTTAATGAGCTAATATATTATAGGCCCTAACCCTCTCTACCCTAAGGGTCTCAAGGGGCTATAAAGGGAATAAAAGGTTAATAAATATTTACCACCTAGCTAAGCAAACCGCTAAGTATATTACCAATCATATATAATATTAGGTCTTTAAGGACTTTATTATTATATATTTGATTAGAAGGGTTTATTTAAAGCGTTCTGATTGGTTAAATAAGGTTATATTGTGCGTTTGAGAAGGTTACCACGCTAACAAAAGTCAGGCGAAGACCCTGTACGCGTCCGCGATCCCTCTGCTCGCTCATCCTTCGTCTACGCCGTGACCACAACCCGGATCTATTGTCGCCCCACCTGCCCAGCACGGCTTGCTCGCCGTGCGAACGTCATCTTCTTCGATACATCCGATGCAGCAGTCACATTTGGATATCGAGCATGCAAGCGATGCAAGCCGGAGTCGGGTACAACCACTTCGCAAGATCGGCAGCGCGAGGCCGTCAAACAGGCATGCGGAATTTGCAGCAGAGTCGGGGAGTGAGCAGGCTTAAAGATGTCGCGAAGCAGGTCGGGCTCTCACCACGGTATTTTCACACGGTGTTCAAGCAAAGCAAGGAACGGGGATGACGCCGGCACAATACGCCAAGGACTGCAACCGAACAGGAAAGGACGGCGTGTACTCAAGTGCAACAACGCTGTCGTCGTCGGCACCAGGCATCACCACTGTCACGGGTGACTGCAGTCCACTGTGCGGTGTTGGTATGAATACTCTTGCCTTGGAAAGTACAGAACACGAGCTGTCGGAACTGGTGCCTACGACCCCAGGCACCGAACTTACTACGATTTTGGAAATGTTGCAGGCGGATGATCTTGCGATGATAATGAGCGAAGAGACAGAATTCGCCGTTAGCCACGGCCCATTTGATGACGCGGGGGATGTCTCGCAGTTTCCAGATCTCAATGCTCACTACGTTGACATTGAGGGATGTCTGGATACGTCTCGGGATTACTCATGTCTACGAATATAGCATACAGGGGTTTAAAGTGTTTTTGGTATTCAATTATATCATAAATAGATAAACACATTCTACTTTGATGCGGGAGAAGCGCTTTCTGTTGTGATATGACGGCGTCTAACAGTTGGTGAGTGCCTAGGTCGGGAAAAGGTAGCAGAAACTATCACCTCTGCTGTAATTTTTGGCTGTTGTATAAGTCAAATTTGCCTTGCTGGCTGCCAAGTGCCAAACACTTATGCAAAAAGTAAACAGAAAGGAATGCCTTCACAGGCTGATGAGTCAGTCAGAGTGATGTCAACGACACCGTCTGTAATTCTGGACTGTTCAAGTGACGCCCCCAGTCGCTTCCGAATTGTTACCCCTTCTCACTGCAAATCAAATGTTGCCTTGCCTGAGTGACTGCCTTGTGCCACACTTTGCCCACTACTTCCCAAGCAACCCAAGTGTCCGATTTCATTTGTTCTGCAAGCCACTCGACATCCTTCCTTCCTGGTATCGACCAGTCCACCAGCTCCTGTCTCACACGCAAAGCACCAACACAATATGGGCTTCCTCGAGGTTCTGGGTGTGATCTCCGGCATCATGGGCTTCTGGTCCTTTGGCGACAACATGTTCCCGGAGCAAAAGGACATGTACTCCAACTACAAGGTCTTCGTCGGCATTGACGGCACTGCAAACCCTAGTGACCCCGGCGAGTGCTGCCTCGTTGACGCCGGCGGCGACATCTACTACTCCAAGGTATTCAACAGCTACGGAGACGAAATCGGCCGCGGCGGTCAATTTCCCAAACTCAAGTCAGGCTCGGACGAGGTACGTCGATTTGAACCTGGTGCCTCAGAGAAAAATTGAGTTGTTGTCATACACTGCGAAAATCTTGAGGTTTCTAACCGTGAGAGCCATAGACCATCACCATGTGGCAGAATATTCCGCAACAGGCGGTCACTGTCGAGCTCTTCGCGGGCAAAGACGCCGTTTGCATCGCAGCGATTGGCGCAACGCTCCACGACGGTACTCACTGGGGTTGGGTCGGCGATTGGGGAAAGATTTGCGGAATCGACTGGTACTACAGCGGGATAACGGTGAGCGACCTCAATGAGATTATACTTCTCATAAACGACCCTGACTGACATGTCCAACAGCAACCCCAATGGAACAAGTAGGACAATGATGCAGGAGCACCTCTGGATATTGAAAGCTGACCATATGTGTTCTGCATTAGCAACAGCCCCATGTGCACCTGGATCGACTCAGACCACTCGAAGGGCATAAAGGCTGGCGGTATAGCCATCCACTGGTCCGGCTTCACGAACACCGTGCTCCCTGTCGACGGCGGCATAGCAAGGTGCGGCACCGACTTCGGCGCGTGGGACAAGGAAGGCGGCAAGTCCGTCATCAACACAGGCACAGAAAAACAGCATCAGGTCGCAAATGGTGACGAGCCCACCCACCGCCGCCGATTCAACAACGACCGTCGCCTCGTTGTCAGCTCCCTGCCTGCCCACAGCGCGGACGAGCTATGTCGACACCCAACCTCTCGTGGACCTAGCTTCGTGTCTCTGACGGAAGGTACTCATTGCGATATGGAGACCCGGGACGTCCTGCCCCTTTGCACGGATGGCCTGACGACGGCCTGTTTTGATCTCGAGGCGGAGACCGGCGTGGACCGAACCTCGTCGTTTGGGCGCCGTGGGGGTTCCCTCAATTCGAGCCGCGTTATCTATTGGTAGGAAGGATGGAAGAAAAGGCCCAGGCCCCGGGCACTGGAGACCGGTGTCCATGAGCGACACGAAGGGAGTCTTGCGAGCTTTGTGACCTCCCAGGAACACAGCCATGCTAATGCGAAGCTATTTTGGTATGATGAGACGAACGACTCAATTTCTATTCGTTGAATTACTTCACGGTGAATATAGGATTTCAAATTGGCAACTCTCATACGTGCCCTCTTGAAGACAGAAGCCACATGGTATTTCCGACCTAATGGCGTGGAAATGTCAGTGACGGTCGCTGAATGTGTCCCAGACCCTGGCTTCCTAAGGTTTATGACATGACTATGAACTATTGCATCGATTGAAAGATTTGGGAGACATGAACAAATTAAGTGCGAAGACATATCTAAATCACTTGTACCTGTTCTTTTCAACGGATACGTAACATGTCTTCCGCCCTGTCCCAAATGCCTCGCGGACTCAACCTCAGTGGCTGATCCGGACTGAATGCTAGCTTGAATTTCGCCCAGCAGTTCCGTGGAAAAATCCCAGCAGTTGTTGGGATGCTGATGTCGACGGCTTCAACGCCACATTCTCGAGTGGAAGCTTCAGCCCTTCGGTGTGTCGGTCGATCTGCATCCTCTATGGGGAGCAGCAGGAAGATTCTAGCTCTGTTATCCTCGGACCGAATCATTTGATTGCTAGTGTCAAAGATATCCCTCGAGGAATAAATTCTGCGTGAGTACTGGTATGTCGAAATCCGGTCTTCCAAGGTTGGTACCTACCTAGGTACTAAGTAACGTTAGCCCGGGCGGGATCTACCGGCCACTGAGTCCTCTCCTGCGGTACCTTAAGTAGCTTAGCATGTTTGTGACGCAGAATATCCGGCCGTATCTGTCCACGCCCAGCGCTTTCAATGTCATCCACCCCGGCCCTCGACGTCTCATTATGGTCTCAGGTGATCGATCATCCTCAGGCTCATGGTTCTCCCGCGAGGACAGGCCATTTTTGGGCCTCATTATCGGTCTTCATTCCATTGCGTGCTGTTGCTTCGTCTGGTGCAACAGTCCCAGGGTCTTGGCAGACCGCCCTGGCGCGTCTCAGGCTTAGGCTGCCGTGCCCTATCCTCCGTCAACAAATATGCCCAAAAGCGCGCCAAAGAGCTCTCCAATGGAGCAATATCGGCTATCCTAAGCTGCACCAATACAGACAGGACAGAGGCGCCAAGATCCAAGCCTAAAAAGCGCCGCACGAGAAAGGAGCCCGAGTCGCGGGGTAGCAGCGAGCCGCTCCATGTCGACGGCCCACGGCTCTCTCCGGAGCAAGCGGAGGTCGTCGAGCTCGCCGCAAGCGGCCGCAATATCTTCTACACCGGTTCAGCAGGATGCGGCAAGTCGACCGTCCTGCGCGCCCTGGTGCAGCGGCTGAGCCACATGGGCAAGCGCGTCAGGGTGGTCGCCCCGACCGGCCGGGCCGCTCTCGCGATCAACGGGACGACCACCTGGACCTTCGCCGGGTGGAGCCCCAACTCCCACAAGCTCGGGATCGAGCAGCTGAGAGCGATCGCAAGGAAGAAGGGCAGTGCGGTCCGGAGGCGCTTCCGACGGACAGACGTGGTCATCATCGACGAGGTCAGCATGGTGGAGAACCTGCACCTGGAGCGCCTGAACCAGGTCATGAAGGCGGCGCGGCACAAGCCGGGGTACCCGGCGCAGCAGTACCCGTTTGGCGGAGTCCAGGTCATAGTTACGGGTGATTTTGCGCAGCTCCCGCCCGTGAGGCCGTTCAGGCACTGCATGGAATGTGGCGGCGAGATGGAGTGGGATGATGAGGATGAGACGCACCATTGCGGTCGGTGCGATGCGAAATATCACGAGAGTGAGAAGTGGGCGTTCCAGAGCAAGGCCTGGGAGGAGTGCGACTTTGCTTACGTGTATCTTGACACAGTTCATCGGCAACGCGATGCAGACTTCATCTTTTTACTGAACAAGTGTCGATTGGGCGAGGCGTTCACCCCAGAGGAAGTCAACCTCCTGATGAATCACGAAACAAATACCACAGGAGCCGTTGAGCTGTACTCGACGCGGGAGGAAGTTCGCCTTGTGAACGAAAGGGGTTTTCGGAATTTGGTCGCCAAGTCATATTCGTTCCAGTGCCATGACACATTTGTCTGGAACAGGGAGAAGCATCCACACCTGGAGGGAAGGGGCGACAGGCACGCACATGGGTCATTAAAGTCCCTCGATGAACATTCAATGGACCGTCTGGTGGAACTCAAATGCGGGATGCCAGTCGTCCTGCTAGTCAACCTCGACATGAACAACGGGCTCTGCAACGGTAGCCAGGGCGTCGTTGTTGGATGGACGTTACCTGACAGGAGTGGAACCCAGCTACCTCTCAGCTCTGGTGACCACGCCGGGCTCAAAGAGATCCAGAGAACGACCTACGAGGAAACCGTGGACGAGCCGGTCTGGCCCATAGTGCGCTTCAGCAACGGCATCGAATGCCCCATCCGAGCAGAGTGCCAGGTGAACGAGCTGGGCGACGACGAGCCCTACTCGCTGCTGTGTCGCACGCAGATACCCCTCACACCCGCCTGGGCCCTCAGTATACACAGGGCACAGGGGATGACGCTGGACAAGGTCAAGGTGGACGTGTCAAAGGCATTCGTCGATGGCCAGGTATACGTTGCGCTGTCGCGCGCCACAAGCCTTCAGGGACTTGAAGTCGTGGGCAATGCCAGAGGGCTGGCGGTTGGGGTGGGTGGCAACAAGGAGGTTAGGTCATTTTACAAGCGGAAATTCGGGCGCTAGGCCAAGGACGACTTGCAAAGACGAAAGAACAATGACACAACGGCACTACTACGGTGTCGAGCCAGTATATCTGTAATACAAGGCTGTATTGATATTCGTATAGTGTGAGCGCTTAAATTGGACTGATTACTATAGTCTGAGAATGGATCATGTCATGGATTTGATTTTTCTTGTCTATTAGAGCAAAGCACAAGTTCAGTGGCTTAACATCGGCAGGCTTGCGACTCTTCTCTGTTGGGTGCGAGAAAGGCCCCAACAATATCTATCTATTGGCATGCAGCCAGGCGATCCCTTAGCCTCGAGAAGGGTCACACCTGGGCACATATGCCAGCACGATCACGAGGAAAATATCCCTGCCCATAAGACTTTCCTGGACAGAACACAGTTTACACAGCGCGCAGCCCTCATTCAGCGTTGTCTAGGTAATACTCATAGGTAACTGTGTACAACTCCCATGCAAGACCACTCATGCACCGCATCAAGAGGCGGCAGCGAGATACATCCGATGGAGATATAGGAGACACAGAGGCCACTACATCATGGCTCGTACTCGTGGCCCCACTCAGGCTTTTCCACCGGATCCTCGTCGCACGCTCTGCACTTGCTCTGGAAATGATTATACCACCAGTAACTTCTGAAGCGAATCTTACGCTCCCAGCGGTCCCTGTAGATGTTGTACTTTGGGATAGAGATCTGCAAATCTCTTCGTACGCTATCCCTATCCCCCAATATAGGAAAAGGAGAAGTTGCTTCGCCGGGTTCTGACTCGAGAAAAAGGAGCAGAGATGCGACCTGTTCGTCTCTGAGAGCGTAAACGTGGTCGGTAGTCCCACGACGGGAGGCGTGGAACCAGACACCGTTTTGCTAACAAATCATTAGTGAAACCATACCCTGTGGGCAACCTCGGGGTGCCCTTGAAGATGTCATAGAGTCAAAACCAAGAGATACTTACTTCAGTACCGCTCTCTCCCCGATCAAATAAGACAATTCCCCCAAGGATCTGGTCCTCTGCCCAGTAAGCCGCGATGTCGGCGTTTCCGTCAGGATATTGCTCGGGGTCATCGTAACGCCAGAGCGAGAATGGAGTTGACTTTTTACGGCACCAACTATTTTGCTCATAATGCTCATCGCTTGGGAATTGATCGCTCTTATGTAGTCCACCATCAACCTGCTTGATAAGTTGGACTGCGATGGCATGCACTGCAACAGCGATGAGCTCAATCAGAGGCAATTTTGACGCCCGAGAGCCGACCGGAACGGATCGGTATCGATGCAAAACCTGGAAAAATGTGTTAGAACACTGGAAGGTGATCTTGCAGCTTTGTCACTTATGCACATCAGTCCTGATTGCGAGTGATCCAGGATCAAAGGCCGTGCGAAAAGCTTTCGTCTTCTCCAATACACTGGGACACAACTCGCGGTGTTTGAAGACGGGCTCCTCCCTATCAAGGCCGTAATGGCCAAGACCGGAAACAATATCCCACAGTGGTAAGCCGTCAACAAGCTGCGCAAATGTTGACTCGGCAAGCTCCGTTGAAAGGACGTTTGTTACTGCGCGTGCAAATGCCAGTAGATGGGGCTCGTCCAGAGCCTGCTCTTCTCTGCTCGTCTCTAATTGCTCTGGTGGGGGCACGTTGGCTTATTTCGGGTCTTCCTGCCCTGGGTAATCCCACCAAGGCTTGAGTGACATGGCGTTGGATTTGATGTTGTGGCTTCAATGGGCGGAAATCAATCTCTTCATTCTAAATAACGGTGACTCGATACTGTCAGTAGTGGTTTTGGTCGGTGCAAGTTTTATATCTAGGCAGCAGTTCCACACCAACAGGTCTCTTTGGAGGAGTCAAGGCTGGTGGCTGTGGGCAGTCAGTTGGGCCCGTATACACCCTTGCACGTGCCCCCTTAAGCCCCATCTTGCCTGACAGCTGCAGGTCAGAGGACCCCTCCGGAGCCCTTCTTTCTTCTTTTCTTTTCTTCTTTCGGCCCGCCTACACTATAAATCCACATATTTTGATGCACATTTGGAGCCTTGGTGCCTTTGAAGCCCAAGTGCCAGTGGCGTTTCAGGGGGCGAGAATGACCACTTACAATATTGAAAGCCGCACCAAGGTCTAAATAGGGCATTTCAGAGTGGTCCCAGCCAAGAATTTAGATTTCACCTACCAGAGTACACTCTTTTCCTTGGTCCCTCATAAGCGAACCTCTCATGACATCACCTCATCTGGGAACATCTCCCATCAGCTAAACCCTTGCCTGCCCTGAAACCCATCCATAGATTAAACTTTTTCATACTAACAGCTGCTCGTAACTTGGTGAGGTTGAACATGCTCGCTTAAGTGCAGTCCATACTTGGTATTTTCTCAATTTAGTCGGGGTTTGTAATGGGCTCATATGGTGGCCCTGGTCTATTCCAGCTCTGCTTTCACCAGCCAATGCTTTTAATGAAGCAATGAAGCAAACGATAGTTAATTGTTATGTGTTAAGGAGAAGAAGCTCCCGCTATTAAACGCTTAGAAGGAGCCTATTTATAGGCTAGCATTAATATATAAGCATACAGCCCTTATACCTTCCAACATACCCCTTATTATAAATATTATTATCTTAATAATAATAAAAGATATAATATATAATAATTAAAATATAATTTAAATATTCTATTATAATTTATATTAAGATTATTATATAAATATTTTATAATATTTATATATTCCGCTTATATTATTTCCAGCCTATTATTTAAATATCTATTTAATATTAATGGGTATTAACTCTTTAATATAAACCTTATATTTATTTATTTAATCTTAATTTTATATAAGCCTTTTTAAGGGTAGGATAAGGTAATATTTTTATATAAATATTAATAAGATTATCTTTAAATATAATATAATAAATATTATATATTTCTTTAATTCCTTTATAAATAAAGTAATAATGGATAATAATATACTTAGATTAGGTATTAATCTTATAATTTTAGATAAGGTTTAATATTAGCTAATTATTAATATATAGGATAGGTAGATATTTTATATATTTAATATTTAAATCTTTAAAGGCTTAAATTATTTATTAAAGATATAATAATACTGAGAAATATATTATATATTTAGCTTTATATATAAATTTAGTAATAATAGATTAATATTTTAATAATTAAGCAATTAAGCTACTATTAATAAATTATATATATCCATTAAATATTTTAAAATTATTTAGGTTAGTATTATAAAAAACGTTAATATATATATTAAGTATAATAAATTAAAATAAAGTTTATTTTAGAAATCTTATAATATAATCTAGCGTATATTAAATATAGCGAAGCACCCCCTTTATAATATTAAGGTAATAAATTATAGGCTTTATATTAAATATTAATAATATTATATATAAAAATATAAGATTTAATCTTATTTTAATAATAAGAAAATTAATAGATTTAATAAGTAATTAATATACCATTATATTTATTATAATATTATTAGGTTCTTTATATTATAAAAATGAATTTAGGTTTATAGGGATTTATCTTTAATTATAATTAGCTATATTAAATCACTTTAAAATTCACTAGGTATATCCTTTTTATAATATATAAATATCGTTATTAATCTAAGTAATCTGTAGGCTAAATAGATATTTATAAAGATTAAGATCCTTATATTTAAATCATTATATAAATTTCATATAAAAATCATTAACTTAAAAGGACTTTCTAATTATAAGAATATTATTAATATAAATTATAATGATTAGCTAATCTTTAATGAATATATAAGGGTTAAATATCGTTTCTATAAGGTATTTAATTAATTCTTTTCTAAGAGTATTAAATTATTTACGGCTTGATTATTTGAGTTTATATAAGGCGCTTAAAAGTTTTAAAATAATGCGTTAATTCTTAAATAATATCTAATATTCTTATAGTAGTTATATATAAACTTTATATTTTAAGCGGTTATATAGGTAAGCTATTTTAATATTAAATTATTAAAGCTATTAGCTTATTATAGCTATAATAGTAATAATTAATCTTAGATTATTATAATATATTATAAAGTTATAAATATTATTATAATTTATATTATGGATTTATATATATTTATAAGTGATAAGGCAGGCTTTATAATAGATAAGTTTATTAGATATATTATATTTCTTAGTATAAACTTAATGAGGGTTGATAATATATTAGTTTGCGGTAATAAATATTTTAATTTATATATTTATATTTAATAATAACTTAAGTTCTTTTTAAATAGCTTTTATTTAAATATTCTTTTCTCTACTCTTTATAACCTAGGTATAAATATAAGGTATATCTTTAATATTTATTATATTAATAAGCAATATATAAGTAATAATTTAATTAAGGTAGTTAATATTTATTGATATAAATTTTAGCATAAGGTTTATATTAATTAATATTAAATTTAAGTTATTAAAGTCTTTTAAATTATTTATATTAAATAATATTAAATTTAATTTAATAATATTTATATTTTCTTTTACTTTTTATAAAGGTTAAAATTATCGCCCTTAAGAACTAAATACTTAATATAATCTTTAAGGTATAAGAAGTTTAATAATAATAGATTATAATATTAATTGTTATTATTATATAAGTTTTATAAGCTTAAGGGGCTTATTATTAATAAGTTTTAATTTAATAGATTTTATAAGCTAAGATATTAATAATATTTTTATCTTAAATAGTATATTTTCTTTTAATTAATTAATTATCTATATAATCTTTATTAGCTTTAAAATGAATTATATTATATAACTTGAAGTTATAATTATAATAACTTTTTAAAGTAATATATATAAACGGAAGATATTCTTACCTCTAGCTTTAAATCTTATAAAATAGGCCTTTTTAACTTTATTTAATAATTTTATTCTTGGCTTATAAGCTTTAATAGGGATATAAAGGTATATAGGGTAGAAGTATAATTAAAAATGCTTAATATTAGATTTTTATTTATATAATGCTTTAAATAGAATTATTTAATATAAAAGAGTTAAATAAGGTTTCTAGTTTTATAAATATATAGTATAGGAAATTGCCTTAAGTTATAAAAAAAGGTAATCTTTATCTTAGATTATTATCTTAATATTTATAATAATTATATATATAAATCTTTTAGGTATGCTATTTAACTTATAATAATAGGGTGATGATTTCTTATATATAATATTATATTATTAAAATAATATAATATTTATTTTATTTATATATTTATCCTTATTATTTAATTTAAATGTTTTAATCTTAATATTAAATTAAGTTTTTATTATATTTAAAAATTTCTTAATTATATTTTAAATATTATCCTTTTAAATAATAAAGTAAATTTAATAATATTAAATATAATTATTAATAAATAATATAAAATATTAAGATCCTTTAAGTAATCTTATTAAGAAATATCTTAATAAATTAAACTTAATATATTTAAATAGTTATATAAATTATCTTTTTAATAAAAAATATAAATATCTTTTTATAAATTTTATAAGTTTATATAATTTATAATGAAATATTATTAGTTTTTTAAATATTATATCTTTATTTTAATATAAGCGTTAAATAATTAGCTTAGATAAATTCTTATATTTAAAGGCTTTATAAAATTTATTATATATTATAAATATTATAAAGTTACTTTTTATTATTTAGATCTTAAAATTCTTATATTGGAATTTTATTTATAATATCTTATAAGATTTATTATCTTTTAATAATAGGAAGATATTATTTCCCTATATATTTAAATAGAATCTTTTTTAAATTATAATTTAATTAAATAAGTAAGTATTTCTTAATATATAATTATATAAAATATTAATAAAGATATTTTTAATAATTAAGCCATTTAATAATTATAAAAAGATTTTTATAAAATTAATACCTTTTATAATAAGTTAATTACTATTAATAATAATAATTATATTTAAATATAATTATAAAAAGCTAAAATCTTCTATATATTTTATTATATATTTTAAAGTATTGGAATTAAAGATTTATAATATTAAGTTATTTATAATATTTTTAAATAATTTTATTATATATATTAAAATATTAATATTAATATATAATGCTATTATATCTTCCTTATTATTATTATTTAATAATTTAATAATATCTTCTTTTAAAGCTTGATTTATTATAATATATTTCTTACCCTTTTTTTATTTTTAATTAACCTTATATTTAGTAAATCTTATATAATTAGTATATAAATAGTTAATAAATATATAATTTTAGGCGTAGTATTAGATATATTCTTTATTAAAGGTAGAATTAATACCTATTAATATAGATTTTATAGCCTTTTTTATACTTTTTAATACTAACCTCTTTTAAATAAAGGTAAAATAAGCTTTAAATTATTTAACCTTTATATATAAAATTATATTTATTATCTTAAGCTTGATTTTAGAAAATATAATAAGGTTTTAATTATTTAAATTATTAATAATATTATTTATAATATTTAGGAATATTATTAAGAAGAAGGAGCCTTTAATCTTATTACTTTTAAAGAATAACTTTATTAACTTCCTTATAAATTATCTTAATATTAAGGTTTTAATATAAAGTTTTATTTAAAGGTTTTAAAAGGTATTTAAATAACTTTATAAATTAGAATTATCTTTATATTATAAATTTATTAGCTGGTAAAAGAAATAGATAGTTAAGTTATTAATATTATAGTTAAATTAATTAATTAATATTTTCTAGATATTTAAGGATCTATTATATAATATAATAAATATTATAAGGTTTAGATATATTAAACTTAAGAATATAATAAAGGCTTAATTATTATATTTTTTTTATTTTATAAAGGCTTTATTTTTAATTAATTATTTCTTAATATTTATAATATATTTATTAAGATTAATAAACTAGAATTTATAATTTTTTATTACCTTTTAATTTAAGAAGTTCTCCCTTTTTAAATTTAATTTTAAGAGAGATAATAAGTTAAGCTTAAAATTAAATATATTTACTATTTAAGTAATATTTATATATATTTATTTATAATAATTAGTATTAATTAATATAAATAAATAAGTAAATAATTTAAATATTAAATAAGGTAGGAATATTTAATTACTATAAGTTATTATTAGCTATAATAGCTATTATAAGGTATAATAATAAAATATAGGTAGATAGCTTATAATATTAAAATCCTAATAATTTAAGTATGAAAATAATTATAGAAATAAAGATATTAATAATCCTTAAAGTTTTAAGATATTATAAGTGACTTTAGGCTTATAACCTGATAAAGTAATGAAGTAAATGATAGTTAATTGTTGTGTGTTGAGGAGAAGAAGCTCCTGCTATTGAATGCTCAGAAGGAGCCTATTTGTAAGCTAGCGTTAGCGTATAGGCATACGGCCCTCGCACCTTCCAACAGCTTTCACGATGCGTTGTTTGCCTCAGTCGCTTCCGTTCCATCAGGTAGCTCGCGCTCCTCCCTCTCCATTTCCTCCAGGACCCGCATAGCCGTGGCTGGGCTTACCCCGCGAGCAGGCGGCCTGTCCTCTAAATAATTAAGTTCCGCAACGGTCAGCGGTCAGGTCGTGCTCATCTGCTGAATAAGATCGCTCTTGTCACGCCACTTACTCCAGGTAGGATGACGCTCCAGTATCTCCTCACTAGTGCTGTTCCATGCTCGATCAAATGCCTGTTTGAACAGGGCCTTTGTGTCCTTCTCTTGAGGCGGGCCCTGTGTGTCTGGTTGTTCTGGCGCGGCAGGAGCCTCGTGAGGGCCATCGGAGGCCATCTTGGCCTTGGCAGAATGCGTTTCGACAGACATTGAGGTGGGAACGGGTTGCTTCTGGAATTGCAAGACCTTTAGCAATGTTGGACTGGAAGGTTGGCTGTTAAGACGGCGAGTAGGCAAGTCGCAGCTCTAGGGGCCTACGCGCCCGAGAATCGCGAGGAAAACAAAGTCACCGTATTACAATGTGTCTGTTCAGATAGAAAAGAGCGCAAGAGTTCTTATTCTACGAAGGGAGGGAGCTGGCTGTCTGGGTCTGTTTATGCCCAGACCTCTAGGCCCGAGGCGAAGTGTGTGGGGTGCTGGCCGCCACAGCCACTGCTTCTTTGTGTGGAACGGGGAGATGGGAAGCATGTGGCTGAGGCATGGAGTGTCATGAGTGAGTCATAGAGTCGGTGTTCTGACATCGTCTTCGGTGACCCTTCACAGGTGTTGAAGGTGGGAGGCGATGGTGGAAATGTGAAGTTGGGATACATAGTGCAGGTCACAGTCAATCCATATTAGACACTTGGAAATTTGTACCCACCCGTATCCAAAGCTTGTCCCGGCCAAAGCATTCCGATGCCAACAAGGTCGTTTCCGGGCGACGCCCGGCCCACAGAGGAGACTCCTGGGCTGGTGGCTCATGTGCGATCAATTGGGATTCAGAGGGCATCCGACGTGTATAAAGCAGTACAGCATGTGAGCGGCATAAACGCCACTAAGCTACAGTTCTTTTCATCAACACCCCCAGCTGCAGCCGCCCACGACTCCACTCAACACGAGCCGTGCCTCTTCATCCCTACTGATCTACCTCAAGTGCTCTCACTGACAAAATGTCTACCCAAGATACATGCTTATGCTGGTTTTGAAAGATTTTTAATAATTTGACCGTTTCTGGGCATCCCTTTCTTGAAAAAGCCTTCCAAAAAAAAGTTTACAGCAAACCAAGCCCTCGCTGCTTGCATGCGGCTTATCGCAGCAACCCCGAGCCCTGACAGTGACACATGGCGGGATGGAGCGGCTAGACTCGGCCATTCCGACCAAGAGCTAGGGGGAGCTCGTGATGCTGACGGAATGAATGCACATCACCTCAGCACAAGTCGCATTTCCGTCGGTCATCTCTTCACGTCAACGACCGGATATACTGATATGCTAGCTGGTATCCACCCAATTGAGTCAATTAAACATCCCAATACGCCAACGACATAACCAGCAACCCTCCCTCGCCGTCTTATCGTCCAAACCCTCCAGCCTGCCCTTCACGAACTGGTCAAATAGACCCCGCACATCGTCCCCGGCGCGCTCACGGCGGCTACTGTACCCCCAAGTCACACAGCCCGGCGATCGTCAAAGACTCGGTCCTGCCACCTCCCTCTGCTGGTCAAGATCGCCAGATCTAAGACCTTCAACTACCGGCCCGGGGTTGCAATCCAACACACACACACACACACACCAGTGTTCGGCCCCCATTTTCTGGACGGCCAACATGGCGACTCTCCCTGGGCAGCACCCCTCGCTGGCCATACACATGACAGATAGGGCCACCACCCCTCTGATATCATCCGCCTCCTCAACGACCTCCTCGACACCCCCCTCCTACTCCTCAAAGCCACGAGCACAACAACCACACCACTCAAAACAACAGAGAAAACGCCACCCAACAACCTTCTCAACCTCCCCGCCCTCGTCCCCCTCCCCCACCTCCTCCCCACCGTCCTCCGACGAAGACGAAGACGACGAGCCGCCCTCCCCGGCCTCAAGACAAGCCGGGGCACTGACCACCCTCTCCGCCGCCGCCCTCCTCTCCTACGACGCCGCCAAGCGCCTCGGCCGCGGCGCCCCGCTTCGCACGATGGTCGAGTACCCAGAAGGCGGGCCCGTCGTCCTCCACAGCTACATGTGCCCCATGGGCCTCGCCCTCGGCGTGCCGGGCCGCAACACGAGTAACACGAGCCTGCACACCGCCGCCGGCGCGGTCGGGTCGGCGCCCGGGTCCGTCAACGGCGGGGATGACCACGACGGAGACGGCGATGAGGCAGGAGGGGGCGGGGGAGGTGGTCGGGGAGGTGGTGCTTCAGATGCGGTTCCCAGGGGGGCCGAGGTGGGCAGGCGGACACCTACGAGGCCGCTCTCGTTTGCTCTGGATCCAGCGGGGGACGACGGCGGGGGTGGCGGGGGCGGCGACATGGAGGGCATCGACCCGAGCGACCCGCCCATGCTGACCAGCACCGTCGTCGCGCCGCGGGCGGAGGACCTGCGCGAGGCAAGGAGGGTGACGGCGAGGCTCGAGAAGGTGGCTCGGGGGTTCCAGGCCGAGTGGGTCTCCACCGGCCGGTGGTGATAACTTCGGGGGGGCGCAGCTTCGCGGCGGGATTGGGGCGAGGAGGGGGGGCGGGGTCTGATGCCCGCGCATGACGCAAGTTGGTATCGCGACAAGCGATCGTGCCTTTTAGTGAAAAAGGAGCCTCGGATTCAAAAAGAAAAGGCGCCGACTTTGGAGGGGCCAGAAGAGGGCCCTTCTGTTTAATCAAGGCCTGGGCGGCCAACCAAAACAAAACCAGGGGAGATATGCAGATGCGATAGAGGCCAGGTCAGGCCAGGTCAGGCCAGCAGGCGGCAAAGCAGCCGGACGTGAATTAGAGGGATGGAAAAGACTGTTGTCAGACAAATCCATCGACCCAAAAACCCGGGAAAGTAACCGATATCGAGCGCTCGACTCCCACAATTATCAACGCACAACACTGGAGCTTGATGGAGCAAAAACGCAGTCAATGGCCTCAGGCTGTGGATGATTGAGAGAGACGGGAAGGTGTAGGAAGGTTGTTAAATTTGCCTAATGGGTGGAAGGCGTGCACTTGACTTCGGACTACTTGGACTCTGGTCCAGGTCCGCTGCTACAAGGGAGGAAGAGCATGCGCCAGCGGGCGGGAGAGCAGTGACGCGCTCCTCCGTCAAAGATTAGTCTAGGAACCACAGTACTGACGTTTGTGAACTCCCATCCTGTGATCCTGTGCCGGTGACATGTCTCAACTTCCAGGAGAGCCCCAGCACATTGGGTAATCACAAGTCTGATAATGAAGGCAAAACTGGGACTCATGTGTCAAATGCATCGAAATTCATTGATTGTGGTGTATGGTGTAAGTCTTCATAAACATGCACCGGAGTAGTCTATTTAAATACTCCTTGCTGCGAGCTCTGTATCATCCCTCGTAATCCTTTTCTACCTAGTCACAATTCCCCTTTTAGATGAGCTGCTGGAACGCCCGGTTGATGGGAGAGCGGATGTTGGGCACATCCTTCCAGAAGTCAATGGTTGCCTGGGCGCGCTTGGAGATGCCCTCGGGCGTGAACTCAAACTTCTTGTAGACATCCAGGTATGCGCCGGAGGCACCGAAGCGGTTCAGGCCGAACTGCTCGTGGGTATACCTCTCCCAGCCCATGGTGCTCATGACCTCGACGGACAGGGATGGGATGCCGTCGGGCAGGACCGACAGGCGGTAGTCCTTGGACTGAGCGTCGAACACCTCGAAGCAGGGGATGGAGACGACACGGGCCTTGATGCCCTTCTTCTCCAGCTCCTTGACAGCGTCGATGCAGATGCACACCTCGGATCCGGTCGACACCAGGGTGATATGTGCGCCCTCGACCTCGTGCAGGACGTACCCACCCTTGGCGGCACGCTCGATCGTGGAGCTCTCGAGCTGTGGCAGGTTCTGTCGGGACAGAGCCAGGATGCTGGGGGTGTGCTGGGAAGTGAGGGCAACGTAGTAGGCGGCGCTGGTCTCGTTACCGTCGGCGGGACGCCACACCATGCAGTTGGGCAGGGCGCGGAAGTGGGCCAGGGTCTCGATAGGCTGATGGGTAGGGCCGTCCTCACCAAGACCGATCGAGTCGTGGGTGGCGACCCAGATGACGCGCTGCTGGGACAGGGCCGACAGACGGACGGCACCGGCGGCGTACGAGACGAAGTTGAGGAAGGTACCACCGTAGGGGATGATGGTACCGTAGGCGGCCAGACCGTTGAGGATGGCGCCCATACCGTGCTCACGGACACCGTACCGGATGTAACGTCCAGTGTAGTCGCCCAGGCCGGTGGATGGGGGCTGGAAGTCGACAGCATCCTTCCACCGGGTCAGGTTGGAGCCAGTCAGATCGGCGGAGCCACCGACCAGCTCGGGAATGACAGAATGGATCTTCTGCAGGACGATCTCGGACAGCTTTCGCGAGGCGACCGCAGAGTCGGCGGGGGTGTAGACGGGCAGCGACTTCTCCCAGCCCTCAGGCAGCTTGCCGGACAGGCGGCGGGTCAGGTCGTCGTGCTCGGCCTTGTACTTCTCGCCATAACTAGCGAAGAGCTTGTTCCACTCCTGCTCAGCATCGGCACCGGCGGAGACAACCTTGCCGGTCAGGTCGTACACCTCCTGGGGCACAGCAAAGCTCTCCTCAGGGTTGAAGCCCCACTTCTCCTTGAGCTGCTTGATGTCGTCAGCCTTGAGGGGGGAGCCATGGACACCGTGGGTGCCCTGGTTCTTGGAGCCGAAGCCGATGATGGTCTTGAGCTTGATGATGGTGGGCTTGTCCTTGACGGCCTGAGCCTCCTTGATGGCCTTCTCGATGCTGTCGAGGTCGCTGTCACCGTCAGTGACCTCGAGGACGTGCCAGCCGTATGACTCGTATCGCTTCTTGACGTCCTCGGTGAACGCCTGGTTGGTGTCACCGTCGATGGAGATGTGGTTGTCATCGTAGATGGCAATCAGGTTGCCGAGTTGCAAGTGGCCGGCCAGAGAGGAGGCCTCTGATGAGACACCCTCCATCAAGCAACCATCACCAAGGAAGGCGTATGTGTAGTTGTTGACCAGGTCGAAGCCGGGCTTGTTGTAGATGGCAGCGGTGTGGGCCTGGGCAATGGCGAGACCGACAGCGTTGCTGATTCCCTGGCCCAGAGGACCGGTGGTGACCTCGATACCGGGGGTATCGTGGGCCTCGGGGTGGCCGGGAGTGATGCTGTCAACGTGCTAGAAGCTCGCTTGTCAGCCAGATTATTCACCTTGGTGTCGGGCCCCTGAGCACACGGAGCGAAACTTACACGGAAGGCCTTGAGGTCGTCGATGGACAGGGCATATCCGTAGAGGTGGAGCAGAGCATACTGAAGCATGCATCCGTGGCCGTTGCTGGGGAGTTGTTGAGGTCAGAAGCACGTCGTGTTGACGTTGGCACGGAGCCCAGACGAGTCGAGGGAGCAGGACTCACGAGAGAACGAAGCGGTCACGGTTCAGCCAACTTGGGTTCTTTGGGTTGAACTTCATGAACTTGCTGTAGAGGACGTGGGCCACGGGTGCCATGCCCCTGTATTGAGAGCATTGTCAGCGTGTGGTTCACGGTTTTTGTAAAATGCGCGCATAACCCCGCGACCCTCAACATTTGGATGGGGGGGCGGATCGCGGCGAGGCAAAGGGGAGAGAACAACGTACATAGGCGCACCAGGGTGGCCAGAGTTGGCATTGGCGGTCGCATCGGCCTAGAGAGAGAAATGGTGAGCACAATTAATCACATTGAGTTGTGTTTGCTGCAGGTTTTCATGGTGAAACAGCTCTCAACGGCGGCGGCGGCGGTAACGGCGATGGAGGGGCAAGCTGGCCGTTGCCGCACGCTGTGGTAGGAATGCTTGGCTTGATTCTTGACTTACGGCCAGGACCCGAATGGTGTTGATGGCGAGCTCGTCGGTCTTTGTGTAACCCATCTTGGCAGACTGTTTTTCGAGTTCAAAAAATGGTCTGGTTGATGGATGGATTGAGAGGTTGGAAGGTGTGGGAGAGGTTGAAGATGTGAAGAGAGGAACAGGTTCCAGAAGGAGGGGTGAGGGGGTAAAGAAGAGGGCAGGCGGGCCCAGTAAAATGGTTGAGCTTGCTTGAGCTTGGGCTCGGCCGCAGGCGTGGAAGGGCGGGAAGGGCTTCCTCCTTCTTGCTTGCTGCTTCGTGCTTCGTGCTCCTGCCTCAAGTGGTGGCCCCATCCCAGCTCCATCCATCCCTCTGGCCCGTTCCTGCCCTGGCAACCACCCATCTGGATACACCCTGCCGGTGATGACTGAGCTTGTCGAAACACCTCACAACCTTCGTGACACGCCTTGGCTCGGGATCCACCCTCAGAACCAGCACCACCATAGAACACGTACGTGTGGACTTCATAACAGTATCAGTACCAGCATCGCCGTCATCGTGGTCGCAACAGGCTGTTCACGCTAGACAGCAGACAGTTACCGGCTGCTACGCTTCCTACTCAGGCACGAAGCTTGACGACTCGAGCGCTTCGCCTCGCCTGGCTCCTCTGCTGCCATTCCATACCACGCCATGCATTTTCCCGGCGGGCCAGCTAGCTCGGGCTATCATTGACAGAAATTCCCCATAGCATGTCGCCTTTTACCCGCTGCCACCACGATGGCGTCTTTTCAACTGCCTGCCAGACTGTCAACCTGTCCAGTCTGCTACCCAGGTCTATTGGGTCTGCTCTCAGTCTCAAATTCCAAATTTTGCCGCTGTTGCTGCCCCGCGGATGAGCCGGACCGACGTCACCGCCAACTCGGCCATAGCTTTTCGAGGCGCGAGCGTCAGTCTCTTCAGCCAGACGTCACCATCCCCATATTAATCACCGACTGAGTAATTGGCCCCTCGCTTATCTACCGAGCTTTGGAGCGATGCTATTCACGATTTCATTTGTTCCCATTGCTGCTCTGCCCTTCCTGATTAAAAGGGATAGTCAACATGCATGGCCAGCCATCCATCAAAGCAGCTCAAAGTGCTACTTCAACCCCCAAGCCGTCGTTGATGGGCTCACTCAGCGCCCTTTGACGACCCCGCGGCTGCTGGTCCGCCCATGGTGGGGTCTTTTCGCCGATTTCCCCCCTGCGACGACAACCAGCACCGCTCGACACTGCGGATCCCATCGTATCTTGCCCTGTGCTCATCTATGTACGGTAGCTATGGCAAGGTGCTTAGCCAGCTGCCCAGTCTCGCTGTGGGTAGTCCATCTCGCGAGCCGCGAACCCGCCCGGCACTGCCGTCCATCGGACGTAAAGACGTCTCGGCGTGACCAGAGCGGTCGGTCCGTGGAGAAATTTCTTCCCACGTCCGGCCTCTTGTCACCCCAAACCCCCACGCTCCCACCGTCCAGACAACTGGGATCGCAGGGCATGCATCTAATAAGCGTGCATGCATGCTTAGTCTGGACTCGTCTCCATGTGGCTCACCATCTACTCCCGCCATGTTACCGCTTTAGCATGTGTCTGCCGGCAGCCGTGGTTCTGACAGCCCTCACAGCCCTCGATCTAGAACAGGATCTCGAACACCATCTTGCAGCATCTGACAGATAACATGGTTGCGTATCGTCAGGTTACACGAACAATGCTCGCGCACCGTTGGTGTTGATCCTATGTTTCACCTCGATCGAGCTCGAGTCTCAACAAACCTCCGCTTCACGCGTCGGGCCCACCCCTCCAACCCCTCCAACCAGGGCTGGCCATGTCCGGATGGTGCAACCCAGCATCCCGCCCGCCCCCAAATTCCTCAGATGGCCAAGGGTCCAACTATCACAGGGATGAAGCTTCTTTAGAAGCCGTTACTGTGAGTTCACAACGTGAACCACACTCCGATTTTGGTAGCGACGGCAATGATTATAAAGTGACTCGACCACCTCCCGGCTGCCATGACACTTGAAACTGGAGTTGATGAGAAAATACACAAGCACCGCTGCAGCTCGGAAGATTCCGCACAACGCCATATGATCTGTTTTGCCAATTTGGTGTTTGGCAACACTTACATTGGGCCCCATTAGCTTAAATAACCTCTTGCCCACCCTGCCCAATTTGTGCGCATCAAACGAAATGGCGAGACACCACGCGCTCAGCACTTAAGACCATGTCAGGCTGCGTCTGAAAGACCATGATACCCGCCAATGTCCAGTCATCCATGATCACTGCCGAGAACCTCTATCATCATCAACTCCCGAGTCTGAGTTACCGACGGACAGCTGTCCTTGGACTGAATCAGGCAAGCTTTGTTAGCCAAAACAATCTTGGGCATGCAGCGGCCAGCATACTTTTAGCGACGAACACTGTTCCCCGCGTGTTTGTGAGAATATCCTTTTGCCATGACTCCGCTGCCCAACTCTGTACACGATAGGCTTCTGAATGGTGGCGTTCATACCAGGTGTGATTCATGCCGCATATGCCTGTCTTCGCAACAAAAGTGTAGACGCGCCCATTGATCACGCTGTTTGGGACATTTGTCGCCACCCAATGGTGCATATCGGTCCCCAGATAGTATCGAGGCTGGAGAGTCACTGCACACCCAACACCCATATCCAAGCCCCAAACCCAACATTTACGCCCACACTCAACACCAATACGCCCAACTCACACGCCTTATTTGCACGGCTAATTCGACTTCGGTGTATGGGTGTTGGGTGTGGGTGTTGAGTGAGGTGGCGATGTACTGGTGTACCCTCCATTTTTGCACATGCAAATCTCCGTGTTCTTGTCTTGTTGGATTATTTGAAAGAATGTTCGTTGAAGATGGTGGTGATAAAATTACCTGCATTCACATTCACGGTCTTCTCAGGGGCAACGTTGACTTCCGGCTTCTATTTGACCTGGATTGAATTTTACTGGCATGGCTAGCCACAATATAAGGCACATTTCTGTCCAGCTGCAAGGTTACCTATAATTGAAAATTTCCTGGGTTCACATTGGCATCCAGGTGACAAATGTAAAGACGTCTCATCAGCTAGGTACCTAGGTACATAATGTTTGGAAGGAGTCAGCGAAATACCTAGGTAGACTTCAATTTGACCGTAGCCCCATCTGACAGAGAGTTATGCATAGCCAATGGCGGAATTTGAGACCCATCGCAGGATAGCTGAATTTCTAGTGATACACAGGACAAGGGTTTTAGCAGCCACGTCTGCGATAGAGACTTAGCATCAATGTAACCCTGTAATACCCCTCCCTGTTGATGATTGAAGTCGACCAGAAGTGTGCCCCGCCCGAAATGCAGACCATACAACATCTTAGTCAGTCCCCCCCACCATCAAGATGCAAAGACGATGCAAGAACTGTCAATCCTTCTCCGTATGCGATATAGATGACGACGGCCTGCTCCTCTTCGAAGACGCCCAAGACTTGAAGCTGGCTGCCGGCGGTGGCCAGAACCATCCGACCTGCGACCTCTGCGCGATCATGTGGTGGTCTCTTAGACACGAGTGGCGGAAACGCCCCCTCAACCGTGGCCATGGGGAGTTTGTCGCGGGAGAGTTCAACGTGAGGGTTTATCGGAATCCGCCGCGTGGGGCCGGAGCAGTCCAGCGCGTGGACATTCTCGTCTTGCCGCCGGGGGCCAGCCACAACTTTCACTGGATGCCAGCGGAAGATGGGTCATGGCACATAGGGCCTCTGGGTGAGAACCCATCGGTAGTGCGGTCTCAGCTCATGGTCTTTTCAGACGCGACTAGGTGAGGATGATGCTGGCTCGTGGCATTTGAGGAGATGTTGACGATCAATATAGCGCTGGAGCTCGTCGGATTCAATCCGATACAGTTTTCAGCATCCCGGCAGCCAATTCTGGATCTCTTCAATGTCTGGAACTGGTTACTCAGTGGTTGGCGGACTGTGTAGAGAGCCACAGAACAAATTGCTCAGATTCCGAGGAAGCAGTCCTCCCGAAACGAGTGATAGAAATAGAGGATATCCTGGAAGATGGCTCACTTAGCTCAAGGCTGGTCACTACCAACGGGAGCCGCGGCAAATATCTTGCATTGAGCTACTGTTGGGGCCGTGGTCCATTTTTCACGTTGACTTCCGACAACGTCGACGACCTACACGAGTCGTTGCCCACGGGATTGCTGCCTCAAACAATAACTGATGCTATGGTACTTGCGAAACATCTTGGTTTCCGCTACCTGTGGGTGGACAGTCTTTGCATCATCCAAGGTAGTGGCGGCCTTTCGACCGCTGATTGGGAGGAACAATCTCAAGACATGGGGAGAATATACAGGTCAGCTTCGCTCACCATCGCGGCAGCGGCAGCAAAGGGCTGTCGCGATGGGCTATTCCACACCCGGCCCAATCCGGAGACTTCCTACTGCCCGGTGTTACAGAGACAGAAGGGTGATACAATTGTGTATTTGGGAGCAGCCCTGCCGGACGTCCAAGAACGACTGGAGCCTCTGAGTCGGCGCGGCTGGGCACTGCAAGAGGCTGTCCTCTCCCGGCGGTTGGTAACTTTTGGAACTACAGAAATCTCCTGGGAGTGTAGCTGCTGCAGCTATCGAGAGATGGTACTGCGCGCGTTGCCCAAACAGACAGCATTCACCAGCGTGCTGGGCACGGCGTCAGAGATCTTTTCCTCCTGGGCGAAGCTCGTCGAGGAATACAGCCGCAGGGACCTCACTTTCCAGACGGATAAGCTGCCTGCGATTAGTGGGTTGGCAGCGGTTGTCTCAGAGGCTCTCGGGCACGAGTTCCACCACGGCATTTGGAATCACCAGGCACATCATATGCTTATGTGGAAACATATTGGGCGAAGGCATGAAGACGGCGTGGTCTTTTCCAGACAGAAGTCCTCTCGTGCCCCAACTTGGTCGTGGGCCTCAGTCGACGGTGGAGTCGAGTTTCTGAAAGGTGCCGTGAAGCCTGCGATGTTAGAAATTCATGGAAGATCATTGATCATTACCGGTCTCCTTATTAAGATCGACACGGCTAGGTATCAAGTAGAAGGCAGCTACTACGGCGTGTATGAACACCATCGGCCGTGGATGCGATTTCATCGAACGACGAAGACCTTCGTGGATGATCTGGACGACATACCGCAAGCAAACAGAAAGACAGCCGGTGGGGCAACAAAGGAGTTGGTAGACATATGGTTCTTCTTCTTGGGAAACAGTGTAGGGCTGATTTTGATTCCCATCGAACCTGATACAAGTCAAGTCAAAGGTTTCGCCAAAGACAACATAAGAAGGATTCAAAATTTGTTCTCTGGGACAACACGATCAGTAAGAGCTTTCCGGCGAGTCGGCGCTTTCATCGGCTTCAATGGACCGCGAACGAGGCACGACCGGATCGAAACGGTAGAACTCATATAGCGAAATTGAGCTTTTGGGTAGATGATCAACAAGAGATCAACTAAATTGGCAAGTAACTATACCCTATGTACTCGAGCCAATCCAAAGTGTGCCAGATCATGCACAGGCCAAATACGGCCCACGAGAGCCAATCCCGCATGAAAACGACTTCGGTAGCCCTAGAGACTATTTACGCCCTCTGAAGCATAACCAACACACCAGCCCAAGTCTCCACGGCCGTTGGCGTGATCTGGTTGGCAGGCAGCACAAAACCGTATGTGCCCGTGTCCCTCAGTTCGTAGGTGTAGCTGTATGTTGCGTTGCCGGTGGCATCGATGTAGTCCACGCTGGACCCAGTGGTGGCGTACAGCGTGCTGCAGGACTTTCCGATGGTGTACGAGGTTCCGGAGACGCCCGCGATGGCACTCCTGGCAGCGGTAGCCAGTGATTGGAGGGCGGCGTTATTCTCAGCGGTAGCAGAGCAATCGTAACCATAAGCTAGAAGTGAGGGTCAGCAAACTATCTTCCATACCGGCAGGGATGAAAAGGGCCGAGCGGGAGAATTGGCCGTAGAGTTGCAAGCTTACCCCAGAGAATATACTGGCCATAAGAGTGGAAGTCGATGTAGAGACTGATGCCGTTGGATGCCTTCAGCTGCTGGATCTGAGCCACGAGACCCTTGTTCTCGGGGGCATCGCCTGCTGCTTGGCCTGAGTGGAACAATTCGGTCAGCCAAATTCAATATGCGACAAGTTCATTGGGAAAGCAGCTCTGACCCTTGTACGTCTCAGAGCAGGGGTTCGTAGAAGCGCCCCCCGTGGCGGACCACTGGTAGGGCCAGTTGCGGTTGATGTCGCGGCCGACGCACGAGTTGCCGCTGACGGTCTGGCGGTTCTTGCGCCACAGGCGGTCCGTGGTCTGGGAGTAGACGAAGCCGTCCGGGTTCACGACGGGCGTGATGTAGAAGTCGAACTTGTCGACGACGGCCTTGACGGCGGCGTTGGACGCGTACTGCGTCAGCAGCGTGTACGCGATGTACTCGGTCGTCTTGGACGTGATCCACTCGCGCGCGTGGACGTTGCCGTGGAAGACGACGGCGGGCTTGGAGCCCTTGCCGCCGCTGCCCCAGATGTGGATGCCGGTGAGGGCCCTCCCGCCGACCGACGCGCCGGCGGTGTAGATCTCCGAGTTGGCTGGGAAGCTGGCTTGGAGGTCGTTAAGGAAGGTCAGGTGAGCTGCGTAGGCGTGGTACGCAGTGAACCATGAGGCATCGGGAACTTGAAGGAATTCATCAGTACAACAGCTACAATGACGAGAGCATGGAATGGGATTTCTCACCAGCCAGAGCCTGAGAGATCTCGCCTTCGGCAGCGATACTGGCGCCGAGATCCTCATCGAGAACAGTGCTGCTGACGCCAAGTCCCTCGAGGGCAGACACCGAGTCAGGGGCCACTACAACATCGACAGCCCCGGTACTGCCAGGGTTCAGCACATGAGCCGCGATTTGGGACACCTCCTCTGTGACCGCGGCGTCAGAACCCACGTCGACGCGCAGGACCTTGTAGCCGGTATAGTCAACCTTTGCCTCCCTCTCCGGGAGCGCAACAGCGGTTGCCAGGGCCAGCAGGAGCGAGGAGATCAACAGTGACTTCATGATGGGCAGATGAGTGGTTGCAAGTTGGCTGCCCTCAAAAGCTGTGTGCACTGTCTAGGACACGAAGTGTCATCCTGCTTATATAGTCAACCTCCTCTTTTGAATGAGTAATGGACAAAGTGACAGCAGCAGGCACCATCGTGGATGAGGAAGGTTAAGCCTTGCCCAGCACTGTGCCAAGTGGGAATGATAAGAACTCCAAAGTGTCCTGCCCCCGGATTTCTCTTTGCTATGAGGAGTTGACCAGGACTAGCAACTTATATCGCCTCGCTTGGCCCTGAAGGGAAGGTGGCCCGTGTCTTGGGTCGTACAGTGCCAAGAGTCCTCCCGCACAATTGGAGCAGAGCAATCAGCCCGGACGGGCCAAGACAGCATCTAGGAGACAGTAGGAGATGCCGCAACATACCCTGACAATCACGAGTGATGGTAAGTGCAGGCCAAGCTTTGCCCACAGAGCAACCTTAATTATTGCTTGTCTTGTTGCATGCAGCCACATGACCACGACGGGTAGGTGCGATTTTTCTGCGTCCATGAGATTTCTTTGATTTGACAACGTCTGCAACAGTCAGTCGAGTTATCATGGCATCCAGCGGAAGGTTGCCAGTAATCAAGTCGCATCATTCAGTCTGGGGTTCGTGCCGAGGCACGGTGGTCTAGAACCTTGGATTCTATCGGGAAGACCCCGTTCTCTATATTTGTTCTCCAGGTTTTAATACATTACACGGCTTAATAAGTACTAACTTTCAATATAAAGATTCTCACCCATCAGAAAGGCGGGCATACTACTATATCAACTTACACTATAGCCATAAATAATCGGAGCATATTACCCAGGCCTAATTCGCTTATCTACACTCATCACATATATACTCAAGTTAAATTGAGTCTATAAGTTGGATGCATAAGTTGGGTGTGTGATTGTTGGGTATTAGGTATGTATGTGGGTGTGGGTGTTGAGGGTAGATGTTGGGTATGGGTTTTGGGTGTAGGTGTTGGGTGAGGTGTACCCTCCGTTTCTGCAGCTGGGAATTACTTATCCTAATTATCTCCTTCAGCTGCTCAAGGAGCTGTTCTCTAATTTTAAAGAGCGGGATGTCAGAGTAGTGAAAACCATTATAACGAGTTTTCCTATCTTGGGAGGATCCTCTCCGGCTTACAGAAGCTGGGGGTACGTGCATTTGCCATCCGTACCAAGCTGTAGCGATGGAATCGTTGCGGTCTGCTCGCAAAAACGTGTTGAAACCACAATAGAAAGGGGGTTGACCTCTGGAGCCAGCCACCGGTGTGGCTGTTGTACCACGCAAATGTTTCAGCTGACAAGCAGCAACCACCTATGGGCGGAACCCAGCAGCACTGGCACCTAAGATTGCCGACAGGTTTCAGAGACATTTATCCCTGACTACACTTTTAGCGCATTAATTTAGGATGCAGGTCGCATATGATGTCGTCGCCATCCATCGCCCCCAAGGTAAAAGTTGAGAGGCTCTGCTCAAATAGTCTGGCAGTTCTGGTGGTAGACCCCATCTGTCGTTTCCCACATCTAGTCCTTCTTTCTTACCAGACCCGACCCGACCAGAATCGTTGCGACTATGGCGTCATCCTCCGTACCAACTACGACGAACATTTCGAATGGGGAGCAGCCAGCCTTGCCAGCCGGAGTCACACGAGCTTGAAAGCTTGCTGTCTGAGGTGACAAGCACGACCAGCACCGCGAACCAGCACGCGGCAGCTGTATCTCATACTCCAGAAGCCCCGGCTGGACAGGCAAATACCGATTCGGCGCCTGTTCATAATGGGACCACGTCGGGCTCGATGCCTGCCAAACGTCCATTCTGGCGGCTGTGGATATTTGAGATGGTGTCGATGACCACGTCTCTGCTGCTGTTAGCCGCCCTCGTTGCGATCCTAGCTGCCTTTGACGGTGTTCCACAGCCTGGTTGGGGACGTAGAATCACCATAACTCTCAACTCCCTGATTTCCATCTTTTCTAACCTCTTTCGCGCTATGTTGATGCTAGGTCTGACAGACAGGCTAACTTGGCATGATGCATCGCATAGTTATCAGCTACTTGAAATGGCGGTGGTTCAATGATACGAGACCACTGAGTGACCTCGAAGCAATTCATCGGGCAAGCGTCGGGCTATGGGGGTCATGTTGTCTCCTGTTCTCTAGGATTCGGCAGTAAGTGACGGAGGATTCCCTGCTGTCCCAAAGAGAAATTCCGCTGATCACGGCGTCACTAGCGCCCTCCTCATGGTCGCAGCGCTCCTGGTTATCCTCCTAGCCGCTATCGGTCCCTTTACCCAGCTGGCCATCCGGTCCATTGTTTGCAGGGTACAAGTAGCAACCAGCAACGACGTCTCAGTTCCCGTAGCCCACTATCTGAATTCAGTGGACGACGCCCATGTCACAGCAGATCACGGGCCGGTGAACTTCAGGTTGGGGAATTCAATGAAGAGTGCCATCCTCGAGGCGCTAATCGCAAAAGATGACGGTGCGAATAAATTGGACTTCTCATGCCCGACTGGAGACTGTACGTTTAAACTCGACCCAACGGGCAGCGCCTATTCATCCATTGGACTCTGCAAGGAGTGCATCGATATCACCTCACTCGTCCGGGAGTGGCCAGGCCAGAACGAGACCACCGTGAAAGGAAATGGACTTAATCTCACCATTGAGGGCATGGTGAGTGCGCAAAACTCTATAGCCACGCGCTCCCTAGGCTACTGGTCTAGTATCACGTCACAGGAGTCAAACATCGAGATCAATTTTGGTCAGGATTCCGGAAGCCAGAACATAACGTACTTAACTTACACTTGGGCCCCATGCACGATAAATGGAACTGACCCTGTCTCTGGAGGCGATGAAACTAGTGGCTTGTTCTACAACTGGAACTGTCCAACGTCGAACTATCCTGAGATTCCTCATATGAGCAGAGAACAAGCTGTACTGGCCGTTAACTGTACCTTTTACCCATGTATCCGCAGCTACAACGCGCAGATAGGGACCGGAGTTCTGAGAGAAACGCCTGTCTCGCAAATCAGAATGAAGGTGAACGAAAGCTTGTTTCAGGACCCCGGAGCGCTACTGGAGCCGTGTTTTGTTGACGGACAACCCTATGATCGTTACAACATCTCCCGAGTTCCAAATATACCAGGCCGCAATTTCACAACACTATGGACACCGCAAAGTACCCTGCAAGCGCCTGCAGAATGTGTTTATCGAATTTCATATAACATCTCTCAGGCTTTGAGCCAGTATTTCCGTTCAGACTTCTTCGGAAACAACCAGTGCTTCTGGGACTCTCATAATTACAGCAACAATCACAGCTGGGTCGCTTGTCCCAGCGAGGCATGGTGGCTCGACTCACTATTCAACCGGGGCTTCGCCACGTTTGATAGTGTGGACTCTCTCCTGCAGAACATGTCTCTCGCGGCAAGCAACCAGATGCGAGCTCACGGCACCAACGCCGATTGGACAGCACCCGAGTTCGCGTCAGGGACGATGTGGAACTCAACTGTCTGTACGCAGGTGGAATGGGGTTGGATGGCATTCCCCGCTGCTCTGGAACTAATTACGCTCGTTTTGCTTGTGACGGTTATCGTTATGAGCTTGCGAGACCATGGGAGGCGGCCTGTCTGGAAGTCTTCCACCCTGCCGCTCGTGTTCCACGGGATTAGGGACGACAAGGAAACACTGGGCACTCCTGAAACCGTTGTGTCTAATGCAGATTCCGCAATAGCAAGACCGATCGATCTTGCCGGCATGGACAAAATCTCAAAGGGGTTACCTGTACGCTTGTCTACCAAATTTGGCAGCAGTGGGTTTATAGTGGACAACACAGGTGCACTCCCTAGGAGATCGAGCAAAACACAGGGAAGGAAGCCATAGGATAAACATAGTTTTGAAGAAGACGACGGGAAACACAGGCATGATCGAGGGCTCTGAATACATTCCCGTACTATCCGGGCTACCATGGAATTCGCTGGTCTCGATAATACTGCAGATTAGCAGTACAGAGAGTGTGAAGAATTCGATCTATGAAACTTATAATGAAACTCGGCCATCGTTATAACACCGAACAGTTTCTCATGACAACTTTTAGCGCACTGACTCACTGTAATATTATTTGAGAGCGGCTGAGATCTCGCGTGTGTGCAAGACTTTTTGCGGACCACTGTAAATAGTGTAGCTACGAACGAGATTGCAGGATCGTCTACCGTGCGTCGTTAGGTACGGCGAACTGTCTTGAATCAGATCGCCGCTTGGCGGATCCCGGGACGAGGCGAGGCGGGACGAGATGGAGACGCGTCTTGGTGCTGCTTTATTAGCTGGCGGCATAAAAACGGCCGAGGTCATGACGAACTCAGCTCGCTTGCAGCTGGACAATGCTGGACCTGTGTCGACCGCTGCACATAAAGACTGGAGTCGCGACTCACGACCAACCCCATCCTATTTTTAATCCGGTCGTATTGCGAACAGAATCCTGCCCGGGATGGCCTTTTTCTTTTTCTAAGCGCTATATTCGCCTTTGGCCTAGACGCCGTCCTAAGTGGAGCCGCGGCAAGGTCTCTCCACAGGAAGACCAAACCCTGGGTCACTCATTCTTCGCCTTATAAGAACTACTCACGGACGGCTGCGGCTTTCCCAACTGCTACTAAAAGCCACAACACACGGGGCCTGTGGTTTAACCCCCCAAGAGATCTTCTCGGAACCATGCCAGGACAATAAGACATACCTTGCCTTGCATCACACGCGGCCTGGCCCCGGAATTGGTATACTAGACTTGCCGAGGTGCAAGACATCGCGTAGCTTAGCGGCATCCTAGGCCCCATAATCGAATCAGTAGGTGGCCCGAATCGCCCCAGTGACGAGGATTGGGATAATATGCCTCAGATGAAGTCGTTTTGGGATCGGGTGTAAAAGGGGTGTCCCCGATTTTTACTGCAGGTTTCAAGAGCGGATGGAATTTGACGATTTGCCCCCGGGTGGAGCAAGAATCTTCCAACCTCGGACTGTACCGCTGCCCGTCAATCTCCGGCCAGGGACTATAAGACAAGGAGAAGCCCACGATGCTTCTGGAAGCAGCGCATGCATAGACGTTTGCAAGGTATCGCCTTCTGGAACTCAGAACGTCTGCATGCCCGTCGCCCATCATGCTGGTCAACTCCTCCGCCGCCATGGCCATGCTCTCCGGCTGGACCGCAGTAGTGGCCGCCAAACCCTCCCCTCGCTCCACGGAGAACATCCAGACGATTTACCAGTTCCCGGAAAACACGTACGTCGAGAACCTGGCTGTCCGGGCCAACGGCCAGATCCTCCTCGACGTCTTCACCTCGCCACAGCTCTGGCTGGTCGACCCGCACGTGCCCGGCGAGGCCGTTCTCATCCACGAGTTCCCAGCCGCCCTTGGCATCACCGGCATAACCGAATATGAGGACGACGTGTTCGCCGTCCTGGCCGGGAACTTCTCCTTCTCGACGGGCGAGTGCACCAAGGGCTCGTGGTCCATCTGGAGCGTCGACCTTGGCGGCGCCACCATCAACTCGACCGCCTCCCTCGCCGCCAGCCCGCCAAAGATCAGCAAGCTGACCGACGTGCCCGCCGCAACCTGCCTGAACGGCATCGACCTGCTGTCCGGCGGGGCCAACAAGTTCCTCATGGCCGGGGACATCCGCACGGGCGAGGTCTACGCCGTAAATGTCGACACGGGGGCGGCCGCCGCGACCATCAACAACACCCAGACGGCCCCCGCCGTCACGTACGGCTTCGGCAGCGTCGCGACCGACGGGCTGCGGGTGCGGGGTGCGGAGCTGTACTTGTCCAACGTCGGACAGGGAACGCTCGTCAAGGTCCCCTTGAACCCTGACGACGGCACGCCCGCCGGCGAGGCACAGACGGTTGCGCAAGGCCTTTCGTCGTTGGACCAGTGGGACGACTTCGCCATCGACTGCGACGGGAACGTCTTCATGGCCACGGGAGGGTCAAACACCATCCAGAGGGTCACCCCCGAGGGCAACGTCGCGATCGTGGCTGGGAACCTGAACTCGACGGCCATCGCAGAGCCCTCTTCTGCGAGGTTTGGGAGGGGGACGGACGACTCGAATGTTTTGTATGTGACCACCGCTGGTGGCATGGTGGCGCCCGTCAATGGCGATACCGTAGTAGGCGCACAGGTTTTGGCGATCAGGACAAACGCCACCAGCATCTGCTAGACGAGTTTTGAAGGGATGCACCTTGTAGATTCTCCCATGTTCATGTATATATCACACACACTGGCATGGTCGTGTGTTCATGTATATAGCACACACACAACGCTATGCATATATTATGACAACAGCTCCGTCTCAAGATTTCTACTCTTGGTTGAGGCCAATTGGTCACCATCAAATTCCGATGTCCTCTCTTTGAATTGCGGTACCTGCGAGGCTGAAGCGCTTTCCAATACGAGCGGACGAAACTTGTCCTGCGGCCCTGCGCGGAACTCTCTTCGAGGCTCCGGGGCCAAGTAATTTTGGATACTGCCACTGGACTTAGATGCTCTTGCAGAAAATTAACCAGCGATTTGAATGTAGATTGTGTTGGTGCTCGTCATCATGCCATCCTTTTGTCGTCCTGCAGTGTCGGGATCTGTCTCGGGCACAGCGAGGAAGCGATTGCCGTCTTCGCCCGTCCATCAATACTTTCTGATGTGATGACTGATTTTGCCCCTTCTCTCGATCTCCTCAATGCCGATATTTCTCTGATGAAGGCGATGTGGCATCGTCGGGACCTTCTTCACAGCTCAAAGCTCAAAGGATGCGCGCGGTCGCCGGTTTCGTACACCTTGGTGCCGTCAAACAAGTCCGTTTGTATTTCTTGATGGCCTTGGTGGGGACGCATTACTTCGCACGTTCCCATTGACGTACTCTCCAGTATTCAGTCTCGCGGTGTGTGACTTCTGCGCCGTACGTTGTCAGCGAGAAGCTGAGCGTTCACACATTAACTGCACGAGTAATAACACTTTGTCCTCCGGTAGTAATTGGTGCAGGACTCGTCCCGACACTGGGGCCTGAACAGCTCCGCCTGTTGATGAGGATATGTACGGGGATCCATAGCGTGGAGCCAGTGATGGGAGGGGACGAGCTTAACGGCAGGGTCCGTCAGGGCCTTCGTCTGGCAGACCATGATGCTTTCTGGTAACTGACGATGCGACATTGAGAGGCAATACTGGTATTGTTGGCGTCGATTAGGTAATGAGGCCTGATGTCTAGCCTCTGGCTGTTCTCCCCTATGGGAGAACAGCTTTTTATGCCTCGGCAATAAAGTGATAATTTCCGCTGGTTTGAAAATAGTGGTGGAAATGATCGTGGCGGTGGAGACTGTGTTGTGTTTTCGGAATCCCCGGCCCTCTCTGTCTGTTTCTTTATCTCGTAATAAATAGGGAATGAAGGTGTAAAACAAGCCATCTCGGGCAGAGCCTCCGGGCGACCTGGAGGGTATAGTATATCAGCCGACCCCATTCGCCGAAATCGCCAGAATAGGGCTCTCAGCTCTGATGCGGGTATCCGTTCGTCTGCAGTGGGCATCGGCGCATCAATACGGCCGTGGGGGGTCCACACCAGATAGAGAACCATCATATCAAGATCCGATCGCGTCGAGCACCATCAAGCTTAGTCTCTTGACGGTGTCAAACAAAATTTCAAGTTTGCCCGCTTAGATGACAAGCGTATTGGCCGGCCGAGCCCGGCGCCGGAAGGCTGACGTACACTGGCCCCGCTGGGCTGTACCTAGGTACTCTCCCGAAGCCGGCTCATATCGTACATGTCCCTTGCCGAGCACCAGGGCAGAGCCTGAATGGGCTATGAGTTGCCGAGGTGCTGTGAGTGAGCGACAATATGTGTGGTGTCTGAGCTCTGGAGGTTAGCGCTCTGTTCCTCTCCTACAAAATGCTGTGCTTTCCCTACCTAGATTGCAGCTCGGTGTATTCGGCACAAGCTACCGTCTGAGGGATGGCTTCGTTTACGTTACGAGATTAACGAAGCCGCTATGAATAGTGTTTTGGGTTGTAGTGGGTTACATTGACTTTCCCAGGGGCGGATATATAAAAGTCCCCAGATATTTATTGCTTTAGAAATTCTCCACTCCGAATTCAATCCATTCTTTTTCTTTATTCCATTGGATAATTTGCAACATGTTGAATTAATTCCAATGCCTTGGCCTTTGTTAGCGGCTGGAAACCTCAGAATCTGCCAAGCGAGGGCCCTACGAGATGGGCTCGCGACTAGGTACTCGTTTCCAGGTGGAGTCGCAAAGCCAATATTCTTCCTCATGGCATTTCCAGATAGCCGGAGAGCATTATTATCCGAGGCAATGTTGACTTCCACACTCTGCCACTCCTCAAGCAGGCGTATCGAACAGTCTGGAACAGTGCAAAGACGAACAAGGGCCTTGGATCTTTCTTCGTGATGCAAGACCTGAAGCTGTGTGCGTTGTAGTAGATCCAATATCGCCTTCATACTCTCGAGCGGGTTGTGCTGCCCGGGCTGGCTTACCGTTCTGAGCAGGAACAGCAGGCCGGAATCCTAGGAGCCTCTGAAAATCTTCATAAAGAATGACCTGAGTACTGCAGCCAGTATCGTTCCATATTTTCAGTGCTTGTGTATCTTTTTCTGAGACACCATCTTCGTCGGGTATGCGAATTTGTAGATATAGCTAGGATAGAAGGTTAGAAAGACGATCTACATTTGCTTTCTTTTGACGGTGATTCCGTTGAATGTAGTCAAGGAAAATACAATAAACGCGGATACAACTTGATGCATAGGCCGTGACCTTGTTCCGGGGTTGACTTGAGGCCGGGCTGGCAGGTAGAGCCCTTAATTCATAAATTCTATGTCTGTTTCTGGTTGCATGTCTTTCGGCTAAGGAAACCAATTCCGTTAGAACGATGAGAAAGGCCAGAAGTATTTTACTTGACAGATGACATGGTTTTGGTCTGTGCTGGCCTGAAGAAGTATATGATATTCTGTATGGAAGTTTGCTGAAGATTGAGCGCTGAAGATAAACAGGTATGATACTAAGGTAATGAGAAGACTAATGAATGAAAATGGGTTCATTTCATCTTGTTTGGTGGGCTAGAGGTCATGTTATACATTCTCAACACCGGATAACCGAGACCCAGAATTTTCTACCTCTCCTTGCGTTACCGCCCCCAATTGTTGCATTGCCAGTGATCCAGGCGAGAAGCGTCGGTCAACACTGTTGGAGCCTCAACAACTGGTCGTGATATCTATTGTCGTCCAGTCCTCGAGGTTGCAAATCCTCCGGCCCGCGAAAGCAACCATTTTGCAGTTTCAAACCAAGTTGATAAATATGACTTGGCTGGTGTACTGGAGGACGCTGCGTATTGGTGGGCCCGCGGAACATTCCAGTCTAAATATAATCAGACATGAAGATGTGTTGGTCAGTTTTCAGAGAGTAATGATTGGAGATTATCGATCAGTTGGTCGACCGCAAGCATTGAGAGCCCCGCAATCTATAATTCACAAACTGAAGTGGGTCTTGCGGTCCAGATCAGTGGCGCTGATCCGCTAACAGAAACAAGAATGTTGGGCCGGGGCATTTCCAGACCTCGAAGGCGCAGCCTCGAACAGAATCCAACTCAAGCTCATTGATCATGATCCTACTCAGGTGCGCACTATAGAACGCAACATTGATTAGTGATCTCAGCAGAAGAAACAGAGCCAGCTTTATTACTGCTTACCAATAAAAAATTGTCTGCCCTATTTGGTGTGGGAAGTAATGCAAAGCGTTCCTCTTGATTAAGGACCGTTACCACTCCTTGCACCACCCGTATGTAGTAGTCATCTTCTGGGTAGCCATATTCTCTGACGTAGTCTTTGCATACCTGGATGTTCTTGCGGCGCGTAGGATTCGATTTTTCTTCCTCGATTAACTGGTCCAAAAAGCTTAGCATCACTTCCAACATCTCTGGCGGATCCTTGGTTAATCCTTTGATCGGAGCCTCCTGGGCGTTGGTCCAGCTGATGATTTCGGTAGGCTTTGGGTGAGGGCCTTGTCTCTGGACAGTACGTGGCATGACGGCGGTTCTGAGGTCAGACAGACCACACATGAGGGTCAAGAAATAAAGGTGTGGTTTAATGACGAGAAGAAAGGTTTGTTGTGTGTCACGGGAAGAATGTGTGGGAGGCAAAGCGAGAGGCAAGCAACCTGCACACGTGCACATGTGGGAGAATAGTAGACCGTGTCAGCCTGGAAAGTAGGAGGGGAAGGATCGGCTGAGGTGAGTCTAAAAAGCTCCCGAGCCGATAATTAATGCGCGGTTGGTGGCTTATGTAATCAATTCAAGGGTGGGTGTATGGATAACCTCGATTCTACTCCAGCTTCAACCCACCCGCCCACCACCACTACCTCGTCAAATCAATTATTTATTTAGCAGAATCAAGCAATTCAGTATCAAAGATACCCCCTATCCAGCCACATATCGTTCCTGTGGCGTTGTGGCGATGGCGGATGTCCCTGACTACTTGAGGTGCGAGGCGTATCGCTCGACTGCACCTATTAGGTAGGTCATGCATGGTCCCGAATTGGTGCTTTTGCTTTTGGGGCCACCAGCTGTCTGACGCTGGGATGAGGGACGGGAACGGGGAAACTCAACGTTTTCGACGGTTGTCCGCGACAGGAAGGCGGTCACCAAGATGGCAGGCGGTCTGGGAAGGAGAGGGTGCGAGGACAAGGGTGGTGGGCGAGGGGTGTAGTGGGAGGCCTGCACGCCTGCGCCTATGCAAGCGCCTGCCCAAAACGGGAGCAGGTCTACACGCACATAAATATAAATAGTTATTAAATATATTTAACTTTATTAAAAAGTTATTAATATTAAGAATTATTATATAATATAATATATTTTTTAATAATTAAGTTTATTTAAATATATATAATTATTAAAATTATATATATATTATTTAAAAAAATTTTAATATTAAAAATATAAATATTTAATTATATAAAAATTATTTTTATAATGGTTATTTAATTAACGGAGATATAAGTGTTTAAAATATAGGGTTTTTAATATAAAAAGCGGCCTAAATCAAGGGGTTGCCTGAATAAGCACCCCTTAATTTAAGTGTTTAGGTACTAGGTATATAGGTATTAAGTGTGTGGGTATTGGGTGTATGGGTATTGGGTATATGGGTATTAGGTATATGGGTATTAGGTGTATATATTAGGAACCTATGATATTCCCATTATATTATAATGATTAGTTAATCTTAGGAAATTCTTGGAGAAATTATAAAGAGCTCCCTTTATTATATTTTAATAAAATAAGCTATTATATCTTAATAAAGAAGATTACTATATTATAATAATATTTTCTTTAATATTTCTTTAAGAATAAAAAGAAAATTATCTTTATTATTTTTATCCTATAATATATCTAATAATTAATAGTTATAACTTACCTATACCTTATATAGATAATTTCTTATAAAAGATTTTCCTTTTAACTAAAGAATATTCCTTTTAATTAAAGAATAGGCTTTTTAATTAAAGTAATAAATATTTAATATTACTTTTAAATATTATTTTTTAAATTTAAATAATAATTTATAACTATCTTAATATCCTTTAAGAAACTATCTTTATTATATAAGATAATATAGCTATTTTAGCTTTAATATATTCTTTAAGAATATTTAAATATCTTTTTATTATATTATTATCTTTATAACTTATTTTTATTATAAATAATAATTAAGATAATAAAGTAATAAATATATATAAAAGAATTCTTTAAGGTATAATGAAATAATTAATTAAAGGTAATAATTTAAATTTATAATTAATAAGCATTATATATTATTAATAAATATATTATTGATTATTACTTTACTATATTAGCTATTATAAATATAATTATTAAGTTATAAAAGATAATATATATTTTATCATTATAATAATAATTATTAAAAAGATTTAAAACTACTTTAAAATATTAATTAAATATTAATACTTATTAAATATAACTTTATTTTTAATCTTAAGAATTAATATTATTATTTATTTAAGATATTATAATAGTAAATATTAAAGAAGCTTTTATTACTAATCCCTTATATATTAAAATAAGCTTTAAACTTAAAATAGCTAACCCTTTAAATCCCTTAAAAGAAAGGGTAGGGAATATAAAAGGAAAAGCTATAATAAAGGAGAGTATTAAATTTATTCCTTATTTAAAATATATAAATTCTTTAGATTATAATAAGGGCCTTTTTTAATAACCTTTAAAATAAGGTAGCTAAGCTTATAAAAAAGTTAAATAAATATATAAGGCTTAAATAGCCTTTTAATTTAAATATATACTTAAAGAGAAAGTTAAAATATTATATTTAATATTATTAAATAGATTATTAAATAATAATAACCTTAATTAAAATAATAATAAATAATAAGATTTAAATTTATATTATAAATATAACGACTTTCCTTTAAGAAATAAAGGCTAAGATATATTTAAAGTTAATATTATATTATAATAATAAGATTTATATATTTTACTAGGCTTAGCCTTTAAGGATAAGTTTTTCTTAAAAGAAATAAGTTATTTCAATCCTTTAATTAGATAATAATATTATCTTATAAAAGGAAAGGTTAATAAGAATAATATTTAAATATAGCAGGATATATTCTTCTTCCTTTATATCTATATTATCTAAATAGAAGGTAATATTAATTAAGCTAATTTATTAATTAAATATATATATTTACTTTTATATAAATTAACTTAAAAATATTAAAATTTTAGCTTTTTTAAAATATAATAAAATACCCTTAAAATACTTATTATAAGATAAGATAAATAATATAAAGCTTTAATAAATACTTTTTATATATTATATAAGGTAATGCTTAAATAGTTTAATAAATAATATATTAATATTAAATAATTATTAAATTAAATAAATATTAACCATTTTTATTATAATATATAAAGGTATATATAAGTTATAAGCTTTTATAAAGATTAAGTTATCCTTAATTTATAATTAAATTAAGCTTATTATCATAATATATAAGTTTAATTATCTTAGGTTAAAGATTATTTTTAAAAAGTTTAAGTAATAATTACGCTTTATAATATTTAGTTAATAAAAGTTAGTTATAAATAGCCTTTTGCTATAGCCTTTTTAATTAAAATAAAGATAGATATATTAGCTTTCTATTTATTTCCAATAATAGGTAATATTAATATTATAATAATTATTAATTTATAAATAGTAATTAAAGGGATTATGCTTTTAATAAAGGTAGTAATCTTTTATACCCTTATATTAAGCCTTATTTTTATCCTTTTATAATATTTTAATATATCTTTAATTAAAATTATTAAGATATAAAAGGCTATAAATTTCTAAAATAGAATTTTATTATTAATTAAAGGAATAGCGTTAATGCTAATATATTAAGTATATAGTTAATTAGCATGGGTTATTATTACTTCTTTATTAATAATTAGGGATTAATTAGATTTAAAATATACCTTAATTAGGATTTAAAAATATAAATTTATATTTCATTAATTATTTTCCTTATTAATTAAAAATAAAGAAGTAATAATATTATACCTTAAAGGATGCTAATTAATATATTATAAAAGAAGAAGTTTATTATTTTTATATTAAAAATGATATATATAAGTAGGATAAGGAATATATTTAATTCTTAGTTAATAAAGGTTATATTTTTATAAAAGAAGATATTATTAATATAAGTAATTAAGTGATATTAGTATTTAAAGTTGTTTATTAATTAATGGAGGTGGAAATAAAGGAATCTATTGAAATAATACTTAAATACTTACCTTTATTACTATTTATAGCTATCTTTAATAATAATAAATATTTATATTTTTTTAACTTTACCTTATTTTATAAAGAAAGCCCTTTATTTATAAATATATAGTATTAAAATAGTTATCTTATAATAATATGGTGCTTTAAGTATTAATAGGTTTTTAAGATAAGTAATTAATTAAGATGGTATTAATATATAAGGTTATAAAAGCTGCTATTATAGCTAAATAGCCTTATTTTTAATAATATTTTATTTATTATTAACTTTAACTTAGATATCTTAAATATATATATTTATACTTAAGTTTTAGCTAATGCTAGATTTAAAGGATTATAGTTATTTATTTGCTTTAATATTAAGGTAAGCTATTTTATAATAGCATTAATATATTTAAATTATTTTCTAAATATTAAGGTAAATTAAAAAATCTAGAATTATCTTAGGGGTATTAGAATTATTATTATTAAAGGATAGGCTGTTTTCTTATTATATTTTTAAGGAATAGTGAATGGGAAACTATATTTATTTAAGCTTTAAATTAAAGCCTAGATATTAAATATATTTAATATTAATATCTTTATTAAATAAGAAATTATAATGTTATATAATATAGATATCTTAAATTTAAAGGAGGTAATAAAGATAGCCTTTTTAAGAAATATAATAGTTTTAATTAAAATCTTTTTTAAAGGTTTAATGGTTAATTATTATATTAAGGTGGTAGCAAATATTATTATATTATTATAATTTTATAGATTAATATTTATCTTAATAGCTAAATATTTAAAATTATTACCCTTTTATTTTAACCTAAATAAAAAAGGTATATATATAACCTTTTAAAGTTAAATATTTATTATATATTAGCTATAAACTAAGGAGGTAAGTTAATATAATATTATAAAGGTTTTTATCTAAGCTTATTTAGGTTATATAATAATAATAAATAGGTTAAGGTAAAATAGAGTTTTATAATATAAATAATATAATATATTTATTTATAAAGATTATTTTATATTTTTATATTTTCCTAAGAGTTCTTAATAGATAACTTTTTAATAAATCTTAATTATTTCTTTTTCTTAAATTTTATTATTAAAGCAACCTATTAAATTAATATAGCTATATTAACTAAAGATTTAAATATAAAAGAGGTATTATTATTAAAAGCTGGAGAGGATTTATTCCCTTTAATAAATTATTTTTTATTAAAGCTTAAGCTTAATATTAATAAATTACTTAATATATTAAAAGTTAAGCTATCTTATAAAATTATAATTTATAATTATTCCCTTAAGTTTATATAAGAAATTTAAGAGTTAATAGATAAATATATTATATTATAGATTGATATTAAATTAATATAAATATTAATGGAAGAGTAGATAAAGATCCTATTAATTAAAAGCTAATAAAATTAAAAGGTAGCTTAATAATTATATTTTATTAAAATTAAGGAATAAGAAGTTATTAATAAAGTCTTAAATGAATTATATTAAAAAGGATAAGCTAAATAGGTTAAAATATAATTATTATTTAGCTTATTAATATTTATTATTTAAAGAGTAATGGATAATAAGAGAAAAGGGTATATAGTAATAAACTTATAAATCCTAAATAAGGTAGTGATATTTAATGCTTATTTATTATTATTATAATTAAATATTATTTAATAAATTTATAATAAGAAATACCTTATAATGATAAATATTTATTTATTCTTTTATTAATTTTTAGTTTATTTATTATATTATGATTATTTTATAATAATTAATATTAAAGGATAGGAATAGCTAAATATAATTATTATAAGTTATTGAAATTTTTAATATATTTAATATTTTATAAATAAACTTTTTAAATATTATTATTATATTATTTTATATTTATAAATAATATTATTATTTATTTTAATATAGCTAAATAATATATTAAAAACCTTAAAGCCATTTAATTACTCTTTTATTAATAAAATATTATAATCTTTAACCTTAAATCCTTTATAAAATATTTATTTATTAAGCTATTAAGCTTTTAAGTTAACGACTTAATTATTTATATTATTAAAGTTAAGATCTAAGCTCTTAAAGATATAAAATTTCCTAAGATTCTTATAATATTAAAAAAGTTTATAAGTATAATTAGCTTTTTTAAATATTTAATCTTATAATTTAATAAGTAGATCAATCCTTTATAATAATAGAAAATAATAATATTAGCATTTATTAAAGTAGTTGGAAAGTTATTATTAAAGAATAAATAAAAATATTATATAAATTATATATCCTTTAAGCTAACCTTTAAAGAATAAGTAGTATTTAAAGATATTTACTATATATTAATATAATTAAATACCCTCTTCCATTAAAATCTTTATAAAGATTTATTTTTTTAAATAAATGCCTTTAAAATAAATAGTTTCTTTAAGTTAATATTTTAGCTTTAAGATAATTATCTCTAGGATTTAAAATAATTAATATTATATATAGCTATATAATTACTTTCCTACTTTAATAAGATATTAACCTTTATTAAGGCTAAATATTAGCTTATAAAGTTAAAGGTGGTATGTTTAATATAGTTAGTTAAGAAGATAAGGATAATCATTTAATTTAATTTAATCAAGTTAATATATATTCTTATAGATTATATTATTATTATAAGTATTGTAAATTAAATAAACCTTAATATAATAGATAAGATAAAGATAAATATAAAGCTTATATTAATATTTAAGTTTTTCAGTTAATTTTAACTTAATATAAAATATATTTTAAGATATATTAATATTATTATCAATATGTTATCTAGGATCTTAAGCTATATTTATAATATTAAGAATATAAAGATATTTAAAGAGTTATAAAAAGAAAGTACCTTTTATATAGTATTAAAAACCTATATTAATTATATTTATATAGATTAAATATAAGCAGCTTATTAAGGAATATTAAAATAAAAGTAAATTATTAACTAACTTATTATAAATCCTTTATTATAAGTTAAGCTTTTATTTATATTTATTAATAAGCTATTATACCTTAAGGACTTTAAAGGTTATTAAAAGCTAATAGTGTTAAAGCTTATAAATTAAAATATTATTGCTTAAATATATAATAAGTAATATTATTTCAATATTTATTATATTTAATATAAGGTGACTTTTTAATTTATTATAATAAATTTATATAAGAAGATAGAAAGTTATATTAAGCATTATTTAATATATAAGCTAAATCATTATAATAATTAAGCTTTGCTAGGTGAATTTAAACTAATCATCATATTAAATATTTCATTTTATACCTATATAATAAACTTTATTATAATATTACTAGAGGTATTATTAATAGGAATACCTTAGTAGATAAATAGCATTCCCTTCTTTAATGCCTTCCTTATAATAATAAATAAATATATTAAAGCTTCTTTCTTTATATTTAAATATATATTATATATTACTTAAGATTAAGTTAAGGCTTTATTTATATAAATCTATCTTATTCATTAAAGCATATTAATATAAATAATCTTAAATTAGGATTTAAAGTTTATATTAAAGCTTTAAAAGTTAATTTAAAAATAATTAAATATAAAGCTATTTTTTTTTACTGCTTATTACTTATAAATTAATAATTTATTAAAGTATAAAAATATAATAATAAAGCTTACCTTATAAATATTTATATAAAAGAATCTTATTAAGCTATAAATAAAGGTAATATTAATATTATAATTTAATCTTAATAATGTATATATAATATTATAATTAAATATATAGCTAATAAGATATTATATAATATAAATATCATTATTATATTATAAGTAGGTTAATATAAGGTTATCTTTTAAGATATCTTTTAAGAAGAAGTTAATCTTAATATTATAATAGCTTAAATATAGATAAAGCAGAGATATAATTAATAATATAGGCCTATTACCTTTTCTTTAAGAGATTAAATATAGATTAAGCTAAGCAGTAGTTATTATTTATTAAGGAATTTATTATAAAAGTATTCTTAATATAAAATGGGGTTTTTTAAGGTTTAAGAGAAAGTAAGTAATTTAATATATAGGCTTAAGTTTTTTTATATATAAATAAATATTTAATTATATTAATAGTTTAATTTATATTAATTTATAAATTAAAAAATAACTTATATAAATATAAAGTTTTATTAATAATATTAATTAATATTAATAAAGAGAAGGATAAAGATTAAAGGTATTTAAAGGATTATCATTATTATAAATTAAAAAAGATATTAAATAAGAGAATTATATATTATAAAAGGAGGATAGAGATATAATATTTAATGAAATAAAAGGATTATTTATATTATTATAATATATAAATATTAAAAGATATATTAAATATAATAAAATTTATTTATAAGTTTAATAAATATAAGGAATTAATAAAGTTATTATAATAAAAGGTATGAAAATAATAATGGTTTAGCTTAAAATTATTAAAGCTTAATAAAATATAAGCTTAACTTTATTATAAAATTAATAAATTAAGAAGGGATTATTAAATAATAACTTAAGAGCTTAATATAATAAAAGCTATTAGCTTAAGATAGTAATTAATTAAGTTAATAGCTTTATAAAGTTAAAGCTTTAAGCTTAAGCTTCTTAAATTATTATATATTAATAGCTAAGTAAATAAATATATTATTATATCCTTACCTTACCTATTAATTATATTATATTATAATATTTACTTTATTTTTATAATTTATCTTACTTTAATTTATATAATCTTTATAATTATTTATTAAACTATCCTTTAAGTTAATATTATTTACCTTATTAATATAAGAGTAATTTAATATATTATCATTATTTTATTACTTAATATATATTAATAGCTATTATATTTTAATAATATATTGATTACCCTTTTATAAAAATATTATAATAAATATTACTTTATTTTAATTATCTATTATATTATACCTTAATCCTCTTTATTTATCCTTTTTATTATAATAAATTAAATTAAGGTATTTTATCTCGATTATTATTATTAATTAAAGATATAATGGTATTATAATAATTTATATTAAGCTTTATATATTAATATCTTCCCTTAATATCTTAACTTATATAATATTATCTTATTTTATAATAGCTTTATTAACTTTATTTATTATTATAAATTATTAAAAGTTAATTATAATTAGCTAATTAAAGACTTAATTAAATATAAGTAACTTATTATATATTTAATATAACGCTTTTATAAGCTAAAGGGAGAATTTAATAAGCGTAAATAGCCTTTAATTGCTATATATAATAACCTTAATCGTAATATAACCCTTTATAAAGTAAAAGTCTTATATATATTTATTAATTATAATATAAATATATAATATATATTTAATTGCTTAAGTGATTTCTTATTTATTTAATTTTTATTATTTAAGTTTATATTAATTATTGAAAATATCTTTAAAGTTTACCTTAATTAAATAAAGAAGGTTAAGTTTATCTTAATTAATTAAGACTTTATTACTTAGATATTAAGCTTATATTACCTCTTTTATCCTTATTTTTATAATTTAAATATTTTTAATATTATAATTATTAAGAAATAATATAATTATATTATTAATAAGATTTATTATTATAATATAAAGGTTATTGCTTTATATTTTATTATTACTTATTTAGTTATTAAGTATAAATCTATTTATTATTTTTTAACTATTAATATTAATATTAATATAAATAAGCTTAAGCTTATTATTAAATAGGTATAGGTTATTATTAATAAGCTTTAAGTTTCTTTTATAGATAATATCTTTAATTTAATCTATTTATTTCTTTATTATAAAGCTATTATTAATATTAAGTATAATTTTATATATATCTTATTAAAATATATTTATAATAATAAGGAGGAGGAGGATAATATAAATATATTTAATATTAAAAACCCCTTATTTAATATTAAGAATTTCTTATTATATTAAAATAATAATAAGAAGAAAAAAAAGTATAAAAAAGTTAAGGCTAGCCTTTTTACTTATTTAAATAATAATGCTATTATATTTTAAATAATATGATATTTATATTATATATTCCTTATTATAAGTAATAATTATTATATAATATATTATTATTATTTATAATTAATATCTTTATTTTTAATTAATATATTAATTTTACTTATATATTTTATAAATATATATTTATTATAAAATAATCCTTATTTTTATAATTTAATGGATTTAATTAAGTAAAGTTTAAAATAATATTTTATTTATATTTATTTTAATTATAATATTTATATCGACTATTTATATTTATTTAAGTTCCTCTACTTAGCTGGAAACTATAGTTAGTGTCTTAGAAGGATAAGATATAATTTAAAAAAAAAATATAGTAATTTTTATTATATAGGGCTTTTCATAATAACTTTATAATCTTTTATAAACCTATCTATAGTTAAAAGCTGCCATTCTGCGCTAAAAGCCGTAGCGTTAAGCCATACCTAGTCTCTAATATTATTCATACCGGTGCTATTGATAAGCTATTAGCCCATTAAGGTTAAAGCTATCATGGGCTGCAAGCAACCTAATCTAGCGCCATTAAGCACTATATGAAAATGCCATCACTATATAACTCAGGTAAACATAAGTTGGCTGAAATGGGTAATGATAAAAGCCGCCTTTACCCCAAAGGTTCTAGCTCTACTCTGTAAATACACACCTATCTAGCGAAACTAAGCGATACGACCTTGTTGCGGAAAACCACTCAAAAGCAATCATTCAGCCCACCAAAGCCAAGACGATAGTTAAGCTTAAACCAGTGTATATATCCATTAAGTGAGTTCACAGCTGCGGTTGGAACAGATAGGTAAGGCAATCACATCCAATTGTCTGGATGTATGGACCTGATAGCTTATAAATAGCTATAGAAATGGACTTTAACTATAATAAGTAAATCTATACCTATATAAGGATAGCGCTTATAAAGGCGAAGAAGCGCGAAAATAAAGGATCTTGTATAATTAAATAGATTAATATATTTATCGCTACCTTAGAGAAGTTTAAGGATTATTTTAAATAAATAGATAAGCTTATTACTCTTAGAATAATAATTAATAAGAAATTGAAAAGAGGAAAGAAGGCAGCTAAGTATATAAAGCATTTCTTTCATAATATTTCCTATCTATCTTAAATAAATGAAATATTATTATAGAAATATTATATAGTTAAATATAAATCAGTTAAAAAAATATAATTATAAGTCTTTTACCCTTATACCCAAGAGGTTATAATATTTATATACTTTTAATATTTATATATTATTAATATTTATATATTATTAATATTTATATATTATTAATATTTATATATTTATTATAATAATATATTCTTAATAATTATATTTAATTATTATAAAGTAATAAGCTACTTATTATAATATTAACCTTATATAATATATAATTATTAATACCTTATATTATTATTATATTACCTTTTTTTAAAAGAAAATGCTTTTTTATATTAGGGAATATTATTAAGAATTTATAATATTCTTATTATATTATAATAATTAGTTAATCTTAGGAAATTCTTAGAGAAATTATAAAGAGCTCCCTTTATTATATTTTAATAAAGTAAGTTATTATATCTTAATAAAGAAGATTATTATATTATGATAGTATTTTTTTTAATATTTCTTTAAGAATAAAAAGAAAATCATTTTTATTACTTTTATCTTATGATATATTTAATAGTATGGGTATTGGGTATGTAAGTTTTGGGTATGTAGGTTTTGGGTGTATAGGTTTTGGGTGTGTTACTGAGTGGGTTTGTAAATAAGCCTTGTAATATGGTTTAAATGTCTGTGGCTGTAATGCTAGTGATGTAAGGGTGTACCCTTTGGTTTTGTTGGTGTGAATACCCGTTCTCTTTTCAACAATCTCTTATCAAAGCTGCCAGTGATTTTCAGATGTGTGAAAGACTCCAATCTAGTTTGGAATGAGTACTGGCCTTGGCTCACACTAGTAGCTCCTTGCATGCAGATGGCTGCCTGGTTGATGTTGGACGTTTAATTTGTAAGAAGTTGCCAACTCATCCCTAATAACAGGTCCCTTCGCGATATTTTACATGCTGTAGAGTACGAACGACCAACTCAGGAGTAAGATAGCATCAATGTTTGACGGCCAGTCTGTATGTAGTTGCTATATCAATCCGCTTGCCTAATCTATTCCAGCGGACAAGAGTCGACTATGCTCATCATCATTGGGCCGACCAATCTCCTTCCCCTTGTCCACCAGCCCACTTGCGCCTCAGTGCTTGTAGATCGCGACCTGCTCAAATTTCTCGATCATTCTGTGGATTCATTGGCACAAGGAGACAACTCCGGTCGGGTCAATCGGAATGGGGGAGCTGCCACGGGCAAAATGGGCTCATGAGGTGAGCACGTCGTTGTTTGGCGCCTTTTTGCCAAAATCTAACTCTGGTTTGGATGGCCGAGGCATTTCCTTTGTCACGGAGTTCCCGAATCCAAAGGTTGGCAATGCGCCGGCATCTGCTTTGACTATCATGTCACCGTGGAAGATATGAGTCCTAGATTGGTGGAGTTTACACCTTTATGGAGTAGAACTTGGCACAATGAGATCTAGACTTGCTCCTGACAGATGAAAAAGAAACCCATGGCATGGGTAGTCGGTCCAGGATGGCGCTTAAGATTGACCTTCGTTCCACACGTTCCGAGTCTAGGGTTCTTGTTATAGCTAACTGCTACCCAGATGTTAGTTGGCAAGCTGGCATACTTGCTAACGGACGCCAGTGTGCCACTACCCTGACATTACATTCAGAGAAGAATCTCAGATAGTATTCCCAGCTAACCTTATTCGACGCCAAGGTTCAACGGTGGTGTGTAAGGTGAACATGGATTTGAGTGGTCACCTGCGGCCGAGGTGCTCTTGTCTATTTCACACGAGAACAATTTCCTCGCTTTGCAAGTTCCAGTCCTTCCAATCATCGCAGAAATCTTCCTCGGCTAGACGATATGGACACCCATCTTCATCAAATTCCTTGCTCAAGACGAACACAGGCCCGATAACGTTGTACTGGTCTTGCTTGCCGGGAACCCTACGAAGTATGAAAGGTGTGCGTGTTCCATGAATGATGGTGCATAGGTCGCCCTCGCGGGTAATATTCGGGGCTGTTCCGTAATACCCGCGATCAATTAGAATAAATCGTCCCTTTCCGGACATTCGACAGGCCTCCACTGATACTCGCTGGGCGGCCAGATCTTGTGAGTGGGCGTCTATGGGGTGTAGTGGCTGATCTGACTCCAGCCTTCGTGCAAGGTCAAGTTGACTCTGCGAGAAGTCTTGCCAATCACCGATGAAACGCCGAAAAGTGAGTACGGTCAGGAAGGCCAATCCGGAAATTCCACAGTGAGGCTCAATAGACTTGTTCGACTGCCGCACGAGGTTCCTCCACAAGGAAAACACTTGCGTAACTGCTCTCTCCGGTGCATCGTAGTGGCTCTCGATTGGCTCGGATACATATACGACTGAACCAAAAACGATCGCTCTAACTCGCAGTACTGGAAGGCCATCAACAATTAAGACTGGCGACTCTCTTGGATTGTTGGGCTTGCCCTCTATGAAGGTGATTTTCCTGTCTTCATTGTTGACAAATAAGGAAAAGGTGGGCCCGCAATCCCAGCGCGGAACCCAGGACGGGACTGCGGAAACGCGAGCATCGGGAGCAGCAATGAAAGACGGGCTGTTCTCTTGTTCTTCGTGCTCTACGAAGCACAGAATATCCAAGTCCGAGGTCTGTTCAAGGTACTTGATGGCAAAGTCCCGGTAGACGTCCAGATGCGATACGTCCTTTCCATATCTCGGCCGCACAGCAGGCATCGCCTTGTCCAAAGTCCTCAAAGCCATAAACGCGTAGATCCGGTCTTTCGGGTCGCTCAATCGCAATACTCGAGCGTGGTGCAAGTTCTCGAGGGCGGGTCTCGGCTCGATGTAATTTTGCTCGTCCTGCGACCAAAATGTCCGGGCCTCCTCTGGGTGCTGGATGTGATATAGATCAAGATGAATCCATGATATCGTCCAAAAGGCTGAAGTTGGAATTACTGATTCAGCCCGCCGAAGGTTCCAATAATAGACTCGTAGCACACTGACCAACCTTACTTCTTCCCCGGCCCAGAGCATAAGAGCATCTGGCCCAAGCGCTGCCTCCTGCACTACCCACCCACGATCGAACCAGGGCTGTCGAACTAGTCGCCCCCAGGAGTCCCACCTGTAGTCGCGAAGAAGGGCATGATCTGGTGAAGGGTGTGGAAAGCTGTCCCAGTCCCACGAGAACTTCGGATCTTCAAATATCTCCCGCATGAATGTTTCCACTTCGGCTATTAGCCCAACCACGTCGCTAGCATGTTGCCGGTCCTCTGTACCAAGACCGAGACCGAGACAGATCAGCGTGCACTGAGATGTCTCGTAGATACGCCCCATAAGCGCGACTTGTCGACTCTTCTCTTCGTCGTCATCTTGGTTGATGCATATTCCGTCTGCCCATAGTGCTACCGCTCTCTCTGCATCCCTCGCTTGCAACAACGAATCTCGCAGACTCGTCGTGATCTCGAGGCGTCTTCCGTTCACGGTGATGATCTGATCTTTATTGCCTGAACCCCAAGCATACGATATAGCCCTGAACGGATACAGGTCTGCAGCGCCTCGCAGCTCGATCGTCTCAAGACGCCCAACAAGTGGTTCGTCGTCCTCGCCGGGTTCCAGAATAAGGCGTCGGATATGATCTCCTCGACTCGGCAGTTTTTGGTAATGGTACCTTCTGGATGGTAGCAGGAGAGTGAGTACGTGCCGGGTGGACATCGGGAAGTCTGACGTGTGCCGGGTATATGTATTGCAAACAACTGTAAAGGGATGCGTGACGCCGCCGATGATGATTTGTGATCAAAACTCGTTCAACAATCGTGATATGAGATGGGAGGTGATCAAGCGTAAGTGAACGCCCGTCGAGGCTCAACAAAACCATGGGACCGCTTCTGAAAGTCAAGAACAGAAACACAGGAGGTGGAGCACATTTGTGCCCTGCCAAGGAAGCCCCCGCCTGAATTTCAACCATTCCCCGCTCAAAGAGCTGTCAGCCGGAAGGATTCGCTGACAGCCAGAGTCGCCCCTTTCAGTTGGGTAGTACAAGTGTGGCGGGCTGGTTCGCCGTGGCTGCACCTTGTGCAGCCTGAATTGGTCGCTCGTGGCATGTTGCTGAATCAGCCTTCACTTAGCCCGTGTTACACCAAGAATGACCTCACCTGGCCCCCCACCGCAGAAACCACTCGGGAGGCGGCGTATATCACCATTAGCCATGCGTTGGGTCTGACTCCTTGTGCATCAAACCCTATGACAAGCCTCGTTCAGGTGCCGTTGCCGGTCAGTGCGAGAGCCGGTCAACGCGGAGACTGTCGGGTTGAGACTGTCAGGTTGTGGCTGTCAGATTGACATGTGCTTGTGCATGCGTTGCTGCCTGATCTTTGGCCAGCTTGAGGAGCATGGCGGTTAGTGAGGCAACCAGATCTCGCCGTTGGAGAACATTTAGTATACGAAAGGCGGCGTGGCGCATGAGATTCGAGAAATTCTGATCTCGGGCATTGACTGCGTACATAGACTTGCGTACCGGATATCGCAGAGCTGCGATAGCATGTTTAGGTCGGATGTTAACTTCTCAGGGCCGAGATATAATAGCGGTGGTTATATTAGTAGAGAGAAGCACATAGTTGGTTCCACGTTGTCGGGTTGCGAGGGCTGATGTGGTTGGAGAGTGACGGATGGCAGATGAGTTCTTGGGAGGAGGTAGGAAAGAGTTTCGGGTGACTCTGACGACATTTGATCGAACCCATCGTGTAGTGACGTGCTATTCCGAACCTAAGAATATACGTAGCCCAACTGACCTTTTTTACAACGCAGCTGACGAGCGTTAAGCCAAAGGCAGCTTGATCTGTCACCAAGATGTATTAGCCAGCAGCGCCAGAATTCAGTTCAGCTTCATTGCTCTGGTTCTATCTCTCATTACAGTGTCCTGCTCTACGGGCAAAATTAGCTTTGTTTTCCACCATGGGGGTCAACCCATACTTACTAGGGATCATGTTGCAAAGGGGAAGCAAAATGTTGCATGCTGGCGGCTAGAGCAATGAACGCGGAGCCGATCCCGCCGGAGTATCGGCCGACAAAAGCGGACCAGAGTCTAGTTGACGTCGTATTTCGCCGGGTTAGAGCCGAAAGCACGGAGCATTGGAGCTGCAGGACGGACTTGATCGAGGTCGAGTGACACAATGGGCCGGATCAAGGGGACAATACCAACAGCCATGAATTCATCGGTGGGGTGGCAGACAAAACCATGGGGTCGATCTCCTACCCACTAGTATGTCATTAAAGATGGGTCGGACCGTGGGCGGCGACAAGAGGCTCGGCAGGCAGCACAATACTCTTACTCAAGTCAATTGCCACAGTCCCACAAAACTGTATCTCCGGGTCTGTGGTGCTGACGATGTTGCCTACCTCCCACACCTCCGGACTTGATATCGAGCCTCCCACATGCACGCTCCACCGAAAAAGCTCAGTGCGTAGTTTTTACAAGACCCATTTATGCATACTTCCGGAGAGTGGAAACAGCCCGCAGCCGCATTGCGTCACTCAATGGCGACCGACTTCGATTGACACCGACGAGGGCGATGCCTTGTTAAAGACTTCACCATTTTATCCCTCAGTTGCACTCAGTAGTTGCAAATCCGTGCCTCCACTGATGGTTCGACTCGTGCATCTCGTCATGGGGCGGATACGTCATGCTGTTCGCGAGAGTCGTCTAATAAAGCAATGCAATGGAATGCAATACAATTGATTCGTAACTAGTTCCTGGACAAACTCCTGTCCCTCTTCGTAGTCGCTTCATCGGAGTCAACATGGTCGCAGGACAAAACCCGGCCAAGGGCGAGCAACAGCCCCAAATGGACCCCGAAGCCTACAAGCAGCCGCCCTTCAACATCCCCCAGGCCCCAAACCGCCGAGCACAGGCGGAACACAACAAAGAAGAGGGCCACCTGGAGGTGCCTCGCGACCGTGACGATGACACCGCAGTAGAGGAGGGCCCCGAGCCGAATCCCTACGAGTCGTACACCAAGACATACCACCGGCACAGCTCCCTCGCCGGGCTCACCAAGAAGGGCCGCCCCGCCTATCCGGACGGGAAGAAGGAGCTGACCGAGGACGACTGCTACGACAAGCTGGCGTACTGCTGGCCCAGGTGGAAGAAGTGGAGCTTCCTGTGTGTCATCGCCTGCATCCAGATATCCATGAACTTCAACACGTCCGTCTTCCCCAACGCCGTGACGCCGCTGTCCGAGCACTTCGGCATCAGCGAGCAGGCGGCTCGCGTTGGCCAGTGCGTGTACCTGGTCCTGTACAGCTTCGGGTGTGAGCTGTGGGCGCCCTGGAGCGAGGAGTTCGGGCGGTGGCCGATCCTGCAGTTGAGCATGTTCTTGATCAACATCTGGCAGCTGCCCTGCGCCTTTGCACCCAACTTCGGCACCATTGTGGTTTGTCGGTCTCTGGTAAGTCTTGGACGTCGTTCTTTGGTGTTGTATCTTGTATCTGACCGATGAATTTTATTCCAGGGTGGACTTTCCACCGCAGGTGGTAGTGTGACTCTAGGACTCATTGCCGACTTGTACGAGCCCGACGACCAGCAGTGGCCATTAGCATTCATCGTGCTGTCGTCTTGCATCGGCACAAGCATAGGAGGAGTGATCGGCGGCCCCATCCAAGCCTGTAGGTCAACAACCATGCATCCCCATGCACGAAGCCGTCCTTGGCCCAGAGCCTCAACTAACCCCTGGCCGCAGATCTCTCTTGGCACTGGTTCTTCTACATCCAGCTCATATTCGGCGCCGCGGTCCAGCTCATCCACTTCTTTACCCCCGAGTGCCGCAGCACCATCCTCATCGACAAGGAGGCCAAGCGCCGGCGGAAAGAAAACCCGGGGCTCGAGGTCTACGGGCCCAACGAGCTCAAGATGCCGCGCATCTCCATGAAGGAGGCCGTCAAGATCTGGGCGCGCCCGTTCGAGATGTTCGTGCGCGAGCCAATCGTCCTATTCCTGTCCCTCCTGTCGGGCTTCTCAGACGCCCTCATCTTCATCTTCCTCGAGGGCTTCACGGTGGTCTACGAGGCCTGGGACTTCACGGTGCTCGAGTCCGCGTGGGCCGTCATCCCCATCAACGTCGCCTACCTCCTCACCTACCTCATCTACCTCCCCTGGATCTACCGCTACACGCGCACGCGGCAGAAGAAGGGCGACGACTTCGAGGCCGAGCGGCGCATGAAGATCCTCCTGTTCCTCGCGCCCCTCGAGCCCATCGGCCTCATCGGCTTCGCGTGGACCTCGCTCGGCCCGCCGCGCGTCCACTGGATCGCGCCCATGCTCTTCAGCCTGCTCATCGGCATCGCAAACTACGCCATCTACTTCTCCAGCGTCGACTACATGATCGCCGCCTACGGGCCGTACTCGGCGTCGGCGTGCGGCGGCAATGCCTTCGCGAGGGACTTTTTGGCCGGCATCAGCGCCATGTTTGCCATCCCCATGTACGAGGGCATCGGCAGCGAGTACCCGACCGAGTGGGCGAGCACCATCCTGGCGATATTGTCTTGCATGGTCGTCGTCCCGGTCTATGTGTTCTACTGGAAGGGCCCGGTGATCAGAAAGAAGAGCAAGTTTGCGCAGGCGTTGGCGGAGGATCGGAAGGCCCATGAGGGGAGGCGAGTCAGCCAGGCGAGCAATTTGCCATATGGCGAGGATCCTTTGGCATAGTGTCATGCCAGTTCGGATAGCAATATACCTGGAGTATGTTAGAAAGTTTGCCGATCATATCATTCGTCACCGCCATGGCCTTGACCAAGTCTGATTGATATCAAGTAATCTCTTGTCCAAGAGTGACACGTCGATGGCTTCCCAATTGTGCTTCGTCCTGAATGCGAAAAAAGAAGAGATACTGCGTCTACCACGTAGGTTGACTTGATGCCTTGCCGATAATTATTCACGGCTATGTCATGGAAGACACAACCCAAAATAAATCATCTTTTTGTACATGGTTCTCAGCTTTTGCTGTGGTAGCACACGCAGCTCAGCAGAGCACTCGGAAGGAAACGGGCGACTGTCAAGCGGTCAGTATGGGTCAGTCTCACCACCATAAATATTATTATAAATTACATGTTACAATATTGTGCCCCATGTCGAAGCCATCAACGACCTGCGGACCCTTGTCACCAATCCTCCAGCCGTGTCCCAAGAGTGCTAAGTTAGCAAGTCAAAGAATGTAGTGACGACAAAATCACGGCCTGACGCCGAAAAAAAACATGTGCCGCTCAACAAAATCGTCGTCTCGAAGCGATCTGGGTTTAGTGAAAGAGCGAGCAGATCTAGTTCTCGTGTATCCATCGTCTACGTGGGGGTATCTCAGTTTGCAAGACCGTGACAAATGAAATCATGGACTCCCTCTCTCCTCAGCCTGAACGCCTCCCGCGTGGTTACAAAAGACAAAGCGGGGGATATCTTTGCGTTGTCCAAAAAAGCACACTGAGCCCAATCCTTGCCATAGAAAATCAGTAACCCCCCAAAACGCTGTAGAGAATCCCACCCGTAATCAAACAGTAGAAAAGAAAGAGAAAAAGCGCTCAAACTCCTTGTTACACAGTTCGCCCTTTATTGTGGCATGAAAAGAATACCAGATGCCCATCACTCCGCGGACCGTTGTGGTTCCCTCCGAACACCGTGGATATCAATCAAAGAAACCATCCCCTTCCGTGTGGACACCCTAGATGCAACTCCAAATTTGCAGGACAGTGGAAAAAGAAACAAACCGGAGCCTCGCGCCGGACAAATGCAAGCCACCTCAGACCGAGGGCTGCCAACCATTCTGCTCGTCAAAGTAGTACAGCTCCGTGCCGACCATGCTAAAATTGAGCGGTTCCTGCGGATAAGTGCTGCCATCATGGCGCGCGGCTGGCTGACAAGCGTCGGCTCGGTCTTGTCGCCCGGCACCCTGTGCGGCCCCGACATCCTGGAAACCCCCCTAGAGCTCCGGTGCTTGTTGGAACGCCAGGGTCTGGCTGATGGGGTTGCCCAGGGCCTGGTTGATGGTGGCCAGCTGCGCCTGCATCTCGCTGTTGAGGCGGGTCGTGTTCTCCAGCTGCTGGCGTAGCTCGGCGTTGTCCTTGCGGAGCCGCTTGTTCTCCGCGCGGACGTCCTCCTCGGTTCGCTCGTCGTCGTCGCCACCCTCAGCAATGCTGCGGCCGCCGTCGTCGTCGATGCTGCGTTTGCGCTTGCTGCCCGTGCCGGCGGAGTGGTTGTCCAGGTTGGCTGGGCTCAGGGCGGCGCTGTTCAGAGCCGCAAAGGCTGCAGTAGCGACATCGCTCGTGCTGTTGTCGGTGTTCTCACTGCCGGGACTTTCCATCTGTATGGGGCCGGCGGAGGTGTGGACGCGGCGCAGGTGCTCGGACAGGTTCTCCTGGCGGGAGAAGCCCTTGCCACTGGAGCGCTTGCAGTTGACGTGTGGGCAGAGGAGCTTCTTCTTGGGTCCTCCATGTTTTCCATGGACCTCGCGCTCGTGTCGCAACAGGCCACCGCTGTATGTGAAGCCTTGGATCTTCTCGCATCCTTTTGCGGTGCACACGTAGGGTCGCTCATGCTTGTCCATGTGTTTACTAGAGGCATCATTAGCAAACAAAATATAACGTAATAGCGCACGGTGTGGGAACTCGTGAAGTCAACTTACCTCCACTCGCACTTCCTCTGGAACTTCTTGATCAGCTCGTTGCACTCGGCCCATGTGCAGATGTACTTTCCGTCCTCGCTCTTGGTCACCTCTCGGTTGGGCTTCGCTATGGGCTTGATGCGCTGAGACTGTGTTTGGGTCGAGTTGAACGCATTCGGAGTTGCCGGCGACAGGTCTCGGACGGGTACGTTGGTAGGGTCGACGTTTGGGGGGCCGACGGGGTGCAGGTCGAGGGCAGGCGAAGGCGATGCGTGGAACACGGCTGGAGATGACTGGTTGGCAGGCTCGTAGGTGGCGGCAGCCAGGTTTGCCATGTCGTCGACATTTGCCTCGTTGATGAATTTGTTCATGTCATGGTCGTTTTCGCCGACGGGGGCGTACGGACTGTCCTCGTGGAACGACCGAGGCTCGTACGCGACACTCATCGTGACGCCGGGGGGATGGGAAGCGTCGCGATATGTCGTATGTGGGGGTGGAAAGCCAGTCGGTTACTTTTCGTCGCGCAGGGAGCGGATATCCGCGGCAGACTTATGGCTGGTGTTTGTCGGACTCGGTGGTGTATCGATGTCGAATTAGATGGTGGGTGGAACGTTGGAGCCGGGAGAATATGGTATAATAGAGTAATAAGTAATGCGCCGGAGTTGCGGCTCGTAGAAAGTGGCACAAAGGCGTATGAGGTGATCGTGGTGTTGCTGCGCCTGGTCAGGCGGAAACAAAGTTCAGTCTGAGTTGTTGTGCTCCCAGCAGAAGCTCGAGAACGAATCTTGTCCAATGAGCGCGGCCGGTGTGGGTGCTAGCGTTGGGCCGGAGCTCTGCTGAGTCAACCGGGGTGAGGATGTACCTGAGGACGTACTCCGTACTGGGGTACCGGGGTACCTGCAGCCTAGTGCCTGCGATAACGATAAGAGGGGGTGTGGCGGAAACAATGCACGCGAAAGCAAGGCGACTCTGCCTCTACCAAGTCAAACAGGCTGCTTTGCTCGTCGTCATCGTCGCAAATGGTTTCGATGCAACACACAACGCCTCGAGGCTTGATCCAGCCGGGAACCCCTTTGTTCTTTAATAAGAAACCACGAGACAGGAGGGACAAGGAAAGAAAAGATGGCGCTAGGCATCTGGAATGACTCGAAGGACGCCGGCGTGTACGGAGTAGGCAGTGAAGTGCAGGAGTGAGTCACCGCACCATGGAATGGGCTAAATTATGCCGTTCGTAGGCAACCAATCCACCCGATCGCTCCCAAGTCCAGCCCGTCTGGTCCATCCATCCCGCTGAGGTTAACAACTTTGATCCTCTCAGCCCTATGCCCCTTTTTCGCCCTGCGTCAGGCACAGTAATGCTGCAGGGCCACAGTCTGATGCCTTGGGCGCACAGAGATGCTGGGAGGAGGAAGATGGGTCAGCTGCACCGCCACGTCTACCCTGGGAGCAAAATGCCATGTGGCGGCCTTGGGCCGCCGGCCTGACTGCTGGCACTCGCCAGCGCCCGAAGTACTCTGCAGGGACCAACGCGACGTGGCCCAGTCCGTGACCCTCGGAAGGATTTCCTCAGAGCGTGTCCCAGGCACGCCCATGCTCGGGCCGTGGCACGGGAAGGCTTCGGCAGCAAGCCACGACCCACCGAGGTCTCACGACATGTGGAGGCAGCAGGGCGCTGGGGAGTTGGTACTGCCAACAGAGGTTTTGCTTCGACAACGAAGGAGGGAGTTGCTGCATAGCCTGCTTGAGTGCTTGACAAGCGGGGCAGGCGACGACGAGGCATCCCCAAGGGGCAAAAGTGTCGACGGGATAGAAAGAACGTGGCAGCCTGGCTCAGCTGTGTCTTTGGAGCAGCTGTACTGTACCGTACCGTTATTGTGCCTGCGAGTGTGCGCGTTTGTGTGCATGTGTGCTTGTGTCCTGCTGGCGTCTCCGAGTCCCAATCAGGGACGCCTAGAGTCTCAAGGCTCAAGGCGGCAAGGCGGGACCGATGAGCGCGAAACCTTGGAAGGCAGACGAGTGCTGAAAGAGGCAACTTCCATGTCAGTCAACCCAGCCTGTCCTGGGTCCAGTATGGTGAGCTCCATTGTAGGTCGCATCCGTCTGCGGGACGGGGCGCAATGCCGAAGGTGGGCTTCTGGACTCTTTCGATGTGCTGCTGTGGCCTTGAGCTTGGCAGTAAAGAACCCCTTTTGGTGCATCCCAGATGGACTCCACCAAGGCAACAGCCACTCGAGGGTGTCATGAGGGCACGCGCATACCTTTGGTGACTCAGCTCCGCTGCTCCCGAGAACTCAAGGTCAGGAACCTCGTGAGAAGGGGGCGAACTGGGGCATATGTCTCGCCGGGTGGACCCGTGAACTGCTGGGCTTGGCCCATTGGAGCTGGCAAACCTCGTAACGACACAGCTTTGCGTCGTAAGACGTGCCGTACGCATCTCAACATTGATGGCGATCGACGGGTTGCTGTCCTGTTGCGGGGGCATGCACTTCCAGCATTGTTGACGCCCCGTCACCTGTGGTAGAGAGGAGAGACGAGAAGAGATAAGAACGTGGTGTCAACCTGATCCTGCCTCGGTGTGGTCACGATAGCTTGTGATTATGGAACGAGTCACTGGTGAGACTGACCTGAGATGAGGACTTGAGGCGGGGGATTGCAGGCAAACAGATCTCACAAAACGGGCCAGGCATCATTGCACTTTTCAGCCTTGCAGCCTGAGGCCTGAACCCGGGGAGTTCGGTGAGTGCAATGAAGCAAGGTTCTGACAACAAATAGTTCGTGTGCGCGTATGTGATAGTGAGAAAGACACACGCAAGACTCCAACTCCTCTCAATCTCAGACTCAAAGGTCCACGAAACTTGTCACCTGGCGCTGGTGATGGAGGCACCTACACAACATCACGTCTTTTGCTGTTCGATTGAAATGGACCCTCCCCCCCCGGCCCACCACGTCGGTGCCCACGCCCCGAACCCTCTGGTCTCCCCTAAAACAGCAGATAGCTGATCTGATAAGCTCGGATCAGATAAAGCTTTGACCTAGTCCGCGTATCCTAGTACCCACCTAAATTATTCCAGTTACTTCGTTTCCTCCTCGAAAGAAAAGGCGGAATTCAAAAGAGAAAGGAGAAGGCCTGTAAATTTTCGAATCATAGACAGACGTATGTATACTGAAATCCATGAAGGAGGCTCTTAGTTCTACCCTGCCAGTCCCTACTGGTTCAAAATTGTGCATGCGGCTAGAACACTGAAGCGCCGCTCCCAACCGAACCGAGAAAACTAGCGAGGACGGAGTCGGCCATCAAAATGGTGGGATTGGCCGTCTCCACTTTTCCACTCCGATAGCCCTCCTGACCGGACCCCGAATCAATCTAAACATGAGGTGAGAGAAATAAATCTCATCGTCGTCTCGGCTTCGATTAAATTTTCACTCCGGGGTCATATATGCCAAGACCAGTGCTCTCACCGGAGAGAGCTTCAGCAACCATCATAGACGCCGTCGTTACTGCCGAAGCCTGATATATCATCGCTGTGTGACCACCTGGAGGCCTGGCCGGAAAAAAACTGATAGCACGCTCCTCCATTGCTTTGCAGTTTGAGTATGGCCACCACCAAGGCGCCAGAACCCTCAGCCACGGGCGGCAGCGTAAGTGTGGGCGACGACGACTACACCAAGGATGCTGTGGAACAGCCACATGCGCAGGTCCTGGCTGCGCCCCATCAGGAGGACTATCCCGTCGAGAGGGTCGAGGCAGTTTACCGGAAGCTGGACATGCGCATCATCCCAGGTATGCTCGCACATCCTGATCACTCCAGACCTATCATGTCACAGCATGTCACCCCTACACGTACCTGGACTCACCATATTATCTCCCAGCCTTCTGGATCCTCTACTTCCTCTGCTCCGCCATCCGCTCCAACATCGGGCTCGCCCAGACCATGAACTCCGCCCAGGGCCACGACCTCATGTCGGTCCTGCACCTGACGGCGCGCGACACCTCCACCGCCCTGGCCCTCTTCTACGTCTCGTACGTCATCTTCGACTGCCCGTCCAACCTCGTCATGAGCAGGCTGAGCCCCCGCGTCTGGATGGCCCGCATCGTCTTCGCGGTCGGCGTGATCGGCATGTGCTTCGCCGCCGTGCGCGCAGCCTGGTCCGTCAAGCTGCTGCGCTTCCTGCTGGGCGTCGTCATCGCGGGCATGTGGCCCGGCATGAGCTACTACCTGACGCTATTCTACCCACCAAGTCGCACGGGCAAGCGCATCGGCTATTACTTCAGTGCCGCCCAAATCTCGGCCGCTGTTGTGGGGCTTGTCAGTGCTGGCTTCCAGAAGATGGACGGGCTGGGAGGGCTCGTCGGCTTCCAGTGGATGTTCCTCGTTTATGGCGCGCTGGCGGTGATCCTGGGCCTCACCTTGCTCTGGTGGCTTCCCGACAGGCCTCTCCCTCCAGGTCAGAAGCGGGAGAGATCAAAGTTCATGAGGCTCTTCCCTGCGCCACCCGAGGCCCTCAAGGGCGAGGACGCACTGGTGCACTACCACGACCTCAGGAGAGTCTACCACCCCCGGCCCTGGACGTGGGCAGACTTGGGCTACGTGCTGATTGACTGGCGGCTCTGGCCGCTGGTACTGATGTACTTTGGTGTCGTGGGTGTGGGCATCGGTACCCAGCTATACGGGAACGTCATCATCGCCTCCATCAACCCGTCATACACCAGCATCCAGGTCAGCCTGCTGTTCGCGCCCATCTGGATCATGGACTTCTTCGCCATCCTAATTGTCACGCCTATCTCGGACCGCTTCCACCGCCTGCGCCCAGTCTTCTTCTCGTGCGCCGTCTTAATCCAGATCGCCGGCCTGCTAACCGTCACCTTTGCGCTAAACAACTCCTGGGCCCGCTACGGCGGCCTGCTCATGGTTGGCTTCGGCCTCGGCCCCACCGTGCCAATCTGCATGACCTGGACCAACGAGATCTTCCAGCGCCGCCACGGAGAGGTCGGCGTCGCCGCCGCAGCCGCCCTCGTCTCCGGGCTCGGGAACCTGGGCAGCATCACGACGACCTACGCCCTCTACACGGGCTGGCCCGAGGACGCGGCGCCCGGGCCCTACAGGTACCGCCGGAGCAACCTGGCCATGATCGGCATCCTCTGTCTCAGCATCGTTAGCAGCTTCGCCATGACAATCCTCATCCAGGTGTTTGGAAACAAGCCCAGCCACAAGATCGTCAGCGGCGACGGCTCCTCCGCCGATGACTTCCAGGACGGTGCAGCCAGGCGCGAGCAGGTGCAGCGGGGCTTTGGGAGGATTCGGCTCGGCCGGCGGGGGTAGGGCTGGGCGTCCAGCGACGCCTGTTGCCTGACCACGTCCTGGATGCGGCGCAATCCTATTTCGACGTCGGCCCGCCGACGGAGACGGAATCCGCCTCGGGCGTGGGCAAAACTCGACAAGGTGGTTTCTATTTGCCTCGGGGCAGCGCAAAGTGCCCCCGACCACGGCCCACAAAACGCAATGCATGTGAACAGCAAAGTCAAAGCGTGCATCTCACACCTTCCATTCTCAGTGTACAAAGTCCCGTTGACTCCAAAATGCCTGGTCAATTCCTTTGCAGATGGATCGCCAACCCACTAGATCTGCAACATCAGGGATCTTGAAGGCTAAGAGGCTCTCAGCCTGATGGCACGGCTGCGCCACTCTTAGGACGGGCGTTCTCAAAACTTCTCCAACGAGGCATACCAGGCATACGTGCGGAGACGACGGGACAGTTTCCGCTGCTCTTTACCTTTTTTTTTTTTTTTTTGCATTTCTTTCCTTTTGGCATATCGGATATTTTCCTCTTTTTTTCAATGATACCCCATCCGTGTTCGGATAACGCTGTCTGTGCGAAGGTTCTACGGTTACGGTTTTTGGCTGGGACAAATCAATCAACACACACACACACACACACAGAACATGTAACTGTCCCCCCAAAAGAACTGTTTCTTTTACCACCAGCCACTTCGACAGCGACAGTGCTTCTACGCCATCGCTGGGACGGCGTAGGTCTGACGCGAGGAGCCTGAGTCGGCGACAATGCTGCTGCGCTATCGCCAATGGCTGGTTCTTCGTGGGCTATGCGTTCCGTTTTATTCCTTGTGGTTTAATACAGATAAGAAGAGAAAAGCAAGTATACTATTGTTGCTCGTATGAGAAGGATCTCGCAACGGGGCTCCGTCTGATCGTTTATTTTGCCGCTATAGAAAAATGGCCCCTCCGGAGGCTCCTGTGCCTGGAGGCTGAAATTTGTGTCGTTTTACCAACCCCTCCACTTCCCTTCCACGTTCAGACCGTGACACCTCCACGATCCACTCTAGAGCGTGCTAGCAATGTGTAAAATGCTAAATGTCCAGCGAATGGGCCGCACGGCTGACAGGCGCGGAGATTCCCGAGGTGCGGCGGTAGGCCGCCTCTGGGATCCGTGTAACAACACCGCCCTGGCCGGAATGTCCGCAGGGCCGTCTCGTGGCCGCCCCAACATCTCTGATTTATTGGACCTCGTATGAGACTCATCCAACACCCAGAAGACCTTCATACTCTTCCAAAAATCTGTGCGTAACAAGGCCGACCTCCGGTGGCCACGCTTACTGCAGTGCCACTGGACCGCGAAGCGTCCAATCACTTTCGCGACACGCGCGCTTATTCCAGGGCTTGGTGGTACATTCGATCCTCACCAATGCATAAAAGGCCGTTTGTAGTCCTTTTGGTCGAGGAAACCAGGGGGCTACAATCCCCAGGTCGCCGCCAACAGCCAACGCTCAGCAGGACCACACATAGCACCCTTCAGCCACTGCTGCCTCTGGTCACCCATGCGCCTTGTCAGCGTTCGAGGCCCATGCGTGATACGCGCTTGTGTAATGAACACTGCCGGCAAATCACTCGAAGTGGATGAGAATACGGATGTGGTATGACTGTGGCACAAACAAATCCACGAGACGCTTGGTTGTCGGTACTTATACGTTGTGGACTAACTGGCATTCAGGGATATGGAATGACCCATTTCAATGTTACGGGTAGATTTGCGCCGCTGGAGTGCAGATGATATGATGATCCCAACATGCTATTAGAGTATATACAGTTAAAGCGCATTAGTTACGTCATTCGTCAACAGCCTATCATTTACTTGAGTGTGCCTCTTGATGCCGAGGGCTCGTGAGGTCCAAATTATGCGGTGTGGTTGCCAAATGAAGCTTGCAGCAGCCCGCCAGTCCTGGGTGCATTATCCCAACCGGATGCGACACTGTCCTTTCTGCAGCTTGTCCTCGTCCCCAACCTGACAGCTCACATAGATGTACAAAATCAGGTGATATCGCAGGAATCAATTATGAATTCTGTGACTAAGTTCGTGTATCTGAGTTACTCCGAAGAAGCTTGATATTTACACAAGCATAAAAGGGCAAAGGATAGCTACAATGGGGTACTTATGGACACCATTTCCAACTAGAACTTTGTATGATGGAGTATCAGGAGTAACTCCCCCGTGTGATTCTATTACACTGTATAACTCTGCAGCCTGGTCCCTCTCATCAAATGCGGCACCCTAATGCCCATCCACCTCTGATATACTTCACATACCAGCTTCTAATACAAGCTCAACCTTCCTGACCTTTTCAAGTCCAGAACCATACCTCGACGAAAGACATAGAGGTTCTCGTCGACGAGTGATGCGATGGCAGTGATCGTTAAAAGGTTTTTTTTCATGTGGAAAATGATGTACCAGGGCGTTATGGTTTCGTGGGCGTGGCCGCTGTAATTCTCGGAGTGATAGGTGAAACTTCCATGTCCATAGTCGATACTGTGGCCACCCTTGACGAGTTTTTCAGTGTCTCCATGGATTTGGATGGAGCAATTGATATTCTCAGTGGCGACTTCGGCACATAAGTGCCTGCTGTCGTTTTTCTCGTAACGTTGGAAGGGGGTTTCTCGCCGCGATGTTTACTAATAGGGTATTCGAACGGAAGGTTCGCCATGATTTCACCGGCTTTGGAAGTTATAGGAATTGAGCTAGCGGAGCCAGACCACGTGCCCGACTTCACACCCTGAAATGCCATCCGCTGCAGTTGTAGGGTGTCCGTTGAGGCCCACTCCAGATAAGAATATGCGCCGCGGTGGAAACGCTTGGACAACGAATCCAGAAGAGGATCCAGGCAGAACACAACGATGATGATAATAAGTTCAAGAATGTAAGTGAAACAGAGGCCGAAAAGACTGAAGGAGGTATAGTCGGAGCTGCGAATAATCTGGGGTGTAGCGTGTGAGCAGTTTGCAGGAGCTGTCACTCCAGCCAAATCTGGAACACATCGCGGAAAAGAACGCTTACCTGGTTGTTACAAATACTGTCTTGGATCCATTGGTTGTAAGTCCTGATCCGCAGGTGTTCCAGTGAAGGATCAATGGGGCCGGACGCGATCGAGACAACTGCGCTCTGAATGCCTGCCAAATATGTAGCCCACCACTGCATCACGTCGACCTGCCACTGATCGTCCGGAGGCGGACCCATGACGCCAGCGAATAGGCTTCGCATTGAAGCAAAAAGAGTTTCCGCCCAGTTGAAGAAGGACGGCCGGGAGGCCAGGGACAGCATAGGTGAACAGCGCCACGAACCAGTAGAATCGGGATGCAGGATGGCTGTCTGCCGGCGGACCTTCCTTCTCAAGAGGGAAGTTGAACAGTTGCGAAGCTCCATCTTGAGCATCCAGCCAGCTGGACAGTGGCCCGAATCGACTTGAGCTGCCATAACAAAGTTGAAACTGTTCGAGGCAGGCCATTGGCGATGCTGCTTCTTCAGGACAATATGCAGGGTGTTCAGCAGATGAGCCTGGCGTAGTCGCTGCGACAATGGGCCTAGTCGGAATCGTTGCACGATACCAAGGATCGTTCACGGGCTCCTGGAATCTGATACCGTTTCCGGAGAGAAAGATAACATGAAGATCACCGTCTTTAGGAAATTATTCTGTGTCCGTCTGTAATGACGAAGACGGCGTGTAAGTGCTTTCCTGATAGTTGCTCTCCGCGAACGAGCTATCTCCCACAGAGCCAGATCAGTAAGTATCGTGATGAATAGGCTGAATCGAATGCAGGGACTTACGCTAAAACAAAGTTCGTACCGCGACCTCCCTCAGTATCGTCAGCTGGGTACTGCTCCTGGAGACTCCGAACCTTGTACGTATAATTTTGACCAAGGGTCTTGTTCCTATAATCGTACAAGGTATAATTGCCTGTCTCTGTCGTGAGGTTTGTGGAAAACCCTCCAGTTGACAAAGGCGCACAGCTGCACATGGAACTGAATAGGACCCTTTCACCCTCGGGCGAATTCATAAAACTTGCCATTTTCGTCTTCGTTGTATCCCATAGTTCCATTCGAGATGAAGTTCACCAACGTCCTCAACCTCGCCCTCGTCGGCTTTGCCTCTGCTGCCCCGACTCCTACGAGTGAGGAACATGCATTCGGCACCATTGCCAAGCGTGCGTCTATCACCGAGTCTTGAACCATCGGTTACGCCAGCACCAAGGGCGGTACAACCGGTGGCAACGGTGGCTCCACGACCACTGTGTCGACGCTTGCCCAGTTCACCAAAGCCGCTGAGTCGGACGGCAAGCTGAACATCGTCGTCAAGGGGTCGATCTCTGGCAGCGAGAAAGTCCGCGTTCAATCTGACAAGACTATCATCGGCCAGAAGGGCTCCAAGCTCACTGGCGTCGGTTTATACGTCAAGGGTGTCAAGAACGTAATCGTTCGCAACCTCGCCATCGCCAAGGTCAAGGAGTCCAATGGGGATGCCATCGGTATCGAGTCATCCACCAACGTCTGGGTTGACCACGTTGACCTAAGCTCCGACCTCAACTCTAGCAAGGACTACTACGATGGCCTCTTAGATATCACCAGAGGCGCCGACTACATCACCGTCTCCAACAGCTACATCCACGACCACTTCAAGGCCTCACTGATCGGCCACGTCGACACGCAGACCAGCGACAAGGGCAAGCTGCATGTCACCTACGCCAACAACCACTGGGCCAACGTCAACTCCCGCAACCCCTCGGTCCGCTACGGCACCGTCCACATCCACAACAACTTCTACGACAAGCTCGGCAGCACGGGCGTCAACGCGCGCATGGGCGCCCAGGTGCGCGTCGAGTCCACCGTTTTCGAGAACTCGGGCGGCAAGAAGGTTATCCTGACCGCCGACTCCAAGGATCACGGCTACGCCACCGTCTCTGATGTGTCCTACGGCGGCGGCGAGAACACCGCCCCCAAGGGCGACTTTGGCTCCAGCAAGGTCCCGTACGACTTCACCCTGTTCGGCAGGGACAACGTCAAGAGCAAGGTTGTTGGTACAGCTGGTCAGACCCTCAGCTTCTAGAGGATGACTAGAGATGGTCGGACTCACTGGTTCATGGACGTGGGCGCTTGTTGATAGGCGAGGCGCCCAAGTTGGTGCTGGAAGTCCCCAATTCTGAGGGCAATTTTGTGGGCATGTTTCTATGGACATACTTTTCATTTGGACTGTTTATATGTTCTTCTGCAACATATGATCAGAGAATATAGACACCAGGCAAGGCACTAGTCACTTGACTCTAGTTACCCTTGGTTCCAAGCTCAGCGTGCAAGTCTCTTTGCAACGTAGTCCAATGGATATTTCAAAGCCTCTGCTGTAATATTGAATTTGACCATCCCGGGACTTGATGACATCCATCTTTTATCCCTGAACGGCAGAATGGACCATTGCATCAATCTGGTCTGCAGGTTTACACATTTAGATATTTACCTCATTCCAGTGCCCTTTCCTCTGAAAGGACTGTTGTCGGAAGTAGATGCGTCAAAGATCAACTTAGGAACCTTCAAAATCGGCACCGACTCGCCGGCAAGCAATGCTTCATCAGCCTCCAGGGTAACCGTGTCGATGAGGCGTATATCAGCAGGGACATCTATAGATAGTCGCCAGTTTCCATATCAACAATATCTCCGGAACGACATCAACGGTCTGGATGGCAATGGTCTTCCCTCAACGGAAAACCTTGCAGTTGGGTGTTCCTAGGGTGCGGAGCCAGTCGATGGTCTTCTCAGCCTGCAGGCTTTGGAAGAAGCCGAGGAAGATGATGAAAATGATGATGCCAGCCAGGATGCCCCCGGGAATCCAGGCCTGGGTACCAAAACTCGCAGCCAAGGCCAATACTAGTACCTGAATAGCCCAGCGGCCACTGTCAGAAGATGTCACGATATGCCAAAAAGGTGATTATATTGAGGTCGACGCTGCAAAGTCATGGCGTTAAAGACCTGCTCGAGAAAGATCTTGACGGGCTAGACGCCCTTTTTCTGCTCCAGTTCATTAGGTTCCATCTCCTCAAGCCTCTTGAGCGATCTCCTCTGGGGCAAGGCCCGTGGCTGCATTACTGCACAATTCGTCGAGGACTTGCTGGCTCGTCAGGCTGTGTGGCGGTTGGGACAGAGGCTTGTTGGACTGACCCGAGACATGTTCTCCCAAGACGGGGGCATGAATAGTGTGTTTCCCCATGATTGGGATGTGATTACAGGGGGGGAAAACGGCCTTGCTTAATGAACGGTAGAACGAAACTGAGTCGCCAGCAGTGCCAGCCAACTTGCAAGCGAGGAAAGGGAGCGCCCCGTTAGTTACGCGACTCACCGAGTTACCCCGGCACCCAAGATTCTTCACTCTTCCACCAGGTAATGTCCCGTTTCTTGTTACAAGACTACTGCCGTCATGAGAGACATGCGCAGATTCTCCTTGGTCACCAAATAATACTCAGTTTTGGCACGAGATGTCAAAAGTTGAGCACAATTCTCCGTACATGGACAGCCTAAACTCAATCAAGGTGCTAAGACGCACACAAGACGTAAGTGGGTCGTTTCGGTCCCCGGACGGCTCAAACCTGATCGGGGTGCTAAGATGCACGCAAGACATAAGTGGATAGTCGAGAGCCAACCGTGAAAGATGATTGGCTGGATATCAATAGTACCTGTGTACATGCTTGGTGACATCAAGAAGCGGGAACTGCCAACTTATACCTCTAAGCCTCTTAAAGGGAGATTTCTGCAATAAATCTGCAACTTTCACTACTGGAGTCAATGAGCATCAGGCTATATACAAATCCTGGGCATTTCCTTCGAAAATCTGTTGGTGAAGAAATAAGACTGCAATGTGACTGTCTGCGTTGGGAAGTTTGGGTGGTGACCTGAGTTTGTGAGAGTGCCATGTTTTGCCCGGGGCATCCGATTGATTGTCTTGGAATTGGGTAATAGATTCATCGCGAGCGCTCATGAGAAAGTATTTATGACCTAACGGGAGACCCCGTTCTAACCGAAGTAGTCATGACGAGAGGGTAATCTGGAAGCAAGAGTGGAGAGGTGGCTGAGTTGCGTGTCTTACCCAAAGACTTGACCAGCTGCTTTCCTCAGGCACCAGGAGCATGTTGCCCAGCTAAAAAGAAGCTTTGTGTTGTTATTCCGCGAAGCAGAGGCTATTTAAAGAGGCAAAGGAAAGGAGAAGATTAGCCAACCGAAAAAAGCGGCTGCACGAAACGCCTTGCCAATAATCCCACGGAGCAAAAGTGGAGGGTAATAAAGCCTACTTCAGCCCCGAATGCTTTTCTGACCGGGGTTGCATTTGTGACGGCACGTGGGTGTACTTTTCGTTGTATGCTTCTGTTGGAGTGGGCTGTGGGATATCGGATATTGCACGATGAACGAAGTCGCCGAGGTTTATCCGGTCCGTCAACGACACTTCATGTCAGCGCAGCACCCAGTAGATGCATTGCCCACGTATTGTATCACGGTATAGCAAGCTTGCTCCCTGCGTAGAAAACAACTGTCTGGACGCGGAACTAAGCTACTGCATAGGTAAAATGCCACGAAATTATCACCGGGCATTCATTTGAAGCCCGGATGCAGCAAAATCTACGTGCACGGAGAAAGTTTTGAATATGCAAGGTTAGGACCTGGGTCACCGACATAAACGTATATGCATGGACCAAACTAGATAAATCAAAGGCGACATCAACGACGCTGACGCTGAATCTAGAAGCAGCTATGCGTCATGAATTGCGTAGAACTACCAAACCATTTCCAACTGCACTAGACAGTGCGGCAGATCTATAGTAATTATCCAGCTCCATACACCTCCTTTTCAGCTTGATCAAAGAGGTTCATGTTGTCCCTTCCCAGCTATTTTCCCAAGTTCTAAATACTGCAAGATTCTGCTTCCTCAAAGCGTGACGTCTGAATACTGGCAGGCTTTACGCTTTTAAGCTATACCATTTCACACTCTTCGCCTTTCCACGCCGTCTCTTCCTTGAAACGAGGGCAACGAATTTGATTCCGGACTTGGACAAGGCAGAATCATGATGGTCTGTGGTAAGCCGTACAAGGACTTATGGGCGAATCATTTTAGCACGTATCTCCTCGCGCCGCCTCTGGTCATCCCTGGCAATCTGCCGCAGGGAGATGGGGTGGAGCACGTGGTCCACCAATTCCAACTGGCGAAGGACACAATAAACCCCTTCGCCGGGCCGCCTCCCCCCCGTATGCAATCGCCTCTCCTTCACGTGCAGTGGCAATGGTCTGTTTGCAGTCGCGACGCGGGTCCAAGCCGCCTTCTGCGCCTCTGAGAAAGTTGAACACCAAGGCCATGTGCTCACGAGTTCAATGCTGGCCTCAGTCTCGTCTCTCCGGAAGCGGAAGATGCACGCTGGCCCCCAAAGTTTCCCCCAGTCCCACAGCTCCATCATCTCTAGCTTTGGCATCCTCTCAGCCGCCCTCGCGGCCATTAGTAGTATTGAACTGTCGTGTTCATACGAGAACAAGTGCAGTGTCGTGAGGGAGAGATATTTTAGGTCCTTCCACACCATCCACCTGCTCTCCTCCGGAGATGCCTGGGGTTGGAAGGCGTAGAAGAACTCGAACGCGTCGACGTTGTTCGCCGCATGTAACTCTTCCAAGTGGTGGCTCGACCGCGCCAGCTCGCGCGAGAAGGAGTCGACGAAGCCGTGGCAAGCCATACTCTCGTAGGTGGGGCGGTAGAAGATCCCATCGTGGCTCTCGAAAATGGACACCTTCTTCAAGGATGTCCCCGATTTCAATGCCTCCTTGGCCAGAGATGCATTGAGCCAGGCTTGTTCCCTTTGACGAGAAATCGTCGGGCCTCGCCATGGTTCGTAGGTGAAGCTACTGAGTCGAATCAGGCTGTGGATCATGGGCCTGAGGGCCCATTTGGCATTGAAGAAGCGAGGGGATTGCCTGCGTATGATGAAGCATGTGACCACCGAGACCTTGGGAAGGCACATGCCCGAAGGCGAGTTGGGAAGGCACATGCCCGAAGGCGAGTTGCAATCAAACTCCAGCCCAGAACCAAACAGCCGATTCTTGGCGTTGACGGGAATTCTCTTGATCTGTATCCCATCTTCCCAGCCGTGAAAGGGGTCATTATGCGGTGAGACTGGACCGTCGTCCTTGTTCCATGCCGTGTCGTGCTGGTGAAATCGGAGGTTCTTGTTGAAGTGGTGGGCGTCGCTTGGGGAGTGTGCGCTCAACTCGAGGGTGATGCCACGATGACGGACCTCTTTGTTTTCCCAATTGAATAAGACGGTGAAGAGGTTCCAGACAAGTTTGGTGAAAGTAGCATTCTGATCTTGAACTTCCTTGTAGGTCTCACGACGATGGCACTGCTGGCAATCATACATTGGCAGCTCGATAATCAGCCATATCCACTCCACATGTGCCCGTCTTCTGCCCTGAACAAGGTTATCGAAATCCTCTATGTCGGCCTCGGTTTTGAGAGTCAGACGCTGGAACAGCTTGCCTTCAAAGAAGTCCTGCCAGCTTCGGCAGACGGTGGCGAGGACTGCAAGTGGCTCTGATCCAGCCACGGAGGCGACCTGCCCGTGGCTCTGCCACGTGCAACGTTCGAGAATCATGTCGCGAAGCTCCGTGGGCAGTTTGTTCCAGCCTCCATTGTCAATCTCAATATGTTCTGACGTCATAGCTGTCAGTACTGCGTGAACTTGGTGGAAAGGGTTGATGTGGAAAGTTGTTGTCACGATTCCATTGACGCAATAGTGTGGGATGTGGCGTTTTGTATAATTGAAAATCACAACAATAAAACAATTTTCTGACAAAGTTCGATGCGCGAAGACTATTGCATCCAGAGCTTCATGCGCGCTACTATGGGCCGATCGTTTGAGTAATGCAATAGCATATCAGGTGCCTGTCACTAAGTGCTACCAGCGACCACTCACAATCCAAGTGGATGTCTTCTTCTGGGGTCTCGGGCACACATCTATAAAAATTGAAACTTACAACTCGTTTTTGACAGCAAAGGTTGAGATCAGAAATTGCCAGAAAGCAAAAATGTCAGGAGCATTGCGAGTCACACGCCACCAGATGTTATGTTGGTCAGTAGCACCATCAGAATGCAAAGTTCTACGATTGCCTATACCATGTTCGCAGAAGATGGACTCGCGAGATGTTTTGTATCTTGACATCTGGGCGGTGCTTGTTTGCAAGACTGGAAAGAGAAAATCTGAACCGGTACCAGCACTGAATTATAACAGCCGGGTCTCCGAGAATGCCCAGTGGAAGGTTTCGCGACTCGAATTCTTTTGCTTATGTAAACCCATTAACTGGCTTACATGACATCCACTGGCCGGAGAATGGTCGTTGGAAGATAAGCTGAGTTGACTTAGCGTCAAGCCTAGTGAGCAAACTAGTAGTGGCGGACAGCTTAATTGTGAACCGCATGCAGGATGAGCTTCTTGTAATCTTCGACCGCAGTTTCCAAATCTCCAAGGGTAATCGCTTCACCGGGACCGTGGGAAACTAAAATGCTTCCGGGCCCGTAAAGGTATCGCGTGTGATTTCCCTTCAAAGCAGGGATACCTGTACCACAGTTCACCACAGTTGTTTCGAAGCCTAGGATAGAATTAGTCTGGAACGGTACTATCTTATCAAGAGGCTTACCATCGACGTCGCAGTTAGTTTCGATCGCTCCATAGCCCCTAACATCGCATTCGAAATCGAAGGCCTCGTCGTCTATGCTTGTTAGGATGTCACGTATCCTGCCTTTGACAACCTCACCGCCCTCCAGCTCCGGCCCAATGCCCACCCGAACAACGATTCTGGCTGTCGCCGTGTCGGGGACCACCTTGATCGCGATGCCGCCGGAGAGGAGGCCGACATTGGTCGTGGTGTTGCCATACCTCTCGCTAGTTCCCAAGTCCGCGTCTATAGTATTTACCATGGCACGCATCAGCAGCTCCGTGGCGCTCTTGAAGAGCCAAGGGTATCCGCTGTGGCCGGAGCGGCCGTGCGCCGTAACCGTGCACGCTAGGCCGCCCTTGTGACCGCAAGCCAGGAGGCCCTCGGTGGGCTCGCCGAATATGGCAGCTTTGGGCGGATCCGGCTGCTGCGACGTGACGTTCGAGAAGTAGATCATGCCGTCGCCCGTCCGCTCTTCGCCAACGACGTATAGCAGCATCACATCATCGCTGGTGACCTCAGCTGTCGACAGTAAATCTAGCAGAGCAATAACCTGGGTCGCGACGCTCCCCTTTGCGTCCACTGTTCCACACCCTGCGATCACAGTTTCGGCTGTCGGCGGCTCAGGCCCCGTCCGCGAGTATGGGATGTACGGCGGCACGGTGTCGATGTGACTTGTAACTACGACTTTGGACGAGTTTGACTGCCGTGAAGCCGGCCACGCGACCACATTGAACCGCACCGCCGAGTTTTTGGACGCTGGGAGGATCTGGCGCTCTGCTACAAAACCCTGCTCCGTCAGATAGTCGATGAGGAACTCCCCGACGTCCAGCCTCACTGCCAGTCGTTGAATTGAAGTCCACAAGTGACTTGTGTAGGGAAATGAGGCTGTCTCGATATGGAGGTGCGCTGGGGTCTGCCCTTGGGCTTAGACCGAGAAAATCCTGGGCCACAGCTATGAGAGATCCAAAAACACCGGCAAGTATCATCGAAAGTGTGAAGAGCTTCATGGTGGATCGATGAAAGCAGTACATGTGGGCCAGAGATGCGAGTTTGCATCCCGGACGTATGAGCAGAGCTCAACCCAAAGTTCTAGCTTCCTTCTTTATTATCCGGGTGCAAGAATACTATTAATTGCCTTTTCGCTTCATCTTCCAATTTAATCTCCACGAAGCCAAGTCCCGAGAGGGGTATCAATCTCGTATTACGCCAAGGATGTGTCATCTTTTAGTTTGGAGTCCTTGAGTTCGGATCGCTGTTCACAAATCCCCGACCATGAAGCCAATAAAGGTCTCTTTCGACTGTTCTTATTAGAGGTCCCGATCTAAATTGACTATGAAAAACTAAAGGTGAGGGGCGGGAGAATCAGGTGTGGTCGCCTTCTCTTGCTAACAACAGGAAGCCGCATCGTGGCACTCGATCGCGAAGCCAATAGTGATGTGATTGGAATGACAGTTCTTAATATCAAGTACCGGGGCATATCTTGGCGGCTGACGTTGATCACAGCGTGCGGCACTGGGTAACATCCGGTGCAACCGGATGTTCGGGGGCGTATGGGTCGGTGGGAAATGCAAGCGGCTTGTATCTACCATTCATGTCGTCCTTGCATGCGGCCGTGATATCTAGCCCCGGAAAGTCCTTCGCGTCAATGGCGAGGATGACCTTGGATGGTTCGGTGACTCGCGACTTAGGAAGACTTACGTGGAGGGGCAAGCCTGCATTGGTCCATATCAGCATGACTATCCATGCATTCTCCTCCCTGCGTAGATAATTCATCTCATTCTCCTTCCTCATGTGTGGACTCTCTCTCGTTGAACCTCGTGCCGAGCCACGAGGACCTAGGCAATGACCAAGAGCGTTGACTACTATGGCTTGGAGACATATTCTCTGCGAAACGCTTAGCGGTCGATATATCCTCCTCCGTCCTTTGTCGTCTCCGTCTTTCGGCATTCTACTTCCCAGATTATGGACGGTATTTTTCAATGCGTTTCAATTGCGCGCTGGTCTCAAGTCAGAAAGGCATATATGAAGGATGAAGTGTGAACTTTACCCGTATGGTTGAATCTCTTGTGATACTACAACCTCAGATTTTCTGAATTAAAGCTATGAATGAAGTGATGATCCCTGTCCCGCCATCGCCATCCCTTTCTGAGCCGCGTGTAAGAAAACTATTATCATTATTATGAACAGCATCTGCCTCATCTTCTCTCTCAATGGGGGCCTGATTGCTATACATAAGGGATTTTTACGCAAGGGAAGAACCTTCCGGCGAGACTTTGGGTTGCCCCTACAAAATCGGAGATGAAGCGACTTTATCCGCGCTGCTAGATCCGGCGCGCGCGGGGAAGTGTGTATTCGGTGGTCAGAAATAGGTCTTCCAATCACCTCAAAAGAAGCGACCGCCTTTCACCACAGCTTCACGGGATACGCAACACAGTCCGATTCATTATCAGCGAAAATTCAGTGATGGCGCCAACCAAAGATAACGTGGAGGAAACTGTTCGCACCACGCGAGCCAACCTGAAATACCTGCTAGACGGGCCAAAAATCAATCGGCGTTTTGTCTCGGCCGGAGTGGAGGTAAACACAGGCCGCTACGGCCCGTACGAAACGACAATCCGCGACGGGCGAGACATCAAGGATCACTTCTCATTCGATCGTCACGGCTTTCAGCTGCTCGACGCGCCAACCAACGTCGTAGACTTTCACGATAAGTCCGAGGTCGAAACCAAGTATCAGAACGAAGTCCGCGACCATGTCCAGCGCGCCTTTGGTGCCGACTTCGTCGTGCCGACGGGCTGGATGATCCGCACCTCGGGCGACATACCGAAGCCGAAAGAGTCAGAGGGCCCATATCGGCACTACGGCGGCGTCCAGCCCCCAGCAGGCGAGGTGCACGTCGACACCGAGCCCAGCCGCCAACTTGCTGCCGCGCAGCGCGTCTACGAGAAGGAGCGGCCCGATGGCCCTGGTTTCAAGCGCTTCATCATCTCGAGCTTCTGGCGGACGTTCTCGCCGCCGCCGCAGGTTTGCCCGCTGGCGGTGTGTGATTCACAGAGCGTCAGAGATGATGAGGGAGTACCGAACACTCTTTGGGTTGTTGACAAAATACCTGAAGGCGACGAGATGTTCGCTGACATGGACGATGAGAAGCAGCTTGCGGCTGCGATCTTTCGACACAGCCCGGATCATCGGTGGTGGTATTTCTCAGGGATGAACCGTGATGAGGCGCTGCTGCTCAAGTTCCATGACAGTGACCGCGGCGTCGGCTGGCGTACGCCGCACACGGCTTTCTGGGATGACAGCTTCCCTGATGCTAATATGCGGGAGAGTATTGAGTGTAGGAGCATTGCGTTCTTCGAGTAGTTGACGGAAGACTACCATCTGCAAGAAATACTTGAACTACTGTATAATGAAAATCTCTTAATGCTCTTGAACAGCTAGTCCCATTATGAATCCCAGATGTAGTAGCTGTTGACCAAGACTCATCGCCACTTCGACGGAACAACAGATGACGGCAGATACCCCTGTTGATGTGTTGTGGGCAATGAATCAAATGAAAATGCCTTGCCCCAAATATCTTCCATTTAGCATACGCCCACAAATGCAACTCAAGCCGATCCAGAGGTTGGATGGATAAATGTGGTGTTCCAGTCTCTGATTGCGAGAGGGCGTGATTTATGTTGAACGCTAGCGAACAGCCTCGTTCCTCCAGGGTTTGACGTAGGCGCAACGATCGTTCCACTCGGTCCATTGCATCAGTGTCCATCTCCCTGCAGAGTCTTGTGTGGTCGAGGCTCAAGGTTTTGTGGAGAGGCACCAGGGAATTATTGAAATAGTTGCACAAACGAAAGGAACAAGTCTTTTGAAGGAGCTCGCTCTGCCTCTTGACGTTCCATGAATGGAGGTGACATATTTGTGTGCACGATGGTCATCGTGTCAAGCACAACATGGCAGCATCTTCGGTAGCTGTGACTGAAGACAGGCGTGTATTTGTGTTCGGTGGTCGAAACGAAGGAAGAATCGGTCGAACTGGGTATGTATTGGATGCTTTCCCCGCAGCGCTTCTCAACCAAGACACAGCACAGTTTGATCCAAGAGAAGTTGAAGTTGGCGTGTTTAGTGCCAGAGCTCGCAATGGCCGCCGTTGCCTCACATATTGCTCGAGAGGCCATGACGCGTTAGAGGGGTCGACTGCGCTCGGTTCGTGGCAGATAGGAGCCCAAGATATCTTTCTATACTGTCAGACAAGTCCAAAACTTGGAGTTGATATGGGCCAACAGACCGTCATAGGGGTCGAATCTTCTGGGTTTGAGGCAGACAGGGCCCAAGGTTTCTTTCTATGCTGTCAGAGAGATCCACGATCGGGGGCTGGGATGGGCTAACATACCTTAGATGATGGCAGCCTGTGCCAATTGATGCACGTCGAATGAAGAGGTCTCGGAGGAGGGTCGGCAGGAGTAGAATTGAGAATGATGGCAGAGAAGAGCGACGAGGAGATGAATCTCATCAAAGAGCAAAGGCCGAGACGAGAGATTGTATGGACCGCGAAGTACCGACAGATCAAGGTAGGGAGACACGCTCCGCGGAGATACCATGACAGGATTGCAAGATGTATTTGCTTCTCTTCAGGGTCCCATGGAAGGACTTGCAGTACTTGCAAACAGGTTTGTGGGCGTATTGTGCGAAAGAGAGTGGTCGGTGTGGAGGTGTAGGTTGAACTGGTCGAGTCTAGAACAGTTCTTCAGGCGAAGCGGCGTCTTGTGGCGAGGAGAGGAGCTAGTCGTAAGGAGAGAAGTCTGTTGTGTTGTCTTCTGGCCTTGTTGACGGAGTGAGGGCAGATGATCGAAGCCCAGGTGGCAGAGTACGCCTTTCGAAGTGAGATAAGGAAGCCCGAGGAATGGCATTAGACAACGGTGAAGAGTAGGTCTGAAAGGTGCATTGTTTGCCAGATGTCGTGGAAGAGAATGGAGTGGAGGGTTTGGTTAAGGTCTGGGAGCCAGCACTTGAATGTCAGGAAGCCGAAAAGGGGGAGTGAGTGATCAGGTGGACGACAGCAGGCAAAACATCCTGCCACAGGCTCCGAAGGCCATCAGCGCCTGCAATCCCGGATCATAACCAAATATGTGCGTGGCTTCTCATTCTCAGTATATCTTCGTCTGCAAGTTCCCCTTCTCACACGATGCAACTCTATGCCCCAGCCGCCGCCCCGTCGTGCAGGCTTGGGAATTCCGGATGACTCTGTCCGAATCTGTTTGCTCAAAGTGCTCGTCACCGGCAATTGCTAGTTTTCTAATTGTCAGGGGACGAAGTTACGTGGGCCCCTCGGGCCCCTTCTGCCGAGAAATAGCAGCTATTCAAGGGCTTCCGCCCAGCAGGGGCGCCGTTAGAAAGACCTAGACCCTTAGGTTTAATTGTATTCCCGTGGGCCAGAGGTCCCAGGGGCCCTATCACTCTACCTGTCCCTATTATTTGTGACACTAATGTTGAGGATCATCAGGGCCGACTTGAAGTATGAACGGACAATGATGAGCTCCGACTGGTCCTCTTTTGCCAGACTGCGTCGCGTCACTAGCACACAGATTTCTTTGTACTTGGCTGTCAAGTCGTCCGGAATGGCTACAGCCCTGTTGTAAATGGGCGGGTACTCGATGTTTTGTCGAGCGAAGACCCAAATCTCCTCTGCAGACTTGTCATTGAAAGGCCTGGACGACTGGTCAGATAATGGTGGCAGGGTATGGTAATAGCGGACATGTCTTCCGTGTTAATGAGGACGCCTAGACGTTTGACAACTAGGTTAGTGTGCCCCTTCTGTCACTTTGCAATGATTGGAAACGTGCCAATGTCCACATTATCGGTGCCAACTTCATTGACGAGCTCGGGCTGTAAGCCTCCTCGAAGAACTTTGTCAGGAGGTCAACAGGCACTTCCGCCGTGCAAAAGACCAGTGAGTTGTCGTTCAAACTTATCATTTTGTCAACTTTTGTTGCTATGCGTGACTTCTTGGTGGTATGTAGAAATACTGAGAAGAGAGAATCCTTCTGAGCCTGATTAAAAGACACTTATTCATACATCTGTACAGTCTTACCACGGTCAAGGAGATATGCCTGCAGGGCAGCACTTGGGCAGGGAGCTTAGCATTAGTCCCTCACGCCAAGTTGACGAATGACGTTCTACACGTGTAATATTCGCGGCCTGTAGTATAGCTGAGACAGATTGTCGAATTTGTTGAGCTGGGTCGGTATTCTGACTATTGTTCTCTGTTCTTTGCCACTTCGTATTGTGCCTCGGGTGTTTAAACCCCCGGAGAGATTGCTAGCATGGCAATGTGTGGTATGTTCTAACTACCTAAGTATACGTTGAAAGATACTTATAATCCAAGGTATATGTGAGCAAAATTGGAACACTTGTTAGATGTGTAACATTGGGTATGCAATGGATTGTTCTCCATATACGGATTTATGATCCTGTTGAAGTCACTTTCAGCCATCGCACAGTTCTTAACAAGTTCTCAAAAGCAATTTCATTTTGATAATGACTACCCAACCGAAATTCATATGACTACTGAAGACCAGTATCCGTCCGCAGACCTAATAGGTTGGTATACGTCCGTAGACCTATCAGGCTGGTATGCATCCACAGACCTATGATACTCTGCCCCGCGAACGATCCTTGAGAAGCCTGGGACGCGTCCATAGTAATTCCGGCATTTGTTCTGACGGCACCAGTATACTTCAAATCCCTCCTCGTCCTCCGTCAGGTTGTATGAATCTGAGTCTAGAGCTCGATACCACTGTGCACCAATGGCTCCGTCGCACCCGATATCCAGGACGCGGGTGTAGTCCAAGACAAGGCATGAATCGCCGGCATGGCATGGCCAACATTCAACATCGGAGCGACCGGGACCAGACGAATAATTAAAGTCAAGACGCGCCCTATGTCTCTTTGGTGACGACCCGCATTTCCGTCGGAACTCCCACTCGTGCTTGAGAACTAACCGCCGGATGCCGTCGACCAAAGAGGCAGCGGACCATGATGACGACGATCGGGACAGAGGATACAACCGCCTTGAAGCATTCAGTCGACACACCCTCTTCGAATTCAATGAAGAGCCAAATCCCATGTCAACGTTCTCTTGTCCCTCGAGTAACACACAGTCGCAGTCGTTCGGGTCGAAACAGCGCATCTCTGGCACATCCCTTGTGAATGTGATGGCGGGATATAGGAAGCGTCCGCCGCTCTCACGGATCTCGGCGATATGAGAGCGCAGACCGACAGCACTCAGCGGTCCTCCATTCGACTCGACGGGCAGGTGAGCTGTCCAATACATCCAAATCATGGAGTCGTTGACCGAGAGTCTCGGGGTGGGCCGCTCGATGCAGTAAGGATCGTCGCAATCGGGATCGAAGATTCTCTGACCTGACCTCTGCGTACCGGTGTGCGCACATGGCACAACGTGACTGATATCCTTGCAACGTATTTCGTAATGCTTCTTTTTCTTGACACCCTCTTTCAAACGCTTCTCGGATTCGTGAGATTTCGGACCAAAGGACGATGCCCTCTTTATGTTGGCATAACCGAATGTAACCCTCGTGCGCGATACATCGGCGGCGTCTGGCTGGGGAATGCCTCTGCTGTGCGGAAAACAGGCACGCTGGGTGTTCGGCGTTGCAAGGATGACAGTAGAAGTACCTCGTGAGCTTCTCGACCCGCCGGTCCCAGTCGGGTGCCTCCCGTGCCTCGCGGCAGCCCTCACAGTACCAGTCCCTGGCGAGGAGCTGCAGGAGCCGCTGCCGTTCATCTGCCGCGCTGTCCTTCCACAGCCCACTGAAGACTTCGAACCGTGGCCATGCAGACGGTCCGCCAAAATCTTTGTGTTTCGACCTCGGCTGGAATGTGTGCGGTCGGGTGAGGATTTCTTCGTCGCACAAGGGTGTGAATTTGCGCGAGACGCGTCGAAGGCACTCGACGCCGATGTTGTCCAGGTTCTGAATCACTGCTCTCAGCATGTAGTCTGGCAAGCGAGGCAGTTTGCTAATAGCCTGGTTGTGCCATATTGCTTGAATGAGGGGGTCCATGCTGCACGGGGGCGAAGGGCGTGGAAATAGGTCCGAGTACGACGGAGGTATCTCAGAGCTGGCCCGTGAGATGTTTCCCCCATTTTGAGGTCCCATATTGATTGAGTAGTGTCGCCTGTTCGCGTCAGGTGGATGCATAGGCTCCGGCTATGATCCTGAATTCGGGTTATAGCAGCTAATTCGCGTTGATTTTCCACTTTGAGGTGTTTGGAGGTGGGCGACGAAGGGGGAAAGAAAAAGAAGTGAATAGTGCGTATTCGCCACGAATATTCACATATTGTAACAAACTAGAGCAGCCTTGGTGACTTCATATGGGAGCTCTAAATAAGTAGATTAGGTTACTTAGTATCGACTAGACTCGGTGCTATTCAACGTGAACCCAACCCCGGGCGCAAGCCGAACCCCCTCTATGTGGGCATAGCGCAAAAGACTGAACACAGCGTGTCAGTAGCGCCTGGCATTGTAGGTGCATAGCACTATTCCCACAGCACTACCAAGACCATCCACTGCTCGAGCGGTCTCAGACTTTGCCCAAGTAAGTACCAAATTAATTGGAGGTCAGAAGGCCACCCTGAGAACACCGAAAGGAATAGCAGTGCCTCCCTGGCGTCTGAAGGCCAACGAGGAGTCTTGGGATTACGAACCAACCTTTGGCTTAGTTTATGTCAAAACATACTGGAATAGAATAGCCTTGGCTGTGATTGGATTATTCGGATTCAACCCTGGGACTAAGAAAGCAGCCTGCACAACCGCTGCCAAGTCCCTGAGCCTCCCACACAGCCGACGAAGGAGGGAAATCGAAAGAGTGGTCTTGTTTTTAATCTATATTCTTTTAAATTTACTTTTTAGTTATTAATAATTAAAAAAAGGTTTAAAACATTAAAAAATAATTAAAAAGTAAAGGCAAAAAGGGGAATTTTAAAGTTTATTTATAAAAAGGCATTAAGTAAATATACCAAGCTATTAAAGATTTTATATACGAATTGAGGGGAGGATAGTTAGAAAGCTAAGTAGATAGCAGCCAGACTAATATAAAGTAGCCGAAGCCGGAAATCGAAAGACGCAGAACAAAAAGAGAAAAGTTTAAAAAGGCATCACTGCTGCTGGTACTGCCGCCGCTCCGCCTCCGCCTTTCCGCTCTCATCCTCGGCGTTCTACTGCTGCTGTTGCTCCTGGGCCCAGGCGAGCCCGCGCCCGACAGCCGCCACTGTCTGAATGTTGCAGGATATAGATTGGACAAAAGAAGCGAAGCGCAGATAATTGCATTCGCTCACAGCGAGACTGTCATACTATGTGAAGGAGTAGACCTCTGGTTTGGATGATTTGGCTTGGCATGGTAATGGCTCGTATGTAGAAGCGCATAGCACCAGGTTGTGAGTGTATGATCATGGACAGAAGTGGACTACACCGACTGGTTCAGTGTACCCAAACTTGAAACTTCACATGATGAAGAGCTCCGGGTAGCCCTGTGATAGTTGAGGGTGATATACATCACAGAAGTGGAACAGCGTCTGTCGAAGAACTTGCACAGAGGCAGGATGGCTGTATCATAGCTCAATTTCCTATTCGTAACGTGTGCTTCGATCCAATGCAGACAGGCTCGAGCCTCCGCGCGTTGAAGGCGCAGCCAAGTCTCTCCTGTCGACCTATGAACTGGAGAGCCGTGACCAGAATGAATTACCACGGTAAACCATATTAATGGCACTTCCTGGTTCGCTGCATCACTCTGGCCATAATATCGGTGTCCGAATCATATGATAGCCTTCACCACATAACCCTGGTATAAAGCTGGCCGCGTTAAAGAGGTATACTGGGAAGGAGACTAATGCTATAGTCTTATAAGTGCATGAATCACTGATCCCTAGGGAGTGTACTTGACTATATAGCATAGAGCATTGAGTAAGCCGGGAAGAAATTAGAGTTTTCTTTTCGGTATCTCTCTCAAGTCTGGGGTTCTAGCAGGCCGTCTCCACTAATTTTGAAAATGAATGATCTTAATCCTCCTTATCGACCGCGATGAACCCCGCACCGCGTCCACTTTCGTCTTTCAATTCTGCAGGAAGACTCAACAATTCAGATTTTTTCAGTCCCTGATCTTGAGATTCTCGGCAAGTCTCGAAGTCGATCATCTTAGTCCAGACGTCGCCGATCAAGAAGTTGTGGCGGTTGACGTCCCCGTGGAGTAGACCCAGCTTATGGAGGCTTGTCAGTACCTCGGTACAGCGGGGCAGATCATCGGTGCCAGCATAGCGACCGTCGAGTTTCTCAAGCAAGAAACCAATCACACGCCCTTGCTCGTGGATATGGCCCAAAAATTTGGGTGCAATGTGTGTGTCCTGGAGGAGGCGGTATGCGTGTGTCTCACGCTCGATGCGGGGGATCTCCCACTCGAAGCGCGCGATCTTTGCGATATATGTCCCGGAAGGTGTAGGCTCCTCCTTCCAGGTGCACTCAAACGTGGCGATGGTGAGAATCTCGACCCTTTCCAGCGAGAGGACGTCGATCTTTTGCGGGTGCCATATCTCCGTCACCCCAGGCAGGGGTCGAAGTTCAAGTGATGAGTGTAGTTTCTGGCTCTCCTCGGCTCGTGATACATGGGCGACGTTCCATCCGTCTTCGTGGTAAGGGAGCGGAGGCAGGGAGTAAAGTGGCAGCCAAAGGTCTTCGGAGTCCAATGTACCGGGTGCGACGATAACGTATTTTACTTTGCCACCACATCTGATTCGAAAGTAGCTGTCATCCGTCGGTTCTGCCTCCATAGAGAGTACCTGAGGTGATTGCGGGGTTAATCCCATCTTGAGAAACCGTATGAGCAGGCGAAAAATAATGTCTCAATACCAGGCAAATCGAACCTAAAAATGGATTCGAAAGATGTAAGAGCCAGAAGAGACTGAAAACAAGGCGCGAAGAACTGAGTTGTTGGTGGGAAGAAGAAACCTGGTGTGGTTGGGATCAGGTACGGCGCTTAATCTAAACTTAGCAGGTGACTGAGCCGCAGCCGATGTTACGCTAAGCCTGCAACAGCTTGCCGTGTTGGTCTACCAACGTGACAGACAATTATTTGACTTTGCATGTTAGCAGATCCCTCTACCTGATCTGAAGCACTCAGCCAGCCAACAGGTTCGAAAAGGCTTAGCGATGGTACTGCATCTCTTCGGTGCCACCAATCAACATCAACAAAACATGATTCAAAACTGCACCAACTTACGGTTCCGCGGCCTGTCTGTGTAGCTACGCCGCACCGTTGGCCTGGTCGGTTGTTTGAGGCCATCCCTGGCCAAGCAAAAAGTGGGAAAAGAGCACCTTCTGATGGCGAGAGTTGGCTACGACATCGGCCAGGTCGAATTTCAGCTTAGCCACGGCCTAGCACGAAGACATGGTTTGACAGATACGCCAAGATCTATGGCCCCCAGACGCTCGTCAGTTTAACGAGCACCTGGATGAGGAGGAGAGACTTGATTATTTAAGTCCCGCCCTTGACGCTGTCGACTTGTGTTGCTCCGAGTGTTCTCATCAAGAAATCGTTCAGTGTCTTTTTTTGCTCCGCATCTCAATATAAATTCAAATCCCCGATCAGCCTTACCCCGGCGTTTATCAACCAATTCCTACCTGATACAACAATCGAACAGCGCTGCCTAGATTCAATTCTTTCGTTATTAGACCTCCTTACTTGATATTTTACTTGCCACTCTGTCAAAAGACCGAGCGTTTGCGCAGGCCGCATTCAAGCTTGGTATATAGTGAGCCTTGCCCATTGCCCCCACGAGACTGTAATACAAATTCCCGCTGTGTGGGGAAGCTATCTAAACGGCCAAGTTTAAGAACACGATGTGCCAGATGAGATACATCAAATACACTTGTGGCTGCGAGAAGGATGGGGAATTTGTGCAATGCCCAGCCAGGCAGGGCACCAACGTCAAGTGCAAGCCGGTGACAAAGGTCCAAGGCAGAGTTTCTACGAACTACTGTCGCAGGCATCTGGTGGACCATTCCGCACCCATCAAGTACTACAGCAATGCGAATTAGCATCATTAATCTCCGCGAGCAAGCTCAGAATGCCCCACAGACCCGGGACCAGAAGAGGGAAAAGAAGGATAGGTTGGCATTCAGCCCATGGGATGTTGTAATTAAAAGTTTCCAAGCTCAGACATGACGCAACCCGATCACCTTTGGTCGCGTTATTCTCAATATCAAGAGGTTGGAAAATTCTCGGTTGATCTCGTTTGGAACCAAGTGAGCAAGTTAGAATTCCCGGCCACGTTCCAGCCCAAAAGGGAGCAAGTCGTATTTTGTTACTCTTCCATTATTAGCAAGGCTCCAAGCCGCGTCCACTCTGGCTCTTCGAATTCGACTGTCCCGCCTTTGCTGGAGTGCCAAAGCTGCTCCGCCTCTGCGCAGTCCCGAAAATGGACTAAGAACTCATCATCTGAAAAAGAACGTTCTCGACGAAAAAAAGCATCCATACCTCCGCCGGTCTCCATCGCGACCTGGCAACCTTTACATGACCTTCCCAGCTGCGGATGATGTGCCGCCGAGCTGACAAAGGGCAGCCAGGTCGACATCATGTGTCTCCAAGATAGTGCGTTAGGGAGCTTCTCCAGAATTGTTTGCGGATCTCCGCGTTCGGTTTGCTGGAGGATTTCAAGGGCTTGGTTTTCAGATAGGAGATTCCTGCGGCGCTTGTGATGCTTCTTTGTCAAGGAATAAATTCCAGGCAGGGAGCGGGACACGGGGTAAGCTTTCTTCAGCTTAGCCACTGACACGCCCGCCGCCTTGCTAACGCCGCTCAAGGACACAACCCGCGTAGCTGTGGCTCTCTCGATGCAGTCGAAGCAGCAGCGGGAAGCAGTCGGAAGGAAAACAAAGCCGCCGAACGAGTCGCAAATCGCGCAGCGGTCAGTTGAGAGAAGAGCGTATAGGGTGGTGACGCCTGTATACGCCGCAAGCCCTGTTCGAAGGAGTGCCCACATGCAATGTAGGGCATGCTCGCTGAGTTGACGATACTGGCGGATACTCGAGGTGACCTCACGACTGCGTCGATTCGCCTGGCTGAATGCCAAGGCAGAGCGAATGTCGAGCAGGAGGCAGATTGCCGAAATGAGCTCCAGAGGCAGTCGTTGAAGAGAGCCAAGGTCAGAGCCGCCAAAACTGCCTGAAACCCCGAACAAGAACGCCCTGACGCGGTCGTGCTGTCCTGGCGCCGCCGAAATGACCGCGTAGTCCCAATCTCTCCTGTGACACGATGTGACTCGCAAGATAGCCTCTGAATCGAGGCTCTCCTGGGCAGACGCGGAGTCTGGCCCCCGTGTGTTGTTCATGCCCATGACTGTATAGCGGCTTCGGATGCTAGCCCTTGTTCACAAAATGTGTCTTTTGGCCGAAACTCTCTTTGAGAACGATCTCGATTCTCGGCGCCTTGTAAAAGGGGGTTTATGGGCTTTGTGCCTGGAGAGGTCTGTGGAAGTTGCACACGTCGTTTGTGGAGGCAGCCAACGCCCGCCCACTCACTCCCCGCCAAAACAATAGAGCCAGAGGGCTAAATATAGGGCTTAGCGTGGGCAGCCTTTTTTGCTTACCTCAGCAGGTACTTAGAAACGCTGATAATCTGCCTGGAGAGCCTTGTACTTGTTTGGAGCATGTTGGCTGGTGCGGAGGTCCTAAGTACCTAGTCTACCTACTGTAGGTAGGCAGACTTGGCGTAGATCAAGAGTGTCTTAGTCAGCTACCAGGAAACGGGCTTTGGCGCAGGGCATGAGTTTGTCTGTATACAGTGACCGGTTAAACATGACACGCCCACCATTTGAAACCATTGTAGCCAACCACCCCCTATACTTTAAATGGATATAATATAATAAAAGATTTTTCTGTTATATACTTAGTAATTATTTAAATTCTTTATTTATTATAGATGGTATCTTTGGCTGCGCGGCTGCCTGTATGCCACTGCACAGCCCGACAAGAGCTTGCTTATCCGGTTTCTCATTCTCAGTACATCTTCGTCTGCAAGTTGCCCTTCTCACACTATCAGGCGCAATCGCCGGGCGTAGTGGAACTTACATCGTCTCCCGTGCCAGGCTTGGCGCACAAGGCTACCAGGGCCACCAGGTTTGCAGTATCAGATCGGGAATTCGCAATATCTGACTTTCCGTTTGCTTCATCTGCAGCTTTCCACGGCATGACCCCGAAAACCCCAAAGAGGATGGCGGTTACGGCACCCAACACCTCCAGGAACCAAAGAAGAATTGCCTCTGGAAGGCTTCGATGATTTCGTCTGGACGCCATGATCCTGAAATCGGTGGAGGGAACTTGTAGGAGCGATTTGGTCGCTATCAAGGACGTTTTCAGGAGGGCTTACTGAGGCTGTTGAAATAGCCCCCCACGACGTTGTATTACGAAGATTCAAAAGGTCAGAGTTTCCAAAATGCGTACTGGGAGCCAAGGCAGTCTTATAATGCTGTGCCGTCACAGCTGTGGGTTTCACGGAGAATTCAGCTGAGCATCTGCGCGACATCTGGAGCTGCATCAGCTGGAGGTAGGGGGCTGTGCAACTTGGGGGCGAGGCGCTCAACACCGGAAGCCCGATGCTATTAGCCTTGTAAGTATTGCAAGAGGCAGTGATAATTCAGTGTGGATTCATGGTCTAAATAAAACAATTTTTGCACATCAATTCAGTCTCAGGTGCCTGCGTTAGCGCCAACATCTGCAGCCCCAGCTAAAGTTCTAGCCGCTCTGGTTTCGAGCAATCTGCGTTGCACTCATCCCTCGCAAACAACCTGCGGCGTTCTAAAAACCCTCCGCCTATAGACCGCTTATAAACTGCATATCTCGTATTCTATAGCGTATAAACTAATAATTAATACGAGTTCTTCTGATTATATAGCTATTTAGGTGAGCTCTGGAAAGCTGAATCTTAGCTGAATGTTCGTCTATATAAAGGGACCAAACCGCCCTCCTTCAAATAGCTATTGAATATATCAACTTCACCCTGAATTCTTACAGGCGTCAAATTTTATCCTGGCAATTCCACCGTACTTTTAAATTCATTATAATTCAGCTCCAATCACACAAATTCATACAATCAATGCTTGGTCGTCGTGTGTGGCCAGTGGATACCTGGGTACACATCTGCGCCTACGGGCCAGGCTCGTATTAAGGGGATAGTAGGTTCTGGGAGTGGCCAGCGAACAACGATCGAGGTCCCAATTGGCGATCAATCGTGCCCTGCAACACCAAATATTCACATCTCGGTAACGAGAAGACCACAACCACCAGACTCAGCCGCGACAAATTTTTGATCCGGCCCGGCCTCTAGCGACATGGAACCCGACGAGAATGCAGTGACGCCACCCCCCGAGTCATGCCGGTCTGTTTTCGAGCCCGGCTTCAGAGCATGGTCATGCTACTCACAACGCCTATCTCGGGGGGCAAAACAAGAAGTTCCAGAGCGCCTAAGGATCGTCGACCATGCCTTCCCGGGTCATGCTGCATTACCCAGCGGCCTGAACCTTCAGAAGTCATCTGACTGCTGGGTAGCCAGTGGTGTATCCTTCTGGGACGCGAGAGCTGGCTCAGCATCTTCCGACTCGTCACTCTCGAGCTGCGGCCCCGGCTTGCCAGAGATAGGGCCTCAAAAACACAGCTTTTATGTCACCAGGTCTAAAACAGCAAAGTTGACACTGAGCGGCTCATCTGAGAGCGGCTTTTTGTCCTTGCTTGGGGACAAGGACGATCACCTCACCATCCTCATCCTCGCCTGGGCTTATATTCTCTCCGCGCGATGGACAGAACTCATCCCAGGCGCCAACAACGTGCAGTATACGGGCGCCAGAGCAGAGTCGTCTAATCATGAGTCTTCGAACATCACTGTTCCTATCGAGGCTAGGAGCGGAGAGGCTGCGCGCTGGTGGCAAGCAGTCCTGGCTCCAGGCCAGGGCTGGCTAGCTACTGCCGACACTGACGGCAGTACGCTGTACTCCCCTTGGTCTGTTACACTGTCTTCCAGAACGGCACTGATACCTATCTTCCTGGGAAATTCTCCTGCGCCGGCCGCTGCACCTGATTCTGCCACGGCTTTAGGCTACCTTTCAGAATACGTGGCTACGTATGGTGTTGACGACCAAAGCCGGGCAGCACTGTCCACCGTCTTATTTCTGCCATTTGCCACCCGCTTCAGCAGCAGGGTCACCTTGCCGGCTCCTTCTGTAACCGCGCGCATGCCTCGGTCACAACAAAGCAAAAGCCTGCCGCCTTTGCCTCTGGCACAGGTGGACAAGCTCCTGGCACTGAGCTGCAATACCCGAGGCATAGAAACTCTGCTCCTAAATTGCGTTTTCGACCCCTCAGTGCCCTGCAATCTTGTCAGCCCCTTCCTACAGGGGACATTTGCAGCCTTGGACAATGTGTCTCATGATCCAGCCCTACTGATTCACACCCTATTACGAAGCTCACCGAAAGTCGGGTTTCTTTGGGTAGGCGCAGCGGTTATCGGGGCGCACATGTCTTGGCTCGACAGGGCACGCTATGGATCTTTTCAGATCGATTTACTATCGGCCGTATGGGCAGGCACTATCCAGACATTTATGCAGCTGCCGGTGTCCGCCACCCAGTCCGGGCGCATTCGGCGAGAGGATGAGTGCCGGCTTGCCTATCTTACGTCGAACGACTACCAGCAAAACATCCCCTTCACACCCTGGAAAACTTTTGGATCCATCGAACTCAAAGATGCAGAGCTCGATGTTCAGATCCACGGAAGTTGTGTGGGCCACGGGCTCAGGTATACGGGATGGGCCTGGGACTGTTGGGAAGACGGTCGAGCCGTCAGCGTCACACAACAGCCTCCAGTATTGGATGGTGCTGAACAGCAGCCAGTCTCAGTGCCATATTCGGGCGTGGAGGTCCCCTATGATATGCTGGATTTGGAACACGATTCTGCTTCCGGCACGGCTACGCTAAATATCTTCATGTGACTTCGTAGGACAGGCTTCGCAGCTTCGGAGCAACATATTCGACGGCATGAGTGGCTGTGTGAGGTTCTTGATGAAGAATAAGAGCAGGCTTATGAATCTTGGCCCGAAGACGATGACGATAGCGCCTTTGCCGTAAAGAAGCAACCCAAGTCCGCCGCTCCGAGCCCAAAGCTTGGCGGATGGCTTGCCTCCACACAGGCCAGAAGGGAAGGCTCTGTATGATCTAGCAAGAGCTCAATGAAAGTCCTCGTGTGACAGATTGATATATGAGAAACCAAGCAGCAGGTGTGTCCTAATGACCGCTTACTGCCCATGCTCCTATCTACAGACGCCATCGTTAAATGCCGTGTTTAGACGTCACTGGTACGGAATAAACTTTACATGTACTACATCTCGGTTTCTATTGTCCTCTAATTACAAGTTTTTGTGCAGCTTGCTCGCTTGTGTCATCATCTCGAGCACCGGCTATCGTCACTGATACTCGGGCAGGTCGTAATCTCTAAATACCAGCTCTGCTTCGACAGGAGCGTACAGGTTCCGCATCTCCCCTATGCCGAACCTCTTTTAAAGCCACTCCTGCATAAACTTCGGATTATAATGCTATTTAATAGGGACCCAACCCCTAAAGTCGTCCATAGATTCGTCCCAGAAGTACCACATCGGGTTGCATGGGCGCGGCCAGTCCATATAAGGCGGCCCTCCCCTGTTGCTCTGGGTGTACACCATGGCCGCATTATAGTCGACAAGCACGACACGCGGCAGCGACAGTCCCGCGATGACGGGAACATCTTAGGCGGGCTCGACCGGGGGGCCCCTTGGCGCGAGCATAACGTTCCGGTCCGTAAAGTCCAGCTGATCGATCCTAGAGTGCAGCTGCCTGGCGTAGCCGTCCATGGCCAGCGCCAGAACCTCGAGTCTATATTCTTCCGGGTAGTGGAAGACGTTCTTGCCCTTATGCTTGGGGCCGTTCTGGATAAGGCTGCCGCGGATGCTGATCCCGCCTAGATATTCAATCAGGATTAAGCGGATGGGCCTTGTCTAGGTCTTGCCTCTGCTGGTAATGGGAAGAACGAAGGTTTAGGAGCTATAGTATTCGGGGGCAAAGGAGCTAGTCTGTCCTGTTTTCTGGAGATACTCGTATATGGCCGCCTCGCGGCTGTAGTTCTTGTCGGCCTCGGTGATAACATTGCGGGGCGCGTGGGCGATCCATTCCTTGAAACTATAATACAGAGGGCCGTATATCTTGGCGACCGCCTAAAAGGGCTGACCGGCGGTTTCTGCATCGGGGGTGATGGAGCATGTGACAACCTGGGCGCCGTCGGCGTTTCCCGCGGATATGGGCGTGTTGATAGTGAGCTGTGTGGTCTCTGCTTGGGATGGCGCTGTCTCCAAGGGAGGATTGTCGACGACCAGCTCGCTTTGTGGGACGCTTCTCATGTACTCCATTGATAGGTGTGGTCTGGGCCCAGGGCCGTAGTTGGGCTCGCCGAATGGTGGCGGGGGCATATGGCGGTGGATTTGTGTGGTGAAGCCAGTGATGTACGGGAATGGCGGTTTGTCTGGGTCATCTGGGGGTGTCCACAACCGCGGTACAAATACCCGTGGCCGTTGAGAGCTGTCAGGGCACATGCCGGCGGATCTCGTTGCTCCACTATGTAGGTAGGGTGCGAGAATGTAAGGGCCGTGTTGTTCCAAGATTTTTGTCTTGGAGCAAGCTGCGTTTGACACGGAGGGCTGGCTTTACATGTTCCCGTGAGCATTTATCCAACAGTGTTTCGTGTGTAGTAAGCTTAAGGACCCGCGAGGAGCCGCTAATTGTGGCCAGAGGTAGCAGCTGAAATCTTTAAAGAAAGTCCTAGAGAAGTTTTTAAGGTATAATACTTGCCCTGGGCTATGCATCGTTTCCCGCCCTGCGATTGTGACTTTGAGCGCTGTGAAACCCGACAGAGGGTGCACATAAGAACCTGAAAAAGGTTCCAAAGAGTGGGTCGAACCCACAACCCCAGGCAGCCATCTCCTAATCGGCCTGCTGCTGACCAGCCCCAGATGTCCGTCGAGCGTACTAAACAATGTAAAATTGGGCAGTCGAGTCTGCTAGGACATCATCCGAGCAGCAAAGATCAAAAAGTGAAAAAGAGAGGCGATTATCGCCGGCAATTGAGGTCATCGCGCAGTCAGAAGTCTTGTCTGGGGAACACACAGCCGCCCTTACACGGAGGGCCAATCGGCCGCCCCGAGCATCAACCCAGATGCGCCAGACATGTGCAACCGGGCAGTTAAGTTTGCCAGGACATCACAGCACTCGGCAGTTTGGTCTTCTCCCGTGGCGATACCGAGTCCTATTTTGTAATGGCCGCCCCTTGCAGCTACTTGGTAGAGGAAAATGATGAATCTTGCAGCTGTCAGAGCCCGTGGCACTACCTCTTCGCATATCCCTGTGAAGTTTTGGGCATCAGGTGTTGCCACACCATTCCTGGCTCACCCAGCCATCTCGATTGTCCAAATGCCTAAACTTCGAATTCTGGCTCGCCTAGAGAAACAAAAAGCGTTTTAGCAAAAAGCAAAAAAGAATTGGGCGATGATCGCCGGGAATTGAGCCCGACGTGGGGGTCGAACCCACAACCTTGAGATTTCCTGCCAGAATCGTGAGGTTCTTTAAGAGTCTCACGCTCTACCGATTGAGCTAGCCGGGCGCCTGTTAGACGCCAGTTATTGAAATCGGTCCCGAACGGGGACCGATGACGACGACACCGCTTCGACCAACCGTTTCTGCCGCTGGAAAGCGCATGACTACGACGCGTGTGGTAGACACCAAGTCGCCATCGCTGGAATGGGTGTTATGGGTGTTATGGGTGTTCTTCGGTCGGCGAGGCCGGTGGGCCATCCGGCTTGGACGTGTCGCAGCCCTAAGATAGAGGGCGAGTGGGACGGCCTGGCCGCACATGACCTCGAATGGACGTTCTCGGTGGGTCGCAGGTACGAGGACAGATATGCCCGGTCCTCAGCGAGGTATGACAGAATGGGGGTCTTGATCGATTACACGATCAAGCAGTTGTGCATTCAGGTAGAAAAAAGTCGCGTGTCGCGTGAGTGGTCTGGGTGCACGTTGGTCTCCAAGCTACTGCATTGCGCGTCGTGGCTGTCGTGGAAGCCAGACTGCCGACTCGGGGACTCGAGGGAGACCGCGAGCTCCATCTTCGACCATGATACGACCATTATGCATGCAAATTTGCCGTCGAGTGGTAATAATCTGCGAGATGCAGAATAGAAAAGGCGTGTGCGGTCGAAGTTGAAATCGAAGGGTGAAGTCCAGTAACGTCGCTTGGTGACGTGGGGGCTTTGAGGTGGTGTCTCGTGGCAAGGGCGTGTCGCGGGAAGGACCGGCCTGACGACTGTCACCGTTTTGAGACGTCCGCCTTAAACGTGTACTGCCGTATCAAAGTCGAGCAGCATTAACACAAGGGCCTTTTTTTCTCTCTCTCTTCTTTCTTGACTTACAATGTAATTGTGCAAGCGTCCTTTTGCAACGTTGTTCTTGTATTTATTGGGCGATTGAAATAGGTCGCCAACCGACCATGTGCAAGCGTGAAGATGCACAAGTGAGTCAGTTCATCAATGAAGAAAGACAAACTTTCAAACTGTCTTCCTTCTTCGATGTAAAACGCAGCAGAAATCCAGCGTGCATCTTTGATTTGGATTGAAGACATTTGGATTCCTTGTTGTTGCCTGTTTGATGCTCAGCTGCCTGCACTCCGCCGTCTGCTGTGCATATCGTTGATGACCACAGGATAACCAAGCCATTTCCGACCATGAGACCGCAGGAGTTTATTGGATATACTGGAACTGTCGTGCTTGGAAATTTGCTCGCTGCTCATGTCTCAAGCACCGATGCTTCCTATCAAAAGACACCACTACACTCTCAATTTCGCGGCGGGTCCGTGACGAACACTGTCGTGTAGGAACGAAACCAAAAAACATTCCATTCTGAACTTCATACAATTCTGAGAGGTGGATCATTGCGGCTACCAGAACACCACTACATATTCTTCATCTCTTTGATTTGTGGTCCGAGGGGAGCCGACAGGCATGTTAAGTTTGTATCTCCAACTTTTCTAGAAGAATACGGATATTCGCACCGGCAAAAACGGATGGCGCACCGGCTCTGATCACGTAACTACGCCACCACCCCTGCTGCAGCCAATCAAAGCTCACTATTTGCCCACTCTCAAACACCTCACCACCCCCATAGTGCTTTTTATAGCTGCAACCGCCCTACGCACCGAAGCAATCAACTCGATGACTTCCAAAGCAAAAGACGCCCTCGAGCATTACGCGATCTTCTGGCGCGACGACGTCGGCATTTATAGCCTCAACCACAAGGGCAACAATTTAAAAAGCAGCGTACAAAGGCTACAGGAATCATCAACCAGTTGCCACAGGTGTTTCTGACTGCTGAGGACGTCTTCAACAACGACAAGAAGGGCATTCAAGACGAAATCACGGTCTATACAGGCTAGATAGACACCAAAACACCATACAGTTAAGTGCAATTAAGCGATTTGGAACCTCAAAGAGTGTAAAAAAAGCTACTTGTAACGAGGGTGACAATAAGTTTATTCCTAAAGGCAACCTAATGTTGCACCATATTAATTTGGTGGCGGGGCTTTAATTATACTTTCAAGGTGGTATTAGTCTGTGCCCGGTGCGCCATCCGTTTTTACCGGTGCGAATATCCGTATTCTTCTAGAAATACCCGAGACTGTGATGCGTGGGAAACATCTCCAAGGTCTCTACATGTGGTCGTCCCGGCCCATGACGAAGGCTCCACGGAATCAGACCGGGACTGCACAGCCCAGAATGCAAAGAGTCGCCAGGCGTGAACTCATCCTGTGTAGATGCGTGACAATGCTCCAGTCCCCCGGGACATTTTAGTAGCTGCCAATCATTACCTGAATCGCGTCCACAAGCGAATGGCCTGTTGCTCAGTGGAATTCCCGGGTCATCCGGTCAGTGGAATTCCCGGTTCATCCGGTGCTGAATCTACGCTCTTCTAATTCGTATGGGGCAAAAGGGGCTGCTTAAATGATTACCAGCACTGCTTTCATTAGACATGACTAGCGTTTCATCGGACCCGGCAGTACATAAGACCACGGGAAGGTCTTTAGGGATCAAATCGACACTTGAAAACTTGATGGGCTTCTCGTTACACATTAAAAAGAATACAACATCAATTCTCCGACTAGTAGCAACATGCAGTTCAACGCCCTATTCCTGTTCCTCTGCGCCACTGGCGTCATGGCCGCGCCACGCATCTTGGGCTGTCGTATGGCAAACGGATCCCTGAATCCAAGCGGGAACATCTGTACCTCCGCGGGAGGCAAAGTTGTGGGAACAGTAAGGATCCGTCATCGGTTGTCTCAACAAGATCCAGTATGTACTAATGAAGACTAAACAGGGCAAATGCTGCACAAGTGGGGCAGATGGTGAGGCCGTTACAGAAGCCCGCTTCATAAGTGGTTGCAATGACAATGGAGGCTCTGTCGGGCCGAATGAGGTTTTTGGAGGTTGTTGAGGGTTGAATATTGTTCGGCTAAATAAGCAATCATGGTCCGTATCTGACGACATATTGCTCAGGCAGGATAAACGTATCAAATAATATTTTCGCATCCTAAGGCCTTGTAGACATTGAGTTGTTGCCTTGTGCGGCCTCGACGCGCCCTTCCACATGGAAACCAATGCCTGGGAGTTTCTCTCCTGCTCGTCCCCGTGAGACACTCAATATCTACAGCACAAGGTTGAGAGACTGGATTACCTGTTTGATCTCAGGATCGGGTATGATCTGGAGGTTGGCCTTGATCAATGCCTGCGCGATCTCCTCAATCTCCGCCAACCTAGGCTTAGGCATCGGGGGCCGCATCACGGGGGTCTTAATGAGACCTCGGAGCCAGACTGCCGTCTTGTACCGGACGTGCAAGCGACCGATATCCTCAAATATACTTTATAACCAATCAGTAAAAGTAAACAGGAAGCTTCCTTGTGGTTGGTGGTGTTGGTGCCATAAAAACACCGAGTTGGACTTACCACTGCTGAAGCTCAGCAAGCCCACCTCCCTCCCAGAGATCAGTCGCAGCCTTCCAGTCGCCCTTCCTCCACGCCCTCAGGTGTTCCATCATCGGCTCGAGCGCATAGTTCCACGCACCAGACGACGTCCCATCAAACATCCTGTCGGCATGGTTCTCGTGCATATAGTGCCCAACAGCAGCGAGGATATTGACGGGTCTCTCGTACCCCTGTAGGAAGCGGGCAATCTTGCGGTATCCGTCAAAGTTGTACGTCATCTTCCACCCGACAATGTTCGGGCACGCGTCCAGGATCGCCTTGGTCGTCTTGATAGGAAGGCCCTGCCCAAAGGGGATCGAGTAGCGGCCGACCGGGTGGATGACCACCGGCAGGGGCGCGGCGGCCGAGACCTCCTTGATGATGTCGCTGAATATCTCGGGGTACTTGTCCGAGTCCCAGATGGCGACGATGTCACCGGCGCCGATCGGAGGGAAGATGAAGAGGCCGTCGGCACCACTGCAAAAAAGAAATTCCCATAAGTTATAAAAGCGATTTTGAATTATGAGAAACCGAGGACTCACAGTTCCCGTGCATCTTTGGCCGTCTCGATATATCCCTTGGTGTGCACGTGGACGACCCCAGCAATGACTGGACACCGACCGGCGGCCTCCTCGATACATATCTGTAGGACCTTTCTCCGTTCTTCGCGCTCGAGAGTAAAAAGCTCTCCTGCTTCCGGATTCGCGATTATTGCAATGCCCTGCTCCAGGTATTCATCCTGCACTGCGGGGAATCAAGTCAGCATTGCGATGCCATCCATGATGATGTGGAGAGATATACTAAAGCGGCGAATGAAACTTCTATAGCCATCATAATCTATTGTGTACGGATCATCTTGCAGGAAGGGCACCACAGGCGTGAAGAAAAGCCTCTTAAACTTCTCTGGGTCGATGGTATTGTCGCCGCTATGAGCAGCGCGGTTCCCGTTCGTGGCCATGACTTCCTTCCCAAAAAAAAAGACGTAAGAAAGAATGAAGTCTGTTTTAAATCACCGAATACTCTGTTCGCAGCCGCGTGAGAGCGGAGACAGTGTGCTCTGCATTTTGAAAATACTATCGAAAAGAAAACCCGGTTTGGTATTCCAGCCCAGCTGTTGCGGGTAATCCAAATATTAGGGGCCAAATGCAAGGGATATCCGGATCTGCATTCTGATGATGTCTACGATTTTCTAAGAAAGCAATATTAGAGGTGGAAACTACAGTACCAGTCCCCTGAGGAGTCGACGCTGTCGTCTTAAGTGCTTACAACTATGTAGCGTCGAGCCATCGCCCCTCATCCCGGGATGTCCGCCGGCCCGGCAGTTTAAGTATCACGTCGCTGAGCGTGTCTTATGTTCCGGCGTACTCGGCTCTTGGAGCCCGTCTGTCAAATTCTCTCTGTAGTACTTAGAATCGTAGTTCTGTGTTAATTCTTGTTAAGGGCAGTCACCAGGTCTGGTGCCAAAAAGAATAAATCCCCTGAACCGCAGAGTAATCACAACAATCAAGAGGCAACAGATTTCTCTCGGGGCACAAAAGATCAGCAGATTAGAAGACAAGCGTTTAAGGTCGCTACGACTTTCCATAATTTTTGACGTGTTAAAGTCATGGAGAAACGGACTTCTGTCGAGCTCATCCAAAACGATTCCCAGCACGCGGCGCGAGATGGTCCAGCAGAAGTCTTGCATGATCCACACGACCCAATGAAATGGGGTTGGCTTCAAAAGCACAGTATTCTGGCGTGTATCTCTTTGCTCGGTGGGCTTGGTACCTATGCTGGGCTGTTCATTGTTCCTGCGTAAGTGACAGTCCACGCGTCGACCACGCCTTGAGGCATAGCTAAATGTTAAGTCTCCGTGAGACAGGTACGGCTTGATGTCAGCGCAGTTCGGAAAGTCTGTCACAGAGGTATCGTATCTGGTGGGGATATACGTGCTGGTACTCGGCGCAGGTCCTCTGATATGGAACCCATTCGCACAGACTCTCGGCCGCAGGCCTGTGGTAAGGTCTGCCCGGAGCCCGATGCTGCAACTAGCAATTCAGAGGTATTGACGGCGCTCGTTTTGTAGTACATTGTCTCAACTGCGGTGGCGCTTGGTGGTGCCATATGGGGTGCGTGTGCCCGGTCCTATGGGTCCATGGCTGGTGCTCGTGTTCTCCTCGCTTTCGGCTTAAGCGCAGTCCACGCGCTCGGCGGTATCACTGTTGCAGACATATTTCCAAGAGAAGTCAGAGGTGAAAAGATGGGGTGGTGGACGCTTCTGGTAGGCATCACACTTTGAGTATGCCCGTGGCACCCACTGACACTTTCAGACCACGCTGGGACCATTCTTGGGACCTATTTTCGCGGCATATATTGTCCAGGGGACGGGCAACTGGTACTGGATATTTGGACACCTTGCCATCGCCCTGGGCGCGATTCTCATCTACATGTTTGTGGTCCATGGTCAAGTTACCATATGAAGTCTCCAAAACTTACCCTTTGAGTAGAGTCTTCTTCGTATCCGAGACACTGTATTTCGAAGGCAACATCCGAGAACAACACCAAGCGCGAAGGCTCTCCATCAGGCTCAAGCCTTTCGAACATGCAGAAGTCCCAAAATGGTCAACAGCATTCTTCAGACCCGTATGCCCTCTGTCCCCACGATCCAATAGCCGCGCTCAAAACCCATACTCATACTCCCATGCCCAGCTCATCATGCTCCGATACCCAGCCTGCTGGCTCCCAGCCTTCTGGTTCGCCTGGACATTCTCATGGTCCGTCGGCATCAGCACAATTATCACCATCCTCTTCCGGCGGTACTACCATCTCACCGCCCCGAACGTCAACCTCGTCTACATCGCTCCGCTGGTCGGGGCCGTCCTGGGCGAGCTGGCTGGGGGGCCGTTCAGTGACTTTGTCGTGCGGCGGCTGACGAGGCGGAACCATGGCCAGAGGCGACCCGAGATGCGCCTCCATGCCATGTATCCGGCCCTCGTGTGCATCGTCGTCGGGCTTGTCGTGTTTGGCGTGACTCTGCAGCAGCAGAGACACTATGTCATGTGAGCTAGAATATCCTCGTTCCCCAGCCCCAGGCCTTTCAACTATACTGACTGTATCTCCCTCAGACCGCTGGTGGGACTCGCGATCTTCATCTTCGGAATGCAGGCCTCAACAACCGTTGTTTTCACATACCCGGTGGACTGCTGTAAGTCACCTGTCCACAAGTTGTCGTCTCTCCAAATCTAGATTGACCAGAACGTCCCTAACCCGTCGAAACCAGACCTCGCCCAGGGATCGGACGCCCTGGCCCTAATAGGCGGCCTAAAGAACGTCGTCTCCTTCGTGATCCCCTTCTACATCAACCCCATGGTAGACTCCATCGGCGCGCAGACCACCTTTGTCACGATGGCCATGATCAGCCTCGGGTTATTCTTCATCCTCGTCTTCTCCCTCGTGTTTTGCGGGGAGCGGCTGCGCGAGTGGTCCGGGCAGGCGGGCTGGAACCGGTCCATGGTCAGGCCGCCAGCTGCTGCTGTCGCTGCGGCGATGGGTGAGTGAGTAGTGTCGATTCGTGGCTTGTATGTTGTACTGTGCCGAGGGAGGTGTGGTTTGCTCATTGTGTTGAAAACTTGCTCGATTTGGGAGTGGCGGGAACAATGGCTCTATTTATTGATACAGCCGTACTACAAATGCAAGACGACTGTCAACTTGACAAAATACGTGCAGTATGTTCTCTTTCAGGGCATGCTGTCTGGTGCGTAGGGTACAGTGATACCGCGTGCAGTCAGGGAGACAGGAACTTCGAACATGGAATCGAATACTTGCAAGCGGTGATCGACATTGTATTCACATCTCGGTGTTATATATAGGTACACTTATATAGGTTCTTGTGAGTCCGTTCCTGCTTCACCATCTCTTTGACTGTCTTGTTCAACCCCATCATCGACGCCTTCATCCCCCGCTGCACCGAACCCCTCGTCACCACCAATAACCTCATCATATCCATCGAACGAAGCATCAGAAGACAGAATCTTCCTCCAGTCGCTTTCCATTTCGAGATCCTGGGAACTCCTCGACCCCGCCACCGCGCCCCAGTCAAACTGCTCATCATCCGGGACGAACACCACCTTCCGGAAGCTCAGGTAGTTCACCTCCATCCTCCCCAGCGCGGCGAGGATGTCCTCCTCGTTCCGACGCTGGATATCGTGCCTGGGCGGCGCCTCGGCCCCGGCCCCAGAGGGCCCTTGGTCCCCGCCCCGGATGTCAGCCCAGACCTCAGGGTCCAGGATGGCCATCCCCGCACGCTGGGAGTAATTCCAAGACGCCATCCGGGTCTGGGACGGATCCGGCTGCTCGCGGGGGCTGTCCTGATCGTTCGGCGCCGCCGGTTGTTCCTCGGGAGACTTCTTCAAGGGCATGTTCAACACCTTCAGCTTCCTCTTGCCATCTCCCAGCGTCTCGTTGAGCGCCCACTTGTCCCCAGGCCTGATCGGCTCGGGCCCCTCGTCCTCCAGCGGGGAGAGGTCGGCAGCCCAGTACTCCTGCTTCCGGACCCTTTTCCGCAGCGGCATCGCGCTGGGGCTGAACTTGGGCCGCTCCTCCTCTGCGTGGGACGCACTTCTCTTGTTCTTCCTCGCGAGGCACGCGTAGTCCCTCAGGACAGCCTGCGAGAGGACGTGGCCCAGCGTGATCCTCGGGCCGTAGTCGCAGAACGCCTCCGGCCAGCACTTGGCGGCGAGGACGCCGAGCTCGGCGCGGCTGCGTCCCTCGGCGAGCGACCTGATCTTGGCGAGGGCCTGTTCGCCGCCGACGAGGTCCCGCGCTAGCCTCTCGCCTCCCAGCTGTGCATATATGGAAGCGGAGATGCCGTGGTCTACAGCCTCGCCGCCTTTCTTTGGCTGCCCGTTGATCAAGGCCGCGACGCGATAGCGCATGCGCCATGTGGTCATGCGGGCCAGCGAGGCGTACTTCCAGATGACCGAGAGGGAAAATCGGAGGCGCGACTTCCACGCCATCTCGAAGAGGAGCCCGAATGTAACCCGATCCACCTGGGTAGCAAACGCGATCGTCTTCATCTTGCGGAGGACGTTAACGGCCACCGGCATCTTCCCCTGGGTCTTGGCATGCGATATGATGGTGTTGAAGCTGATGACGTCGGGTTGGTGCGCGATCCGGTCGGCCTTGTACTCCGCCGGTATCGACTCGACGTGCGCGTGCATGCGGTCCAGCAGCTCAAAGGCGTCTTGGAACCGCCCGTGGCAGCAGAGGACGTCCAGTACCTGGTTCGCCGCGTCGCGTGTGAGCCAGTCAGGGCCGTACCGGTCACTCTGCTCCTGCATGAAGGTCGACAAGTCTTTGCCCTGGCTCATTGCATGCTCAGTGTCAAAGGGCGCCATCTCCTCCGCGACACGTTGGATAGCCTCGGGGGTCCCCAGCAGATTCTTCGAATTCATAGCTTGGAGGATGTAGCTTTTGACCTCGACAGACTGGAACATCCGCAGGAACAGGATCCACGTATCGAGATTAGGAGCGAAACCCTTGTTGGTCATGAGGAGCACGACTTGTCGGAATTGCCGCAGATGTCGTGTTGTTGTTGGGGCCCTCAACATCATGTTGAAAACGTCTGCATCCATCCGCAGGCCGAATCGGTCCATTGCAACGAAGATGCTCCGCGCTTCTGGAAGATACTTGTCACCTTTCCGGGATAGAAATGACAGCGCGAGCTTCAGTGCGGAGCACGAGATCCACGGCCGTGCCTCGTAGTTCATGAAAGCACGCTTAAGCCGCCGCGCAACTGCACGCTCGTGGTCGAGGATGACTGCGTGCCTCGTAGGATTGTAGAGAACAGAGTTGAGGTGTGGGTGCATCACGGAGTCCGTCAGCGAGGCCACGTATTTCTCAAACGAGCTGAAAGATATGTGCGTTGGCCACGGTGTGGTGTACGCGTTATAATCAACCTTGAATCGCCGCCAAGGGCCGCCCTCTTCCCTGGTCAAGGGTGGCACAAAGAAGTCTTCGTCGCTGAAGGACTCGGTCCTTGCCTCATCAGGAGCAAGCGGTGCCCATAGACGGGTAATTGTGATCCTACCCGCTATTCTTCTGAATTCGGCGGTCGCGCGGTTGATGCCAGCCCGCGTCCCCGAGATCAACAGAGTCGATGAGGCGGTCGGGGTGTCGGCCCTGGATACTTTGATAGAAGCACCCGTTCGTCTTCTGATGGCCCCTATTTTCTCGTCACCGCCGTCTTCCATGATAGCCGCGAGCTTTCGCTCGGATAGCTCGATCTTCATCCCGTCGTCGATCCATTGTACAGACTCCTCGGATGTTTTAGATACCAGTAGCGACAGCACGTGGCGCCAGTCAGTGGCAGCCGGATTAAGTGCGATTCCATCCTGCAAGAGATTCTGGAAATTTCGATCGAAATAGACCTGGGTCGAGATGCTCTCCTGGTGAGCCCTCAAGCTCTTGCGCGACTCTCTCTTGTTTGGGTATGTCCGAGCGGGCTTGACGAAGACGGACTTGGCGCTCTTGCTGCGTTCTAGAGACTCCTCGAGGTCATGCAGATCGGTCTTGGGCGCCTTGGTCTTCTTTCGCTCCCTCTTGGGCTCTTGGGAGAGCCAGGCCCTCAGCTCATTTGCCTCTTCGCCTTGGCCGACAACTTCAGCCCGCCGCACCGGGGGAGGCTCGCAGGGTTCGGTCGCATCGTCCTGTTGCCTCTCAGTCTCCTCCTCCTTCGCTGTATCGGGGAAGCCGAGGCGCGTGCGGGTCGAAAATTGAGAGCTCGTGGCAGGAGGGCGGATATAGGGCGGGCGCAGGACGAGGAGAGGCTCCCTGGGAATCAGAAGGCCAAGCCGTCGCTGGGGTCGAGCCCTCCATAATGCAGTGATCCCCAGGGACATTTGCTATGAAGGTATCATTCTGTGGGTTTATCTTTGTGTGCGCCAAGTCCGGGTGGCAGGAGGCGCAGGCCGTTGATTGTTGGTCGCCAAAGTCGAGGCCGACGAGAGATTTGGAGGTGCAGGCCGACTGCGAACCGACTGAGATTTTTCGGCGCCGATCGACCCCCGGACCTTCACCTTATCGATAAACACCGCGATAAATGGCCGGGGACCAGGAGGACAGGATAGACTGGTTATCTTCAACTATTTTATTCTCGTCAAATTCATACTGATTCCTTCGTGCAGGTTTCGTAATTATTAATTTATATCGCTTTTGTCAAGTATTTTCATGTGGTTCCGCGCGGCTCACAAGGCCCACTCTGGTCCACGCCGCGCCAGTCCTCGGTCCATCCTTCACACTTGTCTGTCGCCGTCGTCGTTTTCCCCTCCCTGACAAGCTTCTTGACGTCGCTCCAGTACTCCAGCCGCCTGCACTCCTCGTCCGCATGCCGTATCGCGCCCTTCAAATTGTTACTCCTCCGCTGCAGCTTCCCAGTGTCGTTCTCCTTCAGTGCTTGCTGCGTCTCCTCAAAGACCTCGTTCAGTTTGGACAGCAGGATCCTCCTCGAGGCCTGGAAAACAAAAATCGCCATAATGTCGTGCATTCTGTGCTGAAGATGGAGAAGCTCGTCCCCTCCGTGTTGCAGAAAGTTCTCCACCGCCTCGATCTTCTCGCGGTCGATCCGTGACCGGGTGAGTATGGCCATCAGGGTGTCAATGTCCTCGATGTCGGGCTTTTCTCCAGCCTCAGCCGACACCCACGACGAAGCGCTTAGGCTTTGGCGGCTGTGACGGCTGCTGGCCTTGCCACCGCTGCGGTCTGTCTCCACGCTCCGCCTGACCGTGAAATACTCGGAATTCAGCATGTGAGGATCGTTCGACTCCGGGTCCCTCTTTATTCTCTGGCGCGTCCAAGCCCGCCGGCGGACGCACGAGTTGTACCACCTAGGCAGATGCCAGGAAAACATCTTGGCAAACATGAAGCTGTATTCCCAGCCGTTCTCGTCGACACCTTCGTCCTTGTTGATGTGCCATTCTGGCCATGACCACACCCAGCTTGGATCCGGTACCTGGGCTGTGTGGATGCTGGTCGGGCTGGGCTTGTGGGCGAAGTTGGTCCAGTTGGGCGGGTCCAGCTGGCCGAGGGCCTTGGGGGAGAATAGGGGTATCCCGCAGAACATGCCCCCTCTTTCATTCTCGTAGAGTATGTCGATGGCGGTCTCAGGGGTGGGTTTGCGGCGTTTGGTGCCGTTCGCGTCTGGTTGTGGAAGCCGTGGCCCGTCTAGTGGTGTAGGTTCTGTTGCCGATCAGAAATCTGAGAAGCTTCATGACGCGCAACAGTGCGCATCAATTTGTGTAGACTCTCACCTGTAATTTCGACTTGGGGAACGGCTGCATCGCGGGCCAAGCTTTCCTGCGAAGCTGCCTTCTTGGAGACCTGCTTGGAACGCCTGGAAGTCCCAGAGGCACTACTCGTGCTGCGTCGTATCGAGCGATTCCGCGCTGGGGCTCCCTGCGATGAGGAAGGGCCCTCGCCAGAGTCTGCTTCTGGCTCTGGCTCCTGCTCCGCCGCCGGCTCTGGCTGTGGATGTGGGGTGTTAGCAGATGCTGGCTGCTGTCCTGGCTCTGGGGACAGGGCCTGCGGCGTCACGGCCTCGGCGGCATGGTCGACAAGGTTGATCTCGTGATCATAGTCACTGTCTTTCAGAGGCGGAGCTCGGCGCGAGCGATGCGCTGTCGAGGGCTTTCGCATGGCCAGAGGTCGACCCGAAGCATGACGAACAGGAGAAAGGAGTCCAGCTCAAGAGGTCGGCCCCGGTATAGTATATCCAGTAGTGCAGGTCGGGTGGCTTAGCGGAGACGAACAAGCGCTATCGATGGGAGTTCAGGGCCCGCCCAGATGCCAGGTCTGGACCTCTGAGGCGTCGATTGTTTGGATGGACGGCTTCGACCCAGCCGCACCGCACCAGTGCCGAGTTAGGGGCGTTTAGAGAAATTGCCCCAAGTCCATAGCTTCGGTCACACGGCCGCGCTACTATTCTACTGTGCTGGCGTGAAAGTATGCAGGTCGTAATGCGGTGACAATGGATCCGTATAGTAGAGGTCGTTTCTAGGTGGGAGATGCACAGGACGTCCAGGGTGTGGAGGGAACGGGGCACATGTGTCTCGTTCGTTGGATGCTGGATTTGTAGTGGATGCTGGCTCCCTGATGTAATAATAGCTCCCAAGACTGGGAAGGACCGCTCTAGATGCCGCCCTCTCAGGCCTCCCTCGCACCTGTCAAAGCTAAGCTGCATCAAGCTTCTTGCAGGTGTGGACAATCGTTGCCTTCAAGTGAAGAGCTCGGAGAACTCCCTCGATTTCTCGATTTCTCATCTCAGGCTCAATTGAGGACATATCCAATCTTCGCCCATTTTTAACCACGGGGATCGAATACCACTACCTGCTCCACCGTACGGAGTACTCGTAACCGCGAGTATTTCATTGCGCCCTCCCAGGATGGTAGCTAGACTGCAGGCCACATCCCTGTCAGATGATTCTTTACCGGGTTGCTTGTGGGGAAGCAGACGTACGCGCAAACACAGGCACATGCATGTACCCGTAACCTGTCCGCGGTCCGCCGCTAGGCCAGATCACGTCGAAAATTCAGTGGTGCTTTGCTTTGCAGAGCGACTGCATGTTATTTCTACTGCGCATAATATTCCCACTGGTTGCAAAATAGCTATACTATCCCCAGATGACGGACACCTTCTTGAACCATTTCTTGGCAGCCGTTGTACCCTCGCGGGACTGCTTCATCTCCTCCATCCTCGTCCACTCTGCAGAGTCAGCCTCGACCTCCGCCACACCACTGCTCAAGTCGACTGAGTCAGCCTTGTACATCCACGGCTCGCTCCGTGCTGCAATCAACTTATGGCCTAGCCAGAGGATGAGGAAGATCGGGATGCCGAGGTACGTCGTCAAGAACCCGCTGACGGTGAACTGCCCAGGATAGAACACCGTGAACCCATTGCAGAGCAGCAGGAAGACGAAGATTGGGAGACAGATATACGCAGCGTATGGCTGGAAGCGCGAGCGGTACGGAACACTGACCCCCTGAGCGACGCACCCTTTACGGAAGCGAATAAAAGTAATACAGCAGACGGTCCAAGACGTAAACCCTGCCGTGTTCGTCAGGCTGATGAACCAGTTGAACACCTCGCCGGCCTGGGAACTGCAGTTCAGGTAGGCAAGCAGTGAAAACAGGCTACTGGCAAGGACCGCATAGATAGGCAGCCCATTCCTGAGACACCGTGTGAAGATCTTCGGCGCGTTCCCGGACACGGCCAGGGAGTATAAGGAGCGACTGGACATGTAGAGGTAGGAATTGCCGGCGGACCAGGCACTGATGAGGATACCGGCATTGATAATCGAAGGCAAGGCCGTGATTCCAGCGTTCCTGATAGCGATGACCCACGGGGATGCATTCGCGTCGCCGGTGCCGGACGTCAGGCTCGGGTCCTCCGAGTTGCAAATGGCCCCAATGGCCAGAGCTCCCAAGGCATAGAAGATGATGAGTCGGTAGAAGAAGCGTCGAGCGGCGGTTGGGAGGTTCTTGCGCGGGTTGATCATCTCGCCAGAGGTGTAAACGATCAACTCTGGTCCAAAATAGAACGAGAAGCCGGAGAACACCCAGACATATAGGAATGCTGTAAATTGTCCACCAGTGCCCTCGACGATGTAAGCCTTGACTGCACCGGGGTCGTCCCAGTAGCGGAAACCGAGTCGATCGTGATGAGGCCCTCCGCCGACCATGAGGATGAAGGCGAGGATGAGCAATCCGATGATCATGATGACCTTGACGCCTGCGAACCAGAACTCTAGTACCTGTTAATCACCTGCTACGGATCCTGAAGTGATACATTCTAGAACATCCCAAAACATGACAGTCGGGGATCCGTGAAAGCACAAGAATGGGGCTTACCTGTTTCGCCAAAAATGCCGACCGGACAGAGATTGAGGGCGACAATGACGACCAGCATGATCGTGATCCAGACCGCTATGTTGATCGTGCTCGGCCAGAAATTAATAACTATACTAGCGGCGGTGATTTCGTAGGCTACCAGTATGCCGAACGAGTAAAAGTATAGCCAGCCAAGGGCGAAACCGAGCGAGGAAGAGACATATCGGTTGCAGTAGTATGCCATCGAGGCTCCTGAGATAGGCAGGTAGGTAGCGACCTCCACGACCGCCGTGACGACACCGTATACGAGCAGCGACGTCAGGCAGTAACAGACAAAGAGAAACGCAGGACCGCCAATCGCAAGAGCCTGTCCCGAGCCGACGAAGAGACCTGTCCCGATGGTCCCTCCGATGGCGATCATCTGGGCGTGTCGGGACTTGATGTCCCTCTTCGTGCCGGCATGTTCGTGCACAGTGAACTGTTGACCGACGCCGTACGTCTCGACCTTGCTCAGGTCCGGTTCCTGTGCATTTTTCTCGGCGTACTTTTCCTCGTCTGATATCGGCCGGTTGTCGATGGAAGCCATCTTCGAGGTGTTATGGGCGATATTTTATGGTAGCATAGAGTTTCTTTCGTCCGGGATTTTTTTTTTTAAAAAAACAAAATTGAAATGCCCAAGCGACGTGAACGGTCGAAGGTTGCGAGCAGATGTACTTTATCAGAGTTCTCGAGCCATAACTATATTCATACGGGCAGTCAAAAGTGACCGCAGTATCCCGGGAGGCTGGGAAGTGCGTCCTGTCCCTTCTTATTACCACATGGTGTTTCAGAGGCGGGATTTACGGCGCGCGTATGAGAGCCCCAGGACCAAGCTTACAGTCGATAACAGAGCAGGGAGCCCGGCATAGATCTGCTGGGTATCGGAGCTATCTACGCCACTCCAGTGTCATGGCATCTGGGGGAGTTCCTAGGGATCCACCACCGGAAATGCCAGTGAGATAGCCACCGAGTTCCTGGCTGGTGTTTTGGGAAAGTGTCACCGATAAGTGATCTTGGCGGAGACACTCGTAATGATGCCCTCGGTGGCCCTCCAGGGCAAGGGGGTGGCGGCTGGTGATCACTCACTGTAATACCAAGGTGCGCTAACGAAAGGCACACGGGTAGCCAAGGCCGGTAGAGCGTGATAATAATATGAGGCAGTCTTCCCCGCTTTGTTATCTTCCCTGTCCCACCCCTGCCGCGGTGACATTCCCTTTTCATTTGAATCTTAATCCTCACACACGGCAGATCGGGCACACGGGCCAAGGCCGTGTATGGTGATGTTGTTGCTAGACTTGTCCAGTTTCGATGACTCGACTTTCTGGCGAATCATTTGCAGAATCTGCTTCGCAATCTTTCAACGAGATCGGACCCGAGATGGTCAAGGTTGAAGTACAATGTTGTTAACAGACCGTGAAATGCTCCTCGAGGCACGGGACGACTTGGACTCGGCCAAGCTCCAACGACGACATCCCTAACACAAGCAATGCGGAACTATCAACTATAGATGTAAACAATATTTCACATCTATCAACATGAACTCACTCAGACCTCCACAAATGGAATTAACTATCAAACTTCTACAACCCATGAAACAAATCCAACATCGAGTCTAGGTCCCCTGCGCGGTTCTAGGTAAGCAATACACAGATCCTTCAACCAGTCGATTCAGTAATGCCGGCTCATATCTGGCGAGGTCATCACGACGTCAATTTTGATCTAATCTATATAGACTAAACTAGGCATACAGTCCTCCACTCCTTCCCTTCAAGAAACGAATATTCGTTCGGAGAGCCCGTCCGTCTTTCTCGCGCATGTTTCGGGATGGCGCAGCCCTGTTCATCCAAGTGCATGTCCCAGTCCGTCCGACTGTTCCCTTGGCTCAGTTCACCGGTTCGTGAATCGTAGAACAGAATCACAATGCCCGCCCGCTCATATCTTCCATTTTCAACTTGATGGAGAATGATGACGGCGTAGAATTCCCAGCCCTTACGCGTGCAGAATCTCCCAGAGATTGGTAACACCAAACCCCATTTGTGGGACTCGGAATCATACTCCCTGTCCAAGCACATCGGGAGGCCGAGAAAGATACCCGGGCTGATGAGAAGTTCGAGGAGATGCATGGACGGCTGTCTCCTCCAGCTCGATGGACTGGCAAACGAGGCTTTCCTGGTCTCCGGATCGACTTCGACTTCGCGAAAGCGCAGCGGGATAACGAATGAAGTGATCACCAACTCCTTTGGATCCGCGTCACGAGGGGTATCCAGCTGACGTTCTCGAATAAAATGATCCAAATCGATTGTCTCATCACCACCGCGCACCCTGACTTGGGGAATGCGCTCAACCATGCCGTGTGCAGAGCTCGTGGCATCCCGTGGAGATGGTGCATGGAATTGGGACTCCCCTCGTTTCATGAACTTGATCAGTCCGCGTCAGCCTGACCAAGACTAACTAGGAAAGTCCTTTCACCGGTAAGCACCCGGTCGCCCAGTCCATAGCAAGTCGAAAAAGACGTGCTCCTCCAAGTGTGTATTTTTGGCAAGCAGCTTCAATGGGATTCCCCACAGATGAGACACTGGTCCGCATTCGTCGACTGCGGTGAGTTCATACTGCTTTAGAATGCCAAGGAAGGCATTCAGACTGTCTTCATCTTTGGACAGGTGCCGGCAGGTGTACTCCTCTATTTGTGCTTCTAGATCTCTGTGAAGAATACTGGGTTTCCGGCTGGAGACTTCATTTAGTCGAAGGTTCACTGGGTATAGTCGCGGTTTTTGCCTGGTGGCAGCGTAAAGCCAGTTGCTGGGGACTGGACCACCAATTTGACAAGTATAGACCTCTCGCCATTCACAAAGCTCTCGCCCGAAGGTTTGTGTGCCCTCAAGCAGTATGTGGTAATGAGCCCGCTGTCCAGGCCTGGGTTAACAAGATGCCCTATCAGGCGACAGACGCGACAACGAGATCCGAGAAGCTGAGCACGGGACGATTTGCCGGAGAGAATTATATGTCCTCTATGTGATTGCTGAGAAAATATACCAGGGGGCTTGACGGCGTCCCAATCCGTGGCTTTGGGCCAGTCCACCGCTCTGCATAAGCTGCAGAGAGACTCAAGGCTAGAATCATTCATGTTTGTGTCTAGTAGGAGTTGTCTCTGAGAGACAGGGGACTTGTCTTGGAATGGCACGTCAAGAGACATCGTGACACGCGAGGGGAAGAAAAGAAATCGGTCCTGGTAAATCGAAATGTTCATGCCACCAGTAATGAAATGGCGTGCGCCTTAATACTATATAAATACACACCTACATAAGTACCATGTTGCGCAATAGTTACTTTCTGAGGCTCAATTACATTCCTGAGGACTGATCGGGCCTAGCGTCGTTACACTCATTTCCTTTCCAGTGGCGTCGTAAGCGTGGTTTCGGCGGTGTGGAATACAAATGAGTGTATCGTGGCATGCTGCTCACCGATACCTAAACCCAAGCCACGAGTTGGTACTGGGATTGTTGAGTATAGAACGAGGTACAGCCGCATTCTCCCTTTATACAATGAATTTACAATGCTACCGGCTAAGAAGAACTCTCTACACTGCCTACAACTATTTCCTTCCCTTTGAGAGACCGAAGGCGGTCGCCGGGACAAAATAGCTCCAACACATATCCATCCTCCCTTTGAACCCGCCCGCCATAGACGTCCCCTGATACTCTCATGGCGATCGCCTGGTTGCCAATAATACCACATAGCATCATATGTGTGCCCTCCATCCTCTGCATGGTAAATTTGACTCTGGAGCTCGTAGCAGCCACGTCCAAGAGCATCCCCTCGACCCTGATTGACCCAAGAACGCGGTGGCAGGGCATATTGTCAATGTTTTCCATGTATGTATCGATGCCATCATCACCGTCGCTTTTTATCACATCAACCCATCTGAACTCGGCAGCGGTCACAGTCGCCCCGTGCTCGGTCCACGATAATTGAGGCCTGGGGATCTGGGCCGCGATTCTCTCTCCCGCCAGGAATGGCCCGTATGGGGAGCCCTCCACATTCGGCAACCAAGACATCCCGGGGTGCTTGTTGATATTGGACGCGGCAAGCTGTCTGTCTGTGATCATCCCAGCGTCTTTCAGCTTGATTATCATTTTCCGCCAGTCGAGCGGCTGCCCCTTTCCATACTCGACAGTGACTTGCTCGCCTCCCTGGGATATTCCGAGGACACCGTATATGTAGTCTTCTGCAATGGTGGCGGATCTCCCGGCGGACATGGCCAGGGCCTCTTCGAACGACATCAGGACCGCACCGCTGCTGGAGCATAACTCTGCGTACTGCTGGGCGCCACCAAAGATCGACCTGATGATGACAAGCTCCCCCTTTTGCATTCTGATATGCAGCGGCTCAACGACTACTGGCAATCTCGGGTCCCACTTGTAGCACCCGCATACCCTCGTCGTCCCGTGGTGAGCCCACTCGGCGTAGGCTAGAAGCTCTGAGATGAAGTCCCCGTCGATGAGCTGGCCTTGCACGGCAAAGATGACCTGCCGGGACATCAACGCCTCCTGCATCGTCCAGACCCTCGACGACCACCTGCAGGAAAAGACGGACCGCAGGCCGGCCTTGTTCAGCCGCAGCTGCTGTGACGCAGACAAGATCACCCCGGCCTGCTGCGGCACACAACCGAACCGTTTACCGTTGGGCCCTACCAACACCAAGCAGGCACTGGCGCCCCTGTAGTAGTCTCGCATCCGGGGGATCTCGCGGGCCTTGTCGTCCTCGCTGTCCTGGTCGATGCACCACCTGTCCACCCAGAAATATCTGATTCCTAGCCGTCGAGACACGCTGGCTAGGGTTTGGCGGAGTGACGCATCATTGTGCCATTCGTCCCAGCAGTATGACAGGGCGATGTAATGGCTGGCGCGCAGCCCATCGACCACAGCCTTCGCCTCGGCGTCATACAGTCTCGGAGGATGAACTGTCGATTTCCTGTGCTTGCACGTCAGAACCGCGTCTTGTGTCACGTCCTCTACGCCCCTGCGCCAGGAATCGTGCAAAGCCAGCTCTCGAGGCCGGTCAACGACCTGGTCCAGGGTCCGCACAAGATCGCCCACCGTCTTGTGCGTCCTGATATCCGTGCGCTGCGTACGGGCAGCACCCGCGCCGCGAGCCAAGGAGAACGCGCAGCGACCGGCCTCGGGGCCGTGCCAGCAGACAGCGACGGGTGTGATATCGATCATCCCCTCCACAGGGCTGCGGGCGAGGGTCTGCCTCACCGGCCAGGCAGCCGCCAGGCGGAGGACCTTCCTCCGCACACGGTGGCTGCCGCCGCAAGTTGACGCGCGTGCCGGGCACAGCAGCACGCTGTGGGTCCGGATCGCCTCGTTGCCCAGCCGCCGGATGTCGCCGCCTTTCATATTCGACACGATTTCCAGGACCTCGTGGGCTTCGGCCGCCTGGTGGGGGAATATGCAGGGGTACCGGCTCCGCGGTATGTGCTTCACCGAGAGGCCGTTGGCGACAGCGGCCGCTTCTTCTGGGCTGTCGCTCTCTTCGGCGATCCACCGCAGGACTTGGATTTCCTGCAGGTTGCACCAGACCTTGCCGTCCACCTTGGCCAGCTTCCTGGTCCATCTCGTGGCGTCCAGTTCGAACTGGATTGTCAGACGGTGAGGATCGTCTGCCACGCTGAGCTTACAGCGCGTCCAGTCCACAGCCCTGCCGCGGCATCCCGGTAGGTGTCTCGCGGTGGCCCGCTCTGTCTCGCCACATAGATGTTCACCTTGATGATCCGTGGGGATGCCTTCGAAGCTTAAGTTTTCTTGTGACGTTAGAACCACTGAACGCAAACTGTCAGCATTTCTATGTAGCTCCGGGCACACTTTCTGCCTCAAATTCCCAGAGCCGGGCAACCCTACTTCTGAATCGCTTTGGATGGTTTGTTGGGCTTCATTTTCCTGCCGACGGCAGAGGTGACGTTGGCCCATGTAAGACTGAACGGAGGCGAGACCGGGCGGCGGTTCGGATGCGTGCATGCACGCCGGAACAAGCGTGGCTTAGTCAGCTCCGCTGGTGCTGCATGTCGGCCAGGGTCGCGATATCTGCTCCGGACTTGGCCCACCACGCGTTGTCCCGCGTGCTTGATGACTGGCGCAACATGATACAAATCAACCATTGATCTCGGAGCTGTCGTGTTGCCCAGGGCCGATCAATCTTCTATCCGCATCCAATCCTCTGTCTCGCGTGCCACTTCCACATAAATTTGAACATCAAGTCCGTCTGCTTCTGCGATACGGCGGAACGCTGGAAATTGGTCTCATCCATGTTTGGCTTTGCAACCAAGTGTTGCACCCCGTCCGCTCAACGCACTCTAGCCTAGCCGAGCTCTCGATCAATCCACTCCATTTTGATGGGGCCTCTGCTGCTGTGATGGTCATCCAACAGGAACCAACAAACTCGTCCTATTTCGCAACCAACATGCAGAATTGGCTTCCGGTCCGATGCCTGTTGGTTGCCCAGCGAATGGTCACCTTCCTTTCCGAGGTGCTTTGCCTCTCACTAGCAGATGGGGCAGACCGATACTGGGGGCCAATGATAGCCAACGGCCATGTGTCGAAAGCAAGTGGTTCGTGAACTGTCGAAGATCAGTTTTTTTGGGGACGGAGTAAGAGGACGGATGAAGAAATCCTCGCCAAAAAAAAAAAAAACCGATTGTTATTGAAGACGTTGCCCCTAGCACAGGGGCAACCCTGAGGAGGGGAAGTAGAGCAGGCGTTTCTGTTGTTGGGTGCAAGCTTGAGTCCGATTACGGAAAGCCGTGTCTAGATTAAAAATTACTTTGGGTGGCGAAGTGTAACGGTCCAGATCCAGTGCTATTTATGTAACGGCTGCCTTTTTGTCTGGCTAAGTCTCGATCCGGTAATTACCCTCCGACTCTTTGGCGCATTGACGCTGAGACCGACCCGCTGCAATCCTCCGACGATTACCCACTTCGTCGGTTGATTTTCCACAAAAAAGGAGACAAATACGCGCGACAGGCTGGGGATAAGAAGGGTGAAATCCCGACCTGAATTCGGCCCAGCAAAACGTCACTCCATCACCCTTGTGTTGTCATGAACACGAGTTTCTGTTAGCTTAGCGCAACAATCAGAACGGACAGCCCACAAAGAGCACTTCCAAATCTCGACCTTGCGCTACTCAATTGAAGAACGGTTTATCCCGAACACATTGTCAAGCCACTCGAATACTCTAGACTGGAGATGTGAAAGCACGGCGACCTTTGCTTGCATAGACCCTTGACCCGTCCCAATTGGATCCCAGGACAGTTTTATCCGACCTGCCTTCAATTGTGTCAGGGAGTCGTAGATGCGTGTTGCCTCGATTTGGTATATCGAATCTCTGGCGTTCGTCACGAGTACTAGACAGGTGATTTTCTCTGGTATTGGTCTCCCCCGACTCGGATCGTCTAAGGCGAAAGCACGAATCGATTTGAACGCCTCGGTAACTTGGTGCGTGAAATGAGGTACGCGGTCAGATGGAACCGGTGTGTTTTAGGGAATAATCTTTCTGGCAAACAGGGTTACGCTTTCTCCTCACACACACGTCAATCGAATGCGACACAGATTGAAAAGCTAGTTGGGGTGGATTCAAGCTTAATTTCTCCACGGCCTTCATCTTTTTAAGTTCCACCTCCTGGGTAGTGCTGATGTCAGCTTATCATCACTTCACGCGCCGTTGCCATTGTGGATGGCATATAATTCGGCCTCTTAGCTACGCCTCTGAATACCAGCTTCATTGCTATCTACGTTCTCATTAGTGGTGCTTCTTCAACATCTGCTTTCATGAGTTCTGCAGCGGACACCGACTTGCTGGTGGTCGGATCTGGACCGGCGGGCGCTGCCCTTGGGGCGTTTCTCGGCCAGAATGGTAAGATAATACATGGCCAAGGATAACAAGGCGTATATATCAAGCTAATTTACATTTAAAGGCCTAAAGGGGCTGGTCATATCCAGTGCCCCATGCACGGCAGATACGCCTAGGGCACATGTGTTGAACCCATTTGGGATGGGTATGTAATTGTCCCCATTCAGATGTACTATATTAATCGATCTTTAGAATGTCTGCGGGAGCTTGGGTTGGAAGATGATGCTTTGAGCCAAGCAACGAGGGGCCCCGCCATACAGGCCATGCGATGGTGTCGCAGCATGGTCGGCGAGGAATACGGAAGACTGCATTACTGGGGCGCACACCCTGACACAATGGTATGCATGGTCAAAGCACTACTGTAACAGCCATGTGCTTACCCATTGAACCCAGAGAGACCAAAATATAGCCTCCCCCTGCGAGTGGACAGATCTCCCCCAGAGCTATCTGGACCCCCTCCTGGTCAAGTATGCCTCGCACCACGGCTTCGAAACGCGCTTTTCCACCAAGCTCATCGGCGTCAAACGCTCATCTGATGGTGCCTGGGCCTGCGAGATCCAGGACTTGGTCTCCAAGAGCACATTCGAACTCCGAGCCAAGTATATCTTCGGCGCCGACGGCGCGCGAAGCATCGTGGCCCGCTCGTTGGACTTCGAATTCACCAAGAATGCGGGCGGGGGCGTCGCGTGCAACGTCGTCATCAACGCCGACCTCGACCACCTCATGCACCCGGCGCGGCAGGCAGACCTGCACTGGATAATGAAGCCAGATTTTAAGACGAGGTTTGGGATAGGCCCGACTCTCCGGATGATCAGGCCGTGGAAGCAGTGGATGCTGGTCGCCTTCACGCCGGGGGCGACCGAGGATCCGTTCAGGGACTTGACGCCGAAGAGCAAGGAGCTGATAGACTTTATCAGAGAGCTCATTGGGGACGATGACGTGGACATTGAAGTGGTGAGGCTTGACCCGTGGGTCTTGCGCGACAGCCTTGCGATCAAGTACTCCAAGGAGCAAAGCGCATTTCTCCTGGGCGATGCCGCCCACCGCCACCCGCCGGCATTCGGACTTGGAAGCAATACTTGCATCCAGGATGCGTACAATCTTGGGTGGAAAGTTGCCTACGTCGCAAGGGGTCTGGCGGGCAGGGGCCTCCTAGACTCCTACGATGCTGAGCGACAGCCTGTTGGGGCAAACGTCGTGAGGGATGCCAACTACGGTGTCGAGCTGCATGCCGGCGTTTGGGAAGCCCTCGGAATGTTTGCTCCGACGCCAGAAGAAGGAATGAAGTACATCAACGACCTGTCCAGTCAGACGCCGGAAGGTGCAACTCGTCGGGCCCAATTGCATGCCGCCTTGGAAGGTATGAGGCAAGAAGCCGAGAGCCTGGGTGCTACTATGAATCAATGGTACATATCCAACGCCGTCTATCTGGAAGACGAGAGCCACCCGAGACCTCCTCTCGAAGGAAACCGCCTGGTTCAGATTCAAGTCAGCACATACCCGGGCACTCGTCTTCCGCATGCGTGGCTGGACCACTGGTCAACTCGCCGGAAGAAGATCTCCACCCAGGACATAGCTGGCAAGGGCTCGTTCTGCCTCCTGACTGGGCATGGCGGGGATGCCTGGAAGCGGGCCGCGGGAAAGATTTCTCAGAGCACGGGCATACCGATCAACAGCTACGGGATTGGGTTCGGCCTGGACTACCACGACGTTTATCGGGATTGGTATAGCAGACGAGAGGTCGAAGACGATGGATGCGTGCTTGTCCGCCCGGACAGATTTGTGGCGTGGCGATCGGTGAAGATGGTCCCTGACTGTGAAAGTAAGCTGTCAAGGGTTCTAGACCGAATTCTTTGGAGGGACGAGCTCTTGGTGGTGCAAAATGGCGAGTCGTAGGAGGTGGTATGTACTGTCGTGTGAGCTTCGTATGATGACAGGGGCAATCAAACACTCGTTTGGCTCATTCAAGTTTGGGTCGAGATTAAATTGCAGTTACAGTAAATCGCTGAACACAAACGCGGATACACTCATCAGAACTCCCATGAAAAAAAATGACCACAGTTTGATGATCTCCAAAAGAAAGTAAGAATAAATCTGTGTAAAGAAATTTCAGTCTCTGATGTCTCCTTGCCCAATGGAATGACCAACAGTTGAAATCTCCCATAACAATCTAACATGACCTTGGAGAGTGCAGTCTAACCTGTCATACAGTGTCTTCCACAAGAACACTCTTCAATACATTATAATGTAATAAACCCTGGTAATCAATTCTGTTCAACATCCTTTGGCGTGATCGTCGATTTCGCAGCAATCTTCCGCGCCGTTTCGATGATCGGTACCGCAGCCATGACATCCAGCACCGTGATCCGCGACTCGCACGATTTCAGGGCCCAATCCACGATCTGAATAGACACCAGAGAGTCTATTCCGTACGTATGCAAGAAGCGATGCTCATCGATCTCCGAAGGATCTGTACATATCGCCCGAGTACGATACAGTGGCACTACTTGGCCCAACGGATTTCACCAAGCTATCAAACTTGCTTGACTCGTTCTGTGATTTCGACTCAAAAGGAACGGGCATCAGCAGTTTAGCATTGAGCACATGTGGACAGGGTGATGATGAATCCGTTGCAACGAACTTTGATACAACAATTTTGAGGGATCTGGAGCAGTTAATTCTGTTTACATATGGTGAACTGTCGCCTCCTCCTGAATGGATCGCTAGGGGTGCTGGGATAGATGAGCGTTTGCTATATTCTTTTAGGAACATGGGAAACAAATGTGAGTTGGTCTCTTGTAAAAGCAATGCTTGGTCTGTGTACAAGCAGTGGATGAGGGGGGAGGGCCGGCAATTCTGGGACAACCAAACGAGAATTCTGCAAGTGGGAAAGAAAAGGATAAGGATTCAGGATCTGGAGTTTTCCAATGGGTGGTGATAGCGAGAGCGAAGTGTGAAGAGGTACTCGAAGACAGCAATTCTGGACAGACAACAGAAAAACATGTTCTTACACACTGGTTTTCCAGCTGTATTGAGAAATTGGGAAGATTACGATACGGCCTAGAATTTGAACGAAGAGCTATATTTCCATCGATCATTTTTAAAAAGAAATAAAAGAACACTGGGATGTTCGGAGTTGAAGAAACGTCGGCAGATGAATGAGTAACCAGACACATAAGCGCCTGCAGGTCCTTGCTGCAAGTAGCCTCCGTTACCCATTCAGCTACGGTCTCAGCTTGTTATTTAGCACAGCTCTGTACAACACGAGAAGGCGTCATGTGCTCTCATTTAGTCAGTTGATCAAAAGAGATGTCTCAGTTTCGACCCCGCTTTCGTTCCTCTCACGAGGGCACTGAGCAGCTGCGCTATGGGAATAAATACCTCAGGAGCGGTCGAAGTGATATGGCAACATAGCCCGCTCAGCCACACATTCAATCGAGCCCAGTCAAGGCCGTCAACCATTATTTCCTGACGCCTCAAACTCAAGATGTTATGCCAGAATTGCGAGAAAGCAATTCAGGTTGCGGCCAAGAATTTTGGGCGGGCCCAGGGCGTGTCAGGTATGGTTCTTAAGACGCGGCTCAGCTCCTCGTTCCTGCATTTCTCGTTTCGTGACTTCAGCCGTTCGGTCGATGCAGGGTGTTACTTGTGTCGACATCTCGAGAGATACTTTCGGAGTGAAGATGAGCTTGGTCGTCTGGACCTCCCGCCACCCCGACTTGTCAACCAGATCCTGACCCGAGTAGTCAATTGGACAATTCAATATATACTCATTCCATGCACTGTATACACTGGATCAAATCTATCAAAGCGACTTCTGAACGCAGCACAGCAGTGGTGTACAAAGAGCCATCTGTTCTGGATTTATATTCGTCCACCACTAAAGATCCACGTTCTGCCGTTTGGCTTGAAACATACACCCAACTCACTCCCAGGTCTAGGATCATCATCTGGATGGAATATCATACCATTCGTTCTCTCGCCTAGTGTATCAGACAGTACAAGTGTCGATCCGCATTCCGATGCAAGACTAGGGACTCGAAGTGCTTGGACGGGCGATTCAAGAGCCTTGTGGCATTACTGGTTTAACACTTGCTTGGAACATCACGCCACTTGTCGTTCTGTCGAACAACGTCTACAGACCTACTCGCCAAAAAGGCTAGTTGAATTAATCCTGGATGACAACAGCCGCTTATCTACGTGGAGGCTCGTCTACTCTGCCACGGTCGGAACGGTTCCTTACTTCACATTGAGCCACTGTTGGGGTTCTTCTCAGCCCCGCCGCTTGACTAAGGATAACATTTCATTACTATCAAAACCATCCCCTGTCTACGGATTGCCAGAGACTTATCGACATGCCCTGGAGATCGTCAACTCACTGGGCTACAAGTATATTTGGATTGACTCTTTATGCATCATCCAAGATGACACAAAAGACTGGGAGACCGAATCTTCACTAATGGGACTGACTTATAATCATGCTGTCTGCAACATTGCCGCCACCTGGGCCGCGGACGGTGGAGACGGATGCTTCAGCACCAGAGATCCGACCACAGTGTGCCCTACTTTCGTTACGCTCGGTTCTAAGGTGGACGGGTCTTCTATCTTCCAACTTTCGCTGGCAAGAGACTTCTCGTATAACGAAGACATTACCCAGGCACCCCTCAATCAACGAGGCTGGGTTGTGCAGGAGAGATACTTAGCACGGAGGCAATTGAGCTGTGCTCAACGCCAATTATACTGGGAATGTCACGAGGTCCTAGCGTCCGAAGAATTCCCTTACGGGCATCCTGCCGATGATTCCGTGACATCGTGGCCTCGGTTGGGAGCAGAAGGAAGCCCACAGAAACCGTGTCTCGATTCGAACGAAGGGGCACACACGCGCCGGGGCTGGGCCGCCCTGGTGGAACTATATTCAGGCTGTCAACTTACTCGGGAATTGGACAAACTAGTGGCCTTATCCGGCTTGGCGAATCAGTTGCAGGCCATGGTGGACGACGTATACATTTTCGGGTTATGGGCGAAGGATCTATGCCGACAAATCTGCTGGAAGCCTCTTTTTCGGGATGGTACTAGTCACCGGACTACCACCCAGGGGCGGATCGCCCCAACGTGGTCATGGGCAAATTTCGATGGACCGGTCATCTTCGATGAAGCATACTACATTACAGATGACGTATCCAAAGATTGGACCGAAGTTGCAGGGACTCTGACCGACTCGACCAAAAGGCTAACGCTGCGCGGCTTGGCCCTGAAGGGCGGCGTTTTGTGGGAAGGCAAGAGCTACGTTTTGTGGGAAGACGAGGGCGACGCTTTGTATGAAGACGAGCGCCACCTTCGTGATGAGGCGCTCTACATCCCGCATCTATTGTTTGATAGGCGTAGGACTCCATACATCCCGGCTTCAAGTTCTACGCGGGTTGGGATCATTTGGGATGAACAGATCTCTCAAGATGCGAATCCTGAGGAATGGTCCAACTTCCAAAAGCAGCGGAATTCAGACTTGCTATTCTTGGTGGTTCGCAGCTGGACAATCGACTCGGAAGGCGAGGCTCAAGGTCTAATACTGCGGATGTTGCCTCATCTTGCTGATGATCCCGTGCTATACAGTAGGATGGGAACTTTTACGGTACATGACACCAGAGATCATGCCCTGGAGCACGTGTTCTCGTTCTTGGCATTACACGAAGGCGACACAGAGGATATTATGGCAGCCGAGCTGATCCAAGCTGTGACCATAATATGACATGTCGAAATCCTCAGTCGTCACCAAACACTGATGATTGATCTGCAGCCAACGACAAAGTCAAAGCTAGAAACTCAAGAGGCGAATGGAATAAGCACAATCCAAATTGGCAACAGAGAGGCGGCATTTGTCCTGATCGAAATGGTCTCGATGGCCGGCAACGTGGAAAATATGGTTCGGGGGCTGGAATTAAAAGCGCAGGAAAAGAGAAAGCTGGGAGGTGCATGTTCTGGCTGCACACTTTCTACGGCTGTCAACGCAAATCACTGGTTGTTAGCTGTTGTTCACTGTGTGTTTGAATATGATTGTGGCGATTTTCACACAAGGCCGACGCGCAATATATGCTAGACCTGCCAAGGGAAGTAGTCTTTAAGGAAGATACTGTCGAGAGGTACACTAGGTGTGAGATCGCTCGGTGGTCCTTCCCAATTTCAACCCCTGCCTCGGCACATCTCATAGCTTTTCTTCCGTCTTTCTACCACTGCGAAATTTTCTCTTGGCTTCCAAAACTAGAATGAGCTGGTGTGCCTTGCAGACTAGTCCCATCTCCTCATCGCATATTGTTATGTCAAGGTCCAACCTCCCGTCCTGCATTGTTCTGGCAGCAGTCCTCGTGAGTACGAATCGAAGCCCCTCCGTCGGAAGCCTTTTCTTGAATTCCATGTCCAATACGACGGTGGTGTTGAAGGTAGACGCTTGCTTGGCCAACTCGGCCAGAGAGTTCCCGAAGACAGCTGGGACCCCAGGGTTGGCTTCGGCCCACTGTCTCGCGCCTTGCCAGAATCGGTGGGCGTCGTACAAACCACCGTTCCGCATCAGAGTATCCGTCATGGACGGGATCACATCAGTCATCATGGCGATGTAGTTACCGTCCATACGCTCGTCTCCGACGAAGCCGCTCCACACGTCGCAGATGCCTTCCGTGCGGAAGCCGGCGCGGGGATCCAGGCCCAAGATGCGGCCGGTGAAGGGGATGACCTCGCCCCCAGCCTGCACCGGAATCCAGTTCTCATCGGCCGCGTGGGCGAGGACGCGGTCAAAGTCAGGCTTGGGGTCTGGCGGGGGCAGGAGCGTCCATCCGGTCGGCACGGTAGGCCCCAGAGCCTTGTCGAAATTGGTAGAGGTGGCCAGGGCGACGACCCTGATCTTGCCCTTCTGCGAGAGCTGCAGCTGGAGAGTGCACGCGGCGGCGCCGAGCTTGAGCACGGAGACCGTGACGGTGCTTTCGACCCGCTCACATGCCCGGAGGAACTCAATGTGCAGATTGAGTATGTCTGGCTGGTTCTGGGCCAGCAACGTTGGGTCCGTTGCCAGGTGTCTGGCGGCGGCATGGTAGGTGATGGCGGCTACGCACCCGCCATGCAGAGCTGTGAAGTCAGACGGAATCAGTCACTGGTTTCATCACTTGGCTGGGCTCGGCCAGCTCGGGACGGGTCATGAAGAGCTGGCTGTAAGGTATTCGAAACGTACTGGAAGCGACCGTCCAGTCTTGGTGCCAGGAAGCATTGTAAGTCTCCGGCGCGGTTTTTTTGAGGTTGATTTGCTGATGGAGTATTCCCGCCATGGTTGTTCATCAAAACGCGGGGTGGGTAAGAATGTCAGACACACGCGATGGAGCCCTTGTGAACGGAATGCCGTTTCTGGGATTATCCTTTTTGGGCAAACCACTTTCTGCAGTGCTGCTGACGTTGGACCAACTCTGAATTGTGTTGGTGCCGGGGCCTGCAGTAAGCGCTTGGCAGATACTCTGTCGCCCGGCCAATGCTGGTCAGATTTACTGTCTCCAGGATATCCAAACAGACACACTGCTCTCATTGCCAAGGCAAACAGTCATTCAACCACTTAACCCCAGCTCAACTCACGACCATGCATACAATTCCTTTGTCCTTTTCGCCGGGCCGGCACTTGTACAGTTACACCTACAACAAGCTTCCCTCAGGTGTCTCTCAAAATATTTACATATCATAATTCAAGTTGCAAAATTGTTGTCATCGATCAAATGTGCCAAGTCCGCCTGGAGTCTCAGCAGTATCATATTGCCCCATCCAGTTTTTGAGCGGGAGGAGGGGCGGGCGAAGCAAATGATTGCTCCCAATATGGTCGCAGAATCCATGACTGCCACGAGAACGAGCAGAGGACCTCTTCATAGAGAAACAGTGGCTTGCAAGTTTTTCCCCCCAGAAATCCGTGGAGGACATGTAATTAAAAGGAGCACGGTGAGTTTATGCAATCGCAGTGATTTCCCACCTGCAAACGGCAGGTTTGGGTATGGCAACTTTCGTTTAGTCAATTCACAAGCAGACAGTCAGTCAACTCAAGACTTGGGTCATATGTATAATTTTGCACCAGCATGTATCATATGAACCATGTGTTTGAGTGTGCCTTGCAAGTCGTGCTATGTCCAGAAACAAAAAGCCTATCATATTGTCCCCACCCGTGTCCCTCATCAAATACTTGGACGCGTCTGCTCCTCTTCTTAAACTGCACCTCCGGCCCCTGCCGCAAAGAACTGAAGGCGTCCTCCAACTGGAACTGTCGTTCGTCTCTAGCTCCCCATCCGAGCTCTTGCTTCCCCCCTCCGAGCGTGGACCCGGGTGCTCTCCGCAACTCCAGACGATGCAGTGTCCGAGCGACAGTGGTCATGATCTCCGCCATCGCCACATTCTTGCCCAAACAGCTGCCCGGTCCCGTCAGGAACGGGTGGAAGTTAGCCCTCATCCGCGCCAGCGATTCTGCCGTGACCCCATTAGCCTCGTCGAGGATCCACCGCTCCGGTCGAAACCCTCCCGCGTCTCCCCAGACGTCTTCGTTGCGTGAGCTGATACACGCCCCCGTGCTCACGATCGATCCCGGCGGAAAATACCCACCGTTGATCCGGACGCCCCCCCGGTAATACCTCACGGGGCAGTTCACATAATCCCGATGGGGTGAGACGCATGCCCTCGTCGATGCAGGCCTTCAGGTACTTGCAGCCGAGGAGCTTGGGCCCGTGCACGATGTCCTCCGCCGAGTCGAATGTAGCCAAAATCTCGTCTGCTAGCTTCTGGCACCGTCGTGGGTCGCCCGTGAGGTAGAAGAATATCTCGGATAGGCTGACCGCTGTTGTGTCGGACCCTGCGATGGTAAGGAGGCTGGATTCCGCCCGGAGGTCGCCCTCGCTGTAGGCAGGGAGCCCAGTGTCTGGGTGCTTTGCTTCGTACAAGAAATAGAACATGTCTTGACGCCGGTCGCTCTCTGGCTTTTTCGTTTGCTCTTTTTCCAGGGATATCCGGCTAGTGACGCTGTCGTGAACAAACTGGTCGTATTGTTGGACAGGCCGGGGCGTGATCATTTCGAAAAGTCGGTCGAGACCGCAAGGCTTGAGCCAGTTTAGGACGTCGAGGAAGGGAGAGCGGCATAACTATTCCGTCAGTTAGCGCTGTGACGGTATCGCACCTCTGGTATGTGCCGAGGAGTAAAAAAGACTTGCTGGATAATAGAATCGCATGTACGCGACTATGTTATGCGGAACTGCTCGCAGGGGATTGTCTCCAGGCTCCTTGATATCGAAGGATCTCCCAAAGCTAAGATCGCCCATGATGTCGAAGGCGAGGGTGTCCACCTTATTTGTAAAGTCAACCGGGGCGGACCACTCGGTCGTGCTACTGTTCTCCTCCAACATGATCTCATTCCATCGGTCGACGTGCCCGACAATGAAGCCCGAGGCGGCCCGCAGTGACTTCTCGGTGAAGCACAGGCTGAGCAGCTTGCGTTTGCGCGCGTGCTCGACGACATCAACAGTGTTCAGGGTCGTGCTGTCGTTGCTGTTTCGCTGAAAAGCAGTGTAGAATGGGCTTCGTCGCACGTTCGGTTTCATTCCATATATGTCGGCGTAGGCTTGTGGGTCGTTAAAGAGCACTGTGTTGGGTTCTGGGCGGATCATTGGTCCATGGATCTGGAACTGTTGCCATAGCCAAATGTGTCGTTTGCCCGTGGAATCATGATACCATGAGGGAATGCCGCTTGCTCGTGCCCAAAGAGGCCCAGGCACATGGGCTAGAGGATGTAGGAACAGGTTTTAGAGCGCTCTTGCAAGAAACTGAGTACAGGCCACAAGTTAGCTTAGAGTCGTTTCCGTTCTCGTTATCACTTGTCATTGAGACTGGAAAAGTTGGAATCATCGATACGAGCCAGGAGGGTGCCGAATAAGAGAGCCACCAAAACCCGCGTAGTCAGGGTATTGAGGTAGGAGAGTAAAGCCTGCATTGCGGAGTGACTGTGTAGGACTTGTTGGTTGTGCACTTTGGTATGTTGAGCAGCAAATCCAAAGCTGCTAATGCCCTTCGCAGCGCGAAACGGGGACTGTGTGCTATTTATGCAGGTTGATAGGTTAAGGTACGCAGTGTGAGGAAAGTAGACTGCCATGCCAGAGGCAATGAGACCAAGTTCGGGGGAATTTGTTGTGCCACATCTGCCTTGCTACTCTTACTCGCACAATACACGCGGATGGGAGCGAGACGTCGAAATGCCTCTCCAAAGTCCTCTCCCGTGAGGAGCAGGGCCTCTTAACTATGTGAGGGGTAAGTGCTGACATATTGGTTCGAGCATGTTGGTTCTAACGTGTTGGATGTAACATGTTGGTTCTTGCAAGTGTTGGCCAAGGCTGAGCTGAGAACAAACAAGGTCGTTCAGATCCGTTTGTAGAGCCAACGGCATCGTTCAGTCGCGGGGACCGTGGTTGAATCCTTTGAGCTTCACCCTGGACATGTCCCCGCACATTGCTTGTACTGGCACATGCAGGTGAAGGATGCTCGTGACTTGCAACATTAATCAGCCGCTCGTACACGATTTCTCTTCTAACGTAATTGGGAACGCGTTCCAAATTCGCTCTGCTTATGTGGATGCGCTGGTCCACGAGGAGAATCAAGTTTCTCGAGGCGTCCGCAACACACGCCACGTCAAAAAGGGCGATCTACATGGCTACAGTTCTTGAACGAGGGACTGGATACAAAAGATGAGTCCTTACTAGTACACAGTAGAGATCTGAAGGACATGAGATTCACGTAGCTGTGCGATGATGAGGGCAAAATCTTTTACATTATGCCAAAACAAATATATACAATGGCCAGCATATTTGGCCTTCGAATCATTTGACATGCATCCTAGTCAAGAACTGCAATGGCACCCCCAATTCTCTAACATCTAAGGAGGACATGGAGTGACTATCAGGGTATCTCTGCTATTCGTACTGATATTTTTCGACGAGGTTTTGAAGTTTAGTTCATGGCGGGGACAGTAATCTTCTCAATGAACCACTGCAGCGACAGAATGTTAGTATCCACTCGTTCGAGTCCGCCTAGGGTGGAGTCGCATGAAAGGTGCGGGACTTACAGTCTTGCCACCATCGGAGGTGGTCATGTCAGTGTGAGTAGCACCGTTCTGGACATAAATCCCCTGAGCGTAGGAGTTGTCGGCCGCAGCAAGGGTAATAGTCGTGTTGACGTAGTACTGGGGCTCGTTGGTGCCGGTGGGGTCGGCGCCGTTCGCGTCCTGCTTCTCAATGGCAGTGTTCCACAGCCTCATGGGGCCGGATGTCTTGGAGTAGCTGGCCAGGACCTCGCCGGTGACGGCGTCGGTCATGGTCTGCTCCCACAGGTAGCTCGACTTGTCGGCGAGGGTGTAGTTGATGACGATGCCGTTGTCGTAGTTGGCGTCGGCCGTCCTCTTGTCGCCGACGAACTGGACCTGCGCGCCCGAGTCGTCCTTGCCGTAGACCTCGGACGACACGCACCACGTCGTGTCGGCGTCGGCGCCGGAGCACTCGCTCGACCCCGCCGGGTACGAGCCGACGATGCTCTGGACCAGGTCGCCCTCCTGCTCCCCCGAGGCCGAGGCGCCCTGGATGCCGATCCAGGCGAACAGGAAGCCCTTCTGGCCCTGGGGCATCTTCCCCGGGTAGATGGTGCTCGTTGTGCTGACGATCTCCGAGTTGGTCGGCTGGAGGCCGCAGATGGGGCCCCAGCCCAGGTCCTCGACTCCGGCCTGGCGGCTGTCGAGGATGGCCTTGGCCGCGACCGATGAGGTCGACAGCAGAAGGGCCGCAACTTGGGACTTGCTGAAGAACATTGTGGGGTAGTTGTGATAAACGAATGTATGTTAGAGTAATGAATGAATGTGAAGGTCCTGCTTCGAGACTGGATGTTCTGAAGTCAACAAATGGGTTGCACAAATACCACAGAATTGTTCATGTATACTGGACGGCCAAGCCTTTATATCGCTCGACCCCTTGGGTGGGCTGAGTGGTGGATTGCTGTTGTGATAGAAATAAACGCCCTATTTCCCTGATTCAAAAAGCCCACAGTTATCCCTAGCAATTTCATCTATAGCAAGGGTACGCGGTGGGGAAGCGGGCCTCGTGCGCCCTGCGCTGCCGCCGGGAGCGCCAAGATCCACCTGTAGGACAATTTTCCTGAAACAAAACGAGCTGTCACGCAGACTTCGTCCTCATTTGTTTCCGCATGGCATGTTTCCCCGAAGAGGGAGCGGTACTACACCAGAATGCGTTCGCGCCTCCCATGCCCATTGACGCTTGCTCGGTGCGGTAACCCATCTCGTAACAGGGAACCCCTGGGCGGCCATGTCGCCTGCGATACACCACAATTAACCTTGTGTTTAGCTTAAATAGACCTCATGGTCTAGTATTCAATGGATAATAGTAGGCCTGCAAGCATTCCTGGATAAGCTTCAGCCGTAAATACCAGCTGGCCAGGCCATACTATTCGTACCGCATCTTGAGCAATTTTCGAGTTGTTGGTTTTGGTGCATAAAGTTCACATCACCTTTTGTGAAACTGTCGCAAGTTTCTGGCAATTTTTGTTGAGGGCTATCAAACCGTTTGTATGTGAGGCTTGGACTTTGGTAACCTTGGAAGCGGGTAGAGCATTGACTTCACCTTCCAATGCCATAATCTAGAAGTGGGAGAGTCGAACGGCGTAAAACCCGACGATTTTGGAAAGAACTTGGCCTCTTCGAGGGATTGAGACGCTTGAACATGATGCCCGCACAAAGTGGCTTGCGCAAACATCATCGTCACGAGCGATCCGGTTACTGAAAAAACATCTTGTCGAGCCACAACCTCCCCCAACCCACATTAGACATCGAAACCTTGCTGACGCCACCCTCAATATTCGGTCCAGAGATCTCTACTCCTGGTACCGAAGCAAGAAAGGAACCGTTTCAACCACCTGCCAATCCGCCTCAGCCTCACTAGCCGGGTCCGCAAAGAGCCTCAGGGCACTGGCGAGAATTGCGTACCTGCCAGCTGGCAGGAGTTCCCCACTGGCGAGGAAGCCCCCGAAGGGAGCTGAGATGCCACTCGGTGCCGCGAGGATGGCATAAGGCGAGGCCCAGGCCTGCCCGTATGTCTTGCGGCCGAGCCACTCCTCCGTGGGTAACGCATCTGAAGAGTTGCCGGGCGGGTCGGCTGTCCCGCTCGAGACGGCCGCCGGCGGCGCCACGATGTCGAACCGGAGGACCTTGGCGGGGAGGTAAGGGTTGACGTTCATCGCGAGATCGTTATATGAGGAGTTGCCGGGGGTGGTAGGGCGCGGAAGCGTGACGACATCCTCGGCGTTGAAACGGGGCCAGAATGTGACGGCCTCGTCATCGATGATGACCCCCTCGCGCATCGAGCCGGCGTTGCCGACGTAGGGGATGGAGAGGGCATCGCCGTTGGTGGAGTTGAGGGTGATGTAACCGCTGTAAATCGGCCAGCGTGCTTTCTCGACACCTTGTGGCGGGGAACATCGCACGGTGATCTTGGCTTCGCCTCCTGCGCTGACAAGTGCCTGGTCTGCTGCAAAGGTGATGTCGGCGTATGCATTAATGGGCTCGAAAGGCGCGTGCGCAAGCCTGCCCTCCTGTGTCATTGAGTATATTGTCGAGACCGCTGTGTGACCAAGCTCGTACACTGCGTCCGAATCGCCAGTGTTGTGCATGGTGAATGTGACCTCTTCGAGGTGGTTGTCGCTGTCGATGAATGAAATGCCGGGAACACTTAGAACCCCCTTGAATTGGGCAGCATCCCACAGCTGGATGAGCCCAGCACCCGCTTGCAGCGGAGACTCTGGACCCCGTGGCTGGATCGCCGTGCTGACAAGCAGGTTCTGGAGAGTGCTGGGAGTTGAGGTGTTGCGTGCCTGGCTGAGGAGAGCTGCGGCTGCGGCGACAAAGGGCGCGGCCATCGACGTACCGCCAAGCGTGGCGACCCCCTGGCCGTTCTGGAGGTAGGTGGACATGATGCTGCGCCCTGGACCGCCAAAGGTCGGGCCGCTCCTCAGGTCGTACGTCGGGCCCCAAGTGCTGTAGTTTGATACTTGCCCACCGGTCGCCTCGTTGTTGCTCCAAACTACCCGTGAATCGGCTTTGGAGGGTACAGTCATGGTAACAGTGACATTCTGACCCCCGGCGAGAGCCTCGATCCACTCTTTGGCTGGTGAGGTGGTCGTCGTCGCCACAAAAGCCGTGGGGTCATCGTTGATGATAACGTCCCCTCACCCGATCTGCCGCATACCCGATCTGCTGCACCGCCACCTACATAAATGCCACTATTCCCAACCTTAATTGCCCGCCACAACTATTACTAATCCCTCTTCCATTAATATTAAGGAATTATTAAACTCCTCTTTATTTATAAATACTTTATTAATATTAATCTAAGCCTTTTAAATAGCCTTAATATTAATAAAAACTATATTTAAATTAATTTAAATTTTCTTCCTTATAACCTTTTTATTAACTTTAATTTAAGCTTTTAATAATTAATTCTTTTCTAAAGTTATTATTAACTTAATAATTTTTTTATTATATCTTTTAAGAATCTTTTAAAATAATAATTATTATATAGGATTTAAGTATTTCTATTAAATATAATAAATTATTAAACCCTTTATTTCTTAAGATCTTATTAAGATTATAAAAATAAGCTTTAAAGGCTAGGAAAAAGATTAAGGGATATAAAATTAACTATTAAAGCTATTTTTATTATTTAATTATTATAATTTATATTAATTTTAATAGTTTTTAAGGATATAAATATTTCTTAATATTTAAACCTTATTAATTAGCTAAAAACCTAATGCCCTTTATTTAAAATAAATATTTACCTTTATAAATACCTTTATATAAGCCTTATAATAATAATAAAGAAACCTCTTCTTTATTATTATTATTATTATTATATAAAGCTTAATTTAATAAAAATACTTTTTAAATATTATTTTAAAAGGGTTAAATATAATAATATTAAATAATTAAAAAATATATAATATATAAATAAATAAAAAGATTATATATATTTAATATAAAAAATATTCCTATATAAAGTTAATAATTATATATATATAATATTTATTTATTATAAGAAGGTATTATTCTTAAGGGTTATTAAGGATTATAAGTAAAATAAATATTCTTTAAAATTATTTAATAGTTATTTTTTTCTCTATTTACCCTTTCTTTTAAATAATAAATTACTAGCCTTTATAATTTTTAAGGGCTATAAGAAATTATTATTATTATAATATTAATCCCTTAAAAATAATAAAAAAAAGAAGAGCTTTATTAAGGGCATTAATATATTTTATAAAGAAGGTTTATATTCTTAAATTATAATCCTTTTAATAAATAAAGCTATTATTTATATAATTAAAAATAAGAGTATTCTTAAAATATACTTTTATTAACCCTTCCTTATTACTATTTTAATAATATTATAACTTAATTATTTTTATAATAAATAATTCTAAAAGGTTAAATTAAGGCTTAATATTAGCTTTTAATAATACTCTTAATCTTTTAACTTTAATATATTAATTTTTATAACTTTTAAGCTAAAGGTAATAAATAAGAAAGCTAATAAATTATTACCTTTTAAAGAGAGGGCTATTAAAAAAAGAGGAAGCTATTTAGCTTATAAGGGCTTTTATTTTAAAATAAATTAATGTTAACCTTAAAGTACTTTAATTAAATATAAATAAAGTTAATTAATCCTCTTTAATATTAAAAAGAAGCCTTTAAAAATTAATAGCATTATAATAGTTTTAAATATTAAAGAGATAATATTAAAATATATATTTAAATATATATTATTTCCTCTTAGCTGCTTAAATTAATATATTAATAATAATTATATTAATAGCTTCTTATATCTTAGCTTTTATATAAGGCTTTATAATAATTAGGTTAATAATAATATAAAGTTTAGTAATTAGAGAAAAATTCCTTATAAAGATATTAAGGAGTATATATGGGGTGGGTGGGGATGCGTTTATATGCGTAATGCGAATGTGGGGTGCGGCAGATCGGGTGTATGGTAGATCGGGTGAGGGGACGTTACTGCGAATCCTGTTTCGTGATGAAGCGTGTCAGCTCAGGGGCTAACAAGGCATTATGATCCGAAAGTGGGACCACTTACTGCAAATCAGTCCCCCAAAACATCATCAAGGCACCACCCTTAGCAATGATGTTCTGCCGCTGCGCGCGGAAGTAGCACCCTTCTGGCCTGTCGAGGCTGACTAGGACAAGATAACCAGAAAGATCCGGGACACTGTCGGGAATGGGCGTACATCCCGTGACGGTCGTGTTGCCAACCACGAAACCATGCAGGTTGATTAGGGGCATTGATTCCTCATCATTGCCACTCTCGAACTCGTAGCGCCCTTTCAAAAGCGTAGCCCAAGCAAATTCTTGGGGCTCGGCATCGCCAATTGCGTACTCGGCCAAGGCGAAGACGGCCGGTTCCTCAACGGGGTCGTACGACGAGATCGAGCTCACAAGCCGACCCTCTGCGGGGCTGACAGCCTCGAACAGGGTGCCGCTCAGCCCATCATTGCCGATGGCAACAAAGACAGGCACACCAGCCTCGATGATCCTCGTTGCTGTGAGAGACATGAGGCTGTCCGGAATGCCGCCTGAGAGTCCGACGGACATGGTGATAATGTCGTTGCCGTCGTCAAAGGCCCGCAACATCCCGGCGACGATGCTCTCTTCGGTTCCCCAACCGGAGCAATCCATTGAGCGATATGCGCCGAGCCTGGCGCCAGGTGCCGCGCCGGTGAAGCCAAACTCATTGGGCAGGGCGCTGATGATGCCGGCGACGTGGGTCCCGTGCCCGTCGCAGTCCATTGGGTCGTCGTCGGGTTCCGGAACACGGACGCCATCGGGGCCAAAGAAGTCGTCGAAACCAACCGCGTCCCATCCGTGTGTGACGATGCAGCCAGGGCCAATGCAGCCGCCCAGGAGTGGGTTGGAGTAGTCGATGCCAGTGTCGACTACGCCGATCCGGATGCCCTCACCCGTGAAGCCTGCCTTGTGCAGCAGGTCGACCTGAGACATAACGTGGGGGTAGTACGGCCCGTCGACATCTCGCCGTTGAACATTCGATGTGCTGTTTAGGCCGACGAAACCCCCAACCTCCTCGTCGGGCTTGGAGACCGCCCGAACAGGCCACACTTGTCTGATGGTACCGGCTGCGGCAAGAACGACACCCGCGAGTCCCCCGGGCGTGGTGTGAGCTTCGTCCACAGTGAACGAGACACCGTGGAAGAGCTTCGAGTCAATGGTCTGGCGGATGCTGATGGTGATATTAGCCGCGCTCAACTTGCTGATCAATTGTTGGGGCGCCGCGCCATCCTCGAGCTCTGCCATGTACACACCAAGGACCTCATTGCGAGGGTAGCTGGAATCGCCCAGGCGTGCAGAAGTCAGCCCAAGCGCGCCCGCCAGTGCGAGTGCATGATGTATCCGGACCATGTCCACCAGGGGAAACGAATGCAAGGCCTGCCGACCAGGAGAGAAGAAGCTGAGGTGGAAGACGGCGACTGAGGTCAGGGGCATCGCTCCGTCTTCAGGGCCTCAACGACCCCCAGCAGGACTCGGAGTCTCCACGTACCCGCCCCTGGCAAGCAGTCAGGTGTCTCCATGCCGGCGAATACGAGGTCGCCAAAGCGGAAGCTCGGAGGTGCATTGATGGCGGGCAATGACCCAGTCAATGCTGAACAATGGCGGGCCAACAACGTTGGTCGTGCAACGTATGAGATCGTCCAGCAGATCTCAACCTTGGTCAGTCTTGCCTGTGAATGAGACTCATGCACCTGCAGCCACGATGTTCACAAGTCTCAATGCTCGTCATGGTACTGAATATGTGTGGCAGAGGAGAACTACCACAGTTCACGAGAACAAGCTCCTTGGCTGTCTTGGCGGGACCAAAACCATGCCGAAAGCGGGAACCGTGGCCGCCTGCCTAGGTACCCTTTGCCCCACCCCGGTATCTCAGCGAGCTAATTTCGTCGCCAACCTTAAAAGCTTAAAGTATACGCGTATTTTTTTTTAATATTATTTGAAAAGTCTCTAGAGATATAAGAGTCTTAGCTCTGGGAGGGCTTTGGTGCCCGCTGTATAAGCAGAAGCCGAAATCCACGAGTAGGTGACCCATCTCAGAAGCTTATACTCCAACCTCACTCGGTACTTACAAAGCTGCGGCGGGCTAATCTTGTCTACCACGATCAATACGCGTATTTTAATGAGCAAGAATGAGCTCCCTGCAGGCGAAGGGAAGGGTTTACGTTCCGAGGCTAGTCGGAGATTTTGAGAATCAAGCTACCATAAAAGCTCTTGACCACGACTCAAATCCGGCGCGACCTTTGCCCAGTCCTGCTTACAGGCCTGTTGGGGATGTTAACTTCAGCGATGCTTAGAAAGCTTTGCATTACTATGTACGTCTACTTTGAACTTGACTGTATGAAATTGAAAGAGGCAAAGGCCGAGAATCAGTCTTGAAATTCACCAGGGGGGCCCACTATACATTACTCTAATCGTAAATCTTCTGCCCTTATCTGAGAAGTCGAGAGGTAGAGTGGGTGATGATATTTCCTGCCATCTTGAGTCCAAAACCGAGTAAGGATGAATGCCAATTGTTGACTTACCAATTCCAAGCCATTTTCAATGTTGCTAGCCCAACTGCGCGTTCTGTATGTTTAATAACATAATGTGGACTGGCGCCTTGGGGTACTTAATGGGAGAGCGTCGGAAAGCCATCACCAATGTTACTTCCAACACTAATCACTGGCTGAACATGTGAAAAGCAAGGCAATGGGCCGCAAAGTGGGAATGGAATCACACGAAACGAGCAGGATGACACTGTACTCAAGATGGTTGCTTGTGTGGCCGTCTCCAGGAAATGAAAGAGCCGACTCGCCCTTTGTCTTCGCTCCGTTCACCTGATACCTGTGCCAGCCGGCACACAAACTTTCGTGCCAGAGATTGGCCATGGCAGTGGATACAATAAGGAGGCAATCACTGTTGGTATTTACCGATACCGGTTTTTTCAACTTTGCGTAAGAGCGACTTGACTCGTTTGGCGTAATTTCTAGGGCTACAAAGCATCTAATTCTTGAACCCATTTGCATGGCGAACTTCAAAAGCGAATCTTCTGGGCCTTTGGGGTCACAGCAAACTGCTTGTTGAAGACATTCCCTGGATCGTACTGAGCCTTCAGCTTCTGCAGGCGAGGGTAGTTCAAGCCAAACAGGTCATTTGACCCCTTTGAGTCGTAGTCTGCAAGGTGCAAGTCAGCATGTTGATACAGCACGTGTCTACAACCAGATGGCAATCAAGTACAAAAGGTACACTCACGTTCATACTTGCCATACGCCAACACAGTCCCATAGTCCCCAGCTCTTTGCGCTCTGCCCGCCTTCTCGAACCACTTGTCCAAAGTCGCCGACACGTCTCGCGCCCACTGCCTGCCCAGCGCATCGTTCTCGGGCTTCGTCCAGTACGGGCAGATGTTGGCGTTCATGTGCCAGCCCCTGTTGGCGAAGCTCATCTCCTCGTTGCTGGCCCGGGTGTTCATGACGTAGGGGTCAAACAGCTCGTATATGATCGTCAAGCCCGCCATGTCTGGGTTCTCGTCCGTGAACTTGCTGTACTTCCCGAGGATCTCCTTCACAAATTCTGGCTGCAACGGGAGGGGGTACACGGCGCCCTTCATGCTGACGCGGTAGCCGTGGGGCCCGTGCAGCATCTGGTTGGTGATGTAATAAGGCACTTGCTTCATGGTGTCCTGGACGGGGCCGATGTCGTACAGGGCCTTGAACGCTTTCTTGCCTTCCTCCTTGGTGCCGTCGAATATGGCGGCCACGGTGAGAACCACCCGACCGCCGGCGTCGGGCGGGCGCTTGAGGACAAGGCCGCCCATCCCGTGGCCCTCGAGTTTCGTCTTGCCCTTTCCGTCCTTTGGCCCGACGAAAAGGTCATTGACAACAGCCACTAATTTCTCCACGATCGGAGGCGCTGGCGGGAATGCCAGGATGCCAGCCCACATGTCCCCTTGCTCGAAGGCTTGGAACACGAACTCCGTCACGACGCCAAAGTTGTGCCCTGCGCCGCGCACAGCCCAGAAAAGGTCTTGGTGATCTCGCCATTTGCCAGGACGATCGTGACACCCAGGAGGTTGTCAATTGTGAGCCCATGCTTGCCGGTCAGCCAGCCATATCCACCCCCAAGGGTCAGACCTCCAACACCGGTGTCCGAGACGGTCCCGCCAACAGTCGCAAGGCCATGCTTGGCCATCCCGGCGTCGACCTCGCCCCAGTTGGCGCCACCGCCAACCCTGACCGTCTTTCTGGCGGGGTCCACGGCGATGTGTCGTATTCCGCGGAGGTCGATGAGGACGCCGCCATTGGTGCTGCTCTGGCCTGCCGTGGAATGGCCGCCGCCGCGGACAGCGAGATCAAGCTTCTCCGAGGCGACAAACTTGACAATTTTTGATACTTGGTAAGCATCCGTCGGAACAATGGCCACGCCGGCTGGCTTCTCGGCTGCTTTGGACCAGCGTTCAATGGCTTTTCCGTAGCCATCGTCCGTGGGGGCCAAGACTTTCGCATCTGTCCCGCTTAGGAGGGAGCACAGCTTGTCGATATCTCCGGATCCACAATTCGAGCCGTGTTTCTTTCTTACTGAGAAATTGGATAAATCTTTGGCGAGATAGATTGAAAGGGAAGCCAGATGAAGAGACGCCGAACGGTGTTTCCCCTATGCTAGGAAGATATACCGAAAAGATCACGCGTGGTTCGACCTTTCAAGAATGTATTTGACGAGCTCTTAATAATCAAGACGAGTGGAATTTACCATTTTGGGGTCAACGGAATCCCAGATCGGAAATCCCCAGTGAATTTTGAAGTACAATTCCGAGGAGTGCGAGACGAGGTACGGCCATGCCTCACACAACACCAACTAGACCCCGGCTTCCCGGGTGAACCCTGAAAGTGCCCATTCGGTAGATCATTCATGGCCAAACATTTCGTAGAGCTGGCCACCGGGCCAGAATCGGCCCACGTTCGGTTTTCATTCGGCCCACCTACGCTTTTCTATCCACCCACCTACATACTTCAAAATAGCTGCACTGCGCACCAGAAAATAAGTATTGCGGGGTAAAACTTCAAAATTCTCTAATTTTACTCTTTATATATATATGCCCTCCGTAGCCTTTACAGCTTCTATAGCCTCTGCAGCCTCTATAGCACTTTATAGCCCTCTGCAGCCTTTGCAGCCTCTATAGCACTCTATAGCCCTCCGCAGCCTCTGCAGCCTCTATAGCCTCTGCAGCCTTTATAGCACTCTATAGCCCTCTGCAGCCTTTATAGCCTCTATAGCACTCTATAGCTTTTTATAACCTTTATAGCCTCTGCAGCTTTAAAGGGCTATGGAGGGCTGTAGAGGCTGCAGAGGCTGCAGAGGCTACGGAGGGTTATAGAGTGCTGCAGAGGTTGCAGAGGCTACAAAGGGCTATAGAGTGCTGTAAAGGCTGCAGAGGGTACAAAGGCTATAGAGGCTATAAAGAGTAGGGGCGTAAGGGTATAAATGGTAAATAGTGGAGCAATCTTAGCAAATACCTCTTTTTTAGCGTACAGCGCACCTATTTCTAAGTATATAGGTGGGTGGATAGAAAAGCGCAGGTGGGCCGAATTAAAACCGTACGTGGGCCGATTCTGGCCCCTGGCCACCCTGATCCCCCGCTCGAGAAAAGTCTAAATCGGCGCCAAGGCGGCTTTTACATTCGTATATACGTGCATTCTCAGGGGCCAGCATCAACCCACCCTACGTTTTCCTTCAGCCCACCTATGCTTTTACTTCCACCCACCTATATACTTTAAAATAACTATATTATATATTAAAAAAGAGATATTGCGGGGCTTAGAGCTTAAACTACCCCGCTATTAATAATATAATATATTTATTTTATATTTATTATATTAACCTAAGATATAAAAAAAAAAATTCTTTCCTTAAAATCTCTTAATATTAAGTTTATATTTTATTTATTTATATATCTATTAACTTTATTATTAAATATCTACTTTACTTTATATTTATATAATTATTTAACTTTTCACCTATTTATTATTAATTATTTAAAATAATAATTACTTTTAATAATAATATATTAAGCTAAGCTAAGGGGCTTTTATTATCTTTATTATTAAATATTATCTCTTTATTATTAACTATATAATTAAATTTATTATAAACCTAAATAATTATAATAATTAATTAAGGCTAATTAAACTTAATATAATATTTATATTACCTTATTTATACCTTAAAAGATAATTTAATTATTAATTAATACTTATTTAATATAGCTTATAAAATTATATTTATATCTAAATAACTTTAATATTTATTAATTAAGGTTATATTTAATAATTATAACCTTTATAAATATATTTATAAGATAAATTATAACCTAAACCTTTATAATATATTTAACCTTTAAATTAGATTATATAATTATATAATAATAATTATATATATTAATAAAAACCGATTTTAATATTAAATTATTATAAAATATATATTTAAAGGTATAATAAAATATTATAAAAGTTAAGTTAAAAATATAATAAAGAAAGGTAAGAAAAAGCTTAAAATATTATCTATTTTATATAAAATTACTTATCCCTTTTAATTTATATTAATAAAGGATAAATCTATTAATAATAAGCTTATTAAAATATATTAATTATTTAAATATTAATTAAAAATAAGCCTCTTTTATATCTATAAAACCAAGGAATTATATAATTATCTTAGATTTAAAATACTTAATAAATATATATATATATAAATAGCCCTTTTATTATATTATTAAGAATAAATAAATATTAAGATATAATAATTTTATATAAATTAATTAATTATTAATTTATTTTAATTAATCTTATATTAATAAATAATATTTAAAGATATTAATAATTATTATAGGATCTTAATCGCATATCTCCTTAAGGATTATTTATTAATTAAGTATCTTTTTAACTATTTAATTAATAATAACTATCTAATTAACTTATTAATTAACTTTAAATATTATATTAAATATATAATATTTTCCTTAGCTAAGATAATATACTTTTAAAACTTTAATAACCCCTTATTTTTTATTATAAATATTATCTTGAATATTAATTATTATAAACTATTATTTATTTATATAATTAAAATAATACCTAAATAATATTTATATATCTATTTATTAACTTTTATTAATAAGTAGATAATTATAGATTATACTTAAATCCTTTAAATATTAAAAGATTATAAAGTTTAATATAATCTTTAAATAATAAATATTAAAGTTGCTAAAAGTAATATTATTTATATAATATATCTAAATATATATATTATTATATATTAATAATACTTTTTTAAGGTATTTAAATATAATATTTATATTATAGATTATATCTTAAATAATATTATATTTAAAGAGATTAAAGGAAACTTTCTAGGTATAATTAATATTATTTATAAAAATAATATAAAAAACCTTTAAAAGTTATTTTAATAAAAATAAGTAAAAGTTAATAAAGGAAATAAAATTATTAATTATATTAAGATAATATAATTTAATTATTATAAGAAGAGTATTTATTAAATATATTTTACTTATATTATATATTTTAATATCCTTTATATATTTATTATAAAAAGTCTTTATTATTATTTAAAGATATAGCTTAACCGCTAAAAATATATATATATAATTATAATAATTACCTTTTATTATCTTATAATAACTATCTTTTATAAATTTAAAAATATATTAATATTTAAGGCTAAATCTTTATTTAATATTTTAATAAATATAATTATAACCCTTAATAGCTTATTATTAATAATAACTTAAATAGGAATTAAATTAATTATTTATTATTATAATAATATAAAGCTTTTAGGTTATTTAAATATACTTTATATAAATTTATTTTAATATATTATAAGATATTTATATTTATATAAAACCTATATTATATTATAAAGGGATAATATATTTTACTTTATTAATTTCTACTTATATTAATATTAATTAAATTTAATTATATAAAAACTTTTATTATTTAGCTATTATTTATAATGGTATATTAATAAGCTACCTATATATTTATAAATATTTCCCTTAATTCTTAATAATCTTATCTAGGATTTTATATTTAATATTAATAAGCTTATTAACTTTAAGTTTAAGTTTATATAAGAAATATATTTTACCGCCCCTTTATTAGCTGGATTATTATAAGATATAGGTATATTTAATAACTTATTTAGCAGGGAGTTTGCCCTTAAAATTAAATTTCTTATTCCTTCCTTTATTTTATTAAATATTATTAATATAATATTTATCCTTCTTTATACCTTAGAATATAAATATAATATTAAATATAGCTAAGATAAATATATTATTATAAATAAAGAAATAAATTAAGAGAAACTTAATATTATAAATTTATTTATTTCTTTAAAAAAAATAGAAAATTATATAAGCCTAAATTAAATCTAAGAAGGTAAAGGTAAATTATTATATTTATAGGTTTAAGATATTAACCGTTTTAATTAAGTAGATATTTAATTAAAATAAAGTTATAAAGAAAAGAAGAGCTATATCTTAAAGGAGATATAAATATTATTACCAACTAGAATATATATAAAGATATCCTTAATATCTAAGTATCCTATTAATTAAGGTAATATTATCCCTTAACCCCTTTTTTAAAGTTTAAAAGCTAGATATAAACCTTATTTATACCCCTTTAATATTAATAATAAGATTAGAAATTATATAAGGCTTATTAAATATATTAAGATAGGTTAACTTATCTTAATTAAGATATATATCTTTATATCGCCTTATAATATTATTATTACTTAAGAGCGCTATATTAAAACTAAGAGCTATTCTATATATATTATTTATTATTAATAATCTTAAGCAGCCTTATATTTTAATTAAGTTAAGCTTATTATAGCTATATATCCCGCCCCTTAATCTTACTTTTTTAAAGGATTAATTCACTTAGATATTCCTAAATAAAATAATATATAAAAACTATATTAAGGTTATTATTATCGATTATATATAGGAGAAGGTTTAATAATATTTTAAATAAAGTATATTTAAGATTAATAAGGTATAATATAAATAGCGATATAGGCTATATATATAATCTTTAAGCTATTATAATATAATATTAATAAATTATATAATATTAAAGGATTTATTAATATATAAAAGGGATTTTAATATAAGAAGGATTATAATTAAAGGTTTAATAAAATAATTAAATATTAAAAAATATATATAGCTTAATTATATATTTAAGGGTAAGGATATAGCTAATAATAAATATTTTAAAGAACTGGAGTAATTTAATTTTATATTATTATTAATTAAATCTATAGCTTAAAAATATAAATAAAGAGGGATTATTAAAAATAAGGTTATATTATATCATATAACTAAGGTATATAAGATATATAATTATATTACATTTATTATAAATTTTAATAATTAAATCTTTAAAAAGCTAAAGATTAAGCTTAGGATAAAAAGAGAAGAGTTATTTTAAGAAATATTATACTTTAATCTAAATAAATAAAGGTATTATATATAAAAGGGTATATTCCTAAACTTATTAATAAAGCTAGATAATAGATTAATATATAAATATATTATAATTATTAATAATATATAATTAAAAGAAGGGATGTTTTTTTTATAATATTTTAATATTCACTTTAAATTAATAATAAGATATAAGGAGATATATAATATATTAGCTATTAAGCTTAAAATCTCGGTTTTATAAGTAATTAATATAAAAGGGTATAAATATAAAGATAATAATTTATTAGTTAATATTAAAGGGTATTAATTTAGCTATAATAATATAGTTATTTATATAGGTATATTAAGCAATATCATATCTAGCCTTTTAAAAAATAGTTATTGCATCCCTTTTAATATACCCCTATTATAAATATTATCATCTTTAATAATAAAAAGGGGCATAATATATAATAATTAAAATATATATTTAAATATTCTATTATACTTTATATTAAGATTATTATATTAATAATAATATTAATATATTTTATTTATATAATTTCTAATTTATTATTTAAATATCTTATTAATACTTATTAATACTAACTTTAATTATATAAAGCTTAGCTTATTTATCCTATTTATTTAATTATTTATTTAATAATTACTTATTAATTTTAATAAGTTATTATAATTTAATTTTAATAAGATATTAAAATTTAATATTAATTTATTATTAAATATTATTATAATAGGCTTAAATTTAGGTTATATATAATTATATTTATTTTAACTACTTAAGCCTTTATTATTATCCCGCTTTTATTTAAGGGTTATTTTAATCTTATCCTTAGCTTAAGCTTTGCCCTTAGCTTAAGCCTTACCCTTAGCTTAAGCTTTACCCTTACCCCTGTTTTTCAATATAAGAGTAGGAGGCTTAATATTAATACCCTTTAAATCTATTTTATTAATATACCTTATTTTATTAATATATAATAAAGGTTAGAAAATAAGGGTATATTTAAATTTAATAATAATATTAAACTTTATTTAAGGGGTTAAATGCTTAATAGTAATATATATATTAAAGTTAAGTATAGCTAAATATAATAATCATACTAAACCTTTATAAGGTTTAATAAATAACCTATAAGGTTTATATTAATAATTTAATATAAAGGCAATACTTAATTATTCTGGTATATAAAGATATTATTTCAATGCTTAATATTCCATAATATAATTATTAGCTATAAGGCTATTTAATTATTGGATTAAATATTTAGATTAATGATTAAAGAGTTTATTTTATAAAAGCTATATATTATAGTGATAACTATATCCTTATATATTCCAACCCTTTAATGGGATATGTTGGATATCTTATATCTAATATATCCATCCCTAGGGGGGTGGGTCCCTGACCTTAACCCTGGATTCTGCATCATCCCATGACTCTATTATCTAATGCCATTATTTCTCCATTAAGGTGTCCTTTCCCAGACCCCTAGGCCGCTAGAATTAAGCACTTAAGTGCTGGCCGTATTGATTTATAATATTAAATTATAAATAAATTATAGCTCCTTTTAATTTAATATATTAAATAATATAAACCTTTTTTTATAATTATTTAAATAGGTGATAAGAAGTATAATCTTAAGCTTATTAATAGATTTAAAGATCTTATAATAGCCCTTAGGAAGGTTAATAAGATTAATCTTAAAGAGTAGATAAATAAAGAAAGTATAGAAATATATAAAGTTTATAATTAGCTTTAATATAAAGTTTTAAATCTCCTTAAAATAGGTGAATTCTTATAATAAGTAATTAAAGGGCTGGCTTTATATAACCTTAAATATTTTATATAATATAATTATTTAAGTAATAAGGGTATTTAAATAAGGGAGGAACTTAAATATAATTATAAATGCTTAAACTTTCTTTTAAGAAGCTTTATATTTAAGGAAGGAATATATAATATCCTTAATAATGATTATAATTTAGGTGATTATATATTTTTATTATAATTAAAGAAGTTAATTAATATATTATTTAAAGTTATTATAACTCTAAGGTATTTAAATTTAAATCTTAATATAATAAAGATAATATAGATTTAAGTTAATTATATTAATTATAATATTTAAAATTAATATATTAATTATAAACTTAAGATTATTAAATTAAGTAAATATAATAACCTTTTTAAAAGTAATTATATTAATATAGATAAATAAAATATTAAGGAAAGCTTTTTTTATAATAATATATAATAGCTTAAATTAAATATAAGTTAATAAGATATAAGGGAGAGTTAATATTAAATAATATAGATTTAGGATAGGAGTTAATATTAAATAATATTAATAAGATTAAAGGAAGTTAATATTATTTAATATTAATTATAAGCTATATTTATAATTATATTTAAAGGGTAATTATTATAATTAATATCTTTTTATTATCTTTTATTTAATAAATATATAAGTTTAAGATATAAGTATAAATAGGTAAGTAGGTAAATATATAATTAAATATTATCTTATATTTAAAAGGGGTGAAATTATAAATTAAACTATTTAACCTAAGGATTTATAAATAAAATAGGCTAAAATTATTAATTCTTTATATAATAGCCTTTATATAAGCGGAGTTAAATATTAATATATCTTTTATATTATAAGATATATCCTTTATTATATTATAGCGCTTATATATCTTTTTTTTAGCATATTTATTTATATTAATAAGTTTATTTAGGTAAATATTAATAAATATTTGGCTAATTTAATCCTTTTTAATTATAATTATTAAATTTAAATAATTAATAAAGTAGATATTAAAGATTTAAAGTAGGCTATTATTAAGGGCAGTATTACCCTTATTCCTACCCTTATTATCTTTAAATATATTAACTTTTCTAATATAAGGGATAATAATATTAATATTAATAAGGTTAGCGATATTTAAGCTTATAATAATATTTTAAAAATATTTATTTATAAATTTATTAATTATAAGCTTTAGCTTAATATAATATAAGGTATATATCTTAATATAATAAATAGGGATATTATTTTAAGAGCTGATATATTATAGGGTATTATTAATATAATTAAGTAATTATAATATAATATTTATCTTTTAATATATATTAATATATTTAAGTATTAATTTAACTACCTTATAGCTATAAGCTTTATTACCTTTATCCTTAATATTTATTAATTATGTATTAAGTAATAGCTTTTATTGCTTTTACTTTTAATTAATATATATTTATATAAATTTATCTTTTTATTTATTATTTATATTATTAAGGAGGTATTTAAGGAATTTATTTATATTAAAGTTTAAGTTAGGGTTATTAAGGAATCCTTAAGGCAGATTTATATTCTTTTAAAATAAGGTTAATAGCTTATGGTAATTTAAGAGTTGGTTAATAGCTAAGGTAATAAAAATAAGGATTAAGCTTACCCGGTTTTTATTTATATTAAGGTATAAGTAGCAACCTAGCTTTATAAATATCCTTAATAATTAAGAAAAGCTAATATAAGGGTTTTAAATAAGTTAATATTTATTAATAATAATATATTAAAAATAGAAACCTTTAAAGAAAATCGCTAACTTATACCTCTTAATAAATTATAATATTAATAAATAAACCTTTTTAAAATTATTAATTTAGGTAATTTTATCACTATTAATAATATAATTATTTATAAATATAGCTTAAATATTCTTAAGGATATATTTATTTAAATAATATAGATTATTAATATTAAGAAGGTATTTATTATTAAGGTTAGGTTTATTTTCTTTATTTAATATATCCTTTTATTTAGCGTATCCTCTTTATTTTATAAGAGCCTTTTATTTATAAATTCTCCATTCTTAATTAAATTAATAAGGGGTATTACCCTTTTTATAACTTGCTTCTTAATAATATATTTACTTAAATAGCTATTAATAATAGCTTTAGAGATAAGATTTATATATTTAATTTATAATATAAGGGAAAAGTCTTATATATTATATTCTTATAAGTTAAAATTATAAAGATAATTAATCTTATTCTTTATATAAAAGATAGCTTAATCTTTATAAAAGAAATAATAAGTTATAATCGAATATAAATAAAGCTATATCTTATATATATTTTATATTTAAGATTAGCTATAGCTAGGAATATAAAGTAATTAATATTAATAAATATAAAAATATTAAATATAATTAATATTAATAGATATAAAATATTAAATGGAATTAATATCATTTAATATTAATATTAATAAGGGGTTAATATTTACTTATAATAAATTTTATTATAATATAATAACCTTTATCTTAGCTATAAATTATTTAATTATTATAATAAAGCTTTAAAATATAAGATTATAATTAATATTATTAATTAAGCTATAATAAATATATATATAAAATATATTAATTAGGAAATAAGAGGAGATTTTATTAAAATATTGCTTAATTATATTAATAAGGGCAAAGATTATTATTAATATTATTAATAATAAGCTTACTTTAATAATATTATTATTCTTTATAAGGTTTATAATATAAAGCTGCTTAAGGTATTTATTTAAGGCTACCTTATGCTTTATTAAAAAGATTATTATCTTATTAATATTAACTTTATTAATTAATAAGATATCCTTTATAATATTTTAATTTATCTTATATTTAATATAAATATTTAAAGATATAATTAATATTAATATAAGGGATATATAATAAGATATAAGAGAATTAATATTAAATAATATAAAATAAGTTAGCTAAATTAATATCATTTAATATTAACTTATTAATAAACTTATTAATAACTTAATTAAGCTTAAGGGAATAGCTATTAAGATTTATTAAGATACTATTATTATTATCTCGCTAATTAATTTATAAATTAATATATTTAATATTACCTTTAATATTATATTATATTATATTTAATCTATTAAGCGCCTTTTTAAAAGAGGTTAAAATAAATAATTAAGTAGATATTAATATAAATATAATATAGCATTATTTTAGGTTTTTTATATATTACTTTAATGCCTTTTAATTATCTTTAAGTAATATACCCTTTTTAATAATACAATTAAAAACTTTAATATCCCGCTTTATTTATATAATATATTATTTAATACTTTATATATTTAATAATAATATTTAAAATTAATCTAGGATATTAATATTTTCATTATTTATTATTATTAGCTTTTTAAATAAGCCTTAAAAGTAAAGCTTTTTAATTATATTAATTATAATCTTATAATTAATAAACGGGAGCTATTTATTTATATTTAACTATATTATATTATATTATTTACCTTAGCAGCTCTTAATAGCAACTTAATTAAGCATATTGTCAGATTGAAGACCATATAGTGAATGACTGGTTCCTAGTGAATCTACTGTAAATTTACCGTTAAACTGTGAATTCACCAGGGAATGATGGTTTACCGTGAATTTACCGTTAATTTACGGATTACCACGGTGAATGCCTAAGGCATCCACCTGTTAGCCTGATAAAACCAGCCCCCATAATGTAGGGACTTGACAGAAGAAGATAAATAATATAATATTATCAAGAACTACGATTTTACCTGTGAAATCACTATAATCAACTGTGATGTGGTATAGAATCTAATATATATTATATTTATTAATAATATAGAATATATATATAATATAATGTTATAGCTTTTTAATAATTATATTTAAGTTATTTAGGTTTTATATTTTAATACCTTATACTTTTAATATAACTTAAGTTTCTTTAAATTTTCTTTAAAGTTTAATTATATATTTTATTATAATTAATATTATTTATTATATAATATTTTTAAATATATTATTATTTATATTATCTTTAATAATGAATTATTTATATTATATTATAATTACCTTAATATAACTTAATATAAGTTATTTATTATATTAAGGGAATTTAATTTTATTAATTATATTTTTTTTAATTTATATATATAAAGATTTCTTTCTTTATTATATATAGGTATAATAAGTTATTATATTATAATGATGCATTATAAGAGCTATTTATAATATATAGCCCATTAATTTACGGTATATTTAAATATTTATAATGAATTTACTATAAATATAAGAATATATTATAAATTTATTATAAATTTATTAGAAACTTATAACTTTATATGAATTCATAATATATTTACTATATATTTACTTATATAGCTATTTCTTATAAATTTATTATGAATTTATAAGGCATTAATTTATTACTTTTCTTATTATATAATAGTTATAATTATATACCTTAGTTATATATATTTTATTACTTTACCTTAGATTAAGGATTAAGTTTATTATTAATAAGTTAATACTACCTTGCTATATAGCTTTAGATATAAAATATCTATATTTTTATAATTTATTAAATTAATATTACCATCTAACTTTATAAAATATTTAAATATTAATATTTAAATATATTTAAGATATAATACGCTTTAAACTTATAATTTTTATTATCTTTTCTATTAAAACCTATTAATTTTTAACTTATTTATTAAATATAAGGATTTTTCTATCTTTAAGCCGCATTTAAATAATACCCCTTAAACCTTATTAATTAAATCTTTAAAGAAGATTATAATTTATTATAGCTAACCATTAGCTTTATTAATTAATAAACCCTTTATAAGTAATATAATATTATATATAATCTATTAAGAGATTTATATTAATAGTTAAAGGTAGCATTAAATTAAATATAATTTAAGGAAAATGCCTTTATATTAATTAATTAATAATAAAATAAAAAATTAATTATTAAATTTAAATCCTTATTATAGAATTAGAAAGTAAAGAATTATTTATTTATAAAAATATATAATTATTATTATTAATATTATTAACTTATTATTAATAATAATCTATTTACTTAAAATATTATACTTAATAAATTATAATCCTTATAATTATTATTTAAGTATTAGGAATTTTAGCAAGAAATTAATATAGCTTTAATAATTATTAATTATAAAACTATTATTAAATAATATTTTAACCTTTAAAATAATATTAAGTTTAGCCCCCTTATATATAACTTATAAAACCCTTAAGCTATAATATCTAATACTCCTTAATAAAGTAAAAGCTTTAAGGTATATAAAGAGAAGGGGATTATCTTAAACCCTTAATCTTTATAAGAATTAATTATTAAATTTAAAACTCTTTATTTAACTTACCCTACTTTAAATCCATTAAACCTAACTATAAGTATTAATACTTAGGTTTTATATTAAGGAAATTAAATATAAGGGCACTTTTCTTTTAATAATCCTTATAAATTAATAAAAGATTTCTTTTAATTTAAGTATATTATGGATTATCTTAGTAGTTTACCCTTAGATTAATAAATTATTATATATATTTTATTTTTAAGAGCTTTTAAAGCTAGGTAAATATATTCCTTAGCAGCTAGGTATAATAGCTATTAAAAAGGGATTCCTTATTACCCTTACCTTAATTTATCTATATAAAGTAGATAAGGCTAAGGAGCACCTTAATTATATAAAAAACTTCCTTATATAATATCCACCACTTATATTAAGGATTAAAGTTATATTAGCCATTAAAGCTAATATAATACTAGTGATGATTATATATATAATTTTAATTAAGATAATTAAAGCTAGGGATTAATTATATATAATTAAGGGCCCTTAATATTATTAAAACCCCTTAATAATAATAAAGGCTTAATCAACTTTTTAGCCTTTTAATAAAATTAAGATTAAAAAGATATTATTATTAAATAGTTTAAGCTATATAAGAATTAAAATGATTATATTAAGCTTATTTATATATTTTAAGTTAATAAGAAAATAATAATATGGAAGGATTTATAGGGCTTTATTAATAGATATAAGCTTTATATTATTAAAGTTTCTAGCTATAAGTATTAGCTATATTAAAATCTATTTATAAGCCTTTTAAATATTACCTATTTATAGTTTTGGATTATTTTAATAAGCTATAAGTGATTATCTTTAACTATAGGCCGTAATAAATAGTTTTAATAAAAGAGATACCTCTTAAATAACTTTAATATATTAAGAAATATAGCGGAGATATTATTAAATTAATAATATTATAATTAGGTTGATATATATAATAACTAGAATATCTAGAAATATATTTAATAAATTTATAAATTTATGCTTTTAATTAAGTAATTAATAATATTTATAGCTTAAAATATATAAGATAATATTAATAAAGCCTTAATTATTTTATATTTTAATTAATTATTAATAAGCTATGATTTATATAAATTAAAAACTTATTTATAAAATAAATAGGAGATTTAATATTTAAGAAAAAAAAACTATATAAAACTCTAACCTTAACTATTTAAACCTAAGCTAGCTTTATAAATAATGGCTTATAAATTAATAAATTTATAAATTATACCACTAATTAATATTTATATCCCCTTTAACTTATATAAGGCGGTAATAAGATTAATTATTATATAACCTTTACTACTTATAAGCAAATCCAGAATATATATATTAGATAAAGTATATTAATATATAAGTTAAAAGTAAAGATAAAAGCTATAAGAGGCATAAAGGGCTATATAAGAATATAACGTCTTAACTTATCCTTTATTAGAATTCTTAATTAATATATTTAATTCCACTAAGATAATAAGAGAGCCTTAACGTTTATATCTAAATCTAATATTTTAATTAAATAAATGCTTTAATAAATAAGATAATCATAATAATATTATAAATTATATTATATAAGCCTTTAATATTAATAATAAAAGCTTTTAATATAATATATCTTAAGAGATTAAATTAAAATAAGAAGGATATTACCTTATTAATAAAGAACTTAAAGTATAAAAGGAAATTAATCGGCCCTTTGAAAATATAGAAAAGTATAAAGAATTAATTAAGTTATTAAATAATAAGTTATTAAAAAGCATTAAAGAAAGATATTATTTTATAAAAGATATATACTTATTTATTTTAAACCTCTTAGGGAAATTATTTATAGCTTTAAATATTAAGATATATATAGATTAATATATATATTATATATCTAGATTTATTTATTATAGTTATTATATTAACTTTTAAAAAGATAAAGTATATTGTTAATATATAAACCGTTATAATGTAATATTTAATAGGCTATATTTAAAGTGCTCTTTATAAGCTAGGTTATTCCTTTAAATAAATAAACCACCCTGGATTTCATTAATTAAAAGCTATAAATATATTTATATTTATATATAAATTAAAGGATCTTAAGATAAGATAACTTTTATTATATATTATAATATTAAAGCCTTATAATATATAATATTATTATCTATCTTTAAGCTTATCTTAAATATTAATATTAATTAAAAGGCTATTATAAGTATTAAAGATATAAATAAGATTATAATAAAGGGATAAGTTAAATTTAATATATATCATTAGGTTATTATTAATAGCTACCTTATAATAATTATTATTAAAATTAAAGCCTAAATTATAAATAACTTTTATATAAGGCTATTAATTAGGTAAGAATTTATAATATTTTATAAAGTAAATATATTAAATTTAACCGGTAAAATCTTATTTAGTTACTTTAAAAGAGTTATTATTAATATCGCTATTTTCTTAAAAGTCTTAAAATATACTTATATAACGAAAGCTATAATAAATACGATAATTTTATTAATATCCCACTATTTATTATTTATCATATCTCCTTTATAAGAAAAAATATCGCCTTCTTATTTTAACTTAAGTAAGAAGGCTAAATTAACTACTTAATAGATTATTAAAATACCAATATTATAGCTATTAATTAATCTTTATATCCTTTATATATTAAATATAATATTATAATAAATACCTTAATATTATATACCCTTAAATATATATACTATTATAATTAAAAACTTAAGATAAATACTTTGCGGATAATATATCTTAATAAAGCGTTATAATAAATTATAAACCTATTATTATCTTTTAACCCAATTATATTTCTTAATGCTATAAATTAATTATAGCTTAATATAAATATATTTCACTCCTTTAACCTATATAATCTTAACTTAAATAAGCTACCCAACTTAAAGGAATTAAAGCTATAAAAATATTTATACCTTAATAATAAGCTAAATATTAATAAAATTAAAAACCTACTTAAAGCTTAACTTAATAATAAAGTTTATATATATTATAACTCCTTATAATTTATCTTTAAAATTAGCGCCTTAATAAAGGAATATAAGGGAATTTTTAAAGATATTAAATTAATAAACTTATTAAAGGCCTATTAAATAAAGATCCCTTTAATTAAAGGTTAATATAATTAAAAGATTAAGAAATGATTATATTACTTTAATAAAGAGGATTATAAGGTTATTAATAATATAATAATTAACTTTTATAAAAAAGGTAAAGCTAAATAAATATATAAATTAATATTATTTAAATCCTTAATATTTATAATATAATATATTATTAATAAATAAAGGAAAGGTTATATAATTATAAACTTATAAGCCTTAAATAAAGTTACTATATTTAATATATACCTATTATTATTATAATTTAAGGTAATATAAAAGATTTAAAATAAAAAATATCTTATTATAATTAATATAAGTTTATTCTTTTATCAATTCTTAATATACCTACCTTATTAAAACTAATTCATAATAATAAGTTACCATAGGTAAGAATAATTTAAGATAATAATTATAAGCTTTAGGAACTCCCTTATTTATATATAATATTATATAAATTATCTATTATAATTATTTTAATCCTTTATAATTATATTTATAGATAATATAATCATCTTTTTAAATATAGCTATTAATTATTTTTAATACTTATATATTATCTTTAAGCTATTTATTAATTAAAATATCTTACTTTCCTTTAAAAAGTTATTCCTTAAATATCTATTTATAAACCTCTTAGGATTTAGGATTAATAATTTTAAGCTTTATAATATTATAAATTAAATAAAAACCCTTTATAAACTTTAATTCCTTATTATTCTTTAATAAGTTAAAAAGTTTATAAGATTTATAAGATATCTATAATATCTTATCCCTTAATATAGCTAAAAAATTAATTTATTATAATAGCAGAAAATTAAAATATTATCTATTATATAGATAAAAGATAAGCTACCTTAAGGTAATATATAGAAGCAATATATTAAATAAGCTAACTTTAATCCAATTATTAAAGAACTTTAGGTATTTATAGATCTGAAAATAGCTTTAATTAAGGAGAATACCTTATTTCATTATAACCCTTATTAAGTATTATTTATTCAACTTAATATATTAAAAGAGGTTGGATTCTTTAAAATAATATTCTAGTTAGCTAATAGGTAAGAATAAAATAGTAAATTATTAATTCCATAATCTTAAATATAATTAATTACCTACCTTAATAAAATAATTAATATTATAAAAAGGAAATATTAATTAATAAAGCTTAAAATAACTTATTTAATATAATTAATAAGGAAACTCTAGATAATTATTAATTTTAGCTATATTTAATTAATAAATATCCTTATTAATTATTTAGCTATTATTAATATTATAAATTAAATATTTATAAAGATTATAGATAAAATAAAAATAAACTTAAAGCTAATGCTAACCTTAAAGTTCTTTAATTAATATTAACTAAATATCCATTATATTCTAAGGAATATAAATATTATCGCTAATATATTATCACGATTCCTAATATATTAAGAATTAATAGAAGATAAAGGAATGTTAATTAAGCTTTATAATTATATCTTTTACTTAATAATTAAGGTGAAAATAGATAAAGACTTTTATAAAACTATATTAAAAGGTTATTTAATATATAAAAGATAATTAAATATAATTAATTAATTGAAAAACCTAAATCTTAAAGTAAACCTATTCTTTAAAATAAATAAAGATGGATTGCTTTATTTTAAGGAATATAATAATAAGAAATAGTTATATATTATTATAAACCAATACCGACGGCACCAGGGTGCTCGGTTCCAGCGGACAAGGGACCCGGCAAAGGACACCCTAATGCAAACCCAATAGCATTAAAGTGCGGAGTCACGGGACCTGCATATACCAGGGTTAGGGTTAGGCTTGCAAGATTCGCATATAAGCTAAGCGAGCCGCTTAATAAATAAAGCATTAAGCCTCATATTATAGCTCACAGGCTTGCCTTATAAGCCAGCGAACCTATTAAAGAGTTGAAATATATAAGGATATGGTTATTACTATAATAGATGGCTTTTATAAAATAAACTCTTTAATTATCAATTTAAATATTTAGCCTAATAACTAAATAGCCTTATAGCTAGTGATTATATTATTAAATATTAAGTATTAGAATAATATCTTTATATATCGGAATAGTTAAATATCGCCTTTACGCTAAACTGCTAATATAAACCTTATAGGTTACCTATTAAACCTTATAAAGGTTTAATATAATCATTATATATATATTATATAAAGCTATTATTATTTTAATCATTAAAACTTATAACTTAAAATATTACTTTAAAGAGATCAGAATTTATTAAAACTTAATTTTATAATATATTATAAATAAATATTATAAGTAAGTTTATAAATATATTTAAAATTATTAAGTTTATTAAAAGAATTAAAATAATAATTAATAACCATTTAAGGAATTTTAATTAATCTTATTATTAATATAAGCCTTCTATATTATTATTATAAACTTTATAATAAGCTTATTAAATATACTTATAGTATAAATAATATAAGAATTAAATATAACACCTTTCTTTAATATATTCTTAATAATTATTAATAAGTTTTTTAAAGCTAAGCTTATTATCTTAGGAAATATTATTTATATAATTAAAGATTAAGTTAAAATTATATTTAAAATCTTTTACTTAATAAATTAAGGTATTTTTAAATATATTATATTAAATTAAGATTATAAGTTCTTATCTAAATTCTAATAGGGCTTATAAGAATCCCTTAACATTAAATTCCTTTTCTTTATAATATAATATCTATAAATAAATAGCTAATTTAAAATAAAAAACCGTATAATTAAAATCGTTATTTATATATAAGCAGCTATAAACCTAATTTATAAATAAATAAATATTATACCAGCTCTTTAATTTAACTTAGGAAATATTTATAATAAAGCTATTAAGTATTTAATTAATTAAATATTATATAGCTTTAACTTAATAAGGTTAATAACGATTATAAATATTATTATTATAAAACTTTATTATATATATTAAGAGGAAGCTTAACTTTTTATTATTAAGGCTTAAATATTTATTAAGTAGTATTATAATAAAAGTTATTATTAAATATATTTAAATCTAAGCAATTAAATATATTTAAACCTTAATTATAGCTATAACCTCTTAAATAAACCGCCTTATAAATTCTTAAAATAATAAATCAACCTATTCCTTATTAAGAATAAAGTTAATAAGCTAATATATTAGTTAAAGCTACCGCCTAATATAAATCAGTACTTAATAATATTAATAATATAGCTAATATTAATAAAGGAGCCGCTCTCTAATCTATATAATTATAATTAAAAAGTAAGAGATAAAGTTAAAATTAAAGATAATATAAAAGGCTTAAAAGTATTTAAATATTATAAAGTTAACTATATAATTTAAAGAAGAGACCGCTAATAAGGTTAAGGAAAGGTAATTATTAAATACTTAATTAAATAAATAGGCTATCTTAACTATTATAATATATAAATATCTAAGGAATATTTAAAAATAAATTAATTAATAAAAGATTTTAAAATAAAATATATAAAGATAAAGGTATTATATTATAGCTTATTCCTAAAGGAAGATAAGGAACTTTATTCACTTAAGCTAAGTGAGTTACTTAATCCTCTTTAAAAAAGGGGATAGCTTAAAGGAATTAAAAGTAATATTATATATAGTAAATAAGGTATAAATATATTATTATAGCTATAAACTTAAAGGCTAGCGATATTATATAATTAAATAAATAGGTAAATATTAAAATATATAAATCTATAATAAATATATTATATATTATACTTAATTATATTACTAATATATATAACCATATTACCTATCGTTATTTATTATATATTTATTATATTTACCTAATTATATTAAATATTATTATTATTACTACTTATATTTACTTATTTTATAATTAAAGCCATCCCTATTTATATTAATCTATTTCCTTATTAATTATTACCTATCCTTTTAATACTTAATTAAAATAACTATTTACTTTTAAATTATATATATATCGCTTATTATATTACTTCGCTATATATAATTATTTATATATTAATAATAAATATCTTAAGTAAGTTTATTAAGAATATTTAACTTTTATATTATATTATATCTTATAAGTTAAGACCTAAACTATATCTTCTTATAATAAAGTAAGATTATTAAATACCGCTATTAAGTTATAAACTTATATAAAGTGGGAAAGCTTTTATTTAGTGGATACCGCTAGATTATATACCTTTATAAAAGAAAGATAGCTATCGCTAATTATATATATATTACTTTTACTTAATATAATTCCCTTCTTACTTAATAAAGTGATAATTATATTGATTTCCATTAAGCTTTTTATAATAAGGGCTATAATAACCTATTTATATAGGAGGTTAAATATAATATTTATATATTATATAATATTCTATCATTATACCTTATAGATATACCTATTTTATAATCAGAAGCTTATATTTACCTTATAATATTCCCTATTTTAATATAAATTAATTATAATAGCCTATTATATTAAGGCTAGATTTTAAATAAAAATACTTAATAGGGAGAATAGCGGCTTAAAGACCTTAAGTTAACTATAAATAACTTATAAAAATATATATATAAAGCCTTTATTAATAATAATCTACTAAGCTTATATTTATATAATTTACTACTTAATATATACTTATAAAATACTTTAAGATATTACTTTTATTATTATATTATTAATAATATAGGTTTTTAGCCTTATAACTAATATAAATAGTTTATAATTAATATAAAGGACTAAATCTCCTTAATTAATAAAGAAGTTAATAATATTTAATTTTTTATAGCTATCCTTATATTCTTATTTAATAATATTAATATCATCCTTAATATTTAAATTATTAATATAAAGAAATATAAATAGGTTATAATTAATCTTATTAAGAAGGTAAATAATATAATTAATTCTTTCTTTTAATAAAAAACTCTATCTTAAATACTAAAGTACTTATAGCTTACCCTAATTAATTATAAGTAAAAGGCTATTATTAACCTTATTAATATAAAGGATAAATATATCTATAAAGATATATTAAAATTTAAGCTTAAGAACTTATTTATATCCTTATTTAAGAAAGCCCTTATATTTATTATCTCTAATAAAGCTAACCCTACCTTAATTATTACCGCTATTAAAGAGCACAATTATTATAAGGAAACTATTAATTTCTTTAATTAATTCATTAATATAAAGATTATAAAATATATCGATTATAACGCTTTTTAATACTCCTAATAATATAATAAAGCAATCGTCCTTAATACTATCATCCTTATTTAAAATATATATATTCCTATCTCTTACCTTAAAGTAATTAATATCCTTTATATATTTATATCTATTATTTATATTAATAGCATTATCTAAACCATTAATACCATTTAAATATTTAATAAAGAGCATCTATCCTCCACCTTATTTATCAACTTTATCCTTATTATTATAATATAAATAAATCTTAACTTTAATTTAATTATTAAAATATATAATAATATTAGCATTATAAATAAGCCTGCGATTATCTAAATATAATAAATTAAATATAGATTTAATATTACCTATAATTATATTAATACTCTTTATTATTATATCGCCAGCTTAATTAATTATATTATAAAATATAGCCTTATTAAATACCATACCCTTAAATAAATAAAGGTTAATTAACTAATAGCCGTTATTATTAATAAGATTATCATTAAGTTTTAAGGCAATATCTTAAATAATAAAATTTAATATAAATAAACTTAAGGCTATATTAATTTATACTTAATTTACCTTTATTATTATTCCCGCTCTATATTTAATCTATTATAATCATTATTACCTTTATTTCACTATTATTACCACTCTATATTTAACCTATTATAGCTTTATGAACTTTTTATATTTATTTATTATTATAATATACCCTTTTATTATTATATTATAATACCTTAAGTAGCCCCTTTATTTATTTATTTAATATTAATTTAAAATTAATAATTAAGGATAGCTAGATATATTAATAAATCTTTAATAAATAATATAATCAACCTAAATTATAATCATAATAAATATATAATACGCCGTATTAAATACATCACTTAATAACAATTATATATCTACCTTAGCCGCTATTATTATAGCTGGAAGTTAAGCTTTTAAGTTAAGCTACTACCATTATTATTACCATTAACATCATTATTAAAAGCTAAACTTTTAATTTATAATTATAGCCGCTACCATTATTACCGTTATTATAGCTAAAAGCTGGATTTTTAATTTATAACTATAACCATTATTATAATTACCGCTATTATAATTAAAAGCTAAACTTTTAGTTTATAATTATAACTACCGTTATTATTACTATTATTATAATTAAAAGCTAAACTTTTAATTTATAGCTATTATTATTATTATTATTACCACCTTTATAGCTAAGGAATTAAACCTTTAGTTTATAGCTGCTGCCGCTATTATAGCCATTAATACCGTTAAGTAAGAGGCTAAACTTTTAATTTATAGCTATTACCACTATTATTACCGCTATCATTATCGCTAATACCGCTAATATAAAGTTAATCTTTTAATTTATAATTACTGCCGCTATTATTATTGCCCTTTATAGCTAGGAATTAAACTTTCAGTTTATAATTATCGCTACCGCCGCCCTTAATACCGCTAAATAAAAAGTTAAACTTCCAATTTATAGTTATTACCGCTATTATTAAAGTATATATAATCTTTATTATAATTCCAATATCTACTTAAAAGCGGATATTTCTTTAAAAGGGGGGGTAATTAATATATTATAAGAGCTATTTATAATATATAGCTTATTAATTTATAATATATTTAAATATTCACAGTAAATTTATTATAAATATAAAAATATACTATGAATTTACTATGAATTTACTGGAAACTTATAACTTTATATGAATTCACGGTATATTCACCATATATTTACTTATATAGCCATTTCCTGTAAATTCACTATGAATTTACAGGGCATCAATCTATTACTTTTCCTATTATATAAAAAAGGTTATTATAGGAAAATTTATAAAGGTAAGTAATATTAAGCTCCTTATATTTATATTACTTTATATTAATATTATTTAAATATATATTATTAAGATAATATATTAAATATTATAAAATAGCTATATTAATAGTTATATTTAAATAAATTATATTTTATAATTATTTACTTAGATTCTTATTTTATATAATATAGTTTATTTAATTAAGGTTGTTTATAATAAATTTTAAAATTATTTACTTTTAAGGTATTAAAAAGCTTTAAATTAATTCTATTATTTATTAATATATATTAATTAATAATATTTTATAACTTTAAAATTTAATAACCTTAGCTTAATAAAGGGGTTTAAAGAACTTATAAGTTATATTAAAGTTAATATCTCCTTATAATAAATATTATTAAACTTAATTAATATATAAAGGAATTAATATCTATTAATATAAAGTTAAGCCTTTTAGATAATAATTAAATATTATAAGGAAGATATTTAATATAATATATATAATAAGTAGATTAAAGGAAGTATTTTAAATTAATTAATATTAATTAATATTAATTAAGGTATTAAAATAATAAGGTTATTTAATATTAATTAATATTAAATAATTTATAAAAAAATATAAGTTTAAGAAAGGGGCTAAGAAAGTTAAATTAATATAATATTATATTATTAAATAAAAGTTTATATTATTTAATATTAATTTATTTCTTTAAACTTACCTTATTTATTTAAATAAGTTAAATATTAATAAATATATTTAATTTTATATAACCTTAAAATCTTAATAAATATCTTATTATTAAGCTTATTTTTAATAAATAAATAAAATAAGGTTATATCTTTATATCTTTTATTAATAAAATAATTATTATTTTTAATATCTTCCTTAATAAATACTTAAGGTATTAATATTTAAAGATTTAATTATTTAAGTTAATTTATATCTTATTATAATAAAATAAAGTATTTATTATTTTTTATAATTTTATAAAGGGGGAAAAAGTTATAATTTATAAAAAGGTTATATTTAATATAATTAGCTTTAATTAAAGTAAATTTAATTTTAATTTCTTTATTATAAATTTTTAAATAATCTTATAAATTTAATATAAGTAAGAGATTTTTAAGGTTTTAATTAATATTAAAATAAATCTTAAATATATAAAGCTTAAATTCCTTTTATTTTAAAGTATTAAATAATTCCTTAAGCTTTAATATTATAAGTTAATTCTTAATCTTTTTAATTAAAATCTTCTTAATTAAAGTTTTTTTTATAACTTAAATATTTTTAATTTTAATTAATAGAATTTTAAGCTTTTTAATTAATAGGTTTTTAAGTTATTTAATTATTAAATTAGTTATTAAAGATAAGGTTATCTTCTTCTTAATTATCTTTATAATAGCTATCTTTTTAATAATTATCTTTTTAAATCTTAATAATATTATAACTTAATTCTTAATCTTAAGTTTTAAATTTCTCTTTATTAATATTTTAGATTTTTCTTTTTTTATTAATTATAAAAGTTAATATTAATTAATATAATTTAATTAATTTTAAATTAGCTATCTTAATTTATTTATATAAAAAATAAATAAAGAAGAAGAAAAAGGAAGAAGAAAAAAGAAGGAGGAAGGTAAGGCTTTATATAATTTTAAGAAGTTAATTCTATTACCTTTATAGATAAATCTATACCACCTTTATTATTTTAAGCTTAATACCTTTTAAGGCTTTTTAATAATAAGGTTTTTTATTTATTTATTTATTTAGCGTTAAATAAGCTTTTTATTTATTTATAACCTTAGCATTAAATAAGCTTTTTATTTATTTATAACTTTAATATTAAATAAGCTTTTTATTTAATAAATATATTATTATTAAGTTTATAATAAATATAGCTTTATATTAAATATTTAATATATCTCTTTTAAATTAATATTAAGATAGCTTAAGCTTTAAGCCTTATAATATTTCTTTTTTAATATATAGCGTAGTTATTTTAAAATATATAAGTGGGTAGAAGTAAAAGCGTGGGTGGGCCGAAGGAAAACGTAGGGTGGGCCGAGTCTGCCCCCATTCTCGGACCTCTGGCGTGGACGCTCGCCGCACGTGTCGGCCGCGGAAACCTCCGAGGTCCGTTCCGGCCTTCATGACTGGAATCAGTAGCGGTGTCACTTCTGGCAAAAGAGTGGTCGAGGCTGGCAAGTAGCGCTTGGTATTCGGTCCGCATTATGGCAATCATCGGTCGCCAACGTTTTGAAGGCACAGGAAAAGAGACGGTCCAGTTTGGGATGCTCAGCAGGCCGAGATCCACTCGGAACCGGATGTCTCAACAGCTGAATCAATCAGTCGTTGCCATGTATGACTGACCCCACAGAGACCCCTTTATTAGTCCATTCATATTGGAGGCGCTACAGTAAGAGGGCGGTGCAAGCCACAGTTATGGGCAGTCATATAAACTTCATAAAGTCGGGTGGGACGCATTTCACATACGGGTGGCTACCAGGCGGGTGGGCAATTGCGGAGTGGGCAACGGGTGGGTCTCCATGATAGGTGGCACATTGACAAGCCTCGTAACAAATCAGCTAGCCATTTAGGCATTCGCCCTGCAGTTTACTGCCTGAGATTTGGAGAGTTTTAATTATATAATCCGCCGTGGAGACCCGCCATCTCTCAGGCTCCAAAGTGGCGGAACGCAGGAATCCAACGTTATTAGACGTCGCCGGACTCTTCAATTGCCTATGCGCCGCCAGTGTCGGTTCCATAACTCCATCATATTATGATCTTGGTCGTACATGGCATATGTTCTACCTACCAAAAGGCTGGTAATAGCCAAAAAGTCTCTCCAATTTCGGAACACCCTTGATCTCGGGACAGTTGCGGACCGGTACTCTGGAATGTGCCGTGATTTACCAAGCTTGTTCCCAGTTTAGTAGATGTCCTACATTTTCTGTCTCGAGGATAGCGAAGTCTTCAACAACGGCACTTTTGTATCAACGCCTTAGTCTTAACCGCGAGAATCCATGTTGGCGCAAGGGTTCTTTCGCCACGTCCAGCGAGCCAAAAGACTGAGCAAATGTGCGACGCTTAACTTGAGTCACCATACTCCACAAAGTCAGTAGAACTGGACGACTTGTAATGCCATCAGGGCCCACCCTTGAGATGTTGTTTCCGCGGAGGGGGCGCCAACACGGCCATCAGGGACGCGTGCGGGCTGGCCGAGCTGATCATCCAGGGCCATCAGAAGAATGTGCCGCTGGACTGGGTGCTGGGCCCCTACGAGGAGGTGATGCTGCCCAGGGGCAGGGACATCGTCTTGGCGAGCAGGGCCGCGGGTGAGTCGATAGAGAAGATGTATCAGGCTGTCCCGGCTGCGGGACACTTTGGTGGAGCGCCTCCTCCCAAGACCAAGCAGTATTAGTAGTGTCCAAATCAAAGTCAATCTCGTCTGCTTTGTCTGAAGGCGATATACGATCAGCCTCTACGTGTTCGAAAGCAACGTCTGCTTCAGCCACTGTCAAATCCCTTCCGGGTCCCTGAATCTGGGTCAGAAGCAGTGACGACATGAGTTTGTCTTGACAGATGCCTACGAGACGCCACTTGGGCAGAGATCAAGCTTTACCCAGCTTGACTGGAAAGCGATCCTCGGATGTTGTGGTGAGAAAACCACTAGCCAAATCGAATTCATTTACTGGACCAGGCAACTGTCTTGAAATGCGCAAGTGTCATTCTTTGCTCTCGGACCTTCTGCACTGTAAAAGTGGTCTACGGCCAGAAGGTACGCTCTTCAGCCTCGTCATTTCATCACCACAAAACTGATAAGACTACTCCATGTTGCATGCTCATCACGAACCTTCCAGCAGGTAGTGGCCAAACCAAGCAATAGCCTGGTAAAAGGCCTGCTCCTTGGCGAACTTCTGGACCCTGTCCTTCAAATCGCAGCGCACGGCGAAGCCATGCACAACGCCCGAGTAGAGAAAGATCTGCCAAAAAAGATCTGCCAGGGCTGCTTGGTGGCCTTGAGTATCTGTTCGGTCTTGTAACGCCTCTCGTCAGGAAAGAGGTGGTCGACCTCGGCCGCCGCGATGGCCAGCGGCCCGCCCAGCCTCGCGAGCTCGTCCTCGCCCGTGAAGCTGGGGTGCGCGACATAGCCGACCTGGATCCCGTCTGTGTAATGGCGTACAAGGTACTGTCATGATTTTCAGAAACACTTATGCACACAGACCCGGGGGCAATTGGCCTCTTACCTTGGCTCCAAAGCAATACCCAACAGCCCCGATCTTCTTAATTCCATACTCGCCCTTGAGGACATTTATAGAGTCCACGATTATAGGGTCGACAATTTCCTCGGTGTGCGGATTTGTGCCATTGCTTCCATGTGCGAGCCACCCCTGGATATCATAGGACGGATCCTCTGTCTTGTGGATGAGAACGGGATCACCGTAGAACAGGTCAACCGGCAAGATTAGGTACCCAGCCGCCGCGAACTCGTCGGCGAGCAGCCTGCTGTTCTGCCAGACGCCCATGATATCGGATAAAAAGAGGATCGCTGCATTCTTGTGGGCTTTCTCTGGCGCAGGGTCTGCGAGGTAGGCATCGTACTTCCCGGCCACCCTGATGGTGTTGCCTTTAGGTGTTCCTCTGGTGTGATGGTCAGTGCTCTGTGATCGGTGCATAATATCGGGGAGAAGTTGCATTCGTTGCCAAAAAAACAAAAAAAAAAGGGATATGTCCCATACAAAGTTGGGATCTGAGCTATGTTACAAGAGACGCCCCGGTACTTACTCGTGCCTGAAGCCGACAGTGCAGGAAGTCGAGGGAGGATACGAAGCCATGAGATAATACGCAGATATGCCCAGTCACCTGCACTTCTAACCGCGTTTTGATGTCAAGAATCCAAAGAAGCTGAATTTAATCCTCGTGCATCCAGACAGCAACGCACGACCAGTTGGAGATTGTGCCTGGTCAGGAGGAATGGTGACTGCCAAGGGAGGAGATTGATATTGAAGAATCAAGTTAGGAGCATAAATCTTAATTGACACGACCTCTCAATCCATGAGATAGACTCATTCATCACATCGGGATTCGAATTCAAGTGGACTATGACAATGGGTTCATTTACATAGTGCACCCAACGAAGTGTGTTCAATCAAGTAAGGGTGCCACCCGCGAGCCACTAGAACATTTTTCGGTGGCACAAAACGCGAGTGGGTCTCATCAACCAGAACAAAGTCAGGCCTCAAAGAGTGATTGAGAAGGTATTTTCTCACTGGCAGTAGACTTGTCTCTCACTTGGATGATCTCAGTCACTGTTCTGGATGGGCCAAGAAGCAAAAACATAAGGGAAACAAAAGAAGAACGTCGCCGACAGGACGAACCTGCGCACCCGAAGGTATTGCCTTACAGCTATTCTCCATATAATCAGAGTTTTACAATAGCAGGGCAACGGATTAACCACTCTCCCACAGCGACTGGGATTAAGCGAGGCCATTATTCTTGATTCATATGGGTCGGCCAATCTTCGCGCCACACGTCATACACGGCCACCACTGCGTCCTCTGTCCTGTCTCCATCCTCATTTTCTAGGTGTCAGCTGCCAAGGACACCACCCTATGCAGCTAGTGGCGACAGTGGTGGAGCAAAGGCCCAAGAAGCCACATCAGCGGTAACGTTGCTGAAGCCTCCAGACTGGTGGCGCATCGCCACCATGTGGTTTCCACACTTCATACTCACCATGTGGCCAAAGTGCATACGTGCAACTCGGTGCGGCCTGTCCCCACCAGCAGTTGCAGTCTTGCTCCCAGATTTCGAGGGGGGAAGTTGGTTCTGCAAGGGCTGTGGCGTCATCCTGCTCCGAAACCATCAGACTGTGCATATTCCTCGGGAAATGTTTTTTAACGTTTGCTCCAGGTCTATAGCATCCACTCGAATATTCCAAGCTGCGCGTCAATGTGAAAGAGCGTTTGGTCACGGAATCTTCAGAATACGATGGTTGGCCTATCGAGCAAAGACATGTTCAGTGAGAGATGATCAAAGAGCACTTTTGACCCATACCTTCTCGTCACCTCCTACATCAAGAACGCTCTTTCCAAGATTTAGAATCTCCGTAGATTCCACAGGCTTGAAACGATCGCAATCGCAGCCCTACTGCTGCCCATGTGTCCGAGGGTATAGCTGCGATTCTGGAGTCAAGTGTCCTGGCGGGACTATGAACATAAAAGGTGTTTTTGAAGCCATTTCCCCTTCCGCGTTGCAAACTGGTTCAGGTTCGGCTCCACTACGAATCTCCTGATCTGTCCATCCTTTCTAGCCAGCCACTGAAGATTAGCTCTGAACTATTATCAATCTGATTCGAATCTCCGTCTATCTCACGGACGTGCTAATTACCTGTAAACTCTCCCATACCGCAGCCTCGCCGCTCCAGGCACCGAAGTGGATCATCGAAGGCCTTCCTCCTCACGTGGAAGTTTGAGTAATCGCCAAATCCCCCCAAAGACATTTTCGTCTTGGCAAAACTTCTCGGTGAAGATGCTAAGGAAAGGCAACAGTCTGAATAGTGTCAGGTGTCGCATGAAAGTGCTGTATTGTAACTAGCAGAAACACGCCCATGCCTTGGAATTGGCTGCATCCGCTTCTAGGAATGTCACCGGGCATCTAAGTGCAAGTTAATAACCCCCACTCGGCAATTAGGTATCATGTATAGTCCCTTGTATGCCTTGATTTACTACCTGACCGGTCTCATGAATGATACGATCCCACGCCTCCAGGAGTGCCACGTTGGCGTACATTTCTCAGAGTCTGGCAGCCTTCGCTATAGATCCTTACGGACTTGTAGGATTCGCCTGCTTGATACTATTGGATTGGCTGGGCTCAACCCTTCATCAGGGCACCGGTCTCCATCAAAGCTACAAAAATACTGTTACTGCTTCAGGGCTAGACCACAACGGGATAGAATCGCATGCGGCATGGCTCTCAGGACGACTTTCAATCGTGATGGTATCGATACAAGGCTCCCCAATCATTCCGCATCATGATGCATGGACTATAAAGGTCCTTCTATTTCCCATCGAAAAAGGTCTCCTGAATCTTTATCGGCATCCTTCTTCCCAGGCTACCGCTCAAGAATCATTGTTGCTCTTATCTGCGCATCGTCCTCCTGAGAAATACCTTTCCAAATTCGAATTGAATATGCGTCTTACCATCGCCTCCTTGTTCGTGGCCCTCCCCTGGGAGGACACTATCAGCTCGTGGGGCCCTGACCCCGGCATGGAATGCCATCTCTATGAGAGGCGTGACTGTGATGTGGGCGGCCGTATGTTAACCAATGTCAAGGAACCGGGCATTGCCAACCTGAATGACTACCAGTTCGAAGACATCATCAGCTCCGCACGGTGCTGGTACTGGTAATAGAACATATTGACGTCGACCACGAGTTTCGGATTCATGATGGCCCGCGGGGCAGGGGGGCTACTGACGGGTGGTTTCTCTTACCGTACGGGATGTTATGTCTGGGTGTTTCCTTATCATTCTTGTAGTCTCCATTTCCCGCGGAGGACCATTACCTGTAGCTCGCCAACCTGGTTTAGCCTTCCCAAGCGGCATGCGGGAAATAAATGATTATGCAGCCGGTTTCTTTCTTCAACCGACTTGTGAACATCGCCTGGAGATGCAACATGGCTTCAAGAATGTCTCCTCCACCGTTGAAGTGCCTGAAGTGAATCAAATAGAAAGACACGGAGACGTGAGAGAATCTACAAGGCGCGGCCAGTGTACACCAATTGAAGGCTCAACTTTGAAAATTAGAGGCCGCCCCTTTTCTCCATTACTTTTCCACACTGGGCTAGGTATTCTTCACTGGCTTGCTTTTGCTGTCCGACCTGAGACCTGGAACGCTCTTGTCATTGCACCCACGATCTCAAGGATGATCCTGTGCTGGGTCGTTCGTGCGGGTGCCGTCGGTGGTCAGATGGGAGCCAGCCCGAGTCAGCGGGAGATCAGCGCAGATCCCGCAGCAGCTTTGAGTCAGTTGAACGGACCTGCTTTGCTCTACCAGTTTTTCCGCTCTAGTGTAAACGAATATTCTGAAGAGAGATTTTTGTTTCGCAGCGATTGTGGTCTGGATTGCCTGGTAAGTTGTGCCTATTGGCTATAAATTTGGCGTTGCGGGTTTGCATCGCTTAAATTGGAACGTTCAAGATGTCTCGTTATATCACTGAACATCAGGTCCAACGACACAAGAATGGCGAAGGCCTGGCTTCCTTTCCCGCTTCTCTTGTAAACACACCAGAAATCGAGTCAGTCTGGAATGCCAAGAATTGACAGTTAAGCCTTACTGACCGGCGCATCGGGATGGAATGAGCATGATCTAAGTCATAGTGCTGCGGTTCAGTACAGATAGGGACCTACGGGTCCACTCATTCAGCCCCCAGCTTACCTGCGTCCTCAGGAGCCATTCCTCACGATAATAACTATTGGCTAGCATATTGCCATACGTCAGTGTCACGATGTTCTAGTAGCCTCCAAAATAGCACATTGGCGGACTACCTAGCTCTTCAGGTAGGTATACTGCACGTGCCAGATACCAGATCCCGCTTCAACGTGTGTTCTGCCAATGATCCACGTGTTGATGGATAAAACTTGGCTCTTGCGACTCATCCACCAACGGAATGTCAGTGAGTAGAGTCGACGAATCATCGACTGGTCAGGGGTACTCAAGGCTGTGAGCACAAAAACAATCTTCCCAAAGCTAGGGTTCCCAGCGTGAGAAGTGGATGATGGTATCTATATCGGTGTGTAGGTATTGCGGTTCTTGCAATCCTCTAGCGAGATCCTATCAGACCCTCACTTGGATCAGATGCGCATGGAGATGCTATCATTAGAGTTGTAAGCCCGGTATAGAGATCGGCAAATGTTATGCCCACATGCCGATGAACATCAGTGTATATATAGAACTTTTATCAAGTGCGAATGTCTTGGCAGTTGTTCTACTGCGGTTCCACAGTTGAGAATATGAGATGGATCTCTCACAAAGTCTCAAAGTACAACCAAAAATGCACCATACCGTTTGGTCTCGACTGAAGAGACTGATCAAGAAGCATCAAGCGTGTCAAGTCTGCATCTGATGATTGTAAGAAATTTTAGGCCGGATCGCGCGATTTGGAACAACCATGGTTTTATTTTTGAGAAGCCGACAGAAAAGAAATAGCTCAAAGCTGCGGTAAGATTTTATCCGTGTGTCAGGATCACATATGATAAAGGCCCCGCTCGTCGAGTCGGAGGCGATGGAGATCATTTCGGCCGAAAACTAAGAATAGCTCTGGCTCCTGACTAAGTCTGGCTGGGGAAAGGAAGGTGAGAGCAAACGCATCGAAATTAATTCACAAGAGCATGTAGTCAAAGTTTAGAGAACAGCACAAACAGCAGATGAACTTAGAACATATAAGGTCCTCAACCTGTCCGGCTCAATGGTATTGGAATTCCTTGCTCTTCAGTCTTCCAGCTCCTTCAAATAATCACCAACTTAGTCACTCCTTATATTATCTCCCACATCTTTCCAGCCACTCCTTTCCAAAAGCAAATCTCTCTCTTTAATATTTCCTAAAGGAAAACAAGTTCCTTCAAAATGCAGTTCTCAACCGCCTTCTTCGCCATGACCCTCGCCCTCGGCGTCTCTGCCCTTGAGCCTTCCATCGACGGCGTCGTCTACTGGTGCTACCAGGCCGACGGTGTGAAGTTCACAGCTGTCGATCTGTGTACCTTGAGGGGAATGCAGACTCTCGCAGGTCGCAGCGGCGTAAGTTCCACGCAGCACACTTTCCATGGCGGGTATCAAAATGCTAAAATAGGCTTGTTAATTTTTGCAGGACTGCTGCATCTCTCACGAGGCTCTGTCCATCGAGGAGCCCTACGGTGACAGCGGCACCGACAAGCTGCTCGATGCCTGCCAGAGTGTTGGTGGGAGCGACGTTCTCGGCACCGACAACGAGCCTTGCCAGCTGGAGCAAGACGAGGAGTACTAAGCTTTGATCTAAGCAGAGGAGCTTCAGGGTTGGCAACTTGTGTAAACATGGGATGTCGACGTCACAATGGAATACTTAATGGTAAAACGTACCAGTGTTTGCAATTTGTCTGGCTCAAGAATGAGACTGGCGTTGGTCTTTGATCTTGGGGAGAAGGGGTTACAAGGATATCAATAATGAGTCAAATAATATGTCTGCCAAATACATTCGTTAATACATTCGTTACAATTTACATGTTGGCCGCCCCTTCACAGCGTTATGGAATTGCCATACGCCACAGCTATTCCCTCATCAGCTGGTCAACCTTAGGTGTGGTCATACCGCATCCTAAAGTACACTGTCCGTAGTGCTCATTTTATATCCGATGAAATTATATTTCTGGTGCTGGGATAACAGGCACTGGCTGCCGCTCTTGAGCTTACTTTGCCCTGTAGTCGCACCCCTCAGGTATCAGCATACATACCCAAAATTCAAGACGACTCAGATTCAAACCCCCGCCACAGGCCGGGCCTGACACTTATCACACCCCGCCTCAACACCCGCATGCGCACGCGGAGGGGAAGACGGGACCAGCTGCGTGTACGCGGGCGAGACGGCCGGCTCGCGGTCGACATCGACCCAGCTCCGCAGGCTGTTGGTGTTGACGATCTCGCTGCGGTCGAGGCGGGACAGGGCGCGTGTGAAGTCGCGCATGTACTCGACCGCCCGGTGGGCGGGGCGCGTGTGGGCTTCAAAGGGGCAGTTGAGCAGCGTCACGGCCACGTCGCGGACCTTGTATGCCTGAATGGGGCGTGTGAGTTAGGATTGGCTCAGTCTCCCACAGCTCCGAGATTGCCAAAAGGAGTGAACGTACCAAATATAAGCCGTTGGGTTCTAAATAAACGTATGGGATGCTATGAAGCAGGTGCAGCATCTGGCGGCAGATATCCTCGCGCTCGGCCCAGTTCGCCCTCAAGGACGCCGAGACCTCCTCGGCCCCAGCCGCGGCGGCACTGGAACCGCCAACCACGCCCCCCTGCACGATCACGTCGACCTGCTCCAGCAGCAGGCTCTGCAGCCAGAGGTGGGTGACGTGGATGTTGGCCCGCACGATCTCGTGCTGGCCCTGCACGACCTTGGAGTACGAGGCGTTCTCCACGCCAACGGTGCGACTTCTCTCAGTCACGGGGCTGCCGTGACTCGATACAACACTGCGGTCATCATGGTCATACTGCGGCGTGGTGGGGACGTCGTCGTGCCGCTCCGACGACGCCCACTGCCGCACGGGTCCCGGCGCGTCGTCAAGCATGTACCGCAGCTCCTGGAGGAGGTCGCGCAGGCGCGCGAGGCGCGCGGCCGGGCTGCGCCGGAGCTCGCACTCGCACCCGACGGTGGCCATGCTCTCGCGGAGGCCCTTGAGGAACACGCGCGAGTGTATTATGAAGGCGCTCGCGAGGGTGAACGGCGCCGGGGCCGGGCGTGGTCCCGGCTGTTTTGGAGGGGGCGGCGTGCCGTGTGAGGTAGGCGGAGGGACAGAGTCTAGGATTCTGTCTTTTAATATGCATTCATCGTCGACCTCGAGGGGGACGAGGGCCTCGAAGTTGACCTCGCGCAGTTCGCCCGGGCCGAAATATGTGAGTCGTTCCCAGCGTCCACTTTGGACTCTTGTGTGGCTAGGTAATATTTGTTAGTATTTATGACCGGTCAGAGGTAGGCGAAGCCAGCAGGAATTAAAGAAAGACCCTTACGCATAACCATAGAACATCAACCAGAAGGCTTTCTTCCGCAACTGAGTCTCAATACAGTTGAGACCCTCATACTCAGAAATACGATGCAACCCCAACAAGCGCGAAAGCTGCAGGTACTCAACATCAAACATGCGGCTCCGGTTGACCTGCCCCGTCTGGAAACACGCGACGGAAAAGACATAGCTGACGGCCCACTTGCGGTGGTTGACGTGGTCCCAGTAGCCGCCGGTCCTCTGGCGGGTGCAGATCTCGGCGCAGCAGTTTATCAGCGCCGTCCTCGTGTCGAAGTGCACGCCGGCCTCCAGGTCGACGGCGCGGTATTTGTTGAACTGCGACGGCAGCAGGCCGACCGTGAGGGCGCAGAGGCTGACGAGGAGGGCGAAGAAGTCCGCTAGTAACTACGTGTTAATCACCCGCTTACGGATCCTGAAGTGATACATTCTCGAACATTCCAAAACGTGACGACCGGGGGCCCTGAGGGGACAAGAATGGTGCTTACGGTCGGCGACGTCGCGGTTGCTGGCCAGGTCGTGGCGGAAGCTCGGCCTGTGGACGACGGGCACGAGGGGGTAGACCAGGTCGAGGTAGTCGGCCATGAGCATGTTGATCAGCGGCCTCGAGCACAGCTCGTCGGTTGGGAACTCCGGGCCAGCAGCTGTGGAGGGCGTTCCCGCCGCGGCAGCAGCAATGACCGGGTGTGGGGACAGGACACTGGCTATGGGGCGAGAGGCCTCGAAGGGGGATGTGGCCTGCGAGGCCCCTGGGAGAGGAAGCACATCGCCGGGCAAGACGAAGCCAGGCGTAGTATTGCTCGGAGCAGGTGGCTGCGGACGTTGGGCCTCTGCCTGCTGATTGGTGCGCTCATCCTGGAGCTCACTGTTGGCCCCGGCCGGCATGTCTTCTGAGAGGTATTTCCTGCAAAGCCAAATACACATGGTCAGCAAAAACCTTGCATTAGGCCCGAGTCCCCTAGTACAACACGGGATTGGCTGGCATACCTGCGCTTTGGGCCCCGGGGCCTCGAGGGCAGCAGGAAGCTGCATACTAGACCGAGCCTCCTGCAGTTATAGCACTGGGGCTGAGGCTGAGACGGGCCTGGCCCTGCAGCAGCACTGCGGGAGGAGGCGTCGTCGAATTGGCACTTCCTCCTCCGACCACGGCAGGCGTCGCAGGCCCGGCTGGAAATGCTCGACCTTGCGGAACCAGGCTGAGGAGTCCCGCTATTTCCTGGGGTCGCCGGCGAGTGAGAACCTAGTGGGCTTTGGTCGGGCATAAAGGGTGGACTATCAAACACAACAGTGCCTGTATATTGAAGGAGGGGACTGTGAATGGGCGGTGGAGAAACACGGGACTGCGGAGAATCAGGCCAGAAGGGGAAGGGGGGCGACTGGAGGGCCTAGGGCTGGGCTCGGTAGATCAGTCAGTGTCCACAAATTGAACTACGGAGTACAGTAGGTCATCCCCACGGCCCAGAACATCCGGGGTTCCCTAGTCGTTTTTTCCTCCCGGTCCAATGCAGCTAGACGTGGGGTTACTGGCTGGGGATTACTCGGGAGACTTCCGGATTTTGCGGAATAGGGGCATTTGCTATCCCAAAGCGGATGTTGCCTGTCCCGAATTGAAACATCTCCTCAACACCCAAGCCCTCGACATTTGTTCCGCGTCTCGACCAAATTGCGTCGTTGCGACTCCAATCGCATCTATGGATCGTTGAATCTATTCTAAAGTTCAAGTCGATACAAAGTCTCTACAACATTTAAAAGTATTATTCATTCTAAGCCCGCAACCCCTTCCACCTCCTCGTCTTCTCAACCACAAAAGCCTTCTCGAGGAACTCCCCACGGCTGCTCGTGCCCACGAGAATGCCGTACGAGCCGGCATCACTGCGCCAGCAGCCCTCCATCTCGCTCCAATAGCTAGTCGCGCGCAGCACATCCAGCGTGACCTCAGCCGTGGCGCTGGCCCCCGCCCCGAGGGAGACCTTGGCAAAGCCCTTGAGCTCCTTGGCGGGCCGCGTGATGGTGTCGCGGTTTGAGCTCGTCAGCGGCGTCCGCGCCGCCGGCGTCACGTAGACCTGGACCACCTCCGCACCCGCGCGGGAGCCCGTGTTGGCGACCTTGACGCGCACGCGCAGGCTGTCCTGCTCCTGGGCGTTGCTGCCGCTGGCGTGATCACCTGTTTGGCTCGTGGAACTCTCAACCTCGAGACTGGAGACCTCGAGGCTGGAGACCTCGAAGGTGGTGTATGATAGGCCGTGTCCGAAGGGGAACAAGGGGCTGATGTCGAGGGTGTCGTACCACCGATATCCGACGTAGATGTCCTCGCTGTACAGGGAACGGCCGTTGTCTGAGCGGAAACTCAGGGCGGCTGGGTTGTCTTGGAGTCGACGGGGAATGGTGAGTGGGAGTTTGGCGGCCTTTGAGATGGCCCGTTAGCATTGTTCGTCCAGCATTTCAACGTCCTGTAGGTTGCACAAGGTCTGAACTTACCGGGTTCACATCACCAAAGAGCACGTCGGCGATGCCATTTCCACACTCATTGCCACCGAACCAGGCGTGGAGGACAGCACCAGCCTGGTCGATCCACGGCATGGCAACCGGAGTTCCGCTCTGAACAACAACGGCAGTGTTGGGGTTGGCCGCCAACACAGCCGCAACAAGCTCGTCAGTCCCTGGAGGCAGCGCCATGGACGTCCTGTCGAATCCCTCAGACTCCCACTCGCCGCTCAGGCCCGTGAAAACGACGACCTGGTCAACGCTCTTGGCAACATCCACGGCCTCCCGGGTCGCGGTCTTGGGGTCGATCCTGGGGCACCCGCTGAAGCGCACACCCCCCTGTCCAAAATCAACGGTGCCCGACGCCTTCACCTTGCTGGTGGCGGAGCACCCGAGCCGGACCAGCACGCGATAGCTCCGCCCAGCCTCGAGCCACATGCCACCCGTCTCCTCGACGGTGCCGCAGCCGAGGAAGCTGCTCCCCAGCCGCTGGCCCTCGACGTTGGACACGACGAGCCCGCCGTCGACGAACAGCTCGCCCGTGCCGTGCACCGACAGCCCAAAGTCCCACTCGCCCGACACCTCGGGGACAAGCACGCCCTCCGTCTCGGCCCACCACACGGCCGCCAGCCCCGGGTTCTCGTAGTCGACGAACCAGATGTTGGCGTCGTCGAGGACGCGCTCCTCGAGCGGCGTGCGCGTGTCCGCCTCGCGCCTCGTGTCCTTTGGCGGGGCGTCGTTGTAGATCCGGAGCACGAAGCCCCTTTGCGCACCGTCTGGCGTCTTGAGGGATCTGCCCAGCAGGGGCAGGGACTGGTGGCCATACGCGCCTTGCGAGAAGACGACGTCGCGGGCGGCGGACTTGATGCCCTGCAGGGGCGTGACGGTCCTGTAGGCCCGGAGGCCCGCGCTGCCTCCGCCGCAGTACGTCGCGATGTTCGCGTTTGGCCCGATGACGGCGATCTTCTTGTTCTTGTCGAAGGGCAGGATATTCCTGTCGTTCTTCAGGAGAACCAGCGACTTGGCGGCCGTCTCGCGCAGCAGGGCGACGTGCTCGGTCGTGTTGGCCTCGGTCTCTGGTGCATTCGGCGGGATAGAAGTGTTCTCCAGGCCGTGCTTGACCAGCTTCAGCACATTTCGCACCGCCGAGTCCAGCTCAGCCATCTTGACCTTGTTGGACATGACAGCATGCGCGAGAGCCCCACCACGCCAGCGCGTCGGTCCGGGCATCTCAAGGTCAAGGCCGGCATTGATGGCCTCAGACGTGCTATATGTGCCGAACCAGTCGCTCATGACGAGCCCATCCCAGCCCCACTCACCACGCAGAATATCCTGCAGGAGCATCTTGTTCTCGGCCGCGTGGCAGCTGTTGACCTGGTTGTACGCCGTCATCACAGCCCGGGGCTTTCCCAACTCAATGGCAATCATGAAGGGCAGCAGGTAGATCTCGCGCAGGGCGCGGTCCGTGACCAGCGCGTTGACGGCCATGCGCTCGCTCTCGAGGTCGTTGCACACAAAGTGCTTGAGCGTGGCCGACACGCCCGACTCCTGCACGCCGCGCACGTAGTGTCCAGCGAGCACCCCCGACAGCAGCGGGTCCTCGGAGTAGGACTCGAAGCCGCGCCCGCCCAGGGGCCCGCGCTGGATGTTGATTGTAGGCCCCAGGAGGACGTGGGCGCCCTTTGCGTGGGCCTCGTCCGAGAGCAAGCGGCCCAGGCGCGTGGCGAGGTCGACGTCGAAGGTTGCGCCGATGGCGGTGCCGCAGGGGAGGCAGGCGGAGGGTGTGCTGTCGAAGAAGTGTGTGCCGCGGACACCGTTGGGGCCGTCCGAGAGGCGGATGGGCTTGATGCCGAGGCGCTCGATGGTCGCCGTGTGCCACCATCCGGCGCCTGGATTCAGGTCAGAGGCGGTTATGGGCGAGTCCAGTTGCGTGTTTACCTACCGGCTGTGAGGGCCACCTTCTCCTCCACCGTGAGCTTCTCTAGCAGGGCTTCGACATCCATATTGGGCGATAGTCACAGGACAGGGAACTGACAACTGCTCCAAAGGAGAGAAGTTCAAGCCAGAGTAAGGGCAGATGTCTCACGGCAGCATGGGGACACCCAAGAACTTGGAGCACAGCATAGCCTCCAGCACAGGCATGTGGGAGGAGGAGTATATTCGACTATGAATATCCAAGGTGGGCACGTAGACATTCCTCCAGCTCAACATTTCTCCACTGGCCGGTCACATGGCTGGCAACGAATGCTATCCGCCGACAATGACGTAAATAATGTGCACTGAATCAGGCATTTTCTGGGTCTGACCAGGCCGCTTGCGTTTCATTTTCTGCATCTCGAAAAGAATGGTAGGCGAGCTGACGGGTCGGTAGCGATCTGGGGAGGAAGGATAGGGTATGGAGGCGGAGAAATACCGAGGTACGATACCGCCAACGTGGAAATATGCATGGCGCATCGTTCGTTCATGCACGTGGCCAAGTAATTAGCGAGCCTATTTCTCCGCCCGTATTTTCCTCGTGAATAGCCAGCAAACATGTAGTCTAATTCCAACCACGGAAACAAAGGCAACTGACTCAATTCTCCGCCCCTTGGGGCCTCGGTCTTAGGCCTCTTCACCCAAACTGACCAACATGTGTGGGGCCCCACGGCTGTTCCTGCGTTCTTCTAAAGTTCTCCATGGGGACGTGCCCCCCGACGTTCGAGAGCGTGGCCTTTCTCCCCATGGACCCATTTTGCGATCACCGGGCCATCGGGTGTCCAAAGCTCCACCTCCTTTAGGCCGTTTTCCTCCTCTAAGGCTAGCCCGTGACCGACCTTTACACGCCAAAGGGGGCTTCAGGAGGCTGTACACTATATATTCAAGCTCTCTCCCTCCCCCCTGAACGTTTTGTGTAATACGACGTTGCTCTAGGATTCTCGTAGGCTCGCCGCGGCCCAAATAATTCCCAACGTGGCAATTGGATTGGGCCGAGAGTTGATTCTCCTCTTTCTTTTCACTGTCAGGCCATACTTTTGCTCAGCCTCGCCAGCGGCCTTGCCATTACAACACCAACTGCCACCATGGTGAAACCCGTTGAGGAGCTGGCCGTGCTGCCGGGCGACGACAAGCCCTGGTATAAACAAGCCCACCTTCGGAAGCTCAACTTCATCACCCTGTCCATGGTCCTGTTCTGTATGTCTTCCCTCCCTGGATGAAGGGGACCCCTCATTGGGACCTCCAGCCCTCTTCCGTTGTTGAAAGCAATGAGAAAAAACCATGTGCTAAGTCAGACCACCCAAACCAACAGCCTCAGCAAACGGCTACGACGGCTCCATCATGGGCGGCCTCCTCGCCCTCCCCAGGTGGAACACCTTCATGCACCACCCGTCCGGCGCCTACCTCGGCTGGATCACAGGCATATACTGGGTCGGCAACGGCATCGCCTTCCCGGTGGCCGCGTGGGTGTCCAACAACTACGGCCGCAAGGTCGGCATCTACGTCGGCTACCTGTTCCTGGTGCTGGGCGTGGTGATGCAGGCCGCCGCGCAGAACGAGGTGACGTTTACCTACTCGCGCCTGTTCGTGGGCATCGCCGCCTCGGTAAGCAGCTTCCGGATGCAATTTTAACCCCTCTAAGAAAAACAATTTCCCATCTATAGCCTGTACCTCAAAGGTATTGTCAGGCTGCAGGTTTTGAAACAAGCTATGGCCATACTATGGCCTAGTTCTCCCTATATCAAGATGAAACTTCTTCCTCAGTTCTTTGATAGCTGACTCCTTTTGCTGCAGTGGCTGGGCAACTCCGCCCCCTTGCTCATCAACGAGATCGCCCACCCGAAGCAGCGCTCCGTCGCCAACGCGCTCTTCATGGTCGGCTGGTACTTTGGCGGCACGCTGTGCGGCTGGGTGACTTTCGCGTGCCGCGACATCCCCTCGCACTGGTGCTGGCGCATCCCCGTGCTGCTGCAGATCGTGCTCCCCTTCGTGGCCCTGCCCGGGTTTTTGCTGTCCCCCGAGAGCCCCCGCTGGCTCATCAGCGTCGACCGCGTCAAGGAGGCGATCGACATACTCGCGCGGCACCACGCGGGAGGCGACAGGAACGACCCGCTCGTCACGTACCAGGTCGTCGAGATCCAGGCCACCATCACGGCGGAGAAGGAGGCGTCCTCGAGCGCGTCGTACGCCGACATGGTCAAGACAAAGGGCAACAGGCACAGGCTCTTCATCTCGGTCAGCCTCGGCATCTTTGCGCAGTGGGCCGGCAACGGCGTCGTCTCGTACTACCTGCCCCTCGTGCTCAACTCGGTCGGCGTCGAGTCCGTCACCGACCAGACCCTCATCTCAGCCTGCCTGAACGTCTGGAACCTGCTGTGGGCCATCGCCGCCGCGACCAACGTGGACCGCCTGGGCCGCCGGTTCCTGTTCCTCACGTCCGCCAGCACCATGTTGGTCAGCTTTATCATCATCACCGGCCTCAGCGGCGCGTTCGCGGAGTCGGGGTCTGCGCAGATCGGGCTGTCCGTCATTCCATTCCTGTTCATCTTCTTTGCCGGCTATGACATCGCCATGTAAGTTATTCTCCCTTTCCCTATCGGCTGTAGAAGAGACCTCACAGCAACTGACGCACAACCCAAAAAGGACCCCCTTCCTAACCGCCTACCCCTGCGAGATCTGGCAATTCTCCCTCCGCTCCCGCGGCCTGACCGTGTCGTGGTGCTCCACCGTCGTCGCCATCTTCATAAACACCTTTGTCAACCCCATCGCCCTCGAGGCCATCCAGTGGAGGTACTACATCGTCTTCATCGTCATGCTCACCCTGCTGCTCATCACCGTCTACTTCGCCTATCCGGAGACCCGCGGCCACACCCTCGAGCAGATGGCCATCATCTTCGACGGCGCGGATGCAGCCGCCCCGCCGCCGGCCGCTGTGAGCGAGAAGACCGAGATCATGGTCTCGCACTCGGACGAGATGCACAACCACGACCACCAGTCGTACCAGGGTGATGCGGAGCGAAAGGTCTGAGTGGGCTTCTTCTGTGCGGATTTGTTACTTTGAATGAAAAAGGTTATGCTGTTTGGTGTCGAAAACATAAAGTCACGTTAAAAGATGTTGTAATATGAAGTATCTCCATGCGGACTATGGAAATTGCTCTACCAGACTGGATGACTCGGTCCCGTTCGGGGCAGAGCCCCTGCCATGTCTCCACGCTGCGGCGTCCAAGCCGCCGCCTCGGTGAGAAATAATATCCTAGGAGGCTGAGGATTTGACCAGCCGTCGCTCCCTTGTTCATGTGGTTGGGCAGCAACACGGATATCCGCAGAAGTAATTGTCACGAAGTGGACATAAGCGCTTGCCTGTTTGGTTCACCAACTTACTTCTTCTTGCTGATCGATACTCTTGCATGCATCTCCTTGTGGATAGTCGTCCGAAGACCCGCATATGCGGGCAAGTTGCCCGAGCGGAATGAGCCGCTGACCATGTTCTGCCCAGCGATTTGGAGGGCAGCAAATAACTAAAACCAACGATTCCCCCTCCCCGGTGAAATGACTCCGATTCAGTTACGTCAAAATCTCAAGAATCCTTCAAACTTTGCATCATGGATGAAACCACACGCTCGGCGGCACGCAGTGAGTCGCCTGATACCATCGTTTCCAGCAAAACTAGGACTCGACTATCCCCTAGATCTGCTACTAGTAGCTCTGCTACCAACAGCTCCGTCGAGGTCGAAACGCCCACTCGGTTCCAGACCGTGATAGACATCCTTCGTGAGGGGATAGAGATTGGTCAACTGCACGATGAGACAGATCGTACTCCTTTGCATGTGGCAGCAGAGTGCGGGGACCTGGATATGGTCGACCTGTTGATCCAGCAACATGGAGCAAGCACCGCAGCTAAGACCAATAGCAAAGACACAGCCCTCCACCTCGCTGCCATGTACGGGCGAACGGACGTAGTTGAGGTTTTATTGAGAAAAGGGGCGGATGTTACTGCCGAAAATGTTAATGGACACAATCCATTGGACATGGCATTAACGGAACAATATCGAGAAGATGGCGATCAAGACGGGTCAGCACTAGTTCTGCTCAAGAAAATGACTGAGCAACAGGTTTTGCAGCAAAAAGACAGGCTTGTTATCCCTCTTTTATGGAGAGCAGCCATGCATGGACACGTCAAGACTACCGAGTGGATACTTCAGCATCGCACGATGCATGCAGCTCAACTCTTATCGAAACCGCTGCACGGCAGAACATTGCTTTTCGAGGCTCTCGCCAAAGGCCATCAGGAAGTGATCATGCTACTTTTAAGGCATGCTGCTTGCGTACAGGGTGTTTCATCTACTGGAGATACTGGTCTGCACTTCGCTGCTCAAGCTGGCATGCCAGAAGTGGTGAAACATCTGTTGCGTACAGACAGGCACCACGAGCCACCAGCTTTCGAGGCCCTCAAGATGTACAACTCAATTGGTCAAAGCCCGCTAGAGTCTGCGTGTTACTTTTCACAATTCCACCAGGAGTCAGGAGATACACGACAGGACCAGTATCGCGATACAATCGCTCTTCTTCTCGAGCAAAGTGATCCAGCCCTGCCGACTTCTGAAGATGTCCGGGAATGGACGGAGCTGCACTGGGCTGCATACTAGTTACAAGAGACTGGATCTCATCAGAATGCTGATCTCCCGAGGTGCAGATGTGGAGGCTCTAGATTTCAAACACCGCAAGCCGTCTGATATTGCTAAGTCTTTGGTTCCTTGTGCGAAAGTTTCGGAAATTATGGAATGGCTGCAACCTAAGAACATCGAGATTCGTGGAAGAGAGGTGCAAGTGGAGCATCCATTGACACGCCCCAGACCAGTGGACGGCTACGGCCCATTGCTTTGGCGAATGACGGTGTACTTGGCAGCGGTATACCGCGGAGGCTCCTGCCAGACATCAGGGTTTTCAATGCACAGTGTTCTGTACGAGTGTGGCCCAAGAGCTTTATTGAATGAGATGCAAAGGCGGAGGGGCAGCCACTTGCGTCGGGGCGAGATGGATGAGCTTGCCCTACGATGGGTACATCTCCCTGCGAACAATGTAGGTTTGGGCTGGCATCTGATCATTATGCACAAAGCGCGCTCACAATGCTTAATTAGAAAACTTGGATCAAGGTAAGTAGAGCATTGAAATATCGACAATAATAGTAGATTGCGTTCATTTTGTCTCGGACCTGCTGACGCCTGCACAAAAACAATTAAGCATCTCGCGCAAGGTATCTACGCAAACTGGGACCGTCCGATTGAAGGATTGAAGAAATCTGCAATCACAGAGGTCAACACTGCTCATCGACTACGACTTGTTCAGCTCAAAGTACCAGAGGATCAGGTTAGCAGCGGATACAAAACCTTTGAATGTTTACTTGAATGAGATCTTGCTGACGAAAGTGGCGACAGAACCTAAATGATGATGACGAAGCGTGTCAAGATGAACAGGGCCAGGAAATCAGGAGAGACGAAGCGCAGATTCTGTTTGCCAGCCTGCACAAATTCATGGATGACAGCCTTGCACAAGATTCCGGGTCTGCAAGAAGCCGCTTCTTGCACCCATTTTTCAACGTACGTCATCCTTGTTTTCCCTGCAGCATCTTCCATGGTGCCTGGCTTTCTTCTATATATTCTGATATTGGCAGTATTCTCTCGCTTCTTCGGTAGCAAGTGGTCCGACTGGGGTGACACGCATTGGAACATCGAAAATTGGCAACGTTATGATATCTCTTTCGGCGCGTGCTTCCACTGCTTCACACAAAGTTCGTTCTGAACGTATCAGGTTCCATACCTGTGTTACACGAAGAAGAAATTTCTGGTCAGTCAGCAATATCGAGAACATGGAGACCTAGACACAACTGAGGCTTCTATTGGAAGCGCAATCAGGTGATACGGCGCAAAAGATGAGTCTATGCATTTCCCAATAACATTAGACGATTTCTACTACCATTCACTGTCCGAATCAACGGACAAGGGAGCGGAAAATCAGGTTTTATTCCGTCATCAAGAGCTAGGAGCCCCTCATGTTGCGGATGAAGAGCGTCTGGTTGGCATGGCTGATCAGCTTTGGCTCCACGTCGTGGACGCGGGTAGGGACCTTCTCTAAGAAATCAACCAAGTTTCCTGAAAGGACTGACTCAGAGCGTAACAGATACGGTTCTTACGTCTTGCTCCAGAAATTGGGACTCTGAAGCCTGTGGGCCGACTGTCGATGTACAGGAAGTTTTACGTCGCGGTCTCTTGGACGGGAAAGACACACGTCCACCGCTCCTATCACCATACGGTATGGTTCCTCTCGCGATTGCAGCATGCATAAGAGAAACCAATAATTGCAATCTACGTCAAGCTTGAGGGAGACTTCTGCATGTCTTTGGAGTTGCGGTAGCCAAGGCGGTGAGTACCGTAATAAGGTGGCGGCTGATTACGTGCTATTTGCTCATTGTTGACACGCTACAGGCTGACAAAGAGGCTGGTCTGTTCGGAATCTTCAATGAGAGTCTAGATTTGGAAAGCCTCCCACCAAAGATCGTCGTGGTAGTGAGATCAAGAGTGCCGTAGATCTCTTGAGAGAGATCAAGGACATTCTTGACGAGTTGAACATCATCAAGACTGTAATGTCCAGTCAGAATTCAGTCTTGACAGATGCTTTTAACTTTTTGAACGGGACTATCCAAAAAGACTTGGACCGCTTCGATGACAGCGGAGACAACGAAAAGCTTCATAGTGTCCTGGAGTTGACTCATCACTATCGGACGTACAGCAAATTAGACTTCACCATTCGAGAAGTGGATAAGCTCATCAGCGACGGGATCCAAGTCCGAGATAATGTGCGTTCAAAACACCATGATGAGGCGTCTAAAGACTAATAAATTTTGCATCATAGCTCAATCACCTTCTGGATCTTCGCCAGAAGCATGCTAATCTAGCTGAAGCTATCTCGGCCCGCGAGGCTTCTGAAAGTGCAACATTGCAAGGGAGGACGATCATGGTCTTCACAATCGTGACCATAATATTTGTGAGCTTCAGCTACCATGACCATAAGTGGTCTCGTTTTTAATTGTGGTCTCGTTTTTAATCTGTATATATATGCCTCTTAAGCAGTATGCATTAGTCCCTTTATATAGTGATAGACGCTTAAATACCTAGCGTTAAAAAAAAAATATAATGCTGATAATAGTAGGTTTTAAATATAATTATAGCTTGTGGCTAAGTAAATAGTGATAGCTTTGTAATAGCTATATAGATAAGGCTAGTGAGAATCGCTTCTGATAGCGCTATAGATTAGAAAGTCAGGCAAATAATCATATGGTGAAGATTAGAATAATCTTATAAAATATAACAATCTTATAAATATAGTCCCAGTTGAAAGCTTAGTTTCTTTCTACCTATATCAATATATATCTTATAAACTCTTAAGAAGACCCTTACTAAGTAAGTTATTATTACAGTTAATATTTAACCCTAAAGCTACTAACTTTAATAGAAGTTAAAATGGCAGATAATTTTCTTAATAATTATTTATAATTATTTTATAAAGCTATTATAAAACTCTTTAAAAAGAGTAAATATGATATTTATAATAAAATAAGTAGTATAAAGGAATATAATAATATTATATTCCTTTGGGTTTATTTTTTGGTTATTAGTAATTAGAAAAAGGTTTGAAGAATTAAAAAGTAGTTGAGAAGTAAGGGTAGGAAGGAGAATTTTGAGGTTTATCCGCGAAAGGGCAATGAGTAAATGTATTAAGCCGTTGAAGACTTTGTGTATGAGCTGAGGGAAGGATAGTCGGAAAGCTAAGCAGATAGCAGTCAGACCAATGAATAGTTGATTTGAAAAACACAGTGTGGCCGAAGCCCTACCATGACCATAAAGTTTTCAATTTGAACGAGCTAAAAGTCGCTATAGCTTCCCATTACGTTCTTGAGCTCCCTGTTTGCTTTGGACATCTCCATCTTTCCGCACAACGACAACGGCGATCTCTCCTATACCCCCGGTTGGGCATTCTCATGGATGTGTAAGTGTTCTCCCTAGAACTTCTATCGCTTAAAATAGCTACAAATTCTCATATGCCACAGTTGGAATGACAGCTGCTGTCTCTGCTCCCTTGATTTTGATTGCGTTCTTCGTAAATCAGATCAGTGACTATCTGTCACACCTCAGACCCAGGAAACTCGATCGATCTGTAACTGCAGGCGTCTCAGAAGAGGCAGGAGCAAAGTTCGGCTATATCGATGGAGCACAGTTCGTGAATGGAGAGCCCGACGGTGCGATGAAAAGTTCCAAAGAGACGGGGAGGCAAGGTGGCTGGAGCTCGGTGTTCCGATTGCGTACTGCGAAGGTAGGAGCCCCGGCAGTATGAAGGGAAGACGAGGAAGACACGCACTTCCGCACTGACAAGACACTCCCGAACCTTCAGCTGCGAATGATGGATTTCATGAGACTTTTCTTATTACGAAGTGTTCTACTTGGGACACGACTTAATATATAATGGAAAGCTAGATTGTTTGGCATATTCTTCAAGAATCAAAAGGCTTGCCTCAGCAGTGTACTGACATTCGAGGGACCACCAGCAATTTATTCTTGCTTTCAGTCAGGGACTTTGCAGTTGTAATCAACCACATACATGTCTACGTCGTCTACAACTCGGAAGCTAGTCGAAAGGCTTCTCAGGCAGAGAACATCTCACCCCTACCGGAGACTGCAGATAGCGACGAGCAAGTATTCGGTCCACGGCAGTGCCAGGGATGAGATTTGGTGTCCACGTGGAGCAACAGCGACAGCAGTCCATTCGGCAAGTTGTTTAGTGCTGCAGCCATTGTCAAACTTGGCCTAGTCCTTGAACTCATCGAGTGTTTTCTACCTCAGTAATTTGAACTTCTCAACGGCGTTAGATTTGTGTCATATTCAAGTCAGATGCGTTGTTACGATTCCATGAGAAGCAGGAGCTGAGCTTCGAAACACGCCAGAAAGTGGGTTTACAAATGTAACCAGATAGTCTGCAGTTTTCGTCGATGCAGTCGTAAAGAGTTGGGTGAAGGCTGTAGCTATATAAGAAACGGTGAGTCACCGAGCTTGATCTGAAGTTGCAGCTTATGGTTCTCACATCTGCCAGACTTCGACACAAAGAAGTGTTTAAGAGGTTGTGGGAAGGGGGCTGTCACTTCCAATATGTAGATAAGCAGCAGTATTAGTGAGCACACTGAATCTTATTTCACGCTCTCACAAAGCCACATATATAAAAGCCGGCTATGCGCTCGAATCTACCAAAATACAGACAGTTTCTTCTGTCCCTCCTCTGATCTCTCTCGTCTGTGGGGAAATATGTGATCTCGTTTTCCGACGCCGAACCCTCCAAAAAAGTGCGCAAATTGGGGACTGCCCGGTGAACGCGGATCAAGTCAAAGCCTTGAGAGACTAGACTCGGAAACTGTTGCGCCGGCATCAACTGCTGTTATGCACTCAAACACGCCACCCTCTCAAAAGGAAAAACTCCTCGAAAGGAAAAGACTTAGGCAGAGCCGAAGATGGTCTCCATGATGATACCAGTGATCTGGTAGGGGTCGGCGTTGGAGGCGGGCCTCCTGTCCTCGAAGTAGCCGCTCTGTTTTACGGCACACTCGCGAGGAATGCGGATGGAGGCACCACGGTTGGCGACACCATATGAGAACTGCTCGATGCTGCCAGTCTCGTGACGGCCAGTGAGACGCTTCTCGTTGCCCTCGCCATAGACGGCAATGTGCTCCTTGTGCCGACCCTCAAGCTTCTTGATGGCAGCCTCGATGTGCTTCATGCCACCCTCCTTACGCATATCCTCGGTAGAGAAGTTGCTGTGCAGGCCAGCACCATTCCAGTCGCCAGGCTGTAGTGGATTTTGTCAGTAAAAGGCTTTAACATCTTGCAGAGACGAGAAAATTACAATTGGCTTGGGCTCGACCGAGACCTTGGCGCCGAACTCCTCAGCAACACGGTGGAGCAGGAACCTAGCGAGCCAGAGGTGGTCGCTGCAACATTGTCAGCTCATGTTCTGTCCAAATTGAGAGCAAGGCCCGATTATGTTCAATGGCAGTGACCTTGAAAGCAGTGCAGGGATTTCGACTTACCCCATCTCAATGCCCTCGCAAGGGCCGACCTGGAACTCCCACTGAGCGGGCATGACTTCTGCGTTGGTTCCAGAGATCTTGACACCGGCGTAAAGGCAGCACCGGTAGTGTGCCTCGACGATATCACGCTGGACAACCTTCTGCAGAGGACGTCAGTACATTTCTCCTGAATGTGATCGGGGACGGATTCTCTTGGTCAAACTTACGCCTGCGCCAACACCACAGTAGTACGGGCCCTGAGGAGCGGGGAATCTTCAAAATCGGTCAGCAAGTGCAACAAGGGGGAGAACCCGGAGTGTGGCCGCAAAGCTCGCCATCTTGATCTCTCGTTGCCAGATTAGGAAGTTGGTGCTGGCTTGGTTTTGGTTGTCGCCTTCAATCGCCAGGACTCTTGACAGCGGGTGGCACTCGTTGGCTAGGGAGTTGTTGTGACGACCGAGTCCCCACAGCTAGCCTCGGCAAAAACAGGCTGGTGGCAACACCACCCGTAATGAAGCCCTGCCAAGGCGGCTTCGGTCACGAGACGTCAGACTCGTCCCTCTGTGGCCTTTGACCCGGCAATGTGACGCAACAGTTATTCGGCGCTTGCCCCTGACATCATTGTCACGATTGGGGTAACGCGGCCGAGTCCCCTGTTTTGCCAAACTGCCAGAAGACAACAGGACGAGGTCCGAGGTCCGCTGCCAGGGACTGGCTGCAGCTGCTCTTAGCAGCACGAGCCATTCGTAGACGATGCCGCCCAGCCGAGAAGAGTCCTTGGAGTAAATGGCAACAAATCTGCCTAGCGCAAGGCAATGCTGGCCTCCTCATTCCTATGGCGATTTGACGATCGAGAGAACTTTTGCGGCGAGCTCCTGCGGCGCAACTTTCCGGGTATGGTAGAATTAGCTTACCCGTTGGCGGGCCAGCCGTACGGCCTGTCGTCGAGGTCGAGAAGTGTGTACTCCTGCTCGAGGCCGAACCATGGCTGCATGCACCATTAGCCCATGATTCCGTCAACTTTTGTGCATTATGATGTCTGCATACCTGCTGGGCGGCGTGAGCCTCCATCAGCTTGGCAGCTCGGTGCCGGTAGTTGAACTTGTTAGGGGTTCCATCGGCATCCCAGCTGCGGTGGAATCAGCACGGCTGCAAAGTACCAAATCTGGGGGTGCCGGGTGCGGGTTACCATTCGGCGAGGACGAGGATGTTGCCATTCCTGCGGAAAGGATCGGGGAAGACGGCTGTACGAGGCTTCAGTCAGCAATTGGGTTGCTAGGTCGCGCTAGGCTGTCGACGTAATACGTACCGGCAGGGCGGAGGTAGACATCGCTGTTGTCGCCTGGAAGGGAGATATTGTCAGCAATTGATCGCCTGCACTAAAGCGATGGGAATTGAACTTACCAGGTGCCTGACCCGTACTGCTTCCGTCAAAGTTCCAGATTGGGACTAATCCAATTGTCAGTACATCTCTCTGAGCGCGGAAATTCTGGGACCCCAGGATCTTCATCTGGAACCCTAAGACTGGATTTGGGTGACTCACGATCCTTTGGTGTGTAGTCAGTGTCCTTCGCATCCAGAGTCTAGAGTCGAGTCATGGTGTCAGCCCAGTTATTCCTCAGTCGGACACAACTCGGGGGTCTTGGCGATATCGTGGAGCTTGCCACTGCAGACTTGTGGGACGCGTCCACTGGCAAGGGGGCTTTCCGCCGGCGCAAAGGCGAAAAGGCGGAGTCTTAGCCACGGTAGGTCTAAGGGAGCCGGACAAGCCCACAAAGACTGCAGTGCGTGTGTTTCGTCGGAGCTGGAATGATGGTGGCTTCTCGTGACGAAGAAAGTCCACAGAAACCGCTCGTCCAGGGGAGCCAAGAGTTCGCGGTGTCACAGCATCGCTGGGTCGGGCAGAATCGGGGGAAAGAGGAAGTGGTTAGCATACCCTCGACTTGGAGCGAGTGTTGCCCTCGGCGTCGATCCAGATGTACTGCGAAGAAAAGGGTCAGTCTCAAAGCGACGCATAACAAAAGCTGCGGTTGTTGGACTGCTCACCTCCGCCATGATCTTGCCATTTTGGGGCAGTTCGAGGTACTTGGCCAGCTGTGGGGGCACATGTCAGTCTCGCGTAATTCCCGCTGTGGGCCACTTCTGAAGTGGTTCTTTTTGCTCTGGTCTGGTTCAGAGTAGTGCATCAAGCTTACAGCCGGAGCATTTGAGGTAACAGCCGCCTTGGTCGCCTGTTGCAATGAGCATTGTCAGTAAATCGCGCTCTCGCTTTCTCTCGAAAACCAATGCTTGCTGCTGATGGTGACACCAGCCGTGAGTGCGGCTGGGCTAGCTTGGACGGCGCGGGTGGGGTTGTGACTGACCATTTTGGAGGTGGTTCCTGGTATGTGATGGGAGGATCGGTTTGGAGAATCGACAAGTTGGACAGAAGACGCAAGTATGGCACTCGGTCAATCAAGGGAGAAACAGTTGGTTTGGGTACTGATAAAAGGAGAAGAAGATGTTGGAAAAAGAAGAATAAGCGCAAGCCCCTGGCGAAGGTTATCAGGCCGGCGCACGAGGGACTTAAAAGGAATTGCCCAGGTGGTGGGGTGAGAGGTCGTTCCCTGCAGCCGACGGCCCAGAGTGACTGACGATATGGCAGCTGCAACTACCCTTACTCTCAGCGGCCACTCCTGCTGTTTGGAGGTAGATACGTACCTCCGCGTCACTACGTATCTACAAGCAAATACGTAGGTACCTACACGCCTTCTCACCCGCACCGCTAGAGAACCCAGACAACCCAAGATACCGCACCGGCCACTACGTAGGTACGTACCCACTCGCCCCACAGAACCCTAGTTTGAGATGTGGGGGCCCGGACCTTTTCGAGGGTGAAGGGGTCGCCGGGAGCGGTTGGATTGTCTGCCAGAGCTGCCAGAACTGCCACTTGTGCCTGCTGCCTTCACCCGCAAGACTGATCCGATAGACACCACGACATGACAGACACGCAAGCCAACCAACCAGTCGGGTCTGATTTGATTTGGCCTGGGCAGATAAGGAAGGACGCCATCATGATCCCCACGGATAGATATCTCGAGTGACCCCTCTTTCTCTGGAATCCTGATGATGCCCATCGTTGGGTTGAGGTGCAAGGGTCGAGTCTCCACTGTGCCAACCACGTTGTTGACCGAAGGGAAAAGTATCTGCTGTGACTCCGACTGACTGCGGCAGTGTGTGGTCCGTACTCTCGGGCCCGTTGTCCCATCAGGTACGGGCTCGGTCAGGGCTGGACTCTGAGGTGCTGCAGCATTGATCTACCAAAAGAAAAAGGAGCCGGACACGAAGTGCCAACCTCGTTCCTGGTTGGCCTCTCCTGGTCATGGACTGATGGTCCTTGTTCGCGCCCCGGCGAGAATCCGTCAGAGTACGAGGCTGGAGGCGTGTTCTGGCCGCCACGAAAGATGGCAGTGCTGCACCCAAGCCCGTTGTGCAGAGTTGCGCCCAAGCCGTCGCTGGCCGGCTGAAGTGAACGGGACGGACTGGCGCACTGATCACCACGGTCCCAGCCCTGCTCAGGCCCCGGCTCAAAGGAAAACGGAATACCCGCACCCAGAACCCACACCAGCCCAACACGCCAGCCCAGGCCAGAACCAGCACGATGCCTATAGCAGCCAGACGGGACGGACCTGACCTGACTGTCTGTCTGACTACCTCGACGATGTCTCAACCAAAGTCCAGACAGCCTTGACAGCCGTCGCCCTCTCGACTCGTGTCCGCACGCCATGCTGCAAACAATATGCGGTCGTACTGATTGCGGCAAGATATTACCTAAGAGTTTGAGGACACGATCGAGTAAACATGTCTAAATTCGTCTAAACTCGCTCACCCCCTGCGCTTTAATTCCCGCTCCGGTTGTCGGGCTCGTCCTGGGGGAACACACACCCTATCACCCCTGTCCAAATCACCCCAGGTTTCTTCATGCTCCCCTCTCAGCTCCCAGCACTGTCCCAGCCTTGGTACTACGGCACAAACACCCTGCCTGGGCCCAGCCCGTCCTTCCTTCCAGCCCGTCCTACCTGCTGTTCCGTCCTGTCAAATGGCCGCTCCGAGGGCTCGGACCAGACAGACCAGACCGACCACTCACGCCAGTCTTAAAATAGCCCTCTGCCACCATTATCCAATTCCAATGTGTCTCTTTGTTATCAGCCCGCCTGTGGTTGGTCCCACCGCCCCTCGCCACGTTTGACATGGCCCCCCTGCCACATAACGGGGTCCCTTATCGCCCGCTGCTCATTCGCTCTTGGTCCGATCTTCTCTTTTTTTCTTCTTTTTTTCCATCAACGACCGGTGGGCTTGCTCCTCTCGTGCGCGTTCGCCTGAGAATTTCAATGCTCATCATCGGCGCTGTATGCAGGTGTATGCTGATTCCTCCCCCTCAGCTTGAAACAGGCCTGATGCAGGCCTTTTTCGCTACCCACCCCAACGCTGCCTTGCCCCTGCAGCCAACGTGCCGCTTTAGCACGCGGGGGGATGCCACATGTCTTCCATCACACGCGACCACCAGACCCGGCCTCTCGACGATCCATCAAGCAGGCTATTTTAGCCCGTTCCAACGTATCTGCACATAGATCTTCGGACCTGCTGATGATATTGCCTGGACGTCAGTCTGGCGATGACGTCGCCGTCGTTTCGGTATCAACCTGGGAAAGTCGGACAGCAGGAACAAGACAAGTAAACAAGAGCTTCAGGACGACGTTGAGTCGAACGTTGAGACCCCGATCCGGATGCAGGAACCGAGCTCAACCTATCAATTCAACCCTCATGCAGCACAACGGCCTGGAACTGGCAGGGGTAGTGCCAAGTCTGTGCAGTCCCTGGGTTTTTCCCTCTCATCACATCAAGGTTCGGCTGCAACGCAGCTTTTTTTACAGTTTATTGCGGCCATGCATTCGGTCCAGCGGTCAGCGAAAGCCAGCAACTTTATGACCAACAGACGCGGGCGCACTCGCCCTTTTGAGACTGTTGCACCGGACCCAGAACAAACTCCGTCTCAGCTTCCCGGCTGGGCGTTGTATGCTCTCGCCTAAACTGCGGGGGCTTGGGCGAAAAATTGCTTCCTTTATTCGCCCTGGTAACCACGTCTCATCGCAACGAGCCCTTGAAATCGATATATTCCGATGAGAATTGGCACGTAGTACAGTTATAACCGGGCTAGCCCGATTCATGCGCTACGTCAGCGGCCAGTGATGCACCAGCTCTCGACGTATAGTTAGGACCATTATCATCCGAGGTCAAGAGAAGCTTCCCGAGGTAGACTGGGCTACAGTAGCTAATGCTGACTTGCTCGTCGATCAACCACCCCAGTTGTCCTCCGTGTGGGGAAGCCAAAAATCCGGGGGACGGCAGAAAAAAAAGACAGACGCCGACGTCCCATTCTGGCCCCCAGGGGTCCACCCACAGCTACCTCCCATCGGGTCTCCCGTCATCGGTTCTCGGGATAAGGGCTGGGCGGCTCATGGGTACATAATGTCTAGGTCCACCATGGTTGGTATGAGCGTCTCGTAGAAGGCTTTTCGTCGAAATGGGTCACTTTCCAGGACATCCTGAGTGGGCGTCTCTTTAGTTGCCAAGAACAGCCTGCTAGGTCAATTATGCCCAGTACAAATCAGGCACAATACCATCTGGTGTGTACTCGATATTATTCATGTTCATGCCTGTCCCACAGAAAGACCCCGATCGAATTTGTGAGCATGAGAGATTACCTCATGAGGGTTTATTCCATGAGAAATAGTCCCACAAGAAGTCACCTCACAGCAGATCTGTTCTTATTATTGACCGTTCTTCTGCTAAGCCCACATTACACCTACTCAAGCACCACCACCCTCGCGTACACTCACACCCGTGATCGAGTCTCAATCAATTACAAAAGGTCTTAGAAGCACTTTTTCCCCACTCGCCAGATCCAATTTGTCAGGTCTGAGTCGCATAAGCTGAACAGAACATTTGGACTGCCTGTAATACGTCGTCCTATCGGCGTGAGGAGGGTGATGCTTGAGTGGGTACATGGACTTAATACTTCTACATGTACCCCTTCATGTCACTGCTCAAATAATTGAGAAATGGGAGATTCGCACCTATAAAAATAGAGGGTGCACCAGTACATTAACTCACATCATAGCTATAGCTAATCAAAGCATATTACCCAGGCCTAATTTACTCATCCACACGCAATACCTATATATCTAAGTTAAATTAGATATATTAATAAAGTATATAAGTTAGATATATAGGTGATAAATATATAGACGATAAGCATATAGGTGATGGGTGTATAGGTGATAGGCGTATGGGTGATGGGCGTATGGGTGTGGGTATAGGTATGGGTATGGGTGTAGGTGTTAACGGTGTTGGGTATGGGCGTTGGGTGTGGGCGAGGTACTGGTATATCCTCTGTTTTTGCAGGTGCGAGTCTCCGTATTCATAAATAATTAAGCTCCACCTCAAATGATTCTCTTGATTTGACATCAACAGTAGGCTAAGCGGTACCCGCCCCTCGCTTTAGTCTAGCATTCCACATTTGTTTTAGATTGCCACTGAAACAGAAAACACTTCTCTCCTTCAAGGGTTATACGCCTTGTAAACCTGAAGAGCACCTTCGATGGACTGGACGAGTCCAAAGAAGATGGTGAGAGTCAGGACCAGCACCGCCACCCAAAACGTGTACCACTGCACCCCGTTGCGGCGGTCATGCCACCACTGAGAAAGGGTGCTGGGGGTGGCTTCGTCATAAGCCTGCTTGAGAATCACCAACCGGTCCCTCCAGAACTTGAAATTCTGAACCTGGCGGTCACTTGTGGTAAGATTCCCGCACCTGGTCAGTCTCCTGTCCACGACGCAGTTGCTCTTCTCGTATTTCTCGTAGAGCTTCTTCAGCCACGTTGTTTTGTTGCGGTCAGCACCTCGTGCCCTGGAGAATTCCGCTTGAGGGAACAGGAGGGCCAGCGTCCTCAGAGTCTCTTCGGCAAGGCCTTTGGGCAGAACAGAGCTGTGTCAGGATATCTGTCAGCCATGACAGAACACAGACCTCGCACTGGATCGCAGGGCTGATCATTCTGCTTGTTCCACCACTTACCTTGCGTCTTGACACTCCAGAAAGGACGCATGGTGAAAGACAAGCACGGTAGTGTCGTCTTCAACCAGGAGGAGATGATCGGCGAGGTTGTCAGTCAATCTGACTCTGATACCTCCAACCGTGTCGATGCTCCATGCGTTGAAAGCTTTGGGTAGTTCAACGCTCTCGCAGCTCATTTTAGGGGTCTCGTCAAAATAGTTATCCACGCACTCCCTGAGCGAGCTTGACTCCCACAAAACACTCCTGCGGAGGTGTGCCTCGCTCATGAAGCGTCCGACATTCATCATGACCAATAGCCGTGCACAAAAGCAGACTATTTCTTCGCAGTACTCTACAGGCACCCGGAGCTTGCCCGCGTTGAGCCCTTGTTCGACACCTGAGATTACTTCCTGGTGTGTAAGATTGCTCCGAAGCATCTGCGCCACATCTGACACAAAGCTGCTGTCCTCGACCCTGCCCTGTATCCCAAGCTCATGGGCCAGATAGCTTCGCTGAAGCAGGCAGTATCGTGTGTAGGCGGCATGCTGTAGGCTCGTGACTGGTTCCCCGTTGCGAAGCCGATGATGCGAGTCCTGGGTTCGGGCTGCCCATAAGCTGTCAATAATCTCATCCATTGGGAGATGTAATTTGTCGGTCATCCAAATTGATACTTTTGACAATTCAGATGAGGTGAACCCGAATCTGGTGCAAACAGGCACAAGTTTCTGGGGGAGTGAGAGGTAGATAGACAACCATAAGGAAGAATGATTTGGATGTGAAGAATCGATCTCCAAACAGCAGAATGCAAGGATTGTCACCTAGCGGTCCAATGGACATGTACGCTCAGCCGCTGCTGACTGCATGAGGCATCCTTCTGGTTGCCTTATGCGTACTCCGCCTTTTAGGGGCTGTGGTATGTGGGCTACCTCTGCAGATAGAAGACACATTCAGCCCCCCTCTTGCGGTTTATCGTCCATCCACGAAAGCCGACGAGAAGACTTTTGGTCTTGTGTATGGACAGTGCGCACAACATCGACTCGGAGCCGACCGCAGCGCACCCAGACCACAAAACATCATCACTTCAGCTGTCTAGAGCCGACGTGAACTTGGTCCAAGCAAGAAGGTTTATCCAGGCCGTTGTACCAAACTTTCGCCAAGACACTGGGCCGTAGAGTGCCGGAGTGGCCAGAGCCGTACTCCAAGCGTACGGAAGAGGCCCCGGAAAGTCCTTAAATGAAGGTCTGAAGTGAGTTGGAGCGACGCCTCTCGCCCTGCCCCGTTTCTGGGCCTATACTGACATTTAAATGTCTACGGTCCAGGCATGCAGCGTCTACGTCGAAAGACCTTACCAGTTTGGCCCGATCCAATGGATTCCATGGGTCCTAAAATAAACACGCGCACAAGGAAGATAGGCGGCTCGACGGTATGGTTTCCTCGGGGGCCGGCGTTGAAACATTTCAGCGAAAAGATCCGACCCGAGGTCGAACGCATCCTCGACAACATCGAGCTACCGGAGGTCGAGAAGCTGATCGTTAAGCTGTATATGATCGGACGAAGTGAGCAGAAGGCCAACCCAATCATCATGATCTGCTGTTCAGACAAGGCGACGCGCAAGGATGCCGAGGCATCGATCCGAGAAAGTGGACTTCTGGATCAACACGACAACTGTGGGTTCGGGCTCGGCTCAACTGGCCTGCCTCTTGAGACCAGCTTTCTCCCTCGTCCGCTGGGCAAGGCCATTTATTTAGACATGAATGCTTCTGCGGAAGATGCATTGAAAGTCGACGTATTTGGCTTGACAGGGCCGGGGATCGGAAGACAACTCGGCTTTGTTGCTTCAAGCCAGAGTGGCCGGACGGTCCAGTATGCAACTGGGGGGCCGATTATCCGCCTCGGTGGCCACCTTTACCAGTTGACTGTTGCTCATGTCATGAAGCACAATCCTATTTCAAACGCTCCCCAGGAGCACGACTGGGATGCAGATGAGTGTGAGTTTGACGGACAGTCCGACGAGGACGACGACGAGAACCTCATCCTCAGCAGGGGCAGTGTCAGCCCTGGAGGGTCCCTGAGAGACACAGAGCCCGACTCAGACCAGCAACGCTCCCAGCAGTCTTCGACATCGTCAGACTCATATCCTGACATACCAGACACGCCCTTTTCTGATAGTCAGGGGTTTAGTGCATCGTTGATGTCTCCCAAGTCAGTGCAAACGGAATATGGAGATGATAAGTGGGATCCATCTACTCTACTGGGCTCATTCTCAATGCCATATTGGAATGTTGGGGAACTGGACTACCTTATGATCAAATTACCAGCAGAAGCCTCTGATCTGACCCAAGAACTCAACCAGGTTACAATTGATGAGGCATCCAAATCTCGGAGCATCCAGGTCCATGACATCGCAAGCGTCAGGGCTGACGTTACCAGCATCTTGGCAATCACCTCACGAGGACCCATTCCTGGAGACATTGTATCAGATTCGATGTCGTTCAAGACCGGCGGGTCGTCTTCCTTCCAGCAGTTGCTTACCGTGCTGCTCTCAAAGGGTCTGAGGGAGGGAGACTCGGGCTCGGCCATCATCGACACCCGGACCGGGCACTTTTACGGCCATGTCGTGCTTGGAGTCGACGGCGATTGTGTGGCTTATGCTCTGCCCTCACCGAATATAATGGCCAAGATCACCACGCAGTTCCTACAACTGCGGGCATTCTACCGCGCCAATATACAAGAGCGCCCACGTCCAAAACCGCCGGTGCGAGTTCACACCACGGAAAACCTCACAGAAGGGAATCCATGGGCACCGGACGACCAGCACTGGACCTCCATCTTCTGACCAGAAGGCTCGACTCCGCGAAGTCTCGGTGCCCGTGGATGATCTCCTCACCCTCCAAAGAGAGTTGACGGAAGCGCGGACGGTCGTGGATAGGCTGAACACCGAATTGCGAGATAAGCGTTCCACGCCTGAGGGCAGCCGCAATGAAACTCTGGTCAACCGGAAGCTATTACAAGACATGCAAAAAGCAGCCGTGGATCCGGAATTCCAACGTGAAGTGGATGCTATTGAACAATGGTTTCGGGTCCTAGACGAGGGACAGGGGGGAGTGGCATTACACACCCTACTTCAGCATGCCACCCGAGCACAACTAGACCTGGTCAGATATGCACTGCGTCAGCCGGAATCCATCACTACTGTTTCTGATTTTATGAGAATGATATTCAACGAATGGTCATATAGGGGTGTGACTTTCACCGGGGCAGAAGTGCCACAGAAGGGATCTCAACGACCCTCATCACACCGAGGCCCAACCATTATTGTGGACAGAACAAGCCCATACCAATATGGACGTCCGCCCACGGATACCAGTAGTATTAGACCATCACAGGCTGGAACGGATGATACGTGGTATAGTAGCGCCGATTCGTCATTCCTCGTTCCTCATGGCTGACAGACTTTGTTGTTGCAGGCAGTCGAGTGGAAGATCTTCTCACTCCAGTTGGAGTCAGCGCTCGAGCACGTCCAGCGTGTTTTCCCGCCGGACCAACCGTATGAGCGCCTCCTCCGCGCACCTGGACATGCCATACCGTCAGCCAATCGAGCCCGCATCACTCTTTCCAAATGCAAGTACACGACGGTCGCAGGGATTCAATTCTCAATTACAGGGCAGAGTCCCTCCCACTACTCAGGAGCATGAACAGGCAGTCAGGGGGGTCGGTGCCTCGACAGAGAGTGACGAAGTGCTGTCAGAAAGGGAGATACAAAAGAAATCACGAGACTCCTCTGGTGGACACTGAAAGTTTCCTTTCCAATCGGGCGTCTCAGTGTCATAGTAAGTTGTATTTTCCTCATTGCTTGTATCTTTGGCACTGTGGCAGGTTGAGACTTACAATCTGCCGCAGGTGTGCCAGTGACCTGGACCAGCCTCAACGACAGAAGTGAGGAAGGCTGTTAGAGGGCCGGGCCAATGACGAAATTAATCGAGGAGAAAGAGACAAGCACTGTCAGAAAACGAAGGATTTCTTGGTGAGGATGATGCAATGAGGGTTTTGAGATGGTTCTGCACGGAGTTCCCACGTACTAGTAGTCCTAAGCTGAGTCTCTTGCCGACGAGGTTCAGATGAATCTAGCAGTCCCTTTTTTCTAAGTCACATACTGCGGGCCGGAACTAGACCACCATCTGCTAGCAGCAGGTTGATTGGAGCTTGGCTTCAGCACAAGATTGGCGACGAGGCTATAGCCGGTATGACGGTTCCGGTTGCCAGCACAGGGGAATTGAACTTGCCTCAAACACAGCTTATCACGTGCCTATGCTCTTTTGACGCCTCTGAAGATGAAATCGATGAGCAGGAAAAGATGCAGCTGCTTGTAGTTATCATGAATGAAATCAGGCCAACTGGCTGTGCTCTACGTGCTGCATAGGTACCTAGTACACTCACATGGGATGGACGTAGCCTCAATGCCACCCTCAGCATGCGTTTGGTTGTTCAGGGTCCACGAAAGGACTCGATTTGTGTCTTGGCATAACTTTTTGCCTCAGCCTGCATGTGAAATTGCACTGCACATGCCGTGACGCGATGCAGGGTAATGCTGCGGAGCACCACACCCTCATTGCCATTGGGCAAACAATCTTGTTGGTTATCTTGTGGTCTGTTGGTGTTCGCGCAGCTCTTGGCAATCCCCTGGCCCCCATTTCTCGGCGCATTTCAGCCACCTAGTCAAGGTCTCTGCTTGGCGTGCTTTGTATTCTTCGTCGCCTTCTCTGCTGGACAATCTTGCAACTTTATGTTCACTCCTGCCTTCTCGAAACCTATTTTCGCCTTGATGGCGAATGCCTTGTAAATAAACCCTGAATACGACGTTTCCCCGGGGCATTGGCCAGCTTCATCATCAGATTCGGATCTCTGACATGGCTGGGAACCTTTCGCACCTTCAGTGGGTGCCACCACCGATTGAAGAATGGAACCTCACGAAAGATTGTTCTTCTTACGCCAGATTCGTCAGCACTATGCTTCGAAAGTCTGAACCCGAAACGTTGAATATGTGTGCTTTCGATGTCTATGCAGTCCATGACTACGTTGACTGGTCACTGCCGTCTACATTTCAGAGGTCGGATGAGAACTTCACCAGTTCGCGCACCGCAATATGGTATCTGTCGGTCCGCGATGAAGATCCACGAGCAACATCTAAGACATGATCCTCCCATACCGTGCTTTGGTGTGGCTGGAAGGGGGTCACTATGGTCTCTGCACACTTTATAGCCTATTTCGCCCATTCAAAGCCCCCTTTGTAATCTCAAAATGGTCATTTTAAACATACTTTTCGCTAGACCTTTAATTTACTATAAGTTATTAATCCCATATAAATTCCTAATAAATAAAAATATATTTTAAAGGTTAAAATTAATCGTTAAGGAAAACTGGACTTTAGTTAAAAATGGCTTCTCCTAGGAGATTATTTCCTTTAAACATAATCCCCTTTTAATTTATTAATAATGAGTCTCCTGTTTTGGGATGCCGGCTGGCTGAAAAAGAATCCCTTATTTCATCTTTTAATAATATTTAAATTTAAATTTCAGTCTTTTAGTAAACTATAGATTAAATACAGCCCTTAATTTTAAATAATTTATTTAATCTTCTTCTAAATAAAGGTATTAATGAAGAACTTAAAGGTAGGTGCAGGGCTAGGAAATGTACTGGTGTACCCTTCGTTTGTTATTCGTTTTCTTTCTGCAAAGCATTTCTAGAAGCAAAGCCGTGGACTTACGGCCATTGGAGGACAATACTAGCAGCTAGAATTAGAAAGTCTACTTCATAGCATAAATCGGGAGTTGTGATCAAATGAACATGACAGTATGTTGTCTGAAGTCGATTTGAAGTGACGTCAAATTGACCTTTGCGTTCTCGTCACGTGCATCCCATGCGATGACCTCATCTTTTTGGTAACGACTTGACCCTCCGGTGGCGACAACAAAATGCGACACCTTGCCACTCTCATCCCACTCTACTCATGCACAGTAACACCTTAAATTGCTCTTGAAACACATAGCATATTCTTTTTCGGAAATATCGCAACCATGTCTTCCTACAGCTTCTCCTCCTCCACGACATTCTCCTCGAGCGCGACCCGCGACGGCAGGACAACCAGCCAGGCCTACACCGAGGAGCAGCATTCCAACCCCCAGGGCACTACGGTGCGCTCGACGAGGCAGGACGACCCCAATGCGGCCCCCGTGCAGGAGCTGCGGTACTTCGACGCGGGCGGGCACGAGATCCCGGCCGAGAGGGCCGCGCACAGGGGCCTGGGAGGTGCTGCCCCGCCCGGCGACGGCGGCAGGCACATCGAGGATGTGGGCGACCGGGACAGTCACGAGAGAGACGTTGACCGGTTGTATCGTGAGCGGATGGAGGATGAGTATGCGAAGAGGGAGGGTGGGGCTTGATGGGTGTGCTTGGACATGGAAAGGACGGGATATCAGGAGTGTCGAGATTGTCGGATCAGCCAGTGCGTCGCAGACGTCGCTCCCTGTGCGCACAGCTCGGACATGTGGTACAAGCGGGATAATGAGACTCCAAGAATTGAACTCAGAGAAGAAGGTCAACAACACAAATACCTAGGTGTAAAATATAATATTGCAACATTCAACAGCCCTGCCATAGCTGGGCCAAATCTCACGGGCCGCCTGTGATCACCAACCTGATGTGTCCAAAGTATACATGTACAGTGGCTATGACTGAGTGAAGTAGCCTGCCGCGCATGGTTAGTATTCTCTTTTCTCAAGATGTGACAGCTGAGAATGGTTGCTGCGTGCTTTCATCTCTGTGTCTGTTATCACATATACCATCCGTCCAGCCACGGGCCGCTTACAGACCATACGCCCAGCGTTGAGTCACACCTTATGGCTGTCAGAACCTAGCTTCAAATCAAGCAGACAAGATTGTTATCACAGAAACATACATGGCGGAATGGGTGGAACGTAATATCCATGCTTCTAAAGCTAGTCTAGGTTCTTGCGATGGCCTTGCCGCGCCCGGTGAGAACAGCTTCACCAATCACGGTCTAACAGTAACCCTGACCCCACCCAGAGCAATCACCGCCAGCATAGAAATCTTCCCCGCAATACTCCTTCATGGCGCATATCGGTGGATACTGGTAGTCTGTTCGCTGATACACCGAGACCTTGTTGGGCCTCAAGAGGACGGGTCTCTCGCCTTCACCACCGAAAGCGACCACCCCGCGCAAACTCTGGTAATGACTGCTCCACACAGAAGAATAGAGTTCACAGACCATTGCGAGAAGAATATTGGATCTCAGTTCGTAGGCCACGAACATGCTGCACACGGGGTAGGCGCCGTTGGCAAAGGGGAAAGAGGGCGTGGCTGCGTTTGTGATGTTTGAGCATAGATGGGCGCAGACGGTAGGGTCGTATTTGTCGAGAGTGTTCGAGGCGTCATAGTAGCTGTAGTACACGGGCTGTTGCCCCAAGAGAGTAATGTAGTCGCCCGTCGGTTCGTCGGGGACCACGAAGCCCGCGTCATTGTCGACGTCTACCCGCGGCCCGCTGAAGCCCAATTCGCTAAGATCGAGCGGCCCATGTATCTTGTTGTAAATATTGGATCCTGTAATGATGACTTGGAAGTTCTCCCGAGTCACCCCGAAGTTGATGAATTCGTCCGCATAGAGGTGAGAATGCCATAGCACGCAGTTTATGTTTGTCGTTGAGGGTGGGTTGGGGCACCCGGCCGTCATGTTGGGCTCGTAGACGGGGTCTCGTTCGAAGTACAAGTTGAAGGACGCGCATTTGGGCATATCGTTGCAGAATCTGGCACACTCGTCGGTATCGTAGTGCTTGAGAAGATGGGTACCGAGGAAGGACAGGTCGTTCTCCATTGCGCCGTCCAAATCCTGGGAGGCCAACTTGTAGCCTCGCGGACTCAGGGCGTACCTCAAAGCGTCGTGAAAATATTTGGAACGTCGGAAGGCACTAGGTGTGTCCTCGCTACACTGACATTAGTTGGAAAAGGCCGCTTGCTGTGTCTTTTGGAGGACTCACGCCGGGCGCGGGCCAAACCCCTCGGGCTGTGGCACGCACTTAGAGTAGTCTTGATCGTCATCGGTTGGTGATTCAGTCTCTGGGAAATTGACTTGCCCAGTCCAATTAACGCCTTCCTAGGAATGTGACGGAGTAGTCTCGCCATGGTGAATGTCTGTGTGAGGCTGATCGTCAAGCTTGTGTCGTCTGTTGTAGAGCGAAGAAGGCAAGGGCGAAGCAGGTACCCCTGCTGCAGATATAAGCATCTTAACGATGACAATAAAGGGAATGATGGTACGCATGGCTACTGAGAAAACCGTGGTGGTAGATGCCTGATGATCATCATGGTGCTGTGTGCGCGTGCTGGTGTTGAAGTGGACAGCGAAGATGTTAAGGTAATTATTGGCGACAAGGAACCCGATCGAAGCAGGGGTGACACCGAAGCCGAAACCCGCAATATTATAATTGAGCAAAGTAGCCTCTTGCTGGTGCGCACGGGGAACGAAAAGCACTTGAGCGAGCCCATCGACCTCACTGAGCTGGGTCCGGCTATACTACCACTCGGCCGAGACGAGGTGTTGCATAAAAAGCAGCAGGTGGTCCGCATCGGCCTACGCACGGCAGTTCGCTTCATCATAAACCTCGATCGCCGCGAGAGGGACCGATCCCCGCGACTCACCGCAATAAAGAAGTTACTTGACGACGAGACGTCCCGTGAGGCCGATAACTTTGCGTCGGAGGCGTTGGCGATGGCCGAGACGAATGGGAGCATTGATCGCCAGTATGATACGTGGGAGGCGGTCCGCAGGGCGCGGGCGTATTTTGATGGAGAGCCATACTATGTGGACGAGGAGCTGGCCGAGTTGGACAAGGAGAATCGCGACCTTCATCATTGGTAAGATCACTGAAACACAAGAGAAGTCAAGGGTGTCTTTGCCACATGTTTGGGGAATTATTTGCCCAGAAGAAGATTTTGAGACTTCAGCGATCGAATGGACCCAAAGGAGTCAGTCAATGAATAGATAGAATACGGAGATTCGACGTGATAAAAACGGAAGGTATACGGGTACATCACTCGCACCATAGCAGCAGGATTAGAGCACATCGCCCAGGCCTGATTCACACACGCACACCCAACGCCCACACCTGGGCACCCACACACACAATGCCCACACATCGAACATCTATAAACCCACTCCCGACACTCAATTGATATGTCTAGGGCTAGTTAGATTCTCTGATCAGGTATATGAATTAGGTGTTGCGCTTGTGAATTGGGTATGGGTGTTTGGTGTGGGTGTTGGGCGTGTGAATTCTTATATGGTTTAGCACTAGCGATATACCGGTGTACCCTCCGTTTTTGTAGGCTCCTGAACTAAATCATGACGGGGGCAACATGCAAGCAAGCTGTATGCAGTCAGCGTGAGACCTGTCAGCTGGAGCAGAGCCGCACTGTTGGTACCTTTCCCATTCCCCACTTACTTTTCGCCCGGCTTACGTTTGGCTCCAGCTTACATACCTAGGTACAAAGTATGCCTTGAGCAGCCGCTCCAGCCCCTTGCTTTGATTCTCTTCTGCACCATTTTTGAATCGTCACCACTCACCTAACCAGTATGGACGATCTAGCCCCTCCTTACGAGACCCCCAACGCCCAGCTCTATCAGCCCTTGTCTCATCCAGACTCCATACGCGTTCTGACCGTATTCGAGTGCGACAGTGAGGATGATGACATCGAGTGCCATCTTGCCGAAACGCGCCTCTCCGATTCAAACGATGAGGGTGAAGGTTACACAGCCATTTCGTACGCGTGGGGCGACATCAAGTTCACCCATGAGATCTGGCTTGGCGACCAGAGGCTTCTCATCGGCGCCAACCTGGACGCAGCTCTCCGCCATCTCCGCCGTCGGGATACCCCTATTCGCCTCTGGGTCGACGCAGTGTGCATCAACCAGGGGGACATTACGGAGAAGAATCACCAAGTTCAGCAGATGCGAAATATCTTCTCAGCCGCCTCCGAAACCATCATCTGGCTAGGGCCAGCCGGCGGCAATACTAGCGTGGCTGCCTGGAACCTACTCGAGAGGAACAGCTCATGGGCCCTCAACGACCGTCGGGAGCGCGACCACACGCTCCCCGCGAGGCTGGAAGAGGACTTGCTGTCTTTTCGTGGGGAGTTCAGAGACGTTGAGATTGATGTCTTATCCAGACCCTGGTTCAAAAGGCTTTGGGTCTTCCAGGAGGCTGTCCTCTCGCGGACCTTATCTATTCAGTGCGGCTATCGACGGATCTCTTGGGACGACTTCAGCAAGACGGTGCTCCAGTCAGAGAGGCACCACGACCGGTATGGATTTAGCACATGGGACGATGGCAAGAAGGGTATTGTGCGAGACATAAGCCGTGCGCAGTGCGAGCACCTGCATGAGCACGGCCTGGAAGATTCTCACCCTTCATGCCAATTTTCAGGAGCATCCAGCAGTTCATTGCGCACGTTGAACATCTTGAAACTACTTCACAAAGGGAGATACCTTAAAACCTCTGATGCGAGAGACAAGATATTTGGATTCATGGGCATAGCTGAGGGGATCGATACGAAGGACGCTAGATTCCGCGTCGACTATCGATTGGATACACGCACCCTGTATATCCAGTTCGCAAAAGATATCATCGAAGCGACCGACTCGTTGGACATCCTGTCCTATGTCAGCTTCTCGGCCCCGGAAAGACCCATTGCGAATATCGAAATGCCGTCCTGGGCTCCATGTTGGGATTACCACAATCAGTTCGCTAGTCGCGGTGTTCACCATAGCAATCGGACTATACTGGATACCCTTCCAACAGAGTCAGATGAAGAAAGCAGGTCCCGCAGGAATCGAGTCGCAAACAGTAACATAACCTGGTCTAATATTCACTCCGAGTCCTCTTGTTTGGATTCGATGGAGTTATCAGGACGCGTGGTGGGACAGATAGCAGCTCTGACCGCACCGATACGGCTGAATAGAAATGATCAGGTCTTGTTTCAGCAATCGATAGACGCTGATGACGAAGAGGATAAGAGCTTTATCCTGGTGATGGCACTCTGGGCGCGAAAACTCACATCGACAAACCATGGCTTCGACGCCAAAGCTGACATGGATTTCATAAACCGGGCCAGGAGTAACGGCGTTTCTTGGGAAGAGCTCCCCCGCGCCGACGAAGATGACCCCAACTTCCCGGAAGGGTTCCTGGGACCAAACGATCTTCGAGGCCTTCGTCTTCACCTCAAGCAGGCAAGCATCCACGACCCCAACCTCCTGGTGCAGGCACACCTCTACCGTAGGGGACAAGTTGCCGCGAACTGGTCCGGTCCGAACATTGACCGGGATATCCCCAGGTTTATGACGAGCATCACCGATGACGAGTCCATAGTCGATAGGAGAAGTCTGGCTGTCTGTGTAAATGAGAAAAAGACGCACACTGATGATCCTGACCAGGCAGCGGGGCAGCTCGCTCTCGTGCCTGGCGCAGCAAAAGAAGGGGATGTGATAATACAGATCAGTGGGGCGCGTGTCCCCTTTGTGCTCCGGAGGCGGGCGAATGACTGGTCGGACTTCGCTGGCACTAGGAATGTGGCATCACCGGCTCAAAAGGGCCATACCAAGGCCATGAAATCATGGGTCTTTCCGTGGGAGCTCATCGGAGACTGTGTGCTCAACGGGTTCGAAGAGCTACCTGAAGACGCGATGGATACGAGGTTTCGGCTGGTCTGAGAACAAGCTGCTGTCAGTGTGATCTGGGTAGCCTTTTCACTACTAGACCATGTCTCGACAGTGCCTTGGGATCAAGCACTTTCGATTTCATATTATTTTGCGACACTCTAGAAGATATTCCCTCGATATCGCGCTGGGTATTAAAGAGAGAGGACCAGGGTATCTCATGGGAGTCGTCCCACAGGAAATTATTTGATGGCAGTTTGTCCTACAGCAAGTTATTTCGCCGCCAATAGTGTATTGCGATGCCGGCGACGTTTCGGTGGTTAGTCACGTCTGCCGCCGTCTACTAAGGAGGTGCCTGTCAAGCCGTGACGTAACTTGCTATCCAGCAGAAAGTGTGCCCTCCTGTCCCTACTCAAGGAGCATTAAACCGGTTCGACCGGTTCGCACAGAGTGGGATTAAGCCTTGCCGCGCACAAACTTTCCGGCCTCGCTGCTCGTGCCTTGTCTGTATGATTGAGGAAGACGACGTTGCCCCCGGAATCATGCATACCGATTGCTTGTTCGGGTAAGCACGCGGAGTTTCGCATAAGGAACGGTGGAAGGGTGACCCTTGAATTCTAGCCGCGAACGGAAAGTTACACCACGATGCGTAGCGTTGATTACCACATGCGTCTTGAAACAGTGAAAACATTTCCTAAGGGGTCACTAATAAGCCTTTCAATGGCACTTGTTTATATTATGGCCATATCACTGTAACAGCCCCAATTTCCTCCTCCGTGCACACCCAGCACATGAATGGAACATGGCTTTGCTGTGGAGCAAAAGCAATCGTCAGGGCACTCCGCAACGGTCTAACCTGTAACCTTCCCCACACTTAAAGATCCCAGCATTTCCTTCCAGTAACGCTCCTCTGATCCGCTCGGAAACGTATTGGTCCTCCAATGGGACTTGGCGCGAAATTTACCAGCTCCAACCTTGGCAGTTAGACAATTTGATCTTTAGACCTGGAATGATACGGTTGTGGGTGATGATGGGCCTCAGATGAACACACTGGTAGAACGATGCTGGCCTTCGACAACCCCTGCCCAATACACCAACACTACTATAAAGCGCTCCGAACCTCCTATTCTTTGAGCACGCCTTTTTGTCTTCACTTTGTCCCACAGACCTTGTGATACTTGATATTCTTTCTTTCCTGGTCTTACAAACCTCAGATCTGCTCAACGATCTCGCCAATATGAAGTCTCTCTTGCTGATCGGTCTTCCCGCGGTCTCCGCAGCCGTGGCCCCTCGCCAAAGCTACTTCAGCTTTGGAAACTACTTCTCGACAGGCCCAGTTGCGACCGATTCATGGATTCGGCAGGCAACCACCACGCTCATCCTGCCAGCCCTCAACAGTCCCCACACCGGAAACCTGGGCTTGTGGCCTGGAATGGGCACCAAGTTTGACTCGGGAGCAGATGGACAACTCGTCCAAGGCCTTGCCATCTCCACTGTTGGATATGGGTGAGCCTACATCGTGATTCAAGTCCGCCGGCTCCAAAGCTCATGTGAACAGATCTCCATGCAATTTTGCTTCCGGCGACGTGAACTGGTGCGCCGTTGCAAGCACATATGACGGTATGGCCCACTCCCCTTTCGAGAGTGGTCGGTTCTCACTCGCCTTTAGGGAACCAACACGATGGTACTCCATACAGAGCAAAGCCAGGCGACCGTGTCACATACGACTGTAAGTTTCGCTGGAAATTCCCGGATCCATGCTCCATTGCAGTGCTTACACCTTCGCAGACAAGTACAATGATGCCACTTCCCAATTCGACCAGACAGTCTCGGTCAACGGCGCTGTAGTGTCGACCCTGTCCACAAGTACGCCACCCTGCTCAAGTGACGATTCAATTATGTGCTAACCTTTCACAGCGAGCGGCCATGGCGCAGGTTGGGGCACGGGTAAGTCTCATCGCCCAAGCATTTCAAGTTTAATTCAGAGCCGATGTGCTGACCATCCTTTTTCAACAGCGATGGAGTGCCAGCAGGCGAAATGCGGAACCGTCCCAGAGCATCACTACGTCAACACGACGATCATCATGAACACCGCCGATCCAAACTACTCCAAGACTGTTGGGCTCAACGGTGCTACGGGCAGTCTGGTCACCTCAGACGGCGGCAAGACCTGGACTGCGGCTGACATCACCATCCAGCAGTACACTTACACTTAGATGAGCGATAGTGAGTGTGCGGGGGCTTGGTGGATGAATTGACGTTTTCAAACTGTATCATTCGTTAAGGCAGTTCTGTGAGGAAAACATGTCATGCACATCACAATTGAGTTCTACAAATCGCATACGTGTGCATTCTTGACGCAGAAGCAAGCCTGCGCAATTTCTCTGTACAGACTTATCCCTACTCCTTCATACCCGGAAACCCTAGCCAAATGGATACCGTCTCAGACCATGAACACATCAAGTCGATTTTCAAGATACCCTCTCAATCTCAGGAATGCCAAGCCATTATATGTAGTGTGCACATTATGTACGTGCGAGGCAGAGCTGCTCCGACCCATGTATGTACTACTTGTTTTGTATCCTAAATCATCCAGTGCCTAAATGAGTGACAACAAGGTCCAAAAGTGAAATACACTCAGCAATGACCCACCAGGCATGGAATTCTTGGTGCTGAGCTGGTGCCGGGTAGGTAATTTATCCATAGCCTCACTTTGTAATGAACCGACAAGCCGAGCTACAAACCAACATTTCCAGCTCAATTAATTAGCTCATTCCTGGAACAAAGCCACTTTTCTCACCTCTCTTGGATTATTGTTCATCTATTGAACATATGCCGCATCCAAGAGATCCTTGGAGCTTGCAACCGAACCCTTGCGCCTTAAGGGAGCCCCCTCGGCGTAGACATTCTTGAAGTCGTTTTTGGAGGAGTGAAAACCAGGCCTCAGACGTATTTCGGGGAATTCAAACTCCCGGACCAGTCTCTATACAAGAAAATCGAGGATGGCTTTTCAAGTAGGGCTCGAAGCAAAGATCATCTGCCCACAATGGCAGCCGCTGAACATGCTACTGCGGTTGCGAACCGGATTACTGGCTGCATTACAGGCTGATTTACTATGGACACAACACTGAGAATACTAGAACAAGTATAATAGCGACAGCAGTGCCGCAGTCCGCTACGATAAGTCCGACGTGGGCCTGTGTATTTGGGCATGAATCTAACCGAGTAAATGGTGCTGGAATGTCACATGGATGTGGGTTTGATGCTTTGAAGTGATGGGGTCTCAGCGACATGCCACCACTGTATGAATTCCATTTCAGAGACGAGCTATCACTGCCAGGCCGCAATTGATCCCGTCATCTGAGCAACAACAGACTTCTTACGATAATCATCGTTGCACCCGCTATTGATGTGAGAACTCTAGAAAGGCTCGGCGCTATCTTGTCCCCACATGGATCAGACCACGAACTTGGTCGGCTTCACACTACTGACGTTGTTGCACGCCTTTTGTTAGGGCGGGACTTCCACCACCAATACCATATTGTAAGTGCCGTGAGCAGGAGAGCCACAATCAGGTAGATCCACAGATAAGGCGAAACTGTCCACCCAGCCAGGGTGGCATCTGCGGTTGCGAAGAATCCCATGCCGAAGAAACCCTAACACCTTTCGTAAGTGATCGCTTCCAAGGTTTGTGCAGGACGCGAACTCCAGCGCATGGGTTCGCAACTTACAGACACAAAAGACGATGGCAGGTAAAACAAGGTCATGACAGTGATCACGCGGATAGCGGCGCTGTATGAGAGCATGTGGTTGGAGGTCTAAGGGAGGACATGCCAGAGAGTGATGTCGCGTTCCTTGCGAAACATTATCTCTCGCAGTGCAGAACTGTCTCCGCTCCATGGTGCATTCCCCGCTCATTATTTGAGCGAGTTGTTTCCCTCGACCTCTTTTACGGCTTTTGGTTCTATTACGAGTTTCTCCTGACAAGTATTCTCTTGACGCCGGTATACTCCATCCTGAGTTGGGCACTGCAACCATTGTGGCTGAGCATCCGGGACTGGAAACTTGTCGCGGACACGGCATGTGGTTCTTTCCATGTCGGGGATCGTCGTGCATTTGTAGTATGAGTATTTGCAGGATGGATGGAGAGAACTTGGCAGTTCAGCTCCATCGCTTCGGCAAAGATTATGCACTGCACTGGACTTCGTGAAGGAACAGGTGTGGCTCATCCACCTATCACGCAGTGTCCTGCATCTCACTCGAGGGCTGAGTCACAGGGGCTCTCGGGCTGTCCAACTCATGCTCCATCTCTTGTGAAGTCCTCACTTTCGGCCTTCATAGTGACAGCCATGATCGCTGAAGACAGTCTTAGGAAAAACGGTGTGCAGATATGGAGCGTGATGTTCACAAATTCGGCAAACAACGTTGTCACTGACGTGCACGACACAGAACAGGAGTGAAGCGTCGGCAGAATCAGACCGTATACGAGCCCCTGTCACATTCGAAGATGGCGCCAGACCGCAGATCTCGTCAGTCCTATTATGAAAATTATGTCTGGCTCAGAGCACTGCAGTATATGTCTAAGGCATCTTTCTTTTAACTTGAAAAGTTCAGCTTCATATTTTGACAAACCCTGAGTCAAAATTCAACAACAATATCCCATCTACTTCTTAACTAAACGAGTATTCATGCAAATCCCAAGTAACCCAGTATGTCCAGCAGTTCAGGAATGAACAGAATCGTCTGCAGCGAGGAAGGCAAACGGGAGATTTGTAACGAGCCTTCTATCCCAGTAAAGAGCTACCCCATTTACTATGGCTGTGGTATTGATGGCCGTGATCACGACATCCCAACTTCACAGGCCTTGTCCAACGGCATTGTTCTCTACTACACCCCCACAAACGATCCTATCATCGACAATGCATCACCGGCACTGACCTCTTCGGAGGGTAAAGACGGGCAGTTGCCCACAAGATTCGCAAGCTGCAGCTCTGCCGGAAGTCGCACGGCCGGAATTTCGACACAGTACAAGAAACAGCCTTCAACTTCGCGCGAGCTGCGGAAGAGAGCGGGGGAGTCCCGGGACAGGAGCACGCTAGCTTGTCTCCCAGCGGAGCCTGAAGTAATCATGTCACACGGTGGAGCTCGCGGTATCCAGGCCGAGGCATCCAAACAGTTGTGCTCCGGCATTGCTCGGCGGTTCCCAGTGCTGGCGTTTCAGAAGGACCGCGAGGATGCAGAGGACGCGGAGGTGAACAGGACGGCGTGCTTTAGCTCTCTATGGCTTATGAATGATATCACTGGCAAGGCTATGGGTGGTCGTAGTCGTGGTGCACGGTGTGCCACTCAGGCCTGTAAGTATTTGTGTCCATGACAGAACCTTGAAAATTGCTTCCACACTCACGTTTTCAATAAAACCCAATCTGCCGGTCTTTTTCCTCCGATTCTGCTAACTAACGATCTTTTGCCCCAGCCGTGTACTCCAGCAACAAGAATTTGATACTGTGGAGCTATCCTCTGGTTCGCAACTACGATGTCAGAAAGCAAGAACTGCTTGCACTCTCTTCAGATACACGTGTCCTCTTCATCAAAGGCACAAAGGACTGGGTAAGTCTCGTTTGACTATTTAAACAGAGAACGGATGTTCGCACCCGCCAAAACTTGATCGTACAGCCGCACACCACTCACGCCACAGCTGCAGCTCATTAGAGCATATCGCCCAGGCCGATTTGTACACCCACACCCAAACACTCACCGCCCACACACTCAACACCTAATTTACATAAGTGTTAATTGTATACGTGTTTGGGTTATACGTTTTCAGTGTATGGTTATTGGGTTTATAGGTGTTAGGTATTGGGTATATGGGTGTTGGGTGCGCTACTGTGTGTGGGTGTGTAAATAAGGCAATATGAGTGATGTGTTGGTGTACCCTCCGTTTTGACGAGTGCGAATATCCATATCCGTTCTCTTCAAACAAGCTTAAAACACTCGAAATTTTAAGGCTGACTTCTACTTCCTCCAGATGGCTCCTGAGATTATTTTTGGCCCAGTCCGCCGGGAAATGAAAGCCAAGACGTGGTGTATCTATGTACGAGACATGGACCACAATTTTCACTGCAAGTCGGATTTGCAGGAACAGAAGATTTGCAATGCTACTGGCACTATTGCCGGCATATGGCTGAAAGGTAACCCCGAGGACAACAACACGCCTTGGAATTCTGAGGACGGTACTGAGATGGCGGTGCACTGGGACGAGAAACGTGGGGAGGTCGTCTGGACAGAGTGGCAGCCGCTGGGGGATGAACCACCTCAGACTAATATTGCACAGCATGATATCGCAGGTCTAGACTAGAGCTGGTAGTTATGGAATGGAAATCAATTGATCCTATCTACATATGGTATCTTTTTGATTGGCCCAGTTGTCAAGCATAAGAATGAGCTTCCCAGCATGTATTGCCCCAGCCTCATGGAGATCTTTCTCTAGTGTCTCACGGTCATTAAAGTCGCTCGCATAAAGGATCCTTCGAATTTGAGTTGAACTAAAGCCCGGCTCAGGTTTCAGAGTATTGCGTGTGTCGAGCACCCTCTGCTCCGATGTGGGAGACTTGGTCGACCACACAGTTCTGCCGACACCCTCCCCGAGGTCTTCGTTCATTACGAGGGCCTCCCATTTGGTCCAAGGCTCCTCGAGCGGCCGCAGACTACCGTCTGCCTGCCAGATGGCGTCCTTATTTCTTCCGCCAACGTTAGTGAAGATTACCATGCTGCACTGGGGGTGGATTACTCGAGGGTCTCGGGTAGCTCCCTTGTCACCATAATACAGATATTCACAGCTTCGGAGCAATATGAATTCCATATTGAAACCTTTTTTCCTGGCTTCGGCCGCCAAAAGTTTGGGAATATCGGTGACTGACTTCGCTCGTGGGGGTGCCCAGACGTGGACCTTGGAGCGGAGCTGGGCGTCAAGCCCGGTTGCTCCGGAGTGAATATATGATGAGAGCAGATCAGCGCGGTCCTTACCGCTCAGGGTCATCGGAGTCCTAGTATTAGAGGCTGAAGGCTCATTGGCCATCTTCCGTTCCTCTTTCTGTAGCAGAAACTCGTCATCGAGTGGGACAATAATGCAGGCAACAAAGTCACCTAGATCAGGGTCTTTGGCCACGTGCTTTAGGGCATCTACAAGGCAAGCAATGTGGCCGGTATGGGGAGGGTTGAAAGCTCCACAGTATATGACGACGCGATTATTTTGGCCGGCTCGTAACAAGGGTCTAGGTGATACGCTTGGGACTTTTTGTGTGCTCAAGTAAGTCAGGCCGCCGCCGGGAATTTGCACACGTCCCATCTCACGCAGAAACATGGCCAACGGCATGGAATTCGAGCGTTCCGCTTGCTCTTCTTGGTTGTTTACCATCATGTTTAGGAGTGTTAAAAGGTGCGTTGATGCTTTCTATTTGTGATGGATTGCTTTTGAGTGAAATTGTAGCATATAAATTTTATGTCTAATGGCAGCCTCTTATATTTGTACTATCGAGGTGTGATGCAATGTCGCTGTCAATTCACAACCGCATTGTGATTGACGAATCTTCTTATTCCTTCTTACACACAGCACGCCGATGGTGGAACGGCTTTGTGAGATCCACAGTGCCTGGGATTAGACCAGCGAATAGTAAAGCACTTTCTCCTGCGCAAGGCGGTGCGAATCGTGGACGAGGCGGAATGGCCAGGCCCTCAAGAAGTGAAAGCCTGTTTTGAGGGGTCAACGTGCCAAGAGCTTTGACTTGTCAGAAGAGCAGGTATAAAGTTATATAGCGCCAGGGGCGTTTCGATGGAGACGTCACTCAATGATAGTCACTATACAGGCCCTATCACTCTGCTGACATAAAAACCTATCACAGCCATACCTCCACTCTTCCATGATGCACACGTACAGAGACCACAACGGAATTTAGTGAACAATGTAACGGCTTCAGGTTACGAAGGAATGCATTCAACCGGTGACTTCAAAAGGCTCCCGCCCCCATCCACGACACCGAAAATTATATTATACACACGAAAGGGCTTCCACTTATATCTAAAAGCAATTTAAATAATCGCAAGCTTTGCAAACCCTATTATTGCCTTTCATTACAAACATGCAAGCCCACATAGTGTCGTGTCAAAAGCCTAAACGCACATCGACTGCTAGCATGGAGACAATATCAACACCATCCAGTTCGAGGTCTAATGCTCTCTTGTGTCTTCGCCCAGATGACAAAGATTTATATGAGCAATTTGCCCAGATGTTGATTCCGATTGGCGAATTCTGCAACTGCCTCAACCGCGAAGGCATCACAGTTCAACCAGATGAATTCGGAACGGTTGAGATATCTCGACTGTCGGCAGTTGGCGCGAGCAGACTGCCTGGTTTGAATAAGGCTAAATGTGTCTACGTTGACAGTCCCTCTGAGACATCAGATCAAGAGTCGCAGTCTACCCTCTACGTGTTTGAGGGCGCTGACTTCTCGGCCTGGCTCGAGCGGAGACACGAAAAGCGACCATGGAATGTGTACAAGCGAGCATTGTACAGCGAGCATTCCTTGAAGGAGGAGTTGACGGTCCTCTGTACGATGCCTCCACATCCCAACATCATTCTGCGGCCGCCCATTCTCGTATCAACTCCGACGACTCCTAAGCGTATCTGCGGATTCCTTCAGCCCTTCCGGGCCAAGCAGACGATCTCTGAGCAAATCCGCCTTGCAAACAAGAAACAAATCAGAATTCCCCCATCGACCAAGGCTCAGTGGTGCCTAGGTATCGCAGAAGGGATTCTGCATACTCATCGGGTTGCCAAAATCTTCCACATGGATATGAAGCCCGCAAACGTCCTGATCGAGGATGATGACACCGTCAGGATTATTGACTGGCAGCAGCAGGGCATGTGCGGGGCAACGCACCCCCCTGAGGCTACTTTGGGCTTCACCCCTAAGATCCAAAAGATCGTTGACAAGATGCGTCTGGATCAAAATGGGCAGCCTATTGTCATCTTCACCCCTCAGTCAGGGACCTGGCCAGAAGAGGGTCTCAGGGATGCCTACATCAAATGGAAAGCAGAGAACTCGCGCGGTATCGAAGCTGCAGAATTATTTGTGACGGCAAGGACCTTCTGGCACGTGTTGGAGCAGAGAGAGGAGACTATTGATCCTACGATTTGGAGTAAGGGGGCTATGGATATTCCGGGGAGCTGGAGAGAGACAGTGGAAGCCTGTCTCGTCGAGGATCCGGCAAAGCGGCCGGCACTCGAGACGGTTGCAGAGTTCTGGAAGAAGCAAGTGGAGGCAGCTGAGGAAACAGGTTCAGCTGGCCGCCGATGTCTGCCGCCATCTCCTCCCCGGTGAGACCCGCACATGCAAGCTTGGATGGCCCATTGCACAGGTCCAGGCAGTCTATCACCGTCGCTGAGGATAGCATGTAATTGTCAGGTAGGGCTGCGCCGAGGGCCTCGGCGACCTCTTCTGTTGGTGGGGGAGAGAGTTTGTCGTGTAAACCCCATGATAGTTCATTAGATTGATGATAAGTGATGGTAGCCGAACAAGAATAGAAAGGTGCCGTGAGAACTTAAAAGATTTACAGTTTACAAGAATGCTTCACGTGGCTTTTCAGGTATCACTGATCCATCACACCTGCATCTCCCATTTGAGCGCACTCCGAGGGGCTGTCTTATAACAAAGAATGATTCGCCCACGCGGTAAATACATGAGGCCATTCCCATCGCATGTTCATCGACTTAGAACTACGTTACACTACCGTCTCGGAGCCGGTTTAGGAACGCTGAGGCCGAGCCGCCCGAACAACCCCACTCGGTACCGACTTTCCCCTCTGGTAACGGCCAAGTCATGTTACTGAGTTTATTGCAGATCCTAGAGGGGTTGGGGTTTTGTCTGTGATGATCAAGAGATTTCGTTCGCTCACAAGCGATCAATAGTTCTCACGGCCTTGACCACCAACTCACAACCATGACTACTGGTCACGCTATTTACCCAAGCCTGCATGGCAAGAATGTGGTCGTTACAGGCGGCGCAGAGGGAATCGGAGCCGCCGCAGTCGAGCTATTCGCGCTCCAGGGCTCACGCGTCTTCTTCCTGGACATCGCCACCGACTCGGCTCAGAAAACCATCGACCGGGTGGCCTCGCTCTCATCCAAGGAAGGGGGCCCGGCCGTGGTACCGCCGGTCTTCTTCCACTGCGACGTGACGGACCTGGACAAGCTGCAGGCGACGGCCAGCAAGATCCTCGCGGAGCACGGCACCGTGCACGTGCTGGTCAACAACGCGGCGGCGGCGGCAGCGGCGTGCCGGGTGAGCACGGAAGAGGTCACCCCCGCGTCGTGGGACCTCAGCATCAACACCAACCTGCGGCACGTCTTCTTCATGTCGCAGGCCTTCCTCCCGGCCATGAAGCGCGCCGGCGGCGGCAGCATCGTCAACATGGGGTCCATCACCTGGCGCATCCCCGCCGCCGGCACGCCCGCGTACGCCGCCTGCAAGGCCGGCATCATGGGCATGACGAGGGCCCAGAGCAAGGAGTTCGGCCGGTTCGGCGTCCGCATCAACAGCGTCATGCCCGGCTCCATCGCCACGCAGCGCCAGGTCGACGAGGTCCTGACCGACGAGTACCGCGCCGAGGTCCTAAGGTCACAGAGCCTGCAGCGGCACCTGACGCCCATGGACGTGGCAAAGGTTATTGTGTTCCTGGGCAGCGACGAGGCCAGCGGTGTGACTGGGAGTTCGTACACCGTCGACGGTGGTTGGTGCAGCGACCCTTGAACGCCATGAAACCGTGGCTGGGACAACTGGATGCCGTGACTGAGAATCAACCCGAACTAAGCAGACGTTATCTTGGAAAGCTTTGTGATATCGCGCTGCTTGGGAATTGTGCGACGCACCACCCGCCTCCCCTATCGACATCTTTATCGCTTCGTATCAAGGACGTGACAGGTCAGACTGAAGTTGCATGTGCTCGTGTGTAAATCAATCGAGATGAGGCGCAGAAACACAGATCCAAAAGGCTCAGTGGTCAAAAGTCATATCAAGATGTTGCATCAAATGAAAGTAATGCCGGAGTAATTCAGATAATATTGAGATGTGCCCTAGAATATAGCACGGATGGAAGCATGACCTGAAATTTGCTCAGTGTCCTTGCTGGCTAGATGGGTATTTACATTCAAATCTAGTTACAATCCCAAATTGTAAGGCATGGGAATAACTCCGGCTAGCCGCAAGCAAGTCTGCCGATTAAACAAGTGGTCTCGTTCTTAATCTGTACACATATGCCTCTTAAGCAGTATGCATCCAGTCCCCTCATACAGTGATCAACGCTTAAACACCTAGCGTTAAAAAAACACAATGCCGATAACAGTAGGTTTCGAACACAATTGTCTCGCGGAGGTTAAAGGGGAGGATTTCGACCACATAGGTGACCTGCAGGACACCCCAGCCCAGGGCAAAGACCATGTTGTATATGAAGATGATTGCAACGACACCCTTTGCGATACCGCTGGGGCCGCCAGATCCATCATCGAGGTTGGTACACATTTCGTAGGTTGCCTCAAAGCCAGTCCAGATGACGTAGCATACCAACGAGCCGGCAGTCGATGTCAGGAAGAGGGTTCGTCTGCCGAAGCGATTGAATATCAGCAAGAAAGCGATTCCCCATATGAGACCCCACAGTGTGAGCAGAGCGTTGATCAGGGTCTGTGTGGACTCATCAGTATATCCGACAGAGTTGAGGATGAGCGTGAGGTAGTACGAGATCAGCCCGTTCCCCGACCACTGGCTGAAGAAGCTGACGGACAAGACGATTTAGAACCGCTTCCGATTGCCTGGGGCCTTGAAGAAGGCCAGGTAAGACGCAGACCGTACAGCCTCCATTTCCAGTCGAAGAGCCGTTCTGATCTCTTCCATCTCCAAAATCACGACTGGGTCGGACCTATTGCCGTTGGCATGGTACTTGACGATCATCCTCTCTGCCTCCTCGTCCCTCTCCTTAGAGATGAGACACCTTGGCGGCTCCTCGATCAAGAAACACAGCAGCAACTGGATCGCGCTCGATAGTGCCTGCAGCAGGCTTGGTATCCGCCACACCCAGTCATCACCCAGTCTAAATGTCCCGTATGTAGTCCATGCCGCCACGAGAGCGCCAAGTCCCCATAGGCTGTTGTAGATGCTCACCATCGGGGCGCGCTGGAGGGGGTATGCAAGCTCCATGATAAGGAGCGGGGCGGCAGTGATGTTGAGGGCGAGGCCGAAGCCGATGATCCCACGCGCCGCGATGAACATTCCCGTGTCCTGGGGCGCCGCCTTGGAGGGCAACGCCGATTAGCATTATGGATGCGCCGGCAACGAGGGCCGGCCGGCGGCCGAAGTGGTCGCAGGCCCAGGCACAGAAGGGGAGCGCGGCTAGCTGGCCGACGTTCTGGATTGCATTCAAACTGCACGGGAAATCTGTGTCAGCCCTCTCAATTTATTGCAAGTTCAGTGCAGGGCGAATGCAGGCGGCATGGGTAGATAGGACCTACAGCGCAAGATCACTGGCGCCGGGGTTATTGAAGTAGGCTTTCCAGGTCTCCAGGCTCTAGAGGCCATTCATCATGGACCCGTCGAATCCTGTTGCATAGCTTGAGATCAAAGACAAGATCAGGACCAGATTCAGCTTCACTATGCCGGCGTTGGGGATGCGAGGGCGATCAAGGTGACGAGAACTGTATACCCTATATCAGTACTGAAATAAAGCCGGAGATCATCCATCCAGCGGGGATAGCTCAGTGAGTATTCAACATCCTTATTAGTTGAATTAAGTACAAATTCCACTAACACATGAAAAAGGTTGGGAGAGCGATAGACTGAAGTCAACTTCAGACATGACATCTATAGGTCGGCGATTCGATCTCGCCTCACCGCATCATTGGCGATTCAATCTCGCCCCACCCCATTATTTTTGCGATTTTTTTCCCTTTTGGATCATTGCCACGATGCACCTACTGCTGCCAGAACTCCAAACAGTTGGGCAGAGCACATTCCCATTCCATAAGGGAATCACTCGAGACTCTTGGGAATAGCTGTTACTGCTTTCGGGCGGGGCTTAATGCAATTAGTCTTGTCACCATGAAATAGGCAACACTCTTCAAGAACCGGCAAGCAGATAATGGGTACACTTTTATGAAATTTCCTGCGTCCCTTCGAAGCAGCTTTGTAGTACGCAGGCAAGGATGTGGGTTAGTCACCAGGGATACAATGGAAAGATAGTGTGCCACCCACGTCTTTTGTGTTCCCAACTACATCGTAAGTGAATCATTTGACTAATTGTGACGTTATTAAACCGGCACCACATGGACCACAGTGAATAGATTCAAATAAAAGCCTGATTGGAATTGGACCAAGCCCGTCATAATCTCATGTACATTCTATGCCAGTCGAGTACGAACGCCAATCTTTCATTTGCCCGTTGACCCCTTCAGAAACCCTGTTGCACCATAACACCAACCAAAGGAGGGATGCTTAAATGCCGAGAGCATTACCATGACCTTCACTTACAAACCGTAACAAACCTCCCCCCTCCCCTTCAACCAACAGCATACTTGGACTTGGCACGCAACTTCTGACCATAGAACCAGAAGAAGTACGGCGCCGGGATGCCAACGACGATGCTGACGAAGCCCAGCACGCTGTTGCCCCAGCCGTAGCCCAGGGCCGAGTACATGTAGGGCGCAAAGAGCGGGAAGCCGAAGCCTGCCAGGCTGCGCAGCACGATGACGGCGGCCATGCCGCTGGCGGCGAAGCGCATGTACGAGTCGATGATGTAGGCCTGCATGCACTGCAGGCAGGTGATTGACCCGGCCGCGAAGATGGTGATGCCGATGTCCGGCATGATCCAGTGCAGCCTCGCCTGCGCGCTCCACCCGTACCAGAAGAGCCCCACGGGGATGAGCAGCGACCCGACGAACATGGACGGGATGCGGAACTCTGGCCGGCCTTTTCGGGGCGCCCCCGGCGGCATGGTGGGGGCCACGAGTGAGAGCATCCTGTTGCCGTGCACGTTGTGGCACGAGCAGTTGCAGTGGCACGAGAGCGGCCTCTCCTCCTGCAGCTTCTCATAGTGCTTCGCTGTGAGCCGCTTGTACAGCCGGTCCGTGATCTGCGCGTTGACCTGCGCCCCAATCGTGAAGCCCAGGCCCAGCGAGATGTAATGCAGGCCGCTGATGCCGATTGGCTGGCCGTAGACCTCGCCGAAGAGGGTGGGGAAGGTCGAGAGGATCAGGTAAAAGAGGCCGAACAGGTAGCCCATGTACAGGGCGACGAGCTGCACGATGGGCTGCGTGGCCAGCAGCCGCGTCGGCCGCGCCATAGAGGTGGTGATGGCCTGACGCAGCGTCTCTTGCTTGTCCTTGGTGATATACAGGTTCTCGTTCCCCGTCTCCTTGGCCACCCGGTCGCGGCGCTTCTGGAGGAGGATGGTGGCGTGGGACTCAGGAAGGTGGTAGACGCCTGCGAATTGGATCGCGATGGCGGCGATGGTCGTTGCATAGAACACCCACCGCCACGTCGTGTTCTCTGCGATGAAGCCGCCTGCCAGGGGCCCGATGACGGGACCAAGTAGAGGTGCGAGACTGTATATCCCGACGGCTTTGCCGCGCTGCTCTGGGGCCCAGCAATCACTGATTCAAATAGAATTAGTTAAGATGTTTGGAGCCTGTGGGATGATTCTCAAGGCAAACGGAAAGCAAGAGGAAGTGTCAAACAGCCTTACCTCAAAACTCCACCGCCAACAGCCAGGGGCGCGCTGCCCCCAATGCCACTGAAGAAGCGGCAAACCAGCATCTGGGCCCCGGTCTGCGAGAACCCGCACCCAAAGTTGAAGACCAGATAGAGGAAGTTGGTGACCAGCAGGACTGGCTTCCTGCCGAAGCTCTCGGACAGGGGGCCGAAGAAGAGCGGGCCGATGGCGAACGCCAGCACGAAGATGGACAACGTCATCTGCGACTCAACTTCACTGGTGATGTGGAGGTCACGCGCCATGATCCCCAGTGCTGGCGCCACCATGGACGACGACACGGGCGAGATGAAGGTGAAGGCTGAAACCACCATCGTGGTGGCCCATTTCTTGCTCATTGGCCAGTTCTTGGGGTTCTCTGGGTCGGTTGGGCCGTTCCATGCTACCTATTTGTTCGTGCCCTCATGTGATTAGCTGGCTGCACTTCACACTTGGCCGTGGGTGGTACGAAGATAAATGAAGTAGTTGTATGAAGCATGGTATGACTTACAAGATCAGGGTCCTTCTTGGGCTCGCTAGTGTTGTAGGGTGTTGCAATTGTGTCTAAACTTGAACGTGGTTCTGCTTGCTCCTCATCAAGTAGAATTCTTGGCCTCCCATCATAATAGTATGCTTGTTCCGGCCATCTTGGGGACCACGGACCATCCTCAAGGCTGGGCTCCCTGGGCACCTCTAACACGATCCTTGGCGGCGTAGACATCTTGCCGGGATGGGTGCATTCATATATCAAGCATCAACACAACACTGATGCCGAACTTCTGAAACGTTTAACTCGACAACTTCCTTGTCGCTTGGTGCGTGCTTCTTATGTAGGAGGGCACCTCCGGTTTTTGGCAGAATTGGCCAAAAGCCGGGTCGTCCGTCATTCCCGCAGACCAGTTCATCCCCACTCTATTAATGTATCATTGTCCCAAGCTGCAGTCCGTAGCGAAGCCTGTTCTGTCCCACGGCCGATGCACTGCCGATGGAAGGGCCGTCGGACTACCCCAGCATCGACTTCCAAATCCAGTCAGCGCGGCTGTGAGTCGCAAGTGCTGCAACGGTATGTAGTTCCTTCAAGTCAGCTGAAGTGCCGGACGTCATTTTCTATTGGACGCTAGGCGACACACGTGGCCGGATAGGCTAGGAATCGGTCCCGAAATCGAATCCGCCCGCTGCACGAAAGTCCCGTCGGTGCTTGCGGTGAGGAGACCGAGGCCAATGACCAGACCAACTACTTTTTCTTACCTCACTTGAGAGGGTGTGTGTGGCTGCGTGGGTGAGTGCAGCCTGTTGCTTAGAAAAGCGGCCGACTAGACCCTCGCCACACTCCGTCTGGGTGCCTGCTTCTGCAGCGCCCCATGGCCCTCTGAATGGCCTCCTTTTTGCTCAGAGAAATAGCGCCCACTTGATTTGAAGTGACGTATATGAGGCCAGCTGACATGTCTCTGAGTCCCTTTCATGACATTTATCCACCAGAAGGTTAGCCTCAAGAGATCTCTCCCCTAGTAACTGTTTTTGGGGACGACATTCCCATTCTGGCCTGAGATATTGTGTCGGAAGAGCAATCGATAGGAAGACACAAGTGATTTTCTTCTTCAGAACGGATATTTGCACCTGGAAAAACGGATGATACACCGGTACATTACCAACAGTAAACCAACAATCACGTCCTTGGAATTTGCACACTTAATTTACACACCCAACACCCAAATCCAGCACCCACACACTCAATACTTACACACCTAATTCACATGCTTAATTTATATACCTAGCTTTTATATAGATAGTAGAAGTATTTGGTATGTAGGTGTTAGGTATATGGGTGTGTGGGTGTTTGGGTGTGTGGGTGTGTGAGTATAGGTGTGCGAATTGGGTAATATGCTCTGATTAGCTACAGCTGTGGCGCGAGTGATGTACTGTTGTACTATCTGTTTTCGCAGGTGCGAATATTCGTTCTCTTCTTTTTTGATAAGATGTACAAACGTTCAAGAGAGCACACGGTGATGGACAAAAGGTAGAACTCGCAGAAAATCCCTCAGACGAAGGGTCTGATAATAGCAACCGATCAATCGTTCTAAGTTAGTCATCCCCTCGCTCTGAGGTGAATACATGTGATATAGTTATGTATGCCTACTCGAGTATGGTTCGTGGCGCTACACTGGAGGCTCGAGCTTGCGGGCCTGTAGGGAACAGCATTAACGTGTCTCTCGGCCGCAGGCGGTGCGCATTGAGGGAACCATGCCTTGCCATCCTCGTGCTTGTGGTCGCTAATTTTGCAGATTGCCCCTTTGCGTAGCACCTGTGTGCAGGACGCGTGGGTATGGGCACTTAAGATGCCGAACAGACGGACCTATGTGACCTCGTTGCTCCAAGTACGTACCTACAACGGAGGAGCACATACCGTCTTCATGTAGTCACAACAAGGTGCTGGAAACAAGTGCCACTTGCTGACTGCTATCCCTCATTGAAAGCTGCTTTGCCTCGGCACAAGGTTTGATATGAGCTGGTGGGCTAATCGCCAGATCACCTTATGCTTGCCCTACCTTAATTTGAGCATTGGTAATAATTAGACACTCTGCATACACGAGTCACAATAAATGCATGGCGGAACAAATTACACAATGGACTTGGTTTATTATAACTCGACCATATCATATATCATCGACACCTGCAAAGGTGTACAGGATGTGCAGCAAAGGCACGATACACAGTCACATCACCACAACACAACATCTAGCTTAAGTCTCCGATGTACTTGCTCTCCTGGGGACCTTTTCTGAATTCTTCCAAGCTATGCAAAGACTTCGTCGTTCGTTTAGTAATCCACATACAATATCCCTGATAGTGGGTTCATTTGTAGCAAGTTGAACATGCCTGGGCTTGTGGATACACTTATGTGCATCTTTGTGAGACAGCGGGCATTCTTAGGGTCTCTATTTAGCCATATGACTCCTTGGTTGGGACAAAGGGAGTGATCAATTGCCTTGGTCCACTGTTGGCTATCGCCCCCTGGATGTCATGAAAGGGATACCTTCTGTAGAGTACACATGGAGACCATAAATAGTAGACTGTACACCGTCCAAACTCACATATGAAGTCGTTCCGCCCACTGGCCACTAGCAACATAGTGTTGAGCAGCATAGTGCTGTTTGTGATGTTGCCTTGCTGGTCAGCCGCATGTGAAGCCTCGTGCTGCAGTATTTTCCCTAGGCTCTCAAGTCCGGCGTATAGAACCCTCGAGGATTTGAGTAGCTCCATCTGCGTAAAGTGATTGCATCAGGTGTCTCCAATGTGGTTGCAGCTCGAGTTCCATTCACCAAGTAACACGCATCAAGTGAGATTCAGATCTGCCCCTCCGCTTGTCAACCCTTTCTTTTTCCTCAACTTGGCTGTCAGCACCGCGACAATCTCGCTCTTCGCCAAACAAGAGCACGGAATACCTCAAGCAGATTATTTTGCCAAGATGTCCAGCAACGTTTCCGCTCTTGACCAGGCCCAGGCGGTTACCCCTACCCCTGCGCCTGGCTTCTCCGACCCGTCGAGTCACCTCTCCGTTCTCCTCCCAAACGACGGCGAGCTCCAAGATGATGTCCAGCAGGCCCCAGCCTTCCTGGGCCATATCCCTATTCCCATCCCCAACGCTCCCTCCAAGGAGCTTATCAAGACTCTCGCCAACTTGATAGCGCAGATGGGACCCGTCGTTGGCGCCCTCTACGCGTCTCAATGCCACAAATCCCTCAACCAGGCCAACCGACCCACTGCGGATGAGCTGCTGCTGCGGGTGCTCGATACGCGTGCCAACCTCGGCCAGGAGAGATACGTCAAGTACCATCAGGGTTCGCCCAACGCCATGGCTCTTCGCTTCCTGGCAGGCAACCCTGGCCAAGGCTACCCTTTCGTGAAGTTCAAGACGTGAGTCCAGCCCTGGCAGTACTTGCGCAATGATCCTGAGGATGCTGACAGTAAGCGATTTAGCGGCGAGTTCGACAGCAAGGGCAATCCCACCACAGGCTGGATGTGCGGATGCCCCGCCTGCCCGTACACGGGCCGCGATCGCAATCGCCACGCTGAAGAGACGCACGTCAAGAACCCCGTTTTCACCGTCTGTTGCCCCTACCTCGGCTGCAGCTTCGTTCAATTCGGTGGCAGCTTAAGATTCTCGGAAGTGGATCGTCACATGGCGAACCACGAGAAGCAGAACAGCGGAGAGAAGAAGGGCCGGAAGGGAAACATGCTTCTGTCCACCTATCCCGACGACTGGGTCTGGTAAGCGGGAATGGATCTCGGATGCGCCTAGGTGTGAAAGGAGGAAACGGTCTGGCCTTCGGGATGGTATGACCTTTCTTGGTGAGGACGAAAGGCTACTTTGGTGAGGTTGGTAGACCTTTTGTCTTCGGAGGGAAGGCCACAAACAGCTTGAGCTAAATCAACCTGGATGAATCAATGCTGGTGAGCCTCGTGCTCGGCCTTTCCCCATGACCTTTTCCTCCGTAAGTGACTGCGTGGTACTGGAAAGACTTGGCCTGACCGAGATGCTGCTGCAATCACAAGATCATGCGCTTTGAGCCAGTGAAACCTTAATTCCTTTCAAAAAGTTCTTTCCGATATGAATTTGTCCTGGAGAGAGAACAGACTGCAGTAGAATTGTCAGCAGCCTGCGCGAAGATCTCGACGGCAATCTTGTCTTCGGGGTCACAGCTGCAGTTCTGGCCAGGCCATCAAGGCCCCTGAGACCCATGTCGACGAGCTGCCGCCTCGGCTCCGAAGCAACCAATCAGCGTAGGGTACAGTTTCCCGACCGGCCACTCGAGCTTTTGTTGCCTGGGTCCGTCGCATTCGCATTCCTCTTCGCACCCAACCCAAAACAATGCCGATTTGACCATACCATCAACACGATGGCCAGCCGTCGAGACTTCCTGAGCCAGCCGGCACCCGAGAACTATGTCGCAGGTATCGGTCGAGGTGCTGTCGGCTTCACCACCCGGTCGGACCTCGGGCCTGCGCGCGACGGTCCCAGCGAGGAGCAGATCTCGTCCGCCATCAAGAAGCGCTCCGAGCAGCTTGGTCTGACTGAGGCCAAGGATGGTGACGACGACGACAAAGGCGGCGGTGGCGGCGATGAAAACCGCTACCAGGATCCCGACAACGAGGTCGGTCTTTTCGCCGGCGGCATATACGAGAAGGATGACGAGGAGGCCGATCGCATATGGCAGGAGGTAGATGAGAAGATGGCAAAGCGTCGCCAGAAGCAAAGGTTCGTCCTCCCAGTCTCTAGACCCTATCCTTCCGGTCCCTTCCCTTTCAGCACCCTACTCCTTCCTCGTCAAGCAAAAGGTTTATCGTTTGTGATGATAGATGAGCAGAGTACCGACACAACTTTCTCTCTCCACAGGGAAGCACGCGAACGCGAAGAGATCGACGAGTACGAGCGGAAGAACCCAAAGATCCAACAGCAGTTTGCCGACCTGAAGCGCGCCCTTGGCTCCGTGACCGACGAGGAGTGGGCCAACCTGCCCGATGTCAAGGACATGACCGGCAAGACGAAGCGAGAGCGAGAGGCCCGCCGACAGAGGTTCTACGCCGTCCCCGACTCCGTGCTGGCAGCTGCGCGGGATGTGGGCGAGATGGGTACGACCGTGGCGGACGATGGCGGCGAGGCGAAGGACGGCTCGATGACAAACTTTGCCAAGATCGGTGCTGCGAGGGACAAGGTGCTCCAGGCAAGACTCGATCAGGCATCACAGAGCAGTGGTACAGCGACATCACTGGGATCTTCGACAAGTGTGGACGCAAAGGGCTACCTTACGTCCATGGCCAGGGCTGGTGAGATCCCCGAGGTCAGCGTCGGGGATGTGGACTTTGCGCGGAAGCTACTAAAATCGGCCTACGAGTCCAACCCTCTGCACCCACCTGCCTGGATCGCTGCTGCCCGAGTCGAGGAGCTGGCAGGCAAGACAGTGGCCGCGAGGAACTTGATAGCTAAGGGTTGTGCCAAGAACCTTCGCTCGGAAGATCTGTGGCTCGAGAACATCCGACTTAACGAGGCACGCAATGCGAAAATCATCGCGGCCGAGGCCATCAAGGCGAACAACAAGTCAGTCAGGCTGTGGGTGGAAGCCATGAAGCTGGAGCAAGACCCGCGATCGAAGAAGAAGGTCATCAGGCAAGCACTCCTCCACATACCAAAGAGCGAAATGCTGTGGAAGGAAGCAGTCAACCTGGAGGAGGACCCAGAAGATGCCCGCCTGCTGCTGGCCAAGGCGGTGGAGGAGATACCCAACAGTGTTGAGCTGTGGCTCGCCCTGGCCCACCTCGAGAAACCACAGAACGCGAGGAAGATCATTCAGAAGGCACAAAAGGCAAACCCGCAAAGCCACGAGATTTGGATCGCCGGTGCACGTCTGATGGAACAGCTGGGCGACAGCAAGGTCAACATGATGAAGCGTGCTGTCCTCGCTCTTGCAAAGGAAGGAGCCATGCCCAAGCGTGAGGAGTGGATCACAGAGGCCGAGAAGTGCGAGGCCGAGGGCGCGATCCTGACGTGCGCAAATATCGTCCAAGAGACACTAGGCTGGGGCCTGGATGAAGACGACGACCGCAAGGATACATGGATGGAGGACGCCAAGATGAGCATCAACCGAGGCAAGTACGAGACGGCAAGGGCAATCTACGCCTACGCTCTACGTGTGTTCCCTACGAGCAGGACAGTCTGGAAAGAAGCAGTGGACCTGGAGCGGAATCACGGAAGCAAGGACGCCCTGTGGAACGTCCTCAAGAAGGCCACGGAGGCTTGCCCCACCTCGGAGGTCCTGTGGCTCATGCGGGCCAAGGAGAAGCTCCTGGCAGGCGAGCTGGACGAGGCGCGCAAGGTTCTCGGCGAGGCGTTCCAGCAGAACCCCAACAACGAGGACATCTGGCTGGCGGCGGTCAAGCTCGAGTCGGACCACGACTTCCCGGAGCAGGCGCGCGAGCTGCTCAAGACGGCGCGGCAGCAGGCGCCGACGGACCGGGTGTTTGTGCGCAGCGTGGTGTTCGAGCGGCAGCAGGGCAACAACGAGGCGGCGCTGGCGCTGGTGGGCGACGCGCTGCAGCTGTTCCCCGCGAGCGCCAAGCTGCACATGCTCAAGGGCCAGATCTACGAGGACGAGGGCCAGGTGGCGCCGGCGCGCGGGGCGTACAGCATCGGCGTCAAGGCGTGCCCGCGCAGCGTGCCGCTGTGGACCCTGTACTCGCGGCTGGAGGAGAAGGCCGGGGCGACGGTCAAGGCTCGCAGCGTGCTGGACCGGGCGCGGACGGCGGTGCCCAAGTCCCCCGAGCTGTGGTGCGAGCTGATCCGGGTGGAGCGGCGGGCGGGCAACGCGGCGCAGGCCAAGAACCTGATGGCGACGGCGCTCAAGGAGATGCCCAAGAGCGGGCTGCTGTGGTCGGAGCGGATCTGGCACCTCGAGGCGCGCACGCAGCGCAAGCCGCTGGCGCTGCAGGCCATCAAGGAGGTGGAGAACGACCCCATCCTCTTCGTGGCGGTGGCGCGCATCTTCTGGCTGGAGCGCAAGCTGGACCGCGCGCAGAGCTGGTTCGAGAAGGCCATCGTGCTCGACGGCGATGTCGGCGATAGCTGGGCGTGGTACTACAAGTTCCTGCTGCAGCACGGCACCGAGGAGAAGAGGGGCGAGGTCATCAGCAAGTGTGTCGCCAGCGATCCCCGCCACGGCGAGTACTGGCAGCCCATCGCCAAGGACCCTCGCAACGCGCGGGCCGGCGTCGAGCAGATCCTGAAGCTCGTCACCGCCTCGTTGCCGGCATAGACTGGGCTTGTACTATGGGCTGGGATTTATATCACAGGAGAGGCGCTGAAGTCCACGGGATGAGAACTTCCTAGTCCAAGAAGAGACAGACAGAGGATAGAGAATGCATTGCCATTAATGTGTCATGAGTACCATTATGCCTTGCACCGGTCATGTCAAGTATAGAATTGTCCCAAAATGTGTCCCCGCCCAGCATCCTAAAGGGTCTTCCACATAAAGTCCATCCGTGGCCCCTCCTTTACTTCCCGCCGAACCAGCTCGAGATGCCGGTCTTGGCCTGGCTGGCCTTCTCCTCGACCTTCTTGTCGAACTTGTCGATCTCCTGGATGGTGGCAGCCTTGGCGTCCTTTGCGTAGGCGGCGGCCTCGGCCTTGCCCTTCTGGAGCTCAGCCTGGGTCTTGGCGAGCTGTTTGGAGGGTGGATCCATCGCGTCAGCAGAGTGTTTTGCGTGGAATTTTATCACTGGGATTGAAGGGGGACAGCATTTGCCAGGAGCACACCACACACCACATGGGCATGAAGACTGAGCGAGCGTTGGGAGAGGGGGGGGGGCCGATAACGTACAGTCTCGTCGAACTTGGCACCAGCCTGGCGGCCCGTGGCCTCTGCCTCCTTCTCGAACTGCTGGCCCCGGCCGGGCAGCTCTCCCTTGACCTTTGCGGAGGCCTTGTGGACGTCGGCTAATGGGGCGGGAAGAGTCGGTGTCAGCCAAAGTTAAAGCCTCTCGCAGGCATTGATGCTGGGGATGACGGTGAAGGAGGAGGAGAAGGCGACACAGGGCGCTTACCCTCGAACTGCTTCTCAGCTACTTTTGGGTTTCCACCAGCTCCGTACAGGTAGTAACCGATACCACCAGCGGCGGTCAGGCCCAGGAGGAGGGGGGCTCTTGATCGAGACATTGTGGTTTGGATCGTTTGCGTGTGGGTGAGCGTGGGACGGTGAAGTGCGACTGAGCGTGTGAATGTTGTGCAGAGTCGTCAAATGGCAATCAGATCACGAAGCCGAGCTCTGGTGTGATTGAGGAGGGGGTTTGAAAGTTGGGGGCAGGTGTGTCACAGGAGCGGAAGCAGTGGGTTGATGAGGAGGTGGGATTGGCTTTGCTTCGTCCGGGCTAATATACCTACCTGTACCTACGTAGTTGACCCATCCCCTGCCATGTCTGGCGTACCTCTAAGGGAGCTACCACGCTACCTACCTACTTATGGTGTCACCGTCGTTGCACCTGGCAACCTGCACTTGGCTGCCCTGGCTGCCCTGGCTGCGAGCCTGCTTAGCTTGAGATGGCTGGTTGTTCCATCGTCCGTCTACGTCATATCGACGACTGCTACCGTCCAGATGCGGCAATGACATCTGACGCGGGAGGCAGGATGGGTCTAGATGCGGGGTGGTCCGTGCTGCGGTGACTCCCGATGTCTCCACTGCCGTCGATCCCTTTCCCCACAGTCTCGGCCTTCCTCCTTCACTGCCTCCTCCACTGACTACCGAGCGAATGCTTCAGGAAATGGGCCATTAGGTAGATTAACCCCTGGAAGCCTAAAGTCCAACACATCAAGTGCACATCAAGTGGGAATTGGCTGCTGAAAGCATGGACTTTTTATGTGGTGATCTCACCTTGCTAGTGTGGCTTCACATGACAGTCTACATGCAATTCATTTGATGCCTATGAGCAAAAATGTACTGCGGGAATGAAATTAGAGCAGTATGGTGAAGAGCATATTCACCATCCTTGTACCTTACCATATGTACATTTAACATCGTTTTGTGGTGAATTCGTCTTGTTACCCGGCACACCGGCATCCGAACATGAGCATTCTTCTATGTTGGATAGCTCTAGGATACCGTTTAGCCTCCCATAGAACAGCATCCTCTGGGATACCCTCCTCTGGAACTCTCCTTACCATACGATCAGGTAACTAGCCAAGCCACTTGACGGCCCATAGACACCGTGAGACTGAAGAACTGATCTTACAAGGAACACGATCATTTCATGAGTGCTCTTCAGTCGTCAACCTCAGTATACTGTGTATTCAGTGCTTTGATACCGCACCGCCAGCGATCATGGCTTTTAAAGAAACGTATTACACAGTATGCCCCAACACTTACTAACTCCCTACAATATATCCCTCGGGTTCTGCTGTCCGCCACTCCTCCACCAATGTTTTCTCCCGAAGGGCATTTCCGGGCGTGAACTGTACACGATAAGGTTTTGAGACGGTCAGAGCCGAGTCCGCCACGTAGCCCTCGTCCGATATATCCAGTATTTCTTCCTTTCCGTCCGGGCCGACGCAGGGTCGGATCCTAAACGCCCACAACAGCTTGGCCAGCATGATGAACATGCTGTTCTCCGCCACATATAGCCCGGCACAGATCCGGCGGCCCGCCCCGAAGGTGAAGTGGTCCCTGTCGTACGGATCGGGGGCAGCCGCGTACTCCCCAGCAGTCAGGGGGTGGCCGAGATAGCGCTCGGGGAGGAAGGTCTCCGGGTCGGCGTGCAACTTCTCATCGTAGTGGATGGCGTATGTCCCGATGCTGATAACGCTGCCCTTGGGGATGAGGTAGTCATTGTAGATGACATCGGCGGTCGTGTAGTGCGGGGGTGAAACGGCGCGATGGGCCGGAGGCGCATGATTTCTTTGGCGATCGCCCGGATGTACGGCAGCTGGTCGTAGTCGGTGAACGAGGGCGATCGCTGGTCCCCGACGACACGACTCAGCTCCTCGCTTGCGCGTTCCTGTACCCGAGGCGACATGGCTGGGTATTTGATGCATGAGTACAATGCGAAACTAGTACTTTCAGATCCTGCTTAGATCATGGCTGTAAAGTTGGTAAAGTCGTCAGCAAAAGTTCGATATGAGCGCGAGGGGCGCGAAGTCTGACATGATTCCGTATACTTCGCGTATTTCTTCGCAGTCCTGCAAGTAGAGAAAGGACACGTCATTGATACTGAAATGTTGGGTCTTTTGACGGCAAGAACTCACTGGCACCGGGACTCGCTGCCCATAGATGAATGTCATCATCACTGAGCTCACATACCGGCGAATGTGCTCTCTGAAAAGTTCTCCGTCGTGGTTGTTTGTGAGGATATCGTACAGGGCCTGCTTAGACTCAAATTCCTGCATGGGCCGAAACGTATTGGACATCCTCGGGGTGAGAACCTGGTGTACCTGACTTCGTAGCCTGCGCCACAGGGGCCCATATGGCATCAAGGCCAGTCTCAGGCCTTTGCAGATCGCTTGGGTTGACACTGGAAATGGAACCCGATCCGACGTGCTCGCGGACTGCTTGTCCAGGATTGCTTCCACGGCCTCCGGCGAGTTGAGGAAGACCCACTTGAAAGCAAAGAGCTTGACTGCGTATATCTCTCCGTATTGCTTGTGCCATTTCCTCAGGCTTCGCTGTGGGTATTTGTCGAGATGACATGGGCTGCCAACAATTGGCCAGCCTCGCGGTCCTGGAATGGTCTTGTAGCGAGGCGCCGACCATGGTCTGACGAAGACAGCTGTGAAAGCTAAGATAGCCACCAGAGTTGTGAGAGCCATGGTAGGCGCCGTGGGCAACTGGGAGGTGATACCTTACATATCCATCTTAAGTGATTTAGCTAAGAAAAACTAAAGAAAACGCAGTGGGGGTAACAAGATGGTCGTCGCCATTTCAAACTCCTCTGAAACGGCTTTATGGGGTTGGCCTCGTATGGAATTTTTTCATTTCCTATATTTATTCAACTATTGATCACTTCTGAAGATACTAGGACCGATGCGTACTGCTTCACAATCATCACTAATAAGAGCAAGCCGTGGGAGCATTTCAACGGCTGTGCTTCCGGGACACATCCATCGGAGTGTGGGGACGCCCGCTGCTTGCTAGTCATTCTCCATTTAGCAGCCCCCCCCCCGGCTTCGGCACACGGGCGGTTTCCGAGTGACCTTGGCAAGGTCACATTGCTGGTCTAAATATCTACAACTTGTGGGGTTCCGAAGCTCATAACTGCCCGAAGAGGAGGCAATTAGTGAAAAGTCTGCTAAACCGACGCATCGCAAGTACGCACACGAGATTAGATGACCTGATACCCATGCTTCACAATGACGGGCATACCAATATAGTAAAAGCTCTATGTGCTCATAATTGTAAGCACAACCAATTCGTGTGAATCAGCCAGAGCTCAAGCCAGCATGCTGCCATTTCATACCTAGGTACTTATATATGGTATCAACTTGATTGAAAATGCGTCCCAAGGACTGCGATTTAATTATGAGTTTTCAGTGCTCTGAGTCACTCGACCTAGCGTGCCCCATACAGAAATCGCGTGTTCCCATCTCTGGTCCCGACCTATTTTCACAGTCCCGTCGCTGTCAAGAACCCTGAGGTCTGTTATGTTTTCGACGCCCCACTCCATGTCATCATCTCCTCTGAGAAAGGCAGCAAAGGGCTTGAGCCACGTCTTGATAACCGCTTGCTCATATAGGGACACGGCGGCATTCGCGTTGTAGAACCAAATAAAGAACATATCCGTGCCATTTGTAACCCCCAGGGATTCTGGCAGGATCGAAGCTGTGCTATCAACGCGCCACCGTATCTCGTACCGGAAGATAGAGGACAGAGGTAGTCCAGCTTCCTATAGTAACGAAAGAAGACCACGAGTGGGGACGTAAACCTGCAAATCGGCAAGGATGCGACCATGGAGCTTTTGCCAGCCATCAGTCTTGCTGGAGGTATCTGAGACATCATACTGCGGAATGACCGCCTTCACAGCCGGCAGAGGGAAAGTACGGGAGAGTCCGGAGAGCAACTCCTCGCACGAGACAACAGGTTGGCTACCATAGAAATTCTCTTCATGCTGACTGACCCCATGAGGAACTTTATCCCCCGCTTCACGGCCAGAGAAGCCAGAGATTTGTTGTGAATTCGAGAGAGGCTGGGCTGTGCGAAGTCTCCATCCAGGATCGGTCGGAAGACGAGGTCCATGTCATTTGAGTTCGACAGCTTAGACACAATTGTGCGGTGGTCCATACCCCTGAGAAGCTTGAGTTTATCCCTCGGCGACGAATGTTTGTCGATACCACAGAGCTCAACAACACGGTCGAACTGCTCTTGGGCATTTCCAAGGCTCACCGGCTGCACGCCTGGCCCATTGGATTGCAGAACCGCACGGCGAATGATCTGATCCCAAACAGGCCGTGTGAGATCATACTGAAGCTGGAGGGACGTTGAGTACGAGCCGCCCGAATATCCTCCTACCGTGATGTTCCGAGGGTTCCCGCCGAAGCCGAAAATGTTGGGGTGAGTCCACTCAAGGGCAAGCCGCTGATCCCACAGCCCGTAGTTGCCACTCTTGAGGGCAAGGAACTGCGCCTCTTGGTGGAGCTCGGACGACGCCAGGAAGCCAAAGATACCCAGGCGGTACATCGGCACGATGATGATACAGCGGACGTCCGTGTCGAATAACGAATTGGAGGGATCCCGAGTGTGATCAAGATTGGCATCTCCAAACTGCAGAAACCCCCCATCTGCAAGCGAGCCGCAGTTAGCATCTATGCCAGTGTCCAGTCAGGGTTATGGCAAACTCACAGAGATAGAAGTAGACGGGCCACCCTTCAATAGGTGGCTTGCCAGTGTTTGTGCCACCTCATATCCACAGGGCTGGGTGTTTTCTTCGACTTAATCATTGTGACGGAGTGCTGTTCAAGATGGATGAAGAGAAAAGGAGATGACGATTTCGACGTTGACAAACTTCAGGACTCGCTTGCGGCACTATTTAATGTTTTGCTTGACTGGTCCCCACGCCTGAAGTTGTCCCACATTGCGCGACCCAGGCAGCAGACCAACCTCTTCTCTGACCTTTGCGAGATGCGAGATGCGAATTATTCTGGCGGAGCCACCCCGCGCTGTGATCAATGCATGTAAGACCGGAGACATAGTTGTTGGAACCGTTGAACGTTGTCTCTCCTGTGACACCACGAGCCAACTGCATTTCGAAAGACGAGCTCCACATCACACATGGTACGCCGCACGGGAGGTTATTCCAAAAACCGATATGATCCGAACCCAACGGCTTAATCGTACTGGTATTTCAGATGATATTCTGCGGAAGACGCGCCTGCTCTACCAATGTATGCACATGCAGAAAACTGACAAATGCCAACCAGCCCACAAAACGAGCGGCCAATGGCATGATCTTAACCAGTGGGCACAGACTTTACCATGTAAGCCAGAACACTCAAGTGGGAACCACCATACCGAAGTGCTGGGTGGCTCCCACCTGCTGCAAATTCAGCGGCATGAACCCCCTATGCCATGCTGAAATGTGATAGAAAGTTCACGTGCAGTCATAATTATGGGGATGTAATGATAAAGCATTCTTTCCAACATAGAGAATACCTGCCACACCCATCCGAATCATCCTCGGCTGGACAAGGCAGTTTTTGCACGACTCGATGGCCTCATGCCTGCTTTGCAGGCCTCGCAGATTCATGGATATAAGAAACTGACACATCACACATTCATTTCCGGGATCCCCACATGGATGGCCAACCGCCTGACCAGCAAGCCTGATCTGCAGTGGCTTCCAAACGTCCCTTGCACACTATTGGTTACCTGTTGACTTGTATCCAACTGCATACGGGTGTTCAGAGCCGGGGTGGGCAGGCTTGGCAAAATGGATACTGTCATGTTGACAAGGCTGCCTGGAATCCCCCGCCACCAACCCACTCCAAAAGCTAACCCCCACGGGAGGTATCTGAATGGGACCCAGGTGGATGATGAGGTTCTATGTTACCTCGTGCCTCTTTTTGACCCGCCAGGTCCACAGATCCAGTAATTGAACTTCAATGTCTGTGCTGGAGACTTCTATCCACAATGGCCAGGCTAAAGCGATGTACTGAATGAGTCCGACTGCTTCGTAACTACAATTGCCAGGATTTAAATGCCCTCTAGGAGATAGTAACCTGCCCCTCTGCAACATCCTGGGGGATGCGTCAGGATGGTTGTGACCGGGTACCTAAATCCAGATCGGAGTCTTCCCGGGTCGGCATTTCGAGTCACATTAACTCAGCAGACCCCTTAACTGCGACAGTTACTGCACGGATTTTACCATCCTAACCCAAAAAGGACTCTAATTCTAGTGTGTGTGTGTGTGTGTGTGTGTGATGTGATCTAAGCCGGTGTGACGCCCAGATTGGTCGATCCCAGTTAGCATTGTTAGTCATTTAGAGACGAGTTCTCCCTCCCAAATTACATAGCTGGTCTACCAAGGCTCCTCGTTGATGCGGAGCACGCATTGATTCCTTCCTGCTGTAAAACCTGACCGGAGCTATCATTCATGCTCAACCTCTTCTTATCGCATCGTCCACCATGAGCCTTCCCATTGGTGCAGCCCGGGTCATAATCGTCAGTTTTGTCTTTATCGTGTTGGATTTCATTGCAGTGGGGCTTCGAATATGGTCGCGATACATACAGAGAACGCCGTTGGCGTTGAATGACTGGAGTCAGTCACCCTGAACCAATGCCTCTCTGTCTTACACAGAATTTAGCTAATTGTTCGTGATGTAGTGGCATTCTTAGCATTGCTCATGACAACTAGTTCCGTGACAAACCAATTAATAGGTAAGATCTACCTTTGCCATTTTCGCTACGACTTCAGTATACACTGACTTGTGCTTGTGGTTTGTAACCAGCCGTCTTCTTCCAAGGTTGGGTGGTATAGGGTACCATCTCATTGACATTATAACGGAGCACCCCGAGAAGTTTCTCATGTATCTCAACGTCTATCACAGTTGCCGTTGTCTTGCAAAACGGACTTTGTAACTAATCTTTACACTTCAGTTCAGCATATCTGGGCAGATACTCTGGGCAGCGGCGAATACATGCGTAAAGATATCTATTCTGTCCCTTTATACAGTTCTGTTCCCCGGACAGTAAGCACATTCTTGTCCTTTTACGGATCCCCGTCTTTCATGTTGTGGAATTTTCGAGAATGCAACACTTTAGGCTCCCGTATCAGGTGATGAACAGGCATGCAGCAAGTTTCACCTTATCTGCTACGGAATCATGCTTATCATTGTTGCGTAACTGATCTCGGTCATATGTGAGGCATTCTTGTTCTGCACGCCGGTGCAGTACAACTGGGACAAATCAATTACGGGCACCTGCGACATTCCCGGGCAGAGCGACGCATTTAAAGCTGCTGGCAGCATCAACTTGGTCATAGACGCAATTGTCGTGGGGTTGCCCATGCCGAAGCTGTTTGGCCTCCACATGTTGCTCTCCAGAAAGTTGAGCTTGGCTTCTATGTTCAGCCTTGGTGCTATGTGGGTGCTCGGACCACTACTACTATTGCCAGAACGGTGCTGACTTGTTTTCTGCCACAGAATTTGCATTATTTCTCTTCTACGCGTTGTTTCGGTCGTAAATTGGGACATGAATGACATTACCTTTTACGCCGCGGACGTCTCGGTATATTCAGTCCTCGAGCCCACCCTTGGCGTCATCAACATCTGTCTGCCGACAATTAGGCCAGCGATGCTCGCTATTGCTGGGAAAGACCCTCGTAAGGGACATAGTGTAACAGGGCACTCGAGTGGAAAGGATGCCAGCTGGAATTCTCGGAGCAAGGACAGTGGGCCGGCCTCGAGACGGAATAGGCTGCAGGGCAACGGTGACGATTTGCAATGGACGGAGTTTGACAGGCAGGACGACGAATTCCCGCTAACGACCCGGGTTCAAGGGGGCCCCAGTGATTCAGAAATTAGAGGACGGAACCTTGGAGCGATCACCGTCGAACGACGCTGGGAGGTTCAAGGACACCATTCCAGTCCAATTTCGGGGACAAGGCAGTAGGCGCGGATGTACTGGTCCATGGATGGAATCATCTCATGTCTCACCATTTGAATCAGCTCAGGACCCTGAGTTTAGAGCTTTGATAGATTCTTCTTAGCATATTGTGCAACTTAAATGCTGAAACTATTGTGACATCTTCTGCCCACAGCCATCATAGTTTCCAGAACTTGGATCGACATGAGAACTACGCCGTCGCCGGACATTTAAATTAGCTTATGTTTCTGTCTACTTGATCTACAAGCAGCAGTGAAAGTCGTAACCGACCTTTGCTCGTTTAAGAACAGCCATCCTGTACCAATTGACTCTGAATCTGCATGCCCCTTGAAAGGCGGATCCTATAGCCGTTCCTTCCTCCCCCGTGATTTCTGGCTAGAGTCTCCGGCCGAAAAGAAACATAAAACGAGCCATGCCGAACATTAACCGTATTGATGGAATACTTGAAGCCTCTATAAGATACAAAGGTGATCTTAGCGACCGCGGGAGAGAGACTACTACTTACAAATCGGGTGGTGAGTTCTGATGCCAGAATGCCAGTGGGAGCCTAAAGGGAAGCAGTTGCATCCACCCCGGTGATGGACAAGGTAAATGCAACAGCAGCTTTGTGATATCTGAGCCCCAGGGTATTTTCTGCGAAATTTGAGTCAGTTCTATCCAGATCCTAGCAGTCCACGCCCGCTGGAGTAAGCCACCCGGAGACGAACAAGGCCTCCGGAATTTCGTGCCGGGAATATGTCCACACAGGAGAGTAGTAGACTCAGAAGCTCGCCGAGGAAGCTCGAGATCTTCGGCCAAAAATACGGAGAGATGAACGAACAGATCCATGCCGTGGTGTCAGACTCTGTGCATAAATCGTTACACATTCTGATAAGTCTTCCTATGTAATCAGAATATTAGATCAATGAAGGTCGTGTCGCGTCGTAGAAACGTCAAATCGTGGTCGTTGGAATATCTGTTTGTTTCTTCGTATCACTACGCATTATTATAGTAGTGCCATATAAGAGACCAAATTACAGCATTCCGCACCTCAGTCAAAGCAATGAAATCGTTGTGTAAACTTCTTATCCAAGGATACCGCTGCCGGCGCATTACTTAGGTGGCGATTCCTTCTTAGCTGCTTCCACTCGAGCCTCGGTCGTGCTCCAGAACCAATCCGCGTCCTCCATAACACGCTTACTCCACCCATCCAGGGGCCCCATAACCTCAATCTGCTTCTGGCTGCCCTGCAAGACTTGGACGCAGTCATCTGCCGGGGTAAAGTTTGCAGCGTTATTAGGCCCCGTCAGCTCCATGAGCTGCTGCGCACTTGCGGCATAAATAACCCTTCCGATATTCGCCCAGTATGTTGTACCGGCACACATCGCACATGGCTCCCATGTAGTGTACATGGTGCACTGCCAGAGGTAGCCGGCGGGGAACTGATCGGCAGCTGAGAGAGCGAGGGTGGATTCGGCGTGCCTGATGTAGGACACATTGTGCTGTTTAAGAAGCACCGTCTTGTGATCCGGTGCGACGAGAATGCACGCAAACGGTGGTTTTTTATGCTGGACCATGCAGGCATGCTGAACCTCCAGTGCAATAGCCATGTTCTGGGAAAAGATTTAGGGATTGGAACTGTTGTATATCGTTGCGTGGTTCCAGTGGCGAGGTGTCCAACTATTGTGAAGACTTACTGTGTCTATTTGCTCCTGCGTGGGAGCATCTCTCCGTGGAAACCATTCCTCCTTGACATTGTCGTCAAACCCCATGATGCCTTCTTTGTCTTATGAAAAATAAAGATTTCCAGTTCTTTGATGACGTTTGACGACGAAGAGCCGGGTATTCTGGGAGTCCCGCGAGTTGTGATCAATTTATTCCTAATCGTCAATTCCAGACACCGGCTCCATATCGGAAATCACCACAGGTTATCATTACCTAATTTCCGCCGACCTCTCGGCCGAGATCTGCCTTTTCTCCGCTGCTAGCCATCAACTCCGAGTCTACGTCCCGTAGCTCCAAACAAATTATGCCCGCATTATTGCCCTGTCTATTTCTGTGTAACGGATTCACGCAAGTGACAATTATTCTTAGCAGAAACCTTGCACGACATATCGATCATCCTATGCGGTCCTTATCCTCTGTTCATTGCTATGTATAGATCTACTGTGAAAGCCGGCCGCGGAAGCCCCTCAGCTTTGTAAGATGGAAACAAAGTTGGCTATACACGTCAATGAAAACGCCACTTACGTGAACAACTTCTGAATTCTGCGGTTGTTCCATTCCCAGGCCGTAATGTCCTCATCGTAGCGGCACGGCGTAGCAGCAGTGACAAACTCCTTGAGCGGTAAAAGCGAAGCATCCCTGTTCGGCTTGCCAAAGTAAGCGACGGAGTATCGTTCAGGGATGACCTTGTTATCACCAGCTTTCACACTGGGGGGATAAGTAACGCGGTGGCACGCAGCCCTGAAAGTGTCGTTGGTGAGTCGCTGGAGCGAGTCGCCGATGTTGATGATGATATCTGTGTTTGCGGAGGAAATCACGTCATGGAATGTGCCGTGCTGGTCCTGGTTCTCGACCTGGAGCCCGCCGGTAGAGTCTTGGAAGAGCAGGGTGAGCGAGCCGAAGTCGGTGTGTTCGGCGATGCGTGTGGAGGTGCCGTCCGCGAGGGTCGACGCCGGGATCTCGGGGTAGTGTAGGAGCCTGAACTCATTCTCTGCCTTGTTGTGCAGGGACCTGAGGAGCTGCTCCGAGACGCCGAGCGCGATCGCAATGGCGGACAGGAGCTCCAGCTCGGTCCTGAAGGCCTCGTCGTAGAACTTCTCCATGAAGGCGCGGAAGCCGGGAAGGGCTTCCTCCGCGACCCAGATGTTGTTCACAAGGTTATCTGTTGCGGCTCCCATGTCATAAGTTTCCTGCGAAAACAATTAGACTTTTGGGTTAACAAAGTTGAACTGCGTAAATATTCCGTACCTTGACATCTTTGGTCGCGCCAGGACCAAGTCCCTTATCGTATCCGCTAATACCAGCTACATTTTCCTGGCCAACATAACTGTACCCGCGGTTGGGGTTGGCTTGGGGAGGGTGTTTAGCTGTCATTTTCTCATCGTGAGAAAGATTGAAGAATTTGCGTGTCTGTCTAACGGTAAGCTAAGGCTCCAAGAAAAAGGACTCGAGCCCTACCCACCCATTCGAATAGCGCTTGGATCATCTCATCCGGGATTCTGTGGTTTTGAACCTTGATACAGCCCTGCTTCCTCAACATGGTGACCAGGTTATTGCTGAAGGTTTGTTTTTGCTCCGGTGTTCCGTAGAACAGGGACATATCGACGGAGTCAGCTTGAGAAGCCATTACGAGAATTTGGAAGATAATGATTCCGGGTTGGTCTCTTGGAATGGATTGTCTTTGCTTTTAATTGCCTATGTAAAGTTTACAACTGAAACTCTTTGTCTTGGACGAGCTTGATATATACACAACAGATGCTCATACACCTATACTGGCAACACGAACGTGGCGCGGAAATGCTCGGCTTAAGACAAGGCTCTCCATCTTATGATCTAGTTGGCAATGATGATATCCTCTGCGTGTTATGGATCAAGGCTCCCGAATCGTGCCTCACCGTAGCTCCGAGACGGTCTACACACAACCGATTTAGGAAGGCAAGCCCGATAGGCCCCGCTTCAAAGACAATGCTACCATCCCGGAAGGATTGTTGCATCAATACCCAAGGCCTGAAATACAGTCCTGTTTTTCTATCGAATGCAAAGCCAGCATTATTCTAACAGCCTAGAATATTGGGATTGAATTCATGTTGCTCATATCAATCGGCAATGGTGGATGTAGAAGGCCGGGGCTGGGAACGCTCCTCAGAACGCGTCTCGCGTTGACTTTCCGCGTTGAACGATAACCAGAACCTAGTATCTACCAAACGTCCGACTCCCATACACCAACGCTCTCCGGATCTTGTTATCAGGTAGATTGGCGGGCGCCAAGATGGACACCGGGCTCGCTTTGAATCGGATAGTTTCTGACAGGTCCCCAGTCTTCGGCTTAATGTACACTTGATGTGGAGTGCGGCCAGCTGTATTCCTCATGTTATACGTCAACAGCTATTAACGCGCATGACGCCTAGTAAAATGGGCTGTCATCTGGATGACCAAACGGCTATCTGACATGAGCGGCCTGGTACGCCGATACTGCGTTCGCGTGTACAGCCGAGAAATAAAACTGACGTTGGCAGCAAGTGCCACAGCATATAGCCAAAACTGTTACAGTACGTATATAGGTGGGAAGCCACGGTAATGCTCTCGGCATTAAAACGTCTCTCTTTTGGGTCTTTGGCGCAATAGGCTTTTCTTGTGCTGTGACACAAATGAAGAAGACGATGATACGGGCACAGCCACAGCAGCCGCTGCGGTTTCCTGTGACTTGTAGACCGGAGCGGCTTATGACGACTCTTATATTGATACAAGTGACTTTTCTCTGACACCAAACACGTTTCCGCATCTCAATTATACTACCTGGGTAGTTTCCAATTCCCAGCCTCCATTGATCCACCATGCCTGACCCTCCGCTGATTCAGCCTGCCGTAATACGTTTCCCCTCCCTTTGCAATTGGCCCACGCGCCCATGTGCCAAAAACATCAATCATAATAGACTCCATCTACTTCAGCTGGTATGCAGTCTCCAGCCATCGTCATCAGGAGTCAATCGAACACGCAGCGGGTTCGCTGTCTTCTTAAGTGCACCTTCCGACTCAAGTTCCGTGCCAGCTTTCCTCTCCCCATCCTCGAGGCCATAGAATAAGAGCGGCAGAATCGAAGACTTCCAGATTACCTCTCTGTTGCGCCCCAAGGACCCAGAGCTTGATATATGGCCAACAGCAAGATCAACGTGCCGAGCACTACCGCCAACGGATAAAGCAGCCACTCCCAGCGGAACTGTATGCACACAGCCGTCTCATACGAGGCCCCTATCGCTATCGCCTTGTTGCCGTCCTAGTACTCCCCGACAGTGCGTAGCTGAGCGGTCAAGCTATCAAACCCCCGCTTCATGAAGGCGTCGACGGATGCGACCGAGGCGTTGCCACCGTTATATATGCCGCTCAGCCACCACGTGCGCGGACACACCATGGCTGTGTAATTTGCCGTCGTTTTGAAAATCTCAGACTGGTGCTCATTCAGATTGTTGGTGGCAAGTATGATGATCGGGAGTGTTGAGTGTGAAAAGACGGGCAACCAGGCGTAAGAAAAGCCTTAGAGACAGCGTTTAGGGCCCGTGATGTTTGCGAGGATGGTCAAAACCCCAGGTACATTTGTGAAGTTCGCGCTGGAGTTTTTACAGACGACATTATCGACGACGCATGGGTTGGCGAAGCCGCATAAGAAGCCGCATGGTGTGGTGCTATTATAGAGCCCTGGGGCAATTTCAACCAAGCTATCCAATCCTAGGGGTCCTAGTGGTATGGGGTCGCCGACAGCTTGTTCTTCAAGTTTCCCGTTAATAACTGAGCAATTGTAGTTTTGGATGGAAGGGTAGTAGTAGCAAATGACAGCCATCGGGGAGAAGTAGCCTGCGATGCTGGAGATACCGGGCAGATTATGGGCCAGCTGTGGGCACTTGCTGGAGTTGACTGGTGGCATAGGGAGCTCGTCGTGATCAAGATTTAACTGGTATTCCTGTGCACTCGCGCAAGGGCTTGCGATTGGCATTAAGAATAAAATGCTGTTATTACTTTCCTTGCCGTTGGTATGTATGGCACTGTTCGAGACGATGTGTCGCTGACGTCCTGTCAGTCACGTTTTCCAGATTCAAAGTACCGACAGTTCGCACAAGCATTGTGTCCCACCGCTGAATATCACTTTCTGTCAGTGTTCTCAGATAATACTTGATAGTTTGGCCGTTTGGTAAGCTGTAGTTCGTACTTGAAGCCCCTGCTTCATTTTCATATGCGTTGGTGGACCAATTGTGGGCCCTGCCCTGGGTGATGAGGCAGGATATGTCGATACACTCAGAGCTAAACCCAGCGGCCGTGTACTGGATCCCTTCGGTCGCTTGGAAAGTGCAGTTTCCTGACGGGCAAGTAGGAGAGAGCGAATTAGGCGAAGGCAAGCCGGCAAATCCAGCGATCAGCGACGCCCGAAGGCCAACGTCAGATGCAAACTCTCCTGAATTACTCAGTGCCTGAGGGAAAGTCTGAGCAATGGGAATAGACGCTTGCGCGTTGGCGATGGGTTTCTGGCACGACACTGTTTGGATAGCTTGCTGCGTGAAGGCACCGATCACGGCCGAGAGAATGGTAACAGTTGTGCCGAGTGTGGCCAAGTTCCTGTCATGGCATCAGTTTCCGCGGGATCTCATAAATCATCAGTAACATTATTGCCTACATAAATACAAGCCAAAGAGAAAAGGAAAACTAAGGAGCCCCATATGCTCCTACTCGCATCTTCGTAGATGTTCATGTCATTAAGCGGCCGCGACGATGTTTGAAACCATCGCCATTTCAGTTGGCCAATTCCTAAGAAATACCAATTGTCCATCAGTTCCTTACGCTGCAGTGTTACTATTGTAACATTCAAAGTCAAAATGAAATTGAACTAACCAGAATCAAGCACGTTCGCAAGCATCCATCTCAGAAAAGTAGCGAGCAGAGCAATGAGAGTGCTGAGATTCAAAGTGCGGGCGTACAGCCAGCTGGGTTGCTCTTGGCGGTTGAACATGACCAGGATGATGAAGATAGCAAGTAAGCAGCAAACATCCGCGACCATGGAAGCTATCTCCCAAATCCAGTCCCCAAATCTACCAAGACGCCACGTCTTGCTGGTGACTAGTAACGATTCTGAGGGGGTGGATTCATAGCTGTTGTTGAATTCCTGGGTTTGTTGCGCCTCCATCTTCTGGAGATCTCTAGATTCCCGGCCTATCTGTGTTTGCTCGTCGTTCGATGCTTGATCAACTCCAGTCTGCTCATTTTTAGAAGGCTGAGCCAACTTTGTCTGTCCGACTTGACTTTTATATGGAACCTGTTGAGAGTCCCCATAGATACCACTGGATCTATCTGAACGAAGGACAGCGGGTGTCAATTCGATCGATTCGTGGCCGCTCGCCTCTAGCCTCTGCTCCGATCGCAGCAAGCTTTCGACCGATAATGAACGGCGAGTTCGGGGAGGGGGCCTGAACCTCGGTGCCTCCCTGCAACGATCCATCACGACCTGATAGCTTAGACATACAATCAGAGATATTTGAGAATGCAGTCTTCAGCGACCGAAGAGGAATAGAATGAAAGGGAGGAAAGAAGGCAAAATTTAGGCACTGCAGGAGCTGTGTGTAAGTGTTTTCTCTCAAACGGTCTTGTGGTCAGTGACTGGATGACGTTTGGGGTTGTGCACAGGACAGTGAAGCAGTCAGCATCAGTTACACAGTAGGGTTACATTCGAAACATATTGCAGTGAGTATTACAGGATCAACGGTGTGAGACAAACATCCTTACCTGTCCTATGGCACGGCTTTGTGATATGTCGTACAATGTCTGGTATCTGTGGGGGCAGCCAGCAACAGCAGGCATGCTGCCCTCGACTCCTTACGATACACAGCACAAGCAATCTCACCTCAGCGAACGCAATAGCTACTCAGGCTGGAGGATGAGTAGGACAGGAAAACAACGACATGGACACAGCCACAGTCGTCACTACGTTGTCCTGGGGCTCGTAGGCCGAGGCCGAGACCGGGAATATGGGGGCGGCGGTTGCAAAAAGCAATCCTCATTTTATGTTGGCCAAATATTCTACCTTCATTTGCTTTAAATAGTCACTGTCTGAGTGCTGTGTTCCAGGGACCTAGAAACTCGTCCCACGTTGTGTTTCGTCGTGATGGTCCAGTAAAACATGTAATTCAGCAACCGATGTCACACCTCACGCCGAACCCTCCGAATTAGCCCTGAAGAATGCCTCTGAACGTATAGGTTCGGTAGCCAGAGACGCGGCCGAGAGAAGGGCCGAAGACTTCAACAATGTCTAGACACCAATGTCTGGCACTGCATGTCACGTATCCAGGACAAGAAACAGCCCCAGAGTGACAAGTATCAATTACGCACTGCTGCTCCTGCTTTCGCCTGACGTTTGTGCGCCTGTTCACGTCTCTTCCCACGCATTCTTCTCGCCGGCGGCTGTGGATGGAAATTGCAAGTGTGCTGAGTCCAAAGTCTAATGCACGTCAGACTAAGGGACAGTGCCATCCTGTGTGGCCGCGGATATCAATACAAAACGACGCCACACTCGATGCTGCTAGAGTTTTGGAACTGACGCCTCATTCTCTGTCCATTAGATATGACCGAGCGGGAAGGTGGTATCAAGCAGGAAGACTAACAAGCCAGCGTGAGTCATTCAGTGGGCGTGAAGCTTCCTAAGCTGCTTCCGTCACTCAGCCGCAACCAGGATGAGCTCCCCAGCCATGCGTCACAAGCTAGTGACCCTCTCCTCGTTAAAACGTGCAGAGCGTGCAACTTGGTTCCCAATCTCTGTTTCCCCCTCGAGAAGCGGCCACTATAGTTGAAGTCCCAGCACTAACGAGGTTCGTTCTGTAAGCCACGCACTCGTTGTATATCACTGCTTGCTTGAGTGTGGCCAGCTATTTGGCCTCGAGGGACACGCCGATCACCGCAGAATTCGCCACTACTACTGCGCCGACTCGGAGTCAGACACGACATACTATTCGCCGACGAGTGTTGACGGCACTTACCGAGTCTCACACAACCTGCCGTCTGAGTGGGAACTAGCCGCACGGCGTCCTTGGCTACTCAAGGTCCAGGGAGGACACTAAAACTTTCCAACACCTTGGCTTTCCAGGGATGCGTGATTTAATGACAAGACTGTGGCCTTTTTCATAACAAGGTGGAAGCCATCCAAGGTAGAGCCGGGATAATTGTAGCTCAACGGGACCTAAACTGCCTTGCAAGGGACAGCTTACTGTTGTGACAATGGGGCATTCTCTTGCTTCCCATGAGAAGATCCTCTAGACCCCTCCTCCTACATGTTGCTTTCATATTGCACTGGGTATCAACGCTATACTAGCGCTTATATCGGTTCTATCTCCCCCGAACACTGACATCCAAACAAGTGAACTCTTACTATATTAATTGACCAATCCTTACACAAGGAGTGTAGTGCAGAACTGCAAATGTCTCCCGCTAAGAGAAGCGCTGCAGTAAGGGTCCCTCACGGGGTTCTAGTCCGTCCCAGCTGCGCTTAAAAATAGTCTGAAGGGGGTTTAAGACAGAACTCGGAAGTCGGTGAAGTGAAACCAACTACAAATGGACAATACCTGCATTGAAGATGCTTCGCGAGTCGCTTGGCGGCAGTCGCCCCGCGTGCCAGACGGGCCACTCAGCTTCAACGGGCGGTGGTGGTCGCCGCGAGGCGTTCAAGGCTTTCCCCAAGGTAACGGTCGCTAGTCGAGAAAGCTTAGCTCTAGCCGAGCGATGGGTTCTCAGCCGCTCTGTCAAGTGCAGCGCTAGACTCTCTTCCCCCTTGTCAGGAACGCAGGGGACAAGAGCGATGGATCTGGGGTCGATGCAGGCTGCATGATACTATACTACCTGGGACGGGACAGGCAAGGCTGCAGCAACGTTACCTGCTACCAGCGCATCTGTGTTTATATGTGTGTGTCAAGTTTATCCGGATATGTGAATACTTAGGTAATATAGTTCTAGAAGGCTTTTACTCTCTTGTAGTTAGTGTGCTTGGACTATTACTCATCAGCCTCAAAACATCTCCGACTACATGCATCACCGTTATTGGCTTGGCACCTTGACTTGGCAGTAAGCCCGGAACAGATCACCAGAGGCGTGGGTTCATGTGTCAGGAAAGCATCACATCGCGGTACAGTTCTGGATTTATGTCGTCGGCTATACCAGTGCTTCGATGAGCCTCACGAGTATAAAAGGCTCCAAAAAGGAGCACACTGAGCATGATAACTCCGGGATCATCTCAGTCAACAAAGTCATTCTTCACTTGCACATTGTCTACCCGCTCATAGGTAATCCAGATTTCTACAATGCAGCTCGCCAAGTTCATCGTTGCTTGCATGCCTTTGGCTGTCCTGGCCTCGCCCATCGAACAGCACGGAGCTGATCTCGTCGGACGTGAGGCTGATCCTGAGGCCCGGGTAGAGGTCCCTGGCTTCTCGGAGAGGAGTGACGAACCCAACGAACTTTTCCGACGTAAGTGCCATCAGTATTACCAAGGAGATACAGAACACTTCTCCAGTCGTGTCCATGTGTCTGATACTTTGATTCCTGCCAGGTAACATCGATTGCAACATCATCGGCTCGAGTTCCACCGTCAACTGCCGTGAGTCCCCCAATACCAGCTCCGACATTGTTACCACTTTCAAGGCTGGCTCGTCACACAGCTTCAAGTGTGCCGTCAAGGGCCAATGCGTGACGATCAATGGGGTGACCAATTGGTGAGATTCATTCCTATTACTCCCATTCCATTGTTAGCAGCTCAGAATTTGACATAGGCTTCAATAGCTCGTGGGACAAGGCCGATCGAACACTGGCCAAAGACTGCTGGGTCAACGGATACTACACTGACAGCAGGTGCACTCTTGGTAAGTCCAAGTATCCAATGCGAATTCCACATTATGTTTTTTAGCCATGTCTGACTGGACCCCAAAAGCCGCCTTGGGCTCCAATTGCTAGATGATCTTGCGCAGTGGCTATCATTCGAGCCTGTAACAACCGCTCTGTCAACCCATTCGTGGTCCTGGTCGAGATTGCAAGAGCAAGACCAGGTGTTTCGAGTTCCAAGGCGATACAAGAAATGTCAGAATTGAAAACACATTCGTTCTTACTTGGGAATCCTATCGTTGAGTACAGATATATATTTATATACCATAAAAAGAAAGAATCTTTCTTCGACGTTGCAGTGATTCATATGATTCTGCTGGTACACGTGCGTCAGTATGTAGATGAATGTATTACTGTTGGACTCGTGATCACCATACTTGGAGAATCCAGCACCATGCAAGGTCTTCAAATGGCTGGCTACCCGCTTTGAACTTCAAGCCTGGTTCCGCCAGTGAATTTAGGCATGATCATAGTGCGACGGGCCAGAGTCGTCCACAAATGATAGGAGGGCTGGTACTTGAGCATCTTGAATACAGAGGTTCAAGAGGGGAGTGAAACACTCTTGAGCAGTCCCGGTAGGGAGTTGAGAAGAGATGGTAAAGTCATTGTCCCGCTCGTGAGGCACAAGATGGACGGCTGCCATTTGGGTTACTTTGCCGGCAAACGGTTTCCGCTTGGTGATGAGGAGTGCCCAAAACAGAATGGATGGGCCACACCATCCAAGCTAGTTGAAAACAGACATTGTAATGAGTGGGTACCTTGTGTCCTGACTTGCAGTGATATCTCGGTTGCCAGGGAGGCAATCGGGTGGCTGCAGTACGCAATCTTTTGGAAGCACTTTGTCTCCGTTTGCCTCTCTTGCTTTCTGAAGACTTTTCCTTCCAAACCAATACTTGGTCCAGTTTGGAGCTACCCCGCATAAACAAATCACAGAAGACGCCCGAAAACAAACGAATCGCTTTCCATACACCAACTTCCTTTCGCACTCTTTTCTGAACCCCATTCAGACGAAGACAGCATCAGCTGCAACCGCCAATTCAAAGCAGCATAAAATACTCCAGCAGAAGCATCATGGACGAGGATACGGAGCTGAAGGCTGGGTTCGAGAAGCTGCAGCAGCAGAAAGAGTTGCTGAAGAAGGCGAAGTCTCGAAAAGGCCAAAAGCCGACCCAGGCAATGCGACGCTCACGAGCGCAGCTCGAAGAACAATTCCTCGCTAGTGTAATGCGGTGCTCTACCCAAGAAAGCGCTGCACTGCTTGATGCTGATGAAGTTCTATTTGCCCAGTATCTTAACGCCCAAATGATGGCTTTGATGAATCAGCACCACATGAGGACGACCTTCATCGGAGAAGCCTACCCACCGTCGATCGAGCCCATGTCCAGCCTCACGCCTATTCTGTTACACGACCTGAAGCTAGAGATTCACCACAGAGGCCGATTACTCATCGTCAAGACCTTCTGCGAGCCCATACGCTTCTCGTCGATTCAAAATGCGATCGAAGATGTTCGGGGCGCTGTCGATCGTCTCTCCGTCTACAATCTCCCCTCTACATCCCCGATGGATAGAGTTTTACCCAAGGGTGCCATAGTCGCTGTGAAGGAGCCATACTTCAAGGCTACAGCCGACGGTAGCGTCATGGTCCGGGTGGATCATTCTTCCGACATCGTTTTGCTCGAACCTCACGACTCGTTGGTACCGTCTCAATGGAGGAGGGGCCCGAAGGCTGCCAAGACTGCCTCTCAATTGAAAGAGGAGGGAAACACTGCTTTCAAACTTGGCAATTGGCAGGAAGCTGGTGAATGCTATACCAAAGCTCTAGCCATGGCCGACAATCACACAGACTTGCGTCGAGCTCTCCATCGGAACCGAGCTCAAGTCTACCTCAACCTGGGCCAATACCAGTTTGCTTTGGAAGATGCCATGGCATCTGTCACTTCCGGGGAGGATACTCCACACCAAACCAAGATGCTAAACGTGAAGTCATATTTCCGCGCGGGAAGAGCACAGTACCAGCTAGGCAATTTTGACTTGGCCAAAGAGCATCTAGACGAAGCTGCACGCCTCGATCCTACGGACGACACTGTCAAAGCTGACCTAGCACGGATTAAGCAGCGGATCCTTGAACAGCAGACGGGCGACTACGACTTTTCTGCCATGGCTCAATCTGCTACCCCGTCCCACAAGAAGCTCGACCATGCTACATTCACCAGTAACACGAGGATTGGTTCCGCCGGAAAGCGAGGCCGGGGCTTGTTCGCCACGAAGGACATCAAGCACGGCAACGTCGTCATGGTCGAGAAGGCATTTTGTGTGCGCTTTGGGGACGAGCTCGGCGAGGAATACTCACTCCTTATCAACATCAACACCAACCGGGCTCAGTTCGGAACACAAGCCGAGTGCCTGTACGAAACTATGGACAAGATCAGACGCAACCCTGACCAAGCCTCGGAATTCTTCGATCTTTTTGACGGGGGAAAATTCAAGGGAAAGAAAGTCAGAAGTGTCGATAGCGCTTTCGTTCTTGATGCCTTCCAGGTTCTAGCGATTGCCGAGCTGAACGGGTTTGGGTGTCCAAGCATCAGATCCAACCTCGACGACGAGGAAGAGCAGGGCGGAAAGTCGAACGGGATCTGGCTGCGCGCTTCCTACATGAATCACTCTTGCCTACCCAATACAAGCCGGGCCTTCATAGGCGACATGATGATGGTGCGTGCTGTGCGCGACATCAAAGCCGGCGAGGAGATTCTGACGTCGTACCAACCAGCCTCGACGAGGTTCCCAAAGAGAAAGGAGAAACTCGATCTATGGGGCTTCCGGTGCGATTGCCCTCTATGTCAGCTGGAGAGAAAGCTGCCGGCTTCCGTCTTCACAGACAGAGAGCGCATCGTGCAAGAGGCCAGCGATTTCATTGCCGCCAACCCAAGAACCCAAGCAAACTTGGGCCAACCAGTCAAGGCGGCCAAACTTGCCCAGGCAAAGGCTATCCTGAGTCGTGTTGAGGCAACGTATGAGATGCCTATGTATGAGACGTTTCCTCGCCTGGATTGTGTTTCTCTTGACCTGTGGCTGGTCCAGGCCAGCCTCTCTGCCGTACAGGCAGGACTGTCACCAATGCTGGACATCGCTGCGACAACTCGGTTGATGCAGGACCTGGGATACAGGGTGAAGGTGAAAAACTCAAAGGCCTCCATCGACAGAACGAGTGGGATCGTATGGCCGGAGGTGGTGCACGCGGCTATGTACAGCCAAATGGCATGGCGCCTGGCTGGCAAGCCAGAGGCGGCGGCGGCGTTTTTGGAGCTCGCCAAGGAGATGTACCTCGCTATCTGCGGAGCCATGGACGGTTTCGAGGAGAAATTCGGCGATCTATAGACTTTGAGCTTGTGAACCTGCCGAACTTGGAGGCTATTTCATCTGCACACATGGGGGGCCTCTCTAAGATAAAAGACTCACATTTCACCTCTTCTTTCAGATGACTCTTGTCATAGAAACCGAGGGCAACTGCAGGGGAAAAGGGGGTGGGGGTTGCACCGCAGGAAGCTTGCAGGATCCAGAAAATTTATGACAGGGTCCCGTGATATCTCAGATACTCTCATTTGCAATCAATCATATCGAAATGGCGCTAATAGCCAGCAGATAATATGATATATTAAAATTCTACTGCACTTTATTTTTCAACTATTTTTACCTCTAATATAATAAATATACCCTTAATTTAAATATACCTTATATTAAAAAATAACTACTTCTTTTTTAATTTTTTTAATATCTTTTAAGGAGGGTAGAGGAAATATTAAAGTTATAAAGTATATTAATATTAAATTTTAAAGGAAAATTTAAAATTTTTAAGGGGGGGTGTTTTTTAGTTAATTTAAATATATTTACCTTATTAAAATTAATAGCTTTAATATAACTCCTTAATTTCACCCCTTCCTTTATTTTTCTTTAAATTTAATTTTAATTTAAATTATTTTTAATTTTAATTTAAATATAAATTCCTTTTCTTTTAAATACTTAATTTAATAATAAAAAGAAAAATTAAAATTAAAAAAGATATAGCTTTTTTTATATATAAGTTTTAAATAAATTAAAGCTAAATTAAAAAAGTTAATAAAAGTATAGTAGATTTTATATATATTATATCATCTGCTGGCTATTAGCGCCATTTCGATATGATTGATTGCAAATGAGAGTATGTGAGAGTCGTCCCCACAGTCAATACTGATTCTCCAACCCTTACGCACCTTGGTAGCTCGAGGTCGACGACCTTTGGTGGCGGAAATGGATTTCCGCTTCAACCCCACCCGGTAGAAAATGAGCTTTCAGATCAACTAAGCCATTCATGTATGCTTGCTGAGTTTCATTATCGTCTGCAAAACTAGGTGATCGTGAATACGCCACTCTCCTCTCCATCGAGTATCCCGGGAACTGCACCATCCAGTGTCTGTACAGACGAGTCTACCCCTGCCAACAGATCCGGGTCTATTTCCGCCCAATTTAGGAAATGCCAAGCGTCGTACATATCACCACCCTCCCTCGGAAAGTTGCCCAAGGATGTGTTGTTGTCCGCAGTCGTCCTGAACGTCTCAAAATTGGTAGGCGTGGTGAATCTGGGAGGATTGGATGGGTCAAAGACTGACAGCGAGCCGCGTCTCTTGGCCAGTCTCGAGCTACCGCTGTCTTCATGGTCTCCTGGCCATTGCCCCGCCATCCTCGTTCTCTTCTGGCTGTTGGCCACGGTGCGATTTGCCGCAAGTTTCTGCCACTCTCGTTTGACGAGTATGACGACGTCGAGGGCTCGGGTGGCATTTCCGTAACACTCGCCAATTTCACCGAGTGACTGACAGCAGAACTGTAGATCATCGAGTGCTTCCTGAGACTCCTGGGGACTGCATGTGCATGTGTTGTAGACATGGACTAGTGACGCCGTGAAAATCAGATGTACGATTTGTACGTTTGTGTACTTGAGAGAATACTGCTTTCGGTAACATCGCAAGACATCTGCCATGTTGTGCGCGGCCGAGATGCACTCAGCACGCACTGAAGCCACAGCTATGCGGTCGTCTTGAGATGGCATCGCCTGGGTAAGACGCAGGAGGTCGCGAGAAAAGTAGGGCCGCAAAAGAAATATGAGCACGGCGTAGAACTGCATGCTGATTGAAGACGTCAGTGAGTACAATAGATTGCTGATAAAGTGACAAGCTGCACCTACTGTAATTGCATTACGTGGGGGAGATATAGAGACTCTGTGTTCAGTGGGTCTATGCGCAGCTGGGCATGTAGACCATGTTTCCAGGACACAAACTCCTGCCGCATTTCTCTTAAGAAGCGCACTAGATCGTCGACTCCTACCTTTCTTCCGGCATATCTGAGCCGAAATTAGCTAAAGCAGCCTCGAAACTTAAAGTGAGGTCAGCTCACAATGTCCTGTTAATTCGTCTCATGAATTCACACAAGGTGATGTTGGCGTCTGTACAGGACTCCAGCGGGTCAAAAAGACCTCCGTTGGGAAGCTGGGCTTGGAGATTGATGGGTGGATATGGTTTCCATATCTTCCGCCTGATATCGTCGAGCTCCTTCATCGGCCGTGATACGGAGATGTCGCGTATGCTGATGCCCCATGGTCTTCTGTCAGAGATCGCCATACCACAACGTCACCTACCCAGTATTATGACTTCAATTGCCACCCGATTATAGCGAGCGCTGCTCTCGCGCTTCTAAGAAGCCCCGAAGGCGCGAGGGATTCGTCTATAAAAAGGGGAAGACTCTTGGGTTGAAGAGAAGGGAGGAGGGAGGTCAAGTTCAGTTGTATTCTTAGTCTTGGAATAGATTGCTTCTGCGCTACGAACACGCTGCGCTGCCGCTGCGTGTCCCTATTCACTCTGCTTGTATTCTAAACCCTTACATCTTCCCACATACATGCTCCACATACTGTCCCGTAATTAGTATGATGATACAATATCAGGTGCATTATTCATACTTGTCGTGGATGAATACACCCCAGAAAGTAGTCCTTCGAACGTCGAAGTCCCTTTGACTCAACATTCCGTTGCGGTACTCTTCTATCACATCAAGGTGTAGCCCGAGATCGGCACTGAGCCGCACAGCCATGCCTATCTTTGTCATCAGTTTCCTCGTCTTTTTGGTTGATCATCCATAAACCCACCGCTATACAGCCAGCCTCGAGCGTCCCGAGTAAAGGCTGCTTCAGTAGCGCTCATGATGACTAGCGCCTGGACAGTGGCCACACTCGGACTGTCCATCTCGACATCAAGCAAAGCTTTTGCTCTGGCTGAGAAGAACTCTGGACCAGGTATTTGGCCTGCATCTTGTTCACCAGTGCCAAGACTGGCCCCAATCGCACAGCTGGTTTCTGTTAGTCCAACATGTAAAGGGTGACTGCGAGATGATATTTACATGGCATTGTTCAGAGTCTCAGAGTAATACGGGGTGTTGGTATGCCCAGACTTCCATTTCTGCTTTTCCAATAAGAAAATCTCCTCATCTACCACATGTATGGCTGGATCTTCCCATGCGAAGTATAATTCCGCTAGGTGGCGCTCGACATCCGAGGCGACAGGGTGATCCAGTCCAGCCCGCGCCAAGGCTTGTGTGCCTTCTGTGGCGACGTGCCTGATGGTCGAGCGCGACAGGGAGTGGAGCCCGGCGTGGTAGAGGTGTAGGTTCGAGGTCGGACCGTAGTATCGTAGCTGGCCATCTTCGGCGATCTGAAGTGACCCCATTCTTGCTGAGAGCGAGCTGGTGATGTTGTCTGGATCGGTCGGCTCTGACTGGCTGATGCCTGCGTAATTGGTCAATCTTGGACTGGGTGACGAGTCTGTATTAAGCGGTATGGCATCGTGGAGACTTCTGTATGCATCGAAGCTGCCCGGGTTGGTTTGGTCCTCTCCAGGGAATTCACTCGTCTCACTGTTCTGGGCCTGGACATGGTGATTTGCGGAGAATCGATTTGAGTCGGTAGGTGAAGGAATCTCATCCGTTGGTATAATCGATGGGACTCGCTTTGGTTCGTGATATTGGATGATGTTGTCTGTCGAAACTGTTGGACCAACCCTCGTGTGGAGAGAAGTGTCACTGCTGTGGCTGGATGAGATGCTCTGTGCCGAACGTCGTCGTGCTGAGTCCTTGTCGCACTTCGCATTATCACCAGGCGTCTGTGGTGGGAGCTCGATGTTATGCGCTTGTAAAGTGTGCTCGAGCTGTGAAAGTCGGGCACGCAAAGCATGTGTTCTCTTCGCTGGTATCCTTTTCTTTGCATCAGTCGAGCTGCTTGTACGGGGTCTGAGGTTTGGGGGAATCGCAAAATACCTTCGCTTGTCGTCGGCTGCGTTGTAGACGCAGTCTCGCCTGCTCAGTTGACAATGCGAACAAGGCGTCTCGCCGTTACACTGGAGGTTTCCGGATCAGCGATTGAATAGGCAGGAGAATATGTGAGGATGACTGGATATGGCATGCGGGGACCAACCTTGATTTTCCTACAGCACAAGTTCTGATTAGTGGACGGCGGCGCTCCAGTCAAGGGTGAGACTGGACTGACCTTCGGCGACAGTGTGTGCAAGCAGTCGTTACATGCTTCTTTCCGTCCATAGCTGAAGGTATACAATTCGCGGGCGAATAAGTTCGGGACTCAAACATGTGTTCAGGGCTGGTACAGACAGTATTCGGGACCCACATGCATCTGGGGGTGGTAGAGATGTCTGCAGCGGAAACACAGAGCCAAGGATAAGCATAATTCCACTCGATTGCGGGGAAAGGAGACGTTAGCGCAAAGTCGTGTGGATATGGAGACTGGGGGATCTGCACGCGTGGGTCTTCAAATCTGGGGTGCATGCGCTTAGTGCTGGGCTGTCCCAGACGTCAGATCGACCTATCACACTCAAAGACGACTTCAGTGTCCCCAGCCGGGTGGACAATTTTCTTAGTCAACTTGTAAACTAGAGGCAGGTTGCTCCGAGACGAGTCTGTCAAACACTTTGATGACCTTGCCATCTGTAGACGACCAGCCATCTGGTCATATCTTGTATCCAGTTGTCTGTTTACGGTCTACAGGCGGAACCATTTATACACAAACAAGACCGTCTCATCATGAACATCACGACTAGCCTACGAATCGCTTTACACCATGCATCAGGCTCAGAACTATGACAAAATTGGATGGAAATATTGTAGGTATCTGTGATAGCGACAATCTAATACGCACAGTCTCCTCTTTCCTGAAATTCGATTTTGGCCTCCAGACTATGTGTTGCTACCCCTTGCGAGCCTGAGAATCACCATCAAGAACATGCTCCAGATGTGATACGTCGCTTGCTTGGTTGCTACCTTCCATGACCTTCTCATCGACTCCGTCATGGTGATATGCACCGGCTTTCGCGAATATTTCATCAATCTGTTCCAGAGTCTTGCCCTTTGTCTGCATTTAAAGTTAGCATCTGTCAGCCGAAGCCAAAATTGGGTGGGAGGACTCACCTCAGGGCAGCAAAAATAAACGAATAACACTGCGATAATACAGAATATGATTTGCCAAATCCAGATTTTCCACCCTGCCACTTCAGCTCCGATCCCACCTGCGAACACAGTGATGAACGAGAAGAGCCACTCTCCCAAGGACCCAGCCGCTCCGGCAACATGGCGATACCGAAGCGGCGCAATCTAATACTAGTCAGCTGACTAGCACTGTATTCATCTCCTGCCAGCGGTCACTCTACCTCTGGACCATATAACCATGGACAGCCAACCCACCCATAGCCGAATGCCAGATTATAAATGATGATGAAAGCGATGGCTGTCCACTGTGTGGCCAGGGTTGGATTTGGCAAGGCAATCATTACCGTGAATACCAGCATTGATATTCCAAGTACCGCAGCTGACCAAAGCATAATTGCTCGTCTGCCGAACTTTTCAATTGTTCCCGGGGTGACTGGGCATTGTTTTAATGGATACCTGCTGCTTGGGAATCAGTTTGACTTACAGTAAGTGCCAATGGCGAAAAAGGTGTTCATAACTGCAGCGAGCAATTGGGACATGAACGAGGTCAATCCAATATTCGCAAATATGCGAGTGCTGAAGTAGACCAGCATGTTGATACCTACGTCTTGGTCAGTATTTGGTGGACCTGACAGGAACATATGTATCAAATCTCAATACCCATCATCTGTTGAATCGACAATATCAAAAAAGATATGCGAATCCGCCGCCCAACTCGCAGTTCTGTGTTGTCCCATACCAAGCTCAGGAGGCTGAGTTTGTTCTCGTTTTCAGCTTCCACCTGGATGCTTCGAAGAATGTCTCGTTTCTGTTCCTGTACATGTGGGTCTTCAAGTGGCCGATCATTCAAGAGCGCCAGCACGACATCACCTTCTTGGATTCTGTCTCGGGCGTAGTACCATCGAGGTGTGTCGGGAAGGAATAGCAGGCAACTACCCGAGATAATCGCAAAGAATGACTGAAATGCGATCGGAAATCTCCAAGACGCCTGACTATCCGATCTGGTCGTGCCAAAGTCAATCTGCGAACTGTTAGTACGGTTTCTCCCCCAATCATTGTAAAGTTTCCATACCCAATAGGCCACAGCTATGCCGGTTATCAACCATGCACACTGCTTTGCCACTTCTGGCCCTCGCTGAGATGCTTCGGTACCCATCTCCGCCTACTCTCCGTCAGTAAGTCGTAATCATGGGCAAGCGACGGTGGAACACTAACCATATACGTGGGCACTGTGCTTGATATGAACTAAATTCGGTCAGTAGTAGTGACGTCTTCCGTGCGTAGATTCTGCTTACGCCGATTCCGAAGCCCTGAGAATGTCAGCACCCAAAGCGACTAAAGGGACGAGAAGGAGGTTGTGCTAAGAGCAGCATACACAAATGACTCTGCCAACAATAATGTGTGGCATGGAGAACGCAGTGGCCTGAATAGCAGAGCCAACTACAACAAGGCCATCTCCCATCAATATGCAGCCACGTCGACCAAGGGGCATGCCGATGAAAAAGACCAATGCCGATACGACTGTGGCTGCAAGAACATAGGAAGAAGCCACCATAGGAATGTCGTACGTCCGCTGTGGATTCTGGTTTCTTGTTAGCTGCCGTCATCCGCGAGTCCTTAGAGAACTCGACGCACACCAATGGCATCTAGGAAAGGCTTCGTATTCTGAACCCCACCCAGAACTCCAGCATCGTATCCGTAGAGAGCAAACGCCTGTGGAGAATTAGCCTGGGCTCTGTTTTGCCCGATAGCAACTTACCAAAGCACAACTAGTCGACATGAGCCGATATGTAAGCCGGCTGCTTAAACGTCCTTGGGCATATTTGAAATACATCGTGTCACACCGGGTGCTCAGAATTCAGTCGACAGTGATGCGTGATCCAGAACTTTCATGCTATGACGACAAAAGTAGAGTAATAAGAATAGCTCCCAATGCAGAGACATTGGAGGATCATATCTCGATGGCACTCAGCTTCGGGTCTTACGCCGTCGAAAACCCACTTGCCAAAATCCGGGGTAGATCCGGGGTAGGCCTGTGGAGTATCGAGCTAGTGCCACTCGCAGGGCTCGTCACGCTTGGCAGGCAAACTCTCACAAGAGAAGGCCAGGATTCCTCTCGGTCTCCTGAACATCAATTAGCTGAGATTTGCAAATCCTCATGTGATACAAGACGGAAATGCCTTGTTCCACTATTCAAAGACGTCATGTTGCGCCGCGCGTAAACATATATCCCGCAAGGTGGACGGTCTAACGCTGCCGCCCACGGAAATCGATTTCCGTGTTTCCTATAACCCTGTACAGACCCTTGCAGAATACCTCGCAGCGGGAAAGAAGAAAATGGTGTAAGTGTAAGACGTTCATCCCTCACGTGTGTGTGTGGATCGAAACACAAATCTATCATTGCAAGCAACGCCACTACTCAGTCCAACCTGTGACCATTTGTGGTACTTGATGAAAAAATAGCATTGAGATTTCATCAGCCCAGATCCTCCAAACAAACACCTCGTCACGTTCTTATAGCTGCTCGCTGACTCCTTCTCATCTTGCCCCTCTTGAGCGTTCTTAATCTTGATTACCGTTCACAATGACTGCCAAGAATACTATCATCATTGGAGCCGGTGTGTCGGGTATCGCCATGGCCCACACATTGAAATGTAGGCTAGGCTATACTGACTTTGAGGTGGGATCTAAGGCTATAATACGTATATTTCATAGCTGATAGTGTTCATAGGTCTTTGAAAAACGAAATTCTATTGGGGGCACGTGGAAAGCCAACACATATCCTGGATGGTAAGGCAGAACAACATCACAGATTGAGCAACACATTGACCATTTTCAAGCGGTTCCGATGTGCCCATCCATCTCTATTCCTTCTCCTTCAACTTGAATCCAGATTGGAGTGAGGAGTTGTGCGACCAAGCAGAAATACTGCAGTGTGAGCACCAATTCCCAGGTCTAGGTGCATGCCGCCAACAGCACTAATAGAAACGATAGACATCGAGAACACCGTCGACAAATTTTTATTGCGCTCGCATTTCAGGCTAAACTTGGCTGGCACTGGCGCAAGATGGCTCCCCCACGAGCAACTATGGGAGGTCGAGTTCATTGACACGATCACTAAAGACAGGATGACGAGAAAGTGCGCAATCCTCCTGACTGCCGTAGGGGGCTTTTCCACTCCAAGGGAGGTTCATTTTCCTGGATTAGAATCCTTCGGAGGCCAGATATTCCACACAGCACAATGGGACCACACGTGCGACTACAGAGGCAAGCGAGTCGCCGTCATAGGAAACGGCTGCAGTGCTGCTCAGGTTGTGCCGTCGATCGCCAAGCATGTCTCAAAACTTACTCAGTAGGCGTCCATATGCGTCCCATTAATGGAGGCTGCTACTCATATTGATACGTAGATTCGCACGAGGTCGACAATGGTATCATCCACGGCCAAATCACCGATTCAGTCCATTCGAACGTTTCTGTTTCCGGTATGTCCCTCTCTGGCAGCGATATTATCGCCTCAAGACTTTCCTGGACACCGACAGCCTCGCGGCATCTTATGGGTCTTCGCCCGAGGAGGTCAAAGAGCGGATGGAGATCGAGGAGAACGCCAAGGCGTACATCTACTCTCAAGCGCCAAAGAAATATCACGATATCTTGGTGCCAGAATTTGCGCTCGGTTGCAAGAGGCGCATCTTTGACCCAGACTATCTGTCGTCTCTACACCTGGACCATGTAGACCTGATAGCGGAGGGCATCCGTGAGGTCACCAAGACCGGAATAATCAGCGAAAGCGGATACGAAGAGGATTTTGACATCATCATCTTGGCCACTGGGTTTCAGGTGTCCAATTTCCTGACTCCCATGCAGATCGTGGGCAAAACAGGAATCGCAATCAAGGATCAGTGGGAGTCCAAAAAGGGAGCACAGGCCTATATGGGGACATTCGTCCACAACTTCCCCAACTTCGGCATGCTCTTTGGACCAAACACATTCCCTGCCTTCAACTCGGTTATCTACGCGGTCGAAGTGCAGGTTGGCTACCTGGCCAAGACGCTCTTCAAGACTGTCATTGATGGTCACGCGGACGTGGTAGAGGTCAGAGAGGAAGCCGAGGCGCAATTTGTCACGGAGCTCGACAAGACACTGGTCAAGACAGTCTTCAATTCCGGCTGCAACAACTGGTACATCAACTCGGCAGGTCGTAATTCTGCTTCCTGGCCCGGAATGGCTTCTTCGTTCTGGAAAGCGACCTTCTTTCCTCGCTGGGGGGACTTTACGATGGAAGGTGGGAATGCGGCTTGGATCTTTCGGAGGGTTCTGCGAAACATTAAGATGGCTTCAACGTGGATATGGCTGGTATTGTTATTTGTGGTAGTATCAGCTTTTGACATGTACTCTGGAGGACCTTAGCGAGAAGTCTTGAAGGCTAAGAGTAGATCTGCTGTCTTCAGATTTCATTACATTGTCTACAGATTCTCTGAAAGATTGACACAATTCAGTAATGATGCGATACAAGAGCCCAGCGCCGTTTTGTCTGAGCTGGGGATTTCCTTTGGATAATAGAATGCCTTTCGTACTCTTCCACACGCCGGTCACGTACCGGATATACTGTCAATTCGATCTGTGGCTAATCGCGACGTGGGTCCGGTGAATTGCGACGGCATTGTATTTCCGAAGAGGTCCCGGAATACGGTGGTAAAATGCGTGGTCATTAAGGCCTCGACCAAGTCAGTCACGGCCAGGTCTGTTGATGGTCATCAATTAACGTTGTTTTGTCCGGCCAGCCCGCTACTGTGCACACTTACTTTCCGTTCATCGCATCAAATATCAAATCATGGATCCATCAAACCCTACTCTTCCTGCGTCAGCTTTGGGGGTTCCAGTTTATGCGCTCGTGACCGGCGGCGCCTCAGGCATTGCTCGTGCCATAGTTCGATTACTTGCTCGCGAAGCTTGTGGAGGCATTGCAGTAGCAGACATAAATACTGATGCGCTCGCCACGGTGCAGAAGGAGCTGGTTGCGATTGCGACCAACAAGGACTTCAGGTGCATCACAGTCAATGTCGACGTCAGAGACGAAAGCTCAGTCGCATAAATGGTCAAGAATACTACTGAAAGCTTCGGAAGAATCGACTACGCGGTCAATTGTGCCGGTATTGGGCTGAAAAAGCCGCTTGCCGATACAGATCTGAAGGAATGGGATCGCATGATGGGCATCAACATGACGGGCGTCTTCCTCTGCATGAAGGCGGAGATCAACCAAATGATCACCCAAGAGCCCACGGTTGCATACGGGTGAGATCCACCGGCGTTTGAAGTTGCATGCCGCGAACGTCTACTAACCTAAATTCCAGAGCATACGCTCCAATGCAGCGTGGAGCCATAGTGAACATAGCCTCACTCTCTGTGATTGCTGGTCTGCGCCATCCGGGTGCCTACACAGCTGCTAAACACGGAGTCGCCGGGATCACACGAACAGCGGCTCTCGACTATCCGGAGATTAAGTGCAACGCCATCGCTCCGGGATACTTCAAGACGCCATTCACGGACGCGCCGGGTGCGATGAGGGACAACGCCCTTGTCAAAGTCAACGAATGGACGCCGATGAAGCGTTTTGGATTACCGGACTAAAAATTGCCGAGGGTGTTGTCTGGTTATTGGGTTCTCGGAGTAATTTTGTACACGGTTCCTGTCTGGTGATGGACGGTGGTTATTTGACACAGTAAACTCACAATTAGAGACTTGATAACGCTTTGCCATCCGTACGAATAGCATCAGAGACCCGTATTGCGGCCAGTTTCGTGATACCTCCAAATCCTGGAAAACACTCGCTGCCAACACCTGCGAGCCAGCTTGGCGCTGTGGTAACCCCGCCGAGGATATCTAGGACTCTCGGGATTATAAACCCGCAACACTAGCACTTCACACAAATACGTCTATCATCGCTGCACCAACTTGCCACCCCTCATACGGGCGATGAGAAATGGCATTCACAGCCAGACCCCACTGGCCTTCAGTCTCAGGAGGACCCCCCGTGTACTGCTGAGATCTCATCAACATCGCATATATGGCGTCGCCCAAAGTAGCCATCATCACCGGCGGAGCCTCGGGCTTTGGGCTGGCCGTGACGGAGGCATTGACATCCAAGGGGTGGAAGGTTCACATATTCGACTTGAACCATGATGCAGGCAACGCGGTCGCTTCGCACCTACGCAACACAGTCTTCCACAAGGTCGATGTGACATCGTGGCCATCACTATCTTCTGCCTTTGATGCAGCTTTCAGACAGGAGGAAGGGAGACTCGACTTCGTCTTCGCCAACGCAGGCATTCTCGAGAAAGGGGACTTCTACGAACGGTGTGACGTGACTCATGGCCCACCCCCTGAGCCCAAAGACATGTCTATCGAGATCAACCTGAAAGGTGTCATCGCGACCAGCTACCTGGCTCAGCACTACTTCCGCGCAAACCGAGACGGAGGAAAGGGTGCCGTACTGGTCATGACCTCTAGTATTGTTGGTCTCGTAAGCTGCCTTCTCAAACTCCTTTGTATGCAACACAATCACTGCTGACCTTCTTGGGAAGTACAAGCAGGAGTTCACGCCATGGTACGCAGCAGCGAAGGCAGGGGTGCTGAACTTCATGCGGTCCATTGCACCTGTTCTGAAGAGGACGGACGGCATCAGAGCCTGCGCCATTCTGCCGAGCATTGTCAAGACGCCGTTGATGGGGCCAGGGATGTGGGAGACATACCCACCGCACTTGTTCACGCCTATCGAGACTGTTGTCTCCGCCGTAGAGATGCTGGTCAAAGGTGGGCCAATGCGGGACTCGAAAGGCAAAAAGGTTGATGCCGAACAGGCAGATGGGCTAGCTGTGGAGATATTTATGGATCAGATCTTCTTCCGTGAGGAGCCGGAACCATGTAACGAAGATATGAAGGAGGTCCTGTACTCCCTCAGCTATGATAAGAAGATGGAAGCGATGAAGGTGAGGGCACAAGAAGGCTAGGGCGACGTTGAAGAGCCCACAATTTTGTCTGATTTGAGGATAGAATGCATGATGTGGACGCTTCTATCACAAATATTATGAACAACATGAGATGCTTGCTATACTAGAGTAAAGATCTGACGGCCGATCGCGCCATGTAACTCAAAAGGCACTGGAAATTTAAAACGAGCCCTGAATATCGGCAAGACTTCGGCGTCAGTACGGCGGTCGAAGCATGGGGGAGCTGAGACTCCAGGCTGGCCTGAGCGTGACAGACGGTCGGGACCACAGCGGTGGTGCCAGAGTGGCAGTGGGGGTGGAGACTCGATAAGTAGCCGTATTGAATGCTGTACCAATAGTCATATCTGAAACCTTGGAACCTTGTACAGCTCTGGCTTACGGCTCGTACACACGTGGACTACCAGGTTGCCTGACAAATTCGTAACCCCTGTACGGTCCTCTGATAGGCAAACTGCGATGATGCCGATATGAACGTGTTTATCTTGTGCTTCGGGGGCCAGGAATCTCGGTCGCTGAGCGGTGGTCACCAAGCTACCGGCCAACAAAAGACAGCAGCTAACCGTTTCTGTCCATCCACCCGTCGCCGCCACTGGCCCCCTGCTTGGTTGTCTAGACGTCTCTAGCGTCGCCGCCAAGATGCCAGTCACGGTCAAGCCTTGACAAGCTTCACCACAAGCCGTCTGGGCGGGTCAACCGCCCACAAGTACCCGACTTCATGTTTGGGGCTGCAGAATTGGGAGTTCGGGAGACAACCAAGCTGTACATGCGGCTGTCGGTTACCTAACGCACAGTCAGCAACCTAAATGGGACTTGCCCATGTCACATCGAGAATGGTCCTATCTCGGCATTCTAGTCAGCCTCTATCGTCAGACAAGGATGGGTGGCCGACCATCCAGGGAATCCTTCCGGGTGTGCGCAGCTGTTCTGTCCACTTGTTCGTTGGTCGACGCTTTAGACCCCGCTAGAGCAGCCACGCCCCGGGACATGGGCCATCTAAGTGCAACATTCCGCGTCTACTCGTCCTCTCTCATTAAGTGCCGGCGAGAGCCCCTCGCTTACGCCGACGCTTATCTTTTCAGCCACACCTCCCTCTACATCTGCTGGCAAACCAAATTTTGCTTGCTTTGTCCCTTAGTTTTTCTCACAACATCTGCGATCAAGCAACGTCCCTTGGTCTCGTGATACACCACCGCGGACCTTGCTCTATAACAACACCGGCGGGTGCCTCTCAAGACCTCTCGCCGACCGATAACCATATTCGATCACCCGGAAGTGGCACATTTCCACGTAACGCGCGACAACTCTCACCATGGCGGACAAGGACAGGATATCCACCGCGGCGACGCCCGATCAGCACGACCCGGCCCATGAAAAAGTAGATGCCAGCGATGCTGACATAGCCCTCGCAGCCATGGGGTACAAACCCGTAAGTGGAACACGGGCTTATCACGCGTCCCGCGCGTGCGCGAGCATTCAGTGACACACCCGGTCTGACGACGTCTCCTGCCTTCGGCACCAACAGGTCTTTAAGCGCGAGTTCGGGCTGTGGTCCGCTTTCAGCTTCGCCCTGTCCATCTCGGGGCTGTACGGCACTGTCATGACGACATACTCGTACCCTCTCTACGCCGGCGGCGCGGCATCCGCGGTGTGGTGCTGGTTGATCGCTGGTATTGGGGCTATGTGTCTGGCTTTGTCAATCTCTGAGGTTGCCTCAGCCTACCCGACTTCCGGTGCGCTACCTCTACTGATGGTCCCGATCTGGTGTGACAGTCGTTGGGAGATGACTGAGAGCAAACGTGGCTTATGCTAACTTTTATGTTTCTGCGAAGGCGCCATGTACTTCACGATCAAGTACCTCGCGCCAGAGAAGTATGTGCCTGTGATTGCCTGGATCGACGGTATGTGACTTCCATATTTACTCCAGCTCAGCTCCGACGGGCCGGACCTTTCCTATCCTCCCTTCCGTTCCGCCGATGCGCTCTGCCCGAAGGTTACACCGCACGAGCACGCACATACCTGCGAATGCTAATCATTCGCATATCAATAGGCTGGCTAAACCTCATTGGCCAGATCTGTGGCAGCGCCTCGTCTAGCTACGGCGCTTCCCAGATGCTGCTGGCTGCTGTTGCCATCGGATCCGACTTCACGTACTCGCCAACTCAAGTAAGATCTCCCGCACCCCAGCTTCAACCTCATGGTGTTAGTCGCAATCACTGACAGCACGTAGGGACATATCATTGGCGTTATGGCCGCCTTGTCCGTCTTTCATGCACTTGTCAACTGCCTGAATACCGCCTGGCTGTCCAAGATTGCCAGCACATATGCTGTAATCCACATTGCAGTGCTGTTCTCTTGCTGTGTCGCTCTTCTCGTTCTGCAGAAGGACAAGAATACGGCTAGTTATGTCTTCACTGAGGTCAATCCTGACTCTGGATGGAACCCACCGGGATTCAGCTTCCTGTTTGGATTCCTGTCGGTGGCATGGGGTGAGTCTCGGCAGATATTCTCGAGGATAATGTACGCCAATAAGACTTGATGCTAACCCGCTGTTCGTGAATATAGTCATGACGGATTACGATGCCGCAGCGCAGTACGTTCTCTTTTTCCAGTGTTCCCCCTTCTATTATGAGATTCTTTATAGCGAGGCTCCGATTGTGATACACAGGCGAACATGTTTCGTTCAACAAACAATTAGCGTAAACTAACATATTGCCACAGCATCGCCGAAGAAACGAGGAACCCAGCAATCACCGTTCCAACTGCCATATCCTCGGCCCTGGGCTTCACCTACGTCGTCGGCTGGCTCTTCACCATTGTCCTGGCCTTCTGCATGGGACCCCTGGACCTGACCTCAGACGACCCGTCGCAGAACATCCTCGCCTCGGCCATCGAGCAGCCCGTCGTGCAGATCTACTACAACGTGATGGGCAAGCGCGCAGCCATCTTCTTCGCCGTCTCCGCCTTCATCATCATGAACTTCGTCTGCATCACGGCCCTGCAGGCCGGCAGCCGCACCATCTGGGCCTTCTCGCGCGACGAGATGCTGCCCGGGTCCCGCATCTGGTACAAGATCTGGGGCCGCACCGACACCCCCGTCCTGGCCGTGTGGCTCTACACGCTCATCTGCATCCTCATCAACCTAATCGGGTTGGGTAGCTACGTTACCATCTCTTCCATCTTTAATCTCTGCGCGATCGCCCTGGACTGGTCGTACTGCATCCCCATCCTGTGCAAGCTCATCTTCAACAAGTTCGAGCGCGGGCCCTGGAACCTCGGCCCCGCGAGCTTCTTCGTCAACGTCTGGGCCTGCTCGTGGACCGCGTTCGTGTCTATCATCTTCCTCTTCCCCACGGTTCGGCCCGTTGCTGCGGACACTGTGAGTGCCTATTCTTTGATTCCGTGTCAGTTCTTTCATTCGCTAACACTGATTGACTGTAGATGAACTACGCCGTCGTGATTTTGGCCTTTGTGCTCCTCTTCTCCCTGGTCTACTGGTTCATCGCGGGAAGGAAGTACTATGTCGGCCCACGCACGGAAGCCCATGTTGTTGATGGTATGATCATCAAGGAGCCCACTGAGTCAGAGCTTCGTGATAGGGAAAAGCACGTGAATACCACGGAGGGTGTTGTAGATAGGTGACAGGTTCAGAATCGCATGAAAGCGTGAAGATGGCATGATCAGGGTTGGTGAGACGAGGTGTGATGACTCGCGATACATATTTTGCTCATCCAGCTTTATGCCCAGTAGATTGATAGAAAGAAATGTTCTTATGCAGTTTCAAAACGACTAGGATGCAAAGGTCTTCACCTATACAATCCAAGAGCCAAATTACTATAAGCATAAACCCCATAAATATGAATTCAGAGATTCGCACCTGTAAAAACGGGAGGTGCACGGGTAGATCAACTCACACCATGGCTATAGCCAATCAGAGCATATCACCCAGGCTAATTCACTCACCCACGCCTAATATCTATAAAATTAAGTTCAATAAGGCGTATCAATTGGGCGTGGGACTTAGGTGTTGGGTGTAGGTGTTAGGTGTTGGACATGGGAGTTGGATGTGGTTGTTGGATCAGGTGGTGATGTATCAGTTATCCTTTGTTTTGCACGTGCGAATCTTTGTATTCATAATCATTGGATGAACTCTATAACTTCGGTCTGAAGTCTGCTAGCTTAAGACAAATTAGCCTAAGCAAAAAAAGAAAAGAAAAGAAGAGGAAAGTGGGATATAATATGAGGTAATGTTGTCAAGGGTCACCACCAATGGCATCTGCCCGTCCAGGAAACGACTCCTGGGTCTACGCAGACATGGATGAAGGATTCTGCGCCTTGCTGGGCTCCCGCAATGGTGGATGACATATGGGCCAACTTCGCGAGGTTGGCAGTACCTAGGTACACGTCTTTGATACTGAATAGCACGTGAGACAAGTCAAGCTACCAAGCGGTGCAGTCTGAGAATTAACGGAATATTATTAAATGAATGACCTGGTTCAGTAGTAACGAACTACCGAGCTAACTGAATTGGGAATCAGATTAACTTGATTGGTATTCTGAAGGATCTCATGCAAAAAGGACCTTGCCACCATAGTTGGACTATTGTGTTGAACACTCTTCACATCGCATCCATCCCTCAATCGGCGCAAACAATCTCTTAGACTTGAAGAAACTGTTGATCAGTCCTTCCAGAAAACTTCCTCTGCGTCTGTGACGTAGCAGCATCATGGGAATACCTTATGGCTTGGAGTCACCCTTGTGCTTGGAATGGCTCTTGTGCTCGGCGACCTGCGCGAGGCCGCCCACAATTTGCGCCGAGTTCTTAACGCCCTGGACGGAATCCTTGATGAACTTCATCACGAACTTGGGGTCGGCCCAGACGGAGTCCTCCTTCTTGCCGTGGTGGCCGTGCTTGCCGTGCTTGTGGTGCTTGTGGTGCTCTTTCTTGGTAGTCGCGTACACAAGGTCGTGGATCACCGGTTCGTCGAAGAAGCTCTTGAGGCGGTCCGCGTCCTTCCCGAAGATCTCGAGGATCTCAGGGTCGGCCAGGCTAGCCACTTTCACGGCCTCAGTGACGTCTTCATCGACTTCCTCGACGATTTCATCGACGAAGGCTGCGGCGGGAAAGCTGCGGCGAACGAAGGGCCTTCCATGGGAGGTCCAATTGGCAAGGAAGGTCGCGTTGAAACTGCGAGTCGACCTGCCAGAGAGGAGTGACTCGGGATGACCAGTTGAGTTAAGAGCCGTAGAATTGGCAAGCAGGGTTGAGTTTCCATGGAAGGGCGATACGTCAGAGACAACCACCTCGTATCGGATTTTCCACTTGCCAGGGGAGGCCTCTTTGCCATGGACAGTCGAGTTGGCAGGAAAGGTTGAGTTGAAACGGCCAGTCGGATGTTCATGCAAGAGCTGGTCGATGAATCGAGTTAAGATGCCTGCAGTCGTAGAATGGGCATGCAGGGTCGAGTTGTCAAAGACTGTCCAGTTCCAGTTACCATGGGTAGTCAAGTTAAGAGGAGGGTTGTCAGGAGATGTCGTGTTCCCGCGGGCCTGAGCTCCCTCCGGATAGACGACGATCTCGCCGTGTCCGATTCTGATCACAGTTGGGTCCTCTTCTCCGTCAGAAAAGACATGCCTTCTCTCGGGCTGTGGCTTCGTCGGGGGCAGGTTCTTGAAGTGACCCTTGTCGACCGCCCAGCTGAGAATGACCTCATCCAGCAGATCCTCAGTGGCGAACCGGCTCACCAGGGACGCACACTTCTCATTGTCGTTTGTTTCCGGGTCGAGTTTCGGGTTGTCGTGGATTGCTAGGGTCTTGACCCAATCGAGCAGACCGCTCAAGTCGTTGCCGTCGTAGTTGGAATCATGGCCCAGTAGACCATGGTCTCTGCTGTCAATCAGGAAATCCGTCCACCCACCGTTGCTGGTGAGCTCGTGCCAACGATCCCTGCCTGCTGCTTTGAGGGCGTCCCTGATGCAGCCTGTCAAAGCAGCCTCACCGATGCGAAAATACTTTTGATCCGGGATGTCTTGAAATATGAAGGGAAGCTCAGGTGTTTCAACCTTCGGAGGCGATGGAATAATATTAGCATTGTTCTGACGCACCGTTGAGCGGGAGGCTTTCTCGGTGGCGATGAAGACAAGGATGTGAAGTAGGCATTTTCCACTCGTCGATGGATACAGCAGGGGATGGAGTTAAACGAAGACATATGTGTGCCGAGTAATAGTCTTCGGGTAAGAGCTTTGAGCGGGCAGGAGGGCCACACGACAAGTAATTGAAGAAGGCGGCCGTAAATGTAGTGTGAATTCAAGATAGATTAAACTTACTAAGGGCACCGCAATACCCAGGGGCAAGTTGCCCCAGGTGAATGGAGCGAAGTTACCAGTAACATCTGGGATCTCTGGTGCCCCTGTTGCCGTTGTTGAATGACCGGAGACTGAGATGGGACTGGTGGTGATGGCAGCTGACAGCGCCGCCACAATAGTCGGGGTCTCGCGAGGAATATGCATTTTGGCTATTCCAACCGAGTTGATGATGATGTTCAAGTTGTGATAACAGTGTGAGAAAGATCGAGTGCTTGGCACCTGTGGATTCGAAAGCTGGGAAAGATGAAAAGGGAAAGGTCAGAAATGGTTCAGATCTAAGGGAGAAGCTCATTTATATTCAAGCATACGGGCACAAATTACTTCGGCACGAGCCGTTCATGTGGGAGTGATAGCGGATAGACTAGTCAGAACCAATGAGCCCGTGACAACTTCCCGGACAGTCTACGCTTGATTGTGTTGAACAATTTCCCACTTTTGTATGGCCTATTGGGACTCAGTGTTGACGGCCTTCCCACTCGCTTCATATCATAGCAACAAGACAAACTTGGGCAGGTTTCGATACACGGCTGAAGCCGTTCGGCACGCGAACTAGATATGACGGAAGCGTTTCTACACTCACATGGACTCGCTAGCGAGGCCCGGTCAACGTGACTAATTCCCGGGGATGAACTTTCATCCTGTGACGAAATAGTCTCTGGCTTGTTTCTGGCGGATAGATTGTTTTATTTCTTTTGCTTTGATACAGGGAACATAATGTTTCCTTTCGCAGGCTAGTAGGTTCAAATTTTAGGGTCTGATCTACCATATGCACTCGCAGGCACTCATCAACTCCAGCAAAGCACCGCGAGCCGTGGAATACCTGAAGAATTACGGTGCCCGGGACCTTTTCAAAATAGGACATAGCAATATGGTGTATTGTTTTTCACGACCATCTTGAAATCTGTGGGTACGCGAGTAACTTAGCCACTTCCCAACCCTGGCCACATTTCATCAACCTGACCTATCCTACGAGAAAGCCTCAATCTGGCCCCTTCTCTGGCACGGGAGTTAGAACCCAAGCTTGGTTGTGTTTTCAGGAGTGGGCAGTGGTACTTGAAATTGTCTAAATAGACACGTGGGCGATTCAAGTGACAAAGGTTGTGCGGGTGGAAGGCAGTAGCGCGAGCCCATGTAACACAGACTTTCGACAATCTCTTAGCCGGCGCCGAGCGTATAGCACCAAGCCTACTAGCGCAGAAAGATTCTTCAAGAGCCCTACCCACATACCCCGTGAGAATAGATAATACGGTCTGTCTGTGAAGGGGAAAAGCTCGGTATCTTCAAAATCAGCCCAACGTGTATGTACGCTTATGGTAGTTGGTGGTATATCTATCGTCAAAGTGACCTGTGCATTGTCTTCGTCAGCGGTGCCGGTATAGAACTTTCTCTATATCGCCGGTGCACTCCGAGAATAACCAGAGTACCTAGGTATGGTTACAGGATACTTTTGACTGCCTTTGAGGCCTCTAGTACATGACATGTTTCCTCTGCCTTGGCTGGTTGTGCACAGGCATTACATCACGTGATATCAAGCGTCCCCGGCTGGGTCTGAGAGCAACTATCATCGCTAGTGTTGGCCGTGGACAAGTCATGCTTGGTAGTCATGGACGGAAGATTAGTAGTTGGAAGGATTCAAGGCGGCTCTTATCTACCCGATGACTGACCAAGGCGCCATGGAAAATCCGCCACTTTCCACTCCTCTCGGTGGTCCATTCAACGCACGTTTCGCGATCGCATTTGAGGTCGGCTGTGTGCCCTTCCGGCATCGCTACTGAGCAGAACCTGGCAGTCACGTATGACGGCAAAGGCATGACTTCCATTGATCCCTGAGCCCTCACACCGACTCTATCCAGCATCCCAACAGAACGAATAGAGAACCGTCTAAGTCTTGACGCCCAGTTTTCCATGAAGACCTAATCTACACATAGTTCCTGCACACATTCAAGTCACAAGGGGCGTAGGGCTCGGTCCGAGACTTTTCTTAGCCGATATCTGTGAAGGAATGCACACTGTAACGTACTTTGATCAGATTTGCAGCAAAACCAAGAGTTGCATGGCGGCGGAGGTTGTACAAACGAGAATTTATCAGGTTCTCTATTCCGCGAGCAAATCAAACATTCAACCAGCCCTCAAAACCTCACATAAGAATCTATACCCCGGTTCAACGAGACGCTCCCACTGAGGCGAGCCCTGCTCCACCCCCAAATCAAATAGATGCCGTACCCCAGGCAAAGCAAGAAGCTCACACCGTATACCCGGCGTCTGCCTATGCATCTCGTCCGCGAATCGCGCAGCACCAGCAAAGGGGGCCACCTCATCCTCGGTACCATGTACGATAAAGGTCGGTACGGCGTACTGGCCGGCCCGGAGCCTCGCGAGCGGGCTAATGGAGGCGACCGTCGCAGGCGAGGGCTGAATGAGAAGGTCTGCAAGCTTTCGGTCTTCCGTGAGGCCGTTGAGTAGGACGGGAAGCGCGATCCCCTGCTGGGAGATGGCGAGCAGGAGATCTGAGCGTGGATCACCCTGGCGCACCCACCCCAGGTCGGATGTGTCCCCGGCAGAGCTTGAGGTCGTGATCTGCTCGGTGGTCAGAAGATGTCCTGGCTCGGCCCTGCTACATGGCTGAAAGCTCGGGCAAGGGAATGCATATATTGACGATGGACTCACAGGCTTTGATGGTAGTGCGGCTACGATATCATCTAGGCTCATTCCTGGTCTGGGCAGAGACGTAAAGCGCTGTTTGTCAAGTTCTGCATTACGATCTTCAGCGTCCGTAGGCCTTAGAGCGCGTTCTCCGCAATCACGGGATCTCGACTTACCTCCCGACTCGAAATCAGTAGGTGCGTAGAAGCTGAGCACCGCGTTTGGCGCCGGGTGGCCCGCTACCTCTGCCGTCCACCCCAACGACATGGCCAGATGTCCCCCAGTGGACCAGCCTACAGCGACGACTCGGCGCGGATCGGTCTGTAAGCTGTCCTCTGAGGACATGAGGATCTTCGGTAACATAGTTCGGGCCCAGATGTATGCGTCGCAAACGTCTGCAATGGGTCCATCGATAAGGTTGATCTCGGGACAAAGCCTGTAGTCGATCGCAACAGGAAGGAAGCCAAGCTTTAGGAGATGGCGCGTTTGTGCTGGCCTTACGGCACGGCGGGACAGAGTTACATGGCCACCACCATGGATCATAAGGGCTGTCGAGATGAGACGACGTAGATGTCAGCAGAACTCAAGGAGGGGAAGGTCAAATCGAGGACTTGACTTACCAATCGGCATGGGCGATGAAGCCGGCTCCTTCGGCACATACACGTCAGCATGGATCTGCACGCCGTCGATGTCTTTGTACACCATTGTTTTCAAGTGATAGTCGCCTCTCCTTGCCTTGCCTACCGCCTCAAGAGGGCCGACCGCGATAACCTTGTCGGGAAGGGTGTTCTCCCAGAGGGTATTGCAGCCAACAAGGAGCTGAGCCGTGTTCGCCCCAGGTGTGGTACCACTCGAGTAGCCAAAAGATGGGAAGCCCGCCTCTGCGAACGTGCCCATCCACTCGTCCGCCGTCTGCAAGGGCGCTATCGGCCCGTCAGCAAGCCACCACCCGTCCAGCAGACCGAAGCAGATGTCGCACCAGTCGATATGGCACGTGAGCTCCGCGAGAATGACAAGACCTCCGGCGGGGGTCAGAGTCTCCCTCAGCCGGCGACAGGATGCTACTCTATCAGCAGTGGCATGTACGGTGTTGGTCGCAATGACAATATCAAATCCGCCTCGGAACTCCGGGCGCACATCAGCCTCCAGGTCGAGCGTCGCGAACGTCATCCACGGGAACTGCGAAGCGAACTTCGTCTTTGCCTTTCTGACGAGGCTGGGCGAGATATCGGTGAAGGTGTAAAGAGATGGGATGTGCGCCTTCTCAAGCGCCGAGGCCAGCCATCGTGTTGTGCCACCAGTGCCGCCGCCAACCTCGAGGATGCGGACCGGATGGTCACTGACTTTGCGTTGACTTAGCAGGGACTTGACGATCATGGTCAGCTGCTCGATCACAGCCGACGAGATGGGCGAGCAACTGTAGTACTCTTCCATAATCTTCAGCGCGGCCGGGCTGCCGAACATCAGGGACACCGAGTCGACATTGCCGCTGAGGCAGTCGGCGAGCCTGGGGCCTGTGAGACCAATCAACTTCGTCTCGTTACGGTACGTGGGAAACCGGGTGTCGAACTCCTCCAGCAACTGTGATGCTGGCCGGGTGCCGACCTGGCGACTGTCGCGAGTGATGAGTCGAGGTTGGCTGGCACCGTCCGGATCTTGTGAGAACCAGACGACTTTTCGCTTCGCCAGGATTTCCCAAAGCCTTCGTACCAATTTATCGTACTTTGGACTTTGATACGGGATGGATGGGACAGCGCAGCCTGGTGAGATTTTGGAGAGGTCAACACCCACACTGGCAAATCCCTCGGTGATGTAGGCGAGTGCTAATTCGTCTTGAAATGGTGCTACCTCTGTCCAGTAATCTGCCACTCCATGTGTCCGTGCAGCCGAGTCGAAGTCTGATGTCATGCCATTCAAAAGTCCAAATGGATTGGTCTGGATGACACTTGGATGCCGAGAATCTCTCGGCCCCGAGTCCATTTCGTCGTCGCTCGCTTGATTTTGTCTCATATCTCGGCCTCGGGAGGTTGCGATTCCCAGCCGCGACATGATGTTCTCTACAGTGCTGCTCATGTCCAAGTCAAGATTGACAGCAAAGCCATCCTCAATCTCTTGTTTAAGATCAATCATTGAGAGAGAGTCGATGCCAATGTCGGCCAGAGTCGTGCTCGGCTCGATATCCTCAGGGCGAACATCCGAGACTTCCGAGAGAATATTGAAAAGTTTCTCAAGGTTGTGGTCAACATTTTTCTCATCAGTAAGAGCAGACGAGTGAGAATTCCGAGAGTCGATTTCTGTCGGCTTTGAAGAGGGGAGGTCGGGATGTTGGATGCCAACTAGTTGGCGAAGCTGTGCCAAGTTGCTATCTAGCAAATTACTAGAACTGATGACAAGACCAAACCGGGTATTTAGTTCTTCGGAAAGCTCAGCCGAGCCGAGTGAGTCAAGACCCATGAGCGCAAATGCCGAGTGTTCTGGAATATCTACGGGATCAATTCCGGTACACTCGGCCACAAGGTCCTTAAGAACCGAGACGGCACTATCAGCACCCGGCCCAGCTCTATCAGATGACTGAGCTCTTGTGCTCGGTGTGTTGACACCTTGTCCAGTCGCTGTACTCGTAGAGGCGTTTGATGAAACTGTGGAGGGTTCTATCGCAGCTCCTCGCCTTTCGCCCCTCGCCAGTGAGAACGCCGCATCGAATATCCTCTCTAGTTTGACGACAGGGAGCCTGGTCATGCGGCAGCCTGTGAACATTGCGACAAGCTGTCCCATCGGCGAGCACACGAAGACGTCGCCTATGGGCTGCTGTTCGCCATCTGCGGAGTCGAACCTGGCAAAGACTCTGCAATCCGAGGCGCAGCCGGAACTAAACGCGGGCGAGACGACAGCTCGGTCTATGCCCACCATCACTGCGACGTCTTTTCTGGACATGAATCGACTCGTGTTGATGAGCAGGCCCACAACGTGGACAACAGCGTCGATTGCAACCGCATCGCAGATTTTCCATGCTGCGACTCCGGTGTCACGATGAGGTTGGCTTTCGGGGAGTTGTACCGTCGCCAGAGCCTCGTGTGTGTCAAGCTGTACGGACTGCATCCCCATGAAGAAGGGGTCGTACTCGACAACACGCGCGAAGAGCTTGTACGCACGGTCGCACTGCAGATTTTCCAGCCCTGAGCTGCTGGCGAGGCGCCGCATCTGTCCTGCGACAAGTCGTTCGAACCCACCCAGCATGCTTGTGTCCGCAGTGAATGAGATGACCCCGTCTGCGTGAGCCGTCTCACCGGAAAGAACGCCATTGGTGCTGCAAGCCATCGAAATGATTGTTAAACCCCAAGTTCGCTGTCTGCGTGGTACTTCCTTCAGTCGCAAAATCACTTCGCCCCGGGGATCGAGTCCCAGTGGCGACCGGACATTGAAATCTTCGAACATCAAGTTGCTGCTGCTATTCACGCCCCCATGATCATCCGGGCCTTGGTCTTCAAGAAGCAGCAACGCCGCCGTGGTCGTACATTCCATGTACAATGGCGCAGGGCACAGGGCGCGGGAGCACACGACGTGTCCCCCGACAACACTGCGGAAACGTGGATTTTGGGTGTTGATCACAAACTCGGCATACCCTGCGCGAGAATCCGATGTCTGTCTTCGGGCGACAAGTGGTGGCTCTCGGACGGTCTCTGTGGCTCCCACTGGCTGGTGGGACTGCTGCTCTAACATGAGCTTCTTCATCTCCACGACACGGTCGACGTTGTCTACCCAGTGGCGGCTCCTGGTAAACTGATAGGGCGGAAGCCACACCTGGCGATACTCGTGCGTCAGTCCGTCCGCTGGTTTCCGCTGTTCGCGCCGGGGGTGCCCTAGGAATTTCCAATGGATTGGGAAAATGCTCTTGCGATATAGAGCAGCCGATACTTGGCTGATTGCGTCAGGCGGAAAAGGGCGACTTTGAGTCTTGACAGCGTGGAATACGTGCCCTTCCGGTCGCCGGCATGCTTTCCTGGCCATGGATATAATCGGGGTGTCAAACCCTGCCTCAAGCCACACGCATTGATCCAAATCCTCTTCGACCCTACGGACAGCACTGGTGAAGAAGACCGGCTTCCGGGCGTGAGCAGGGGGGTATTGAGCATCCAAGCCCACGCTCCTCAGCTCCGCGCAGGTGTATAGAGGAATACTTGGTTGATTCCAGGTGAGAGATTCTGAAGTGGCTGCAAAATCGCTCAGAATGGGCTCAATCAAAGCTGAATGAAACCCATGGCTGGTTTTGAGGCGCTGGGAGCGAATCCTCTGGAACCGTGGCTCGGTCCGCAGGATGCTCTCCACATTGTCAACTGCTGCCTGAGTACCTGCGAGCACGAGGGATGCCGGCCCGTTGAAACAGGCGATCTCTAGTTGATGTTGAACTCCAGCCTGTTTCAAGGTGGCAGCGCCTTTCTCTCTTGTCAGTTGATTGATATCTGCAAACTCCTCGGCAGTGCATTCCAGGGCAAGCATGGAGCCCTTTTCCGGTCCCCATTTCTTCTCAATCATGTCTCCACGAGCCTGGATCAGCCTGATACCATCTTCCATCGATAGCACGCCAGAGACAACAAGCGCCGTGAGCTCTCCGAGGCTGTGGCCGATCAAAGCTCGCGGCTGCACGCTGGCGTCCAACCAGCACCGCGCACACGCGTACTGGACTGCAAAGATGCCGCACTGTAATGCCGGGATGCTTTCAATGACATCCGGTCCGAAGACGGCTGGGAGAAGTGACGATGCTGTCAGCTTTCGGAACTCGGTGTCACAGGCATCGACGTAGGCCCGGAAGGCCGGGAAGGTGTCGTAGATGGACTTGGAAAGACCGATTGTTTGGCTTGTTTGCCCACTGAAAGCGAGCACGACCGGCTTGGACTTGTCTGGGGTTGAGGCCTCAAGTATATTCGATGTTTCAAGAGATCTAAGAAACCGAGCGGCGCTTTCTATATTGTCCGCTTGTACTGTCGCAAAATGCTTTTGGCGCTGCCTCCTTTGGTTGAGAGTGAAGGCAATGTCGGCTAGTCGCATACCCGGGTCTCCTAATTTCTGGTTCAAGTATGTCCCCAGATTCCTGGCTGTGTCTATGAGACTCGCCTTGCATGATGCTGAGACAATAATAGGGTATGACAATGAGCTTAGTCTCGTAGGTCCAGCTTCGGGATGCTGCGCATGGTTTTGCGGAGCACTGCAGCATATCAGGGCCGCATTAGACCCAGCAGCGCCGTAGCTATTGACAAGCGCCGCCCTGAATGACGAATTCCAAGGTATAAATTGGCTGGTAATTGCAATTCCATCACGTTCAAGTGGCGGGATCTTAGGATTGAGGAGATTGAAGTTGGCCTGAGGCGGGATCTTTCCGTGACGAAGCATGGTCAAAACTTTGAGCAAACCAGCGACACCTGCTGCCGGCTCGCTGTGACCGACATTGCCTTTGATGGAGCCGATATGTAACTTGTTCTGACGGGAGGTACTTCCGAATACCGAGCGGAGACTGTCCATCTCCAAAGGGTCACCTACCTGGGTGCCTGTACCATGTGCTTCCACGTATGTGATTTGGTCCTCTCGCAGTCCGGACTGCTGTAACACTTTCCGGTACAGCCTTTGTTGTGCGGTCGGAGAGGGAACGGTGATGGAGGACGAGAGGCCACCCTGGTTTGTTGCGACGCCAGGGATGACACCCCAGATACTATCGCCGTCTTTGATAGCATCTTGTAGCTTCTTCAAGACCACAAGCCCAGCACCTTCCGCGCGGCAGTAGCCGTCAGCAGATGCATCGAACGGCTTGCATTGCCCAGTAGGGCTCAGAAATCCAGCCTTTGCTAGGTCGAGGTAGTTGTTCACGCCCGTGATCACATTCACACCGCCAGCCAAAGCCATGCGGCATTCTCCCATCTGGACTGCCTTACACGCCCGGTTGATAGCGACCATAGAAGACGAACAGGCGGTATTAAACATCTCCGACGGCCCAAACCACCCATACGTGTGACTGATCCTGCCACAGAGAAAAGCCGGCACGGTCCCAGTCGACGTGTACGCAGTCGGCGCGTGCCCGTTGGTATTGTCCATGTACTCGGCCAGCACCAGCCCAACAAAACAGCCAACGTCATCACCCGCCGCGCGCTCGTGCGAGGCCAGGTACCCCGCGTCCTCCAGGGCCTCGTGCGAGAGCTCGAGCATGAGCCGCTGCTGCGGGTCCGTGTTGGCGGCCTCGCGGGCGCTCATGCCGAAGAAGCCGTGGTCGAAGTGCTCGACGCCGTCGAGGAAGTTCCCGTAAAAGGTGCGCTTCTGCGTGAGGCTGCCGCTCTGCGACGCGCGGTGGCTCCCGGGGAGGTCGAACCGGTCCGTGGAGAGCTCTTGGACGCAGTCGGTCCCGTTGGCGAGGAGGTCCCACAGCTCGCTCATGTTCTTGGCGCCCGGGAGGCGACATGACGCGCCGACTATCGCGATCGCATTGTCTGGGAGGTCTGGTGATGGGCTGGGTGCGTCTGGCGGCGGAGACTTGACTTCTTCCTGAATCAGGCTCTTTGCAAATGTCTTGCTGACCTTCAGATGCGCCTGATGAAATGGAGTCATGGTCACGCAATCAGCCCATCCGAAGATGGCGAAGTTGTGCTCGGCTCGAGGTGACTCCTTCAGGTCTTGGGCGACATTCTGGAGCAGGGTGTACCACTCGCACCGGGCAGCCAGCATGGTATAGATGAGATCGTCGGTCAACGAGCCGTGGAGAAGCCTCTCCCCTGTCTGGTTGGTTCGTACAAGCGTGTGCAGCTGCTCGGCATCAGGAAGCTGCAGGCCTGGAGTATTGCGACAAAGGCGACACAACTCAGCGGCAAGTGCAGCATTCTTTGGGTTGTGCGCGCTGCCCCCGAGGTCGATCCTCTCGGCACGCAGGCCCTCCTCCTCAGTGACATAGCGGAAAAGCTCGCGAGCGGTAGCAGCTGGTCCACCGATACTGATGGATCTAGGCCCTGTGATGCCCGAGATGTAGGCACCTGGGAAGCGGCGGATCAGGTCGTCGCCTTGACCCTCATGCTTGAGGCGGACCGCGAGCAACGTGCGCTCGGCTCCCTTGTCATCGTCTGCCGCTTCAGTGTACGCACCGATTCCGACGAGTATCTTCAAAGCCGTCGCCACGTAGCTCACCAGCTCTGACTCGTCCCATGCACATGCGATAGCAATCGCCGCCGGCAGTCCACCGCAGTATCCATGTACGCCAGCCGCACCCTGGACTTGTGCCACAAGATTCCTGTGTGATATTTGGCGGGCCTCGAGATATCGCAGGTACTGCCCGATTTGAAGAACTGCAAGGAGAGGAAGCGAGCTTATGTTTGATTGTATGCCTGAAAGGGGCGCGGAAAGGCCTTCAGACGCCCAGTCTCGTAGAGCACGAAGGCATTTGGGACCGTGGTCTAGTTGCCGTACCTCTAGCCGGCACGAAGAAAATATTTCCCATAGATGACTGTCGGCAAGGGTCGTGACCTCTTGGAGGAGAACCTGTCCGTGAGGGTTTTGGCTGAGGAAAGTGTGGAGACTGGTGAGGTATTCCTCATCTGGAGCCTTGGTTTGGGGGCAAAAGAACGCCGCTGACACTCCCTCAACGCTCTCATCCCGTAGTCTGGCCATCATGGATTGGTGGCTATGGGATTGGGAGTGCGGGTGAGCGTAGTGGCTTGAATACTGGCTTCTGGACTGGAACTGAGCATAGGTTCTGTGATCTAGTCAAGCCACCACTACTGGAATTGGATGGCAAGTGTTTGATTTCTACAAGCCAAGACATTGCAATCACATACTCTAAGCCTCATGCCCATTCCAGCATTCAGGCCGATGCCTAACGATACGTACGCTGCCTTAGTATAGACATTCACATGAGCTGGGCGCCAACTGGCTACACAGTAGGGCATAATCGTAGGACATGCCGTGTAACCAATACACTATCACAGGGCTTGTATTGTACCGTATTTGGTGTAGTCTTGACTTTACTCTGCTGGAGAAAACTTGCTCCGTAGTGTCGATGATAAGAACTTCCCTGATTCACTTTTCCGAACTAACCGAGGATCTGTCACCGTCATGTACATGTCAGCGAGGTCGTAAGTACACTAAGTATGACCGGAGCGATGCAACCATGTCTTGAACTCATCCAAATAACTTCGGACGAGTCAGTTGCAGCTGCCAAGATTGCGCAACGTGATATGATCCTGAACGACGCATGCCAGGGTGGAGCTGGGCCGAAAAGTGCCTACGCCGTCTTCGAGGATGCGAAGGATTCGCGGCTAATACTAAGGCTGGTACTTACTGCCACACCAAAGCCAGACTGCATGGTCTATGGATGTAACCCAACCCTGTTTGTCCCACACACCATGTCTTTATCCACGCACACCTCCGGACTCGTTAGTTGCGAAAGTACTGGTGTGTGCTCATAACCCTGATGTCGATGAGCCAGCCATCAGACAGATAGAGAATCCTTTCTTTAGCTCGATGTTGAATATTGGAAGAATAGCTCAAACTGAGATACGTGCAGCAAGACTCACCGAGCCAGGACCTGCGAAACGTATGTGAAAGAACGCGACACTTCGACACAAATGGCTGATTACGGGATCACACATTTTGTCGAGCTCGGCATCGCAGCCTACGCATTGGTTAGTAGCAACGGTGGCGGATTCCTTCGTGCACCTTAGGACGAAAGCTGACTGTCCACACGGGCACCTTTAGTATTTCGTTTGTTCCGCCATCTATCTGGTCTTCTTCCACCCTCTAGCTAGGTTTCCAGGGCCGAGGTTGTGGGCAGCATCTCGGATGCCCTGGGCGTTCCATGTCGTTAAGGGGGACCTCTGGCAAGTTCTCCAGAGACAGCACGAACAGTATGGCCCCGTCGTCCGCATCGCGCCCGATGAGCTCACGACCACCCTCCCGGAGGCGTGGAAAGACCTCTACGCGTCCAAGCCACTTCTCCTCAAAGACCCGCACAGCCAGACGCCCCCTTTGAACGGTGCGCACTCGCTGTTCACCGCAGAGGGCGACACGCACCGCCGGATCCGCGGCGTGCTGAGCAACAGCTTCTCGGACAAGGCTTTGCGCACGCAGGCACCCATCATCGAGAAATATGCCTATCAGCTAATAGCGCGGGTCCGTCGGGAGGCGGGTCAAGGTGAAGGTGGCGTGGGCGGGGTTGACCTCACGAAGCTCTACGGCTATGCGGCGTTTGATACCATCACGGACCTCAGTCTCGGCGAGTCCTTGGCCCGCGGGCTAGAGGACATGAACGAGCACTCTTGGATTCAAGGGTACTTTTTTCACGCCAAGTTCAGCGCGGTGCGTATCGCGCTGAGCCGGTTCAGCCCCCTGGATGCCTTCCTCGGACTCTTCCTCCTCAGTGTGACGCGGAAGGCTCGCCAGCGCAACTGGCGCGTCATCACCGGCGCCCTCGATCGCCGCATGGCCCGCAACGACGCGCAAGAGAAGCGGTCAGACCTCCTGACGCCGCTTGTTGACCGGCTCGACGAGAGCCAGCGGGTCGGCATCACCAAGGCGGAGATGATGAGCAACGGGCTCGCCTTTGTCATCGCCGGCACCCAGCTGAATACCAATTTGCTGTCGACGGCCACGTATCTGTTGCTTCGGCATCCGGATAAATTGGAGCGTCTTGTGGAGGAGGTGCGCGGCCGCTTTTCCGATGACAATGAGATAACCGTTCAGGCCACACATGACCTTCCGTATCTGGACGCGGTCATCAACGAGACACTACGGATCCGCCACCCTACCCCGATCAACCTGCCTAGGATCGTCTCACAAGGGGGATGTCTTGTCAATGGGCAGCGAGTGCCCAGCAACGTAAGTGAAATCGTCTGACACGTACATGTTGTCGAGTCAGGGTTGCTGACATCACGTATATGGTCTGCTACAGGCCATCGTCGGAATCAACCTCCAGAATATCCAAAATTCTTCCGCACTCTGGGTTGAACCGCGTCAGTTCCACCCTGAACGATTCCTGCCTGCAAAGGATCCGCGGTACGACGCCCGCTTCGATGGAGACGTGAAAGAAGCATTTGCGCCTTTTTCAGTCGGACCCAGGAATTGCGTTGGTTACAAGTATGTCGCCTCCTAGCAACGAGTTTCTCAAGACCCAGATTGTAGCTGACGCCGGTGCTAGGCTTTTTTACGCACAGGTGCGTGTCTTGCTGGCGAGAGTTGTTTGGAACTTCAACCTTGTGAGGGAGAGGGTTGATCCAACAGAAGGGGATTGGCTGGATCAGAAAGCTTGGTTTGCTTTTGAACCTCGGCCAGTGTTCGTCAAGATTTCAAAGGAGGATTGAATGGATTCCTAGTATAAGTTTTGATCGGTGCGGATGAGAAGAGGGAACCATTTTAGGCAGCCATTTTTTATGAGCTTTGTAGGCAACATTGACAGAAAATTGGCCTGGCAGAACTGTTCACAACCCTCCTTTCTTAGTTGACGTTTTAATTCAGAGTACAGAGATTCGCACCTGCAAAAACGGAGGATACACCGGTACATCACCACCTCGCCCACACCTAACTCCCATACCCAGCACCCATACCCAACACCTACACTTAACACCCACACCCATACACCCATCACCCATATACCCAACTCACATACCTAATTTATATGCCTGATTAATTTAGATATATAAGTATTAGGCGTGGGTAAGTGAATTAGGCCTGGTTAAGTAAGTAAGGCCTGGGTAACATGCTCTAATTAGCTATAGCTGTGATGCAAGTTATTATACCGGTGTACCCTCCGTTTTTACAGGTGCGAATCTCTAATTTCTTAAATAAAATTCTCTCCGTATCTGCATAACAGATACACTCCGTCTTGAAATACAGGGCGGTCACACCGGATTGTACCACGAGAACAAGTTGGACGGATCGTGCACACGCTTGAGCCCTGCAAGCCTGGGGAGCTTCTCTGCTGAGTACCACGCTGCAGGAGGCTCATCGCCGTGGGCAAAATGCACAAAGGCGTGCAGCTTGTCCCGGCCGCTGCCGCTCTGTAACATGTCCCTGACATCGCGGCCAAATTGCTCCAGCTCAGGAAGATCGGCAGCACTCGTGCCTACACCATCAACTTGGCTGCAAGTGGAGCTCATAGTCAGCCTGGATGTTTATTGTACTCCAGAAGAAAATGACTACCGGTTGAGATCGCTTACACAAAAGCAACAGCATCGCGGTGGGGAAATGCTGATGAAGCCTGATTCTGCAGGTGGAACCCGTACGACGCGTATTGCTGCCAGACTACGGACCCTCCGCTTCCGAGGGTGGCGCTCGCCGCCATGGTCGAGTTCATATAGTCAACAACGCGAACAAGGTTGTCCACGTCGATCTGGTACAGGTTGACAGTGTTGGGGACATAGAACACGCCTGGTATGCAGCCGACCTCGAGGATGGCGCCGTAGCTGGCAACCGCGGGGATGTCTTTCCATGCCACCGTGGATATGTTCAGATCGAGAGGCTGCAAGTCCAGGAATGGCTGGATCAGCGCTGTTCCTTTTTCCTGCGGACCGGCGTAGATGAAGTTGGCCGCGATTATGATGCCTGCGTCGGGACTGTAGCGGATGCCAAGGCCGATGCTGAGTTCTTTTGGCTGCGATTCTGCGAGTGACTTGACAAGCTCCCATACTGAACCGTTCAAGGGCCCTGGAAATACCATGTCTGCATTCATGGTCTGTCCGCCATTTGTTGCGGGGTAGATCCTGTATGTGAGCGAAGTAGCTATCCCGTAGTTGAACCCGGCGCCTTTGACACCATCTTCATCATATTAGTCAAGCCCTTGCGGCTAGGCCGATGCTGGCTCTGATTGGACCCCGAATTATAACGGCAATACGTACAGAATAAATCTTGGTGTTGTTCTTGTGACACCTCCATAAGCTCACCCGACCCAGTCACCATATTGACGGAAAGTAACGAGTCGGAAATAGGTCCGTGGAGGCCCGAATAAGGACCAATCCCACCACCCAAGGTGGCCCCGGCGAAGCCAATACACGAGCATTGTGGGACGGCTGCAGAATTTGTCCCAAGGAAGGTCAGCACATCGAGAACCAGAAAATTCATCGAGCTTGATAAATGAGAGTTGTGGGGGCAGTGGTGAGGAAGAGACATACTGATTTCCATACCAGCGCTCTGAAGAGCAGTCGCGACTTCACTTGCCCTCACCGCACCACCAATGGTCATCGTGCCAGCAGCAGGATCAACTTCAATGGATTTAAAATTGCCCAGATCGAGATTGATGCCTGCCAGCATTCGACTCAAGGATGTCGAATAGCCATGGCCACCGCCTGTGGCGAGCAGGGAGACATTGTTGGACAATGCATACTTGACCTGAGGCTCATGATTAGCTTTTGGAACCGAGCGTAGATATCGCAAGTCTACAGGTACAAAAACCTACGATTGTCTGGACGTCGCTCACGAGTGCAGGCTTGACGGCCACGGTGTACGTGGGTGGTGCGGCTATATTGTAGCGGGGGGTGAAGTCGGTGGCGTAAGAAGCTTCTGACGGGCTGATAACTTCAGACGCTGCCGAAAGCTCAGACCGGAGATCTTCTGCGATCTGCTGCCATGTGAGCGGCCGAGCAGATACGGTGGCGTCGCCCAGGGCTAGTAGAGCCCATAGCAAGACGCTGAGGCGCCGTAGGATCACCATTGTGGTTGGAGCAGCATCTAGATTTGCCCGGGGTAGGATGTTTGCACCGTTAAAATGAAGGATGTTTCCTCGAAAGTCAACGAAAGTGATGATGTGCCTCAGGTTTGGAATTGTCAAGTCCAAAATCGAATGCTGTTGTTCATTGATTCACAGCAAAACGTTTTCGTTGCCGCCCCACAGGGTTCAGCCCATTTTTGGGATGTTCACCACAGGACTGAATGGAAAGGTGCTCATATCACTCTTGACCGAATGGCCTAAACATAGCTCACTCTGCACCACTGTTCCAGCATCAAGACACCCGGTAAATGACATCTCTTCCAACTAGTCTCGCTGCGCCGAATTGTGGCTCCCCTATTCGGCGTTCTAGGCTGGAATTCTGGGGCAGAAAAATGTCCGCACGAGAGGTACAAGCGTGCTTAACAGCCCCCACACACACCACCCTCTAAGTGATGTCCGGAATTTGCCTGGGTAAGTATAGTGTCGCCTGGGGTGTGGGCATACGGGTGTGGTCCAGACTCCTTTTAGGGTTGCATCGCACGCGACTCGGGTTGTACTGCCATAGCTGCATGAAGGGTTCGTATAGCCGGTCTTGAACCACTGTATTCGAAAGCCGGGTCCAGATCCTTCGGTCGCGCAGCCACTGCCGTGTCACGCACACACGCTATCTATTGGGTTAGGACTTTCCGTGCCAGACATGGCGGAATGGATATTGGTCCTGGTTCACTGATGTGGGGCTACAACTTGTAATTGACCGAAGTCCGCCGCCCACGTCCACTTGATGGGGTGGGGGCATCCTACCATAAGCACTATCGCCTCGGAGGTATGAGACGTGTATGGAGTACTTCATATTCGCTTCTCCCACGGGCTAGTGGATTGCCTTCTATTGGGCTGAGCTGAGCTGAACCTGGATACCACCAAGCGGTCCCGGAGAACGCTTCCGAAGAACTTAATGAGGCTCGCTTGACGTTGGTTAAGTGTGATCAGGCTACGAATGCAACGGTGACATGTATAGGCAAGGATAGTTTCGATCACGGCGATAGCTGACAGACCTTCCAGGTCTTGTCGACTATCTTACCACCTAGTCGGGCATGATCAGCAAACCGTAGGCCCCGGACTGGTAGCACTGCAAGAGAGCTAGCTGTATTTGGATGACAAGCACCATTCTAGCGCAGTGTGTCGAATGATGTTAGCCCTATAGGTGATGTGATGCATGTATTGTCTTGGTGCCTTGCTGGAATTGATGATTTCACATGCTCACATGCTCGAATGCTGACGGGCTGACGGGCTGACGGGCTGACATGTCAATAGGTCACATCGTGTCGGGAGACTGCGGCTGAGAAGTCTTCCGTATTAAGGGTCGTGGATATTAACACCCCTCGGAATTGGGGCAGTGATTATACCCAGCTCCAGAATTGGGGTTGCATCGTTTCATTGAGATGCTTCTGTCGTCTCACACAGATTTATCGAAGCTCTTGTCTCTCAGCTCCGTGCAAGCTAGTCTCGCAAGCGATGGCAACCTGAACATGTGCGGTACTTTCGTATCGTGCAAGGTGCTTAGATACAATGCTTACGATAAGCTCCGAGAGGATCGCTTTGTCGGTCTCGGTCGAAGCTTATCTAAGTAACAAAGCTTGGCTACCTAGGTGCCTAGGATGAGTACAGACAAGTGCACAAGCTCGCTCGGTGGTTGGTCGGAATCCCGCTACTGCCGTTGCCTACCTAACGTTGGCAGCAAACGACTTGCTAACTCCGTTGATGCTGCCTTGTCCCGTCGCACCGCATCTCAAACGGCGGCTGTATTTGATGCCAAAGGGGTGAAGGCCGCAACGTCCATACACAGCTGGGGCAGAATCCTTCTCTTCCTTCTCTTGCCTCTACTTTCAACTTGGTCACCAAACCCACCTCTACCTGTCATCATGAAGCTCGTCATCGGAGGGTCCAGTGGCTTTGTTGGCGCGGAGCTCGTCCGCCAAGCGCTGTCGAATCCAGCCATCACCTCCGTCGTTGGTCTCAGCCGCCGCGAGACCCCCGTGCCATCCTCGGACGCCAACGCCGCCAAGCTCAAGTCCGTCGTCGTCGACGACTTCGAGAACTATTCTGACAGCGTCAAGAAGGGGCTCGAAGATGTGGATGCATTCATCTGGTAAGCCACACTGATTTCAGAATGGTTATGCAGCTTCTGAAACAAGCGCCAGGACCATTGCTGTGACGCCCATGAAGTTGAAGTCCCTGCCCTGGGAGGACACCGTCAAGATCTCAAAGGACTACGCCATCACCGCCATCCAGACCGTGGCGAGCCTTCCCCGCAAGCAGGACCAGCCTCTTCGCTTCATCTACATGAGTGGCCACTTTGCCCCGCGCGAGCGGACCGAACAGCCCAAGGTCCTAGGCGACCATGGCATGATGGAGTACGGCTATCTGCGCGTAAGTTCCTTCCTTCCCTTAGCGGGCCCTCTAATGCAGCACCCCCGATGGCTGACAGCGGCGCCCACCGCGCCATCCAGGGCGAGGCCGAATCCCGCATCTTAGCGTTCGCCGACGAGTCTAAGGGCCTGGTCCAGTCGTGCGTCACCAAGTCCGGCTTCATCAACGCCCCGGGCAAGGTGGTGCCCAACGTGCCCGGCCTGCCCCTGGTCGAGCTGCGGGACATCGCGGCGGCCATGCTGGACCAGGTCGTCAACGGGTTTGAGAAGGATACGCTGTCCAATGATGATCTGGTGCGGATTGGCAAGAAGGCCCTGGGTGAGTAGCAGAGTGTGTGAATTCCCGTAATTATCTCGGGGGATCTTGATCCGTCCAGTTGGGGGACATTGTCTTCTTCGCTTAAAATAAAAGCAGAAGTGGATCCTCCATGTGCCAGATTATCGAAACACGTGCAAGTAGACATTATCCTCCATCTGTGTCAGTGTACACCCTTTCTCTGTGAGCTACCCACCATCTCGTGAGTCGCCCAGATGCACTAACCCGTCTTGTCATTCACAGTGATCCTCCATCCACCCCCTCACCTGCCTCCTTCTTACTTAGACACAAGACATGTAATGGTTGCACAGTAGGATTCGATAAGTACGTTGCACTGCTTCATGTGCGTCAGGATTCAGCTCCTGCGGTGCATGTCAGCCTTCGAACCTAAAATCCCAAAGTGTGGTGCTTCATTACTCGGGTCGATTGCATGCGGTCCCCATCCTTTGGGCTCAGATCGGAGGCAAACTTGCAACCCTAAGGGCACTCACTGGTCAACGTGTTGGTATGCATGGACGCTCACCTCATCAACGTACATAATGATGATTCGAGTGAGTTCATGAGCTGAAGAACCCCTTCGGGTCCCTTCGGGTCAATTGCCGGCCCCCTTTTCCTTGATCCACTTGTCCATCTATCTTCTTGGATATCATATTTCTCTTGGTGGTCTTGTTGATCCTTCCACTACCTCACGGCAATCTCACCGACAAGCGCAAGTGTGCAGCCCGCAATGAGTTTTGAAGGCCCAACCACAATCCGGACGGGCGACCGCGGCCCGGGCATCATCGCCGTGGCGGTGGTCGGGATAACCGTCTCGACCATCGCGGTGGTCCTGCGCTTCTGGGCGCGCGCGGTGACGGCCAAGCTGAGCTTCTGGTGGGACGACTGGCTCATCCTCGCCACGCTCGTCTTCTCGCACACCTTCCTCGCCCTCGGCATCGCGTGGATCAGGTTCGGGCTCGGCAAGCACATCGAGGCCATCTCGATGGACAACGTGCTTCCCGGCAACTACATGGCCCACGCCGCGACGCTCGTCTACGCCATCGACATCTGGCTCATCAAGCTGAGCGCGCTGTGCCTGTTCGCCCGCATCTTCAGGCAGTCGCCCACCTTCCGCAGGGTCCTCTGGGGCTTCGGCTTCGCCGTGACGGGCTGGTTCGTCTGCACGGCCATCATCCCCTGGTTCAACTGCACGCCTGTCAGGAAGACCATCGAGCCGTTCATGCCTGGGACGTGCTTCGACCGCACGGGCTGGTTCCTCGCCTCGGCCTTCATCAATGCCTTCTGGGACTTTGCCATACTCGTGCTGCCGATGCCAGTCATCTGGCGCCTTCAGATGACGTTGCGGAAGAAGATCTCCGTCACGTTTGTGTTTGTTCTCGGATACTGGTAGGTTTGCGCGTGATCAAAACGTGAGCCTCGTTCGCACCGGCTAACATTCACGAATAGCTCGGCTTTCCTCTCTTTCGCACGCTTCATAATAATCATCCGGGACCCAACAGTCATGAGTGTTGAGCCTGCTGCGGACCCATACTGTATGCGATACCTCATATTCCATCTCATCGTCCGAAGTTTCGTACAAGTAAATCTAACCTTCCGAAAACAGGGCACACCGTCCCGCTCCTCTGGATCTCCTACCTAGAAGCCCCCATCGCAATCCTCGCCCTGTGCGCCCCCGCGATCGGCCAGCTGGCCGCGCGGGCCAAGGAGCACCACGCCTTCACGTCGTTCTTCAGTATATTCAGCAGCTCGCGCAGGTCCCGCAAGTCCGGCGGCAGCGGCAGCGCCGATGGCGAGACCAAGGCCGGCTACTACCACCACAACAGCAGCGGGAGCCCCCCGGCGACGGGCGGCCAGGTGTCGCCGTTGAACCCGCATGGGCGCCACCACTGGCCGCCGGTGGCTCACCAGGGCCGATGCAGCACCACCGCCTTTGTGAACCACCGCGAGAGCGCGGAGTCGCAGGACAGCACCACACCTGTCATCCCTATGGGCTCGATTGGGGTGAGCCGGGGTGTGGAGATCACGCATCATCATCAGAGTCGGAGTATGGTTTGAAGGCAGAGTCGCCGTTTACTTTCATCCTTTCCCTGATGTACTATGCCTTATAAATAAAATATGGATGAGTCCTGGTCAGATTGCCAGCGCTCTTTTAGCACCTGGTATTGCTACGGAACTTTAGAATGATGCACATACCATGACGGATGACCTTGGATGATTTGAATTCAATATCGCATCTGCCGCTGCTGTAAATCTGGGTCAGAAGACTCTCATTCAACCAAAAAGCATGTAATGATCATAATCGGAAATCATCTGAAAGCCTCAGTCTTGTGTAAGATGCCTTCACTTCCTCTCGAACTGTTGACCATGTAGCACCGTATGACAGGCCACGAGGGCAAAGAGAAGGGAAATCACTTCCAAGTAATTCGGTATGAATCTGGAATTTGCAATAGTGAATTTACAGCCATCTTGGGTTGGAATGCGGCCCGAAAGTGCCATTGAGCGCTTCCTCGGGATGGAAACACAGGCATCCTTCACGCTTCCCGTCCATATCGAGGATGCTGGTGGCGTGCTGAATATCTTCACGCGGAGAGACTGATCAAGTGCGCGCATGAGTGACGTGCGAGGCGGCGCGGACTGTAGCCGGGGCATTTGCAGCAATAGTGTGATCTATTGTTCCACGTGGAGCACCATACCCGTCCCAAATATTGTCTTGGGACCTTCCGGATGAAAAGTGTAATTGGTTACACTGCATGACGGATTGCATGTGCCTGAGTTTTGAGGCGCCACACGTGGAAGGGAAGCGAACCAAGGAGCAAGCTGATGTGTTGGTTGCGTTCCTGCGCATGGGCTCTCATTGGACAATGCCGTGCTTGTTGGCTATAAAGGTCTGCCAAATCATGTACCATTGCTCCGAAAGTCTGCTGCTGCTGCTGCTGAGTCCCCCCCTCAAACCCCGCCGGGCTGGAGATTAATTCAGGACTTGCTGCAGTGATACAATCTTTGCGTCACTGCTCAGCCGCGCCCCAGCTGCCCGTCATGCGTGCAACCGCGGCGACCAAGGAGATCTTCGCCTTCGCCAGCACCTTCGTTGAGAACCTCCACGTCCTCTCCAACGGGAACATCCTACTAAGCACGCTCGACTCGCCGGGACTCCTCTACACTGTCGATCCCAAGGCCGCAAAACCTGTGGCCAGCCAGGTCGCCAACCTGCCCGCCTTCCACAACATCACCGGCCTCACTGGGATCGTATCTCTCGGAGATGATCTCTACGCCATCAGCGGCGGCGTGCACACGTCCTACGCCTTTGACGAGGGCAGCATGCACATCTACATCGTCTCCCTGCAGACTAACTCCGTCGTCGATGACATCGCCGTCCCCAACACGGCCAGCCTAAACGGGCTTGCCGCCCTGCCGAGCAACCCCCACACGCTCCTAAGCGCCGACTCGATCGGCGGGCGCATAATACGCATCGACACCCGCACCAAGGACGTCAGCGTCGTAATCGAGGACGAGGCCCTGCACCCCGGGAAAGGAGCCGCCCTCGCTGTTGGTATCAACGGCCTGAAGACTCGGGGCGACTTTATCTACTTCACAAACTCCGCCCTGGGGACGTTTGCAAGGGTGCTCATCGACGAGCAGGGCAACAAGGCCGGCAAGATCGAGGTCCTCGCGCGGAGCCCCTCGTCGGCCGAGATCTACGACGACTTTGCATTTGACTGCGCCGGGAACGCATATGTCGCCGTCCACTCACACTCGGTGTTCAAGATCACACCCGACGGCAAGCAGACGCTTTTAGCCGGTGGGGTCAACTCTTCCACCTTCCAGGAGCCCACCTCCGTCGCCCTGGCCAATGACGAGAAGTCCATCTACGTCTCGACCGGCGGAGCGTTCGCTGGAGACCCGATAACAGGTGGGCAGGTTGTCCAGGTGTGGTTGTAGGGGGTTTTCTAAAAGTAGAATAATGTTCGCGCTATACCACGCCAGTGGCACGATGAGAACTTGAAGTACATACCGGAAGCATCGGCCCCCTTCGAAGGATTCATAGGAGTAAATCAAACACGCATCTACATGTAGCACGAGGCCCAATGGGGTTCACAATCGCCTCCTTCCCGCTGGTTGGTGGTGTGCAACGGCTTACAGGCTGGTTTAAAGCTTTCCCGCCCGATGCGGCGTGCTCGGAAGATTCACCCCTGGGGGTGTAAGCGGGACGGAATTCCAGGCTCGCCGGGTTCTAGACAAGCCTTCCGGGCGCTGACATGCAGTAGTGTAGTTGCAATACCGAGAACTTGCAGTACACATAGCTAGCGCATCCTCCTGGGAGTGTCCTGCCCCTCCGGGACTACTGCATTGCCCGACCCTACCTTCCCCTGCCGAGACCAAGCCTGGCCTACGACAGTGTGAGACCACCCCCCCCCTCTTTCAACACCACAGAGACAACCAGACAGCCCCAGACCACGTGAGTATCCGACTCGACCGCGTCGATTATCATATCGAAAAGATGGGTGAAGACGAACAACCACGCCTGCCCGATGGGAGGCAGTTCTACTCGGCTGCTTCTCAGATCGGTTCCAGGGACAGGAGCGTGCCATGGTACGACAAGACATTCTCCGGGGTCCCCGCGGATGCCCGTGAGCTGCTTGAGAAATACTCCAAAATTCCTCCTGACGAGGTGGAGCCTCATGTGCTCTCCATGGTAGGTGAAGACAGACTTCACGTACGCGTGTGTTCAAAGGGTCGCTCTTCCCAAGGCTGATCAACGCTGTTCTGGATCAGAGGGACAAGGCGTGGGATATCTACCCGTACCCATGCATCGGACAATTCAAGTTCCTCGCCCTCAGGCTCTACGAGCAGCCCTCGTACGCCACCGTGCTCCGCCGCCTCAAGCAGGGGGCAAAGTACCTCGACATCGGCTGCTGCCTGGGCCAGGACATCCGCAAGCTCGTCATGGACGGCGCGCGCCCGGAGAACCTCTACGGGGCCGAGCTGCACGCGCCCTTCACCGACCTCAGCTACGAGCTCTTCCGCGACCACGGGCTGGCGTCGACCTTCATGGAGGCGGACGCCCTGGTCCCCCCCGCGGACGACAGCCCCCTCTCGGGGCTCAGGGGCGGGGTCGACTTTGTCCACCTGGGCATGGTGCTCCACGTGTTCGGGCCGGAGAAGCAGCGGGCCCTGCTTGAGAACTGCGTCGCGCTGCTCAGGCCTGAGCGCGGCAGCATGGTCCTTGGCACGGCGGTCGGGGACGTCGAGGGTGTCCAGTCGCCTGCGGGCTTCTACATGCACAGTGATAAGACGTTCAAGGCGATGTGGGCGGATATCTCTCAGCGGACGGGGGTCAAGTTTGATTGCAGGGCTTCGCTGGATGATGGGCTGGCAATACTTGAGGCCAAGAAGAAATACGGCTACGACCGGGCTCGACGGCTTATATTCGAGGTGGAGAGGCTATGATGGCGGTTTGAGAGACTAGGTATTCTGGACTGCTGCTGGTTCTTTTGCCCTTCAATTTACTCCTCGAGCGTTGCTTCGATGACACCATCCGCACCCACTTCAGTGGCCGTCCAGACCCTGACTTTCTGGAAACCAGCCTGCCCAATCAGTTCCCTCCATTGTGTCCCCGTGCGCTCCATGCCAGCATTGAAAGCCATCATGGCCAGGTCGAAGATGGCAGAAGTCTTGTCAGCATTCAGCTCTGGAAGAATCAACTCGTGAATGATAAGCTTTGAGTATCCTGGTTTCATGGCAATCCTGGCCTGCTCCAAGATCTTCTAGCAGTATATGTCGGGCCAGTCGTGGAGTATATGATGATAAAAGTACGCTCGCGCACCTATATTACTTCAATATCCTGACCGTTAAAAAGAAGGTAACAGAGGGATTGACTTTACCTTGCACAGGCTGCTCCGTGAAGAAGTCATAAGTAATGCGCTCAATAGCTGGACCAAGATCCCCAAGATCACGGGTAACATGGGACAGATCCTGGAGGACAAGACGCCGCCCCTTCTGTGGATATTTTGCCTGGAAGTCGAGCACATCGTGGCCTTTACCGCCGCCAACGTCCAACAGCAAATGCAACGTCTCGTTCGACCCATCGAGCAGGCGTTCCTGGATCGGGAACCAGTCGGTCCAGTACTTCCTCGCACCCATCGTGTTTCCCATGAAGGTGTTGAAGTCCTTCAAGACTGGAGGGACCGAGGCCATGTATTGAAAGGTCGTCAATTTCGTCTGGAATACGTACTGCATGACGCTATCACGAGGATCTGTTAGGCAGCGGTACCCGGCTTCGCTGAAGTACTTGAGTGCTTTTTGTCCAGCCTCCACGATCGTATTTCCCCTTCAATTTGTCTTAGCTCACTCCCTTGAGGTGAGAGAGAGGTGTGGAATATTTGACTTAACATACCAAGTTCGGTGTCCGGCCGCAATCTTCTCTGTCGCCATGGCCCTGGTGAGAGCCGTAGCTTGCCATTTCTGAGGCCCAACCTCGTCCATGAACCCAATAGAAGCCAGAACCCTCAGCACACGCCCTCACATGTTGTTAGCTTCATACACGTTTTTAGCATTTGGTGGGGGTGGAACCCATATCTACCAATCAACAACTCCTTGCCCTTGGAAATGGATGCCAGCTTTTGAGACGAAATCGGGCATTCATGGTCCACGATGAGCTTGAAGAGGTTGAGGCCATCAGCGATCTTCGCGGCAAAAGAAAGAAACGGCTTTCATTTGTCAATGTGTGTGCCGTCTTTCTCATTTTCCAGGGCAGGGTGCAAAGGATACAAGGGCGTACCGAATACGCGAGATCCATCGCCGCGGTCTCGGGAGATTCAAGACCAGCAGTAATGAGCCTAGTCAGTCGCAATGCCTCGCTTCTAGCATTATTCGGATCGGCTTCCAAAGATAGCATGGAACTCAGACTGCTTAGCTGGTGAATGAAATCTATAGTTTGGTGCGCCATTGTTGAAACTATACACTATTCGTGCGGTGAGGAGGCCGTTGAACCATTTTCGCGTTGAATGAAGCGGGTCATCTCGATATTAGTATCGGATGCTGAGGAAGTGCTTCGTAAGCGATTTAAACTTTGGTTCGAAGGCGGATTCTTACCTTGGAAATTTCCGTGCAGTACCTAGGTATCATACTCCCGAGACAACCGTGGTGCAGCCGACTCAGTCACAACTTGAGCACTATCCTATGAGCCTCAACACTCGGTGCTTCTTCATGATACCTAGGTATCCCATTTATCGGACTATCTTCCGCAGGAACAGCCTAGACTAAACTTCAGTGAGCACGTACTGGGCTTGAATTTGAAGGCTAAATAGCTATTCCATGCAAAGTTAGTTTCACGGAAATCCACTCCCACTCGTTTTTGAAGGCCGGGAAGCGCCAAGAATAGGTAACATGCCGAGATACGGTATGCGTGAAGTATGGAAAACAATTTCCGAACACGCTGGAATCAATTCTGGCCAATTGCTCATCGAGCAACTCGAGAGGCAATTACTAATTAGGTCAATTGTAGCGGGCGGATGATCGGGGCATCCAGATGTCGATGCTAATGGATCTGAAGTGGGGGACGATGGTTGTGATTGTGGTTTGGTTTCTTCCTATGTGTGATAAATACTGCTCAAAAGAAACTCAGATTGAACAGATCGTGGGATTGGAAACGTTCCACATCGTTGAGTGCGCTGACAGCAACTTCAGCCATGTTCTTCGCAAAGTCTCGCATGCTGCCCACGTGGCAGGACAAAAGACTTTTGATGCAGTATCCACGCGCGTTGCCAAGTATTGGAGTATACCCTCTAGACTGTCTGCCTGGCCGGCATATCTCAGGAAGAATTAGTTGAAGAGCGACATTCCTAGCTTCCGGAGGCCGACTTTGTTTTGGAAATCTGGGACAAATGGAAGTGTTGTTCAGGCGAATTGATAACTTTCAGCAGTCTATCCTCTCCCAGATTCCACACCCTCAGATTCATTGACCAATATCAAAAAGTTAGCAAGGCTCTTCTAGGCACATGCGACGAAGACGTTCAGTTTTACAGGTTGCAGTTATTTTGCCTATCGAAAGCGCGGGACTAGTAAAATAATTCCATGTCTAATTGCTAGTTGGAACTTAATGCTCTATCTGAAGTTGATTAACCTTTCGCTATACTATAGTGCGGCCACATCCTAGTTTCACACTGACATGATGAAATTCACGCTAGACGGTCATGTTCGAGATGAACTGTAAAAGTATTACGCAAACAAAATCATGCCTCACTTGTTACCCGCCGGCGCCAAACGATGCGCCCCTCGCCAGTCTCAGACTACTTGGTAGACCTGGGACACGTTTTACTAGTAGATCCGTCTCGTCTCGTGAGAAGCCATTTTCAGCGCATCTGAGCACCAGCAGACGCTACGAGCCCCATTCAAGGTTCATAATCTCCTGTAATCAGGCACGTTTGCCTTGGCTGGTCTAGCGGTAAGACGCTCAGGTATTGGTTGTGAGCAGCAGCCTCGAGAGAGGGGGGTTCGACTCCTCCGCCAGGCACATATTTTTTCACGTTTGCTTGATCTCATCACTAGCCATACCAGTGTAGATTGCTTATGAGCTAAGCTTAGACGGCAAAGTAATTTGCAGCGAGAATCTATCTAAAAGTAGAAGGGAAGAAAACAACGGGACCATGGCCTAAACTTGAGGGGGCCGCAAGCCAGCGAAGCTGACCAGTGATTACAAACTTGACGGCGTTGTCTTGGGTGAGGTTTTCGGGTGAGGTTGGTGCACGTCGATCACTCGTGGGGCGGGACGCTTGTTGGAATTGTATTTTTTATTATTATGATAATGCATCTCGCAGTTTTTCCCTAATTGTATCATCTATCTCTTCAGCAACATTGCGGACTTCGTCTCGCACAAATTCCTCAAGCTGCGTCTGCGCAACGCCCATCTCATCCTCTATACGAATCAAGGTTGTGGTGTCAAAATCGTACCTCAACTCGGTGATCTGGGTGTCGACATTCTCTGCCAGCTCACTTAAGCCGGCCTCTAGCTTTCCCTCAAGACTTGTCATGCGCTCTTCCACGCACTCCACCCTTTGATCAAGCCCGTCGCCACCCAGATCCCTGTGCTCACTTGAGCGTTGGCGTGGTCGTTGACCCGAGGAGCCCTCTATTGAAGACATGCGCTGCTCAACCCGATCCAGGCGAGATCCCAGACTGCCTAGTTGTTTTTCTATATGATCCAGCCGACGACCGATTTCGCTGAAGCCCTGCCTACAAATGTCCTCTATCTTCAGCCCAGGCTGGCTTGTATCCTCTGGGCTATCAAGACGACGGCGCTTGTTGCTAGGGGGCGGGTAGGCAGGTGGAAAGTGGCCGAGGTCGTCGTAAGATGGAGGATGTTCAGCCGCCGCGGTCCCACTGGGCGTAGGGTCCTTTTCTCGTGGGGACCCGCGGGCTGGTTGGGATGCCCTTTTAGCGCTCCCGGACGGTCCCCCACTAGACAGCACTTCGGTGGTCAAAGGCTGCCCGCTTTGGATGACCTGGCCTCCCTTTCCGCCATATAGTTTTGAGAGATTCGCGGCACCAGGCAGTGTTTTGAGAGATCCGCTAGGGGAAGCCTTTTCACAAAGCGCAAGCAAACGCTGCTTGGCCAGGACATTCGACGGCAAATCCACGCGGAAGCGTATCACTCGAGAGAGGGCCTGTAGAGCCTGAAGTGTAGTGCGCGCCGTTTCGCCCTTGGGCACATAGTCATCTTTCGGCACGACGAGCGCCGAAGGCTCGTTTAGGACGAAATGCAGCGAGCAGGTGCTTGTGCCGAGGATCTTGGACGCGGTCGCGGATCTATCATCTTGCTCGACAAAATGTAGGGATCGGATGCGTTCGGGATGAATGAACAGGAAGATGTTGGATCTGCTGCGCTTGCCCTTGAAAGCAAGGTTGGCAATGATTTTGAAGAAGGCAGTATGGGAGTCTGCGTCGAAGTGCGCGTCGAACGTGACGTGATCGTGGGTCAGTGGCGAATGGCTCAACGATTGCGCTTGGTCATCATCGTCGGTCCAGGACACCACTATTGGTGCCTTCGATACGTCGATATCATCGTCGTGAGCCGAGTCGATGGAGGCTGTGGTCGCATCGTCATCGAACGACGTCGTCATCGAACCTGCGAAGAATCAGTATTGCATGTCCAGGAAACGTACAAAAGACTTAAAAAGTCATCGTATCCCCTATCCATAGTAAATGGACAGGATCCCGCCCACCCAGGCTTGGAAAGAGCAGCCTTGACTCTGGATTGCCGCGGCGATACAGTGACGAATTGAAAGTCGACGATTACGAGCTGGAGTCCTCGCCGCCTCAGCGCAACGAGACATGCGAGCACAGGTACTGCCATGAGAAGAGGCATCATCCAGAGCTACAGAGCAGGAATCATGTGGCCGACAGATGATGTCTTCTCCCGAGACCCCGGTTCTTCCGCTGCCCGTGGACAGCGGGTAGAAGTCGGCAAGTGTCGGTCTCGGCGGCTCGTAACGCGTGCATCGCTCGTCAGGTCAGGCGGGCGGCGCGGTGATCCTCGAGAAGTGGACACCTTTGAACTGACCGTATGTTGTGTGTTGTGTGTACGCGCGTGTCTGTAATGGTCCTGTCGTGCGCGTTGTGGCTTTGGTGATGATGGTGAAAGGTGGAGGTTGAAGACCGTCCCTGGACACAACACATGAGGTCAAAAAGAGTGGGCGGGCTACCTCTTATTGGCTGTTCTCTAGGAGTGGGGCTGGCAGAGGCAGCAGCAAAATCAGGAGGCTGGAGATTTGGGGGAGCTTGGTGCCAGGGAACCAGTGGCTCGTGCACGTTGCACTCCTGCCTCATTGGTTGCAGACCATGCCAAGCACATGTGTCTCCCTGCTGAAGGTACCTAGGTACCTGGTGCTCCTGTGCAGTAGACGCACTCAGCCAAGATGGCACAAATTGAAAGCTGACAGACAGCTCTCTCTATAAATCAATGGCGACACCAACACCGCTGAAGCGTTTCCAGCCCGCTGACCATTGGTACTCTCCGTGCATGGACAAATCGAGACCGTTTGCCAGGATAGAATTACAGCACAGAACGATGTTTTATTAACAATGCAAGGCAAAGAGAAGAACTCAAGCAACATACTATACTGACAGTTTACAACTCCTAATTATTAGCAACGGGACTGAGAATAAAAATGTTGACAAGGGCGGAGGAATCGAATCACCATCTCCCGAGCTGCTGCTCGCAACCAACACTCGGGCGCCTTCCCATTAGATCAACTATGCCATTACTATTGGGACCAGAATTGCTTATAGGCCCTAGGCAGATGAATTTACCAGTCGTGGTGGCTTCCATAGAGGTTCACATACTAGCTCGATAGATGGTGGCAAAGTGCTAACCGCCTAGGTAGTCGCTTGGACACTAATTCCCGCCAGACAGCCTCTCGATTGAGTGGGTCAGCAACTCTTCTATCCGCACGGGTGCGTCTCACCCAAGCTCCGCGATACTCAGCATTTAGTCTCGCGGTTATATTGCTGATGTTTCGCCGTTCTAGACATAGTTTTACAGCATCGCGGAACTCTCACATTGGCGCAGAGACTCTTCTTGGTAGCGAGCGACGGAACGTAATGCCCTTGAAGCTGGACACAACCTGTTTCACAACTCGCTGAACGACAGTTAGCCTCTCTCGCACAGTCAATGCTGTGTCTACGAGAGCGTCGGTTCGGCTGGCTAGAAAAGGCCGCATGTGCAGTTAGGCGGCTCTAGTCATGTCGCGTCTTCACAGGAGAGTCACACAACAGGCAGGGATGCAGGTCGCCTGCTTGAAGCTCTCGCTTAGCATCATACTCGTCAGTGTCGCTGGTAGAACCAAACGCGTCGCTACCTACACAGCGGCCAGTGGTCAACGCCATTACGTCGTCACCGACACTGCTGGTTCCTGACTCGCTCGGAATTGCAGGTAGCAAGCCATTCGCGAACGTGATGTCTCGAAAGTGGAGATCCACATATCGTGGTTCCATCTTGACGACCTAGTCTCTCAAATCTTCAGTGCTCAGAGGCCCCTCGATCCAGTCTGGCGACTCCAAAAGTCTATGTCGGTCAATTTGAAAGTTCTACGCGTGCCAGAAGTCGCGCCTTGCTTTGTCCGAGGTCTTCGAACGTTTGCCGCCCTTTCTAAATCCAGTGAGCTCAGAAACTTTATATTAGTCAGAAGCGGACGTTGAAGACGCCGCTGCGGAGAATTTGCACAATACCAGATTGTGCGTGAGCGCAATCTGCCACTACTAGTTTATAGCATGAGCAGACACTGTCAGTACGGGTATGGACCTGTCACGATCTCCTATGTAATGGACTGTGTCTAGGGCAAATCTGAACCTTCTCACACTACTGGAAAAAAAGTATATTTGCAAATTGGCAGCGCTTGTTTGTACATATTCTAATGGGTCATTATGTAATTGTCTAGATATTACATCATTCTCGTGTTTGAGAAAAATGGCCGGACGTCCTTCGTCTGGGCTGAAGCAATGCTTGGGTTGCATTGTTGACTTTTTGATATCGACCATGGCGCTCAGAAGCTATTCATCCTTTGTCGTTGCGGTTCCAATGCGTACAACTCATAGTGTGGGGCCCCTCTATCCTCTCCGCTCAGTTCATAATCCCTAAGTTGTTGGTGAAGCTCTGCCGGCTTCCTCTGGCCCGTCCGTTCCGCCGCCGGCGAGCTCTGCCGAACTTCCCCATAAAACTGGCCGTTCTGAGTTGTTGTGAACACACTGAAGTGTTGCGGCGATGCCATGGATATTGCGCCGCTGGTAGAGTTGTCTTCGGGTGTGCGGTTTTGTGATATTTGTTGACTTCTGCGGCGCCGGCCGAAGAAGAACCAACCCGCATCTACACCGAGTATCACTGCGCATGGTATTGCAACACCCATGCCAATCACGGCTCCTTTACTCAGGCCGTTGGAGTCGGCAGCGGGCGTTGCGGTCGTCGAAGAAGTGCGGGTCGGGGTACTCAACGGTGTGTCCGTCGAACTCGGTACATCGATATAGGCTGTTGTGGATGAACTTGTTGTGGATGAGGATATCGAACTGCTTGTGGTCGTGGTGGATTTTGAGGAAATGTTGAAATAATGTGAGGTTCCCATAACACCTGTCCCGCCTTCGACGTATAGGCTTAGCATGAACACATTAGACACGTCCGTGTCCTTGGATGTGCCAACACGCCATTGAAAATCGGATATATTGACCACACTTCCTGAAGGTATGCATCGTTAGATCTTGCACAGACAACCATGTAGACCTGGAAATATAAGTCAAAACACACTGGCAATATACTCAAAATCCCCGATCACGTTTCCATCGGTAAGGTTGGCCCGGTACAAAGTAACTGATGTGGCGGTGTCCGACGGTGCTTGCCAGACAAGATTGATGCTCGAGCTGTCAACATAGACGGGATTGTCGCTGAAATCATTCCATTTCGCCATGTTTGGCGGTCTATAAATCCCCATGACATTTTTAGGTAAGTGTTGAAGAATCACGAATGAGCTGGGAACACGAAAAGGCAGAAGAGGGAGTGTCACATTGAATAGCCGATAAAACGCAGAGAAATGGGATTCAAGATGCTGAGAACTGGACCTAGAGGAGAAGATGCTAGGCAGAGACTCACGTAGGAAGCTGCATCCTTTGCAGGGTGCTCTGCAGGGTGCTCTGCAGAAGTGGGAGTCCACAAAAAGTCCGCAGTACATCAAGTATACAAGCCAACGTTTTACACTTTATATAAGCACATAAGCTCATAAATTATAGATTTTTTATTGAAAAAAATATAATATATTATATATCAAGAGTTTATATAAAATCTAAACTTTTAATATAATAATTATATATATTAAAAGCTTTTATAAAATATATATATATAAAAATAATAATGTATTTTCTTTATTTTTTAATTAATAAGAATTAAAGTAATAAATTTATTTATTGTTGAATAGCTTCTGCCATATGGCGTTTGTACGTATGTACGGGTTGGTTCAGTCTGTATTCGTTGTTGTTCTCTAAACTATGAAACGTGAGGGGCTGCCATACGGCAGTCCCTTTTGGGCGTACGGGCTAGCTTAGTCATCCTCCTTTGCCAAGCTGCCCTCGTGTGATCAGCCTCAGTGCTATTCCAACATTTATTTCTATATAAAATAAAAAAAATATTATAAAGTATTTATAAATAAAGAGTCTACGTGAGCTTTTTTTATTTGGTCCTGCATCAAAAAAATGTTATCCAGCTACGGAGTCACTGGGCTTGGCGATTATCCGCTCCGTTGTCTGTTGGTTTACCTTAAACAGCTGGAGCGTGACCTGTCGGGGGCCCGGTTGGTTGCTGAACCACTCACATCTCTCATTCAAGCGCAGATCCACCTTCTCATTTCACGTTCATGCTGTTGGTTCTCTCTCTTCAAGCCGTCCAATAATCCGGGAGCATATTGTGGATGCCAAACACCGGATGCGCTGATGACATGCCCTCACTCCCACTTCGCTGCGCCGCGGTTCAGCCCCGAGGCCGGGTAAAAGGCAGATGTAGATGGGGATAATTCTGTTCGGTCCCACCTTTAAGCATATCACTTCAAAGAGATGCCAGGTGTGGCGGCGCCAATTGCCTGTCAGGTCCATGCACGCCCCACCGCTGACAAACTGCTCCTTCAAGGTGAGGAGGGTTTAGCCGAGTGAGACATTTGCTGCTGATGGCCTGCAAAAGCGGTCGAGCTCCATTTCGCTTCCGGCGTGCTTACTTCCATCTTCTAGCACTTCCATTTCATGCACACGCTTTCATATTCTGCCCTCGTTGGTACTTTCGATTCATCTTCTTTGTTATCTGGCGCATGCAAATTTTCGGCCGTAGCTGAAGATTGGCCAGCCGCCCCAGACTTGTCAGTCTCCCAGCTCAGCGAAGCCTTTGTGGTTCCAGCTACGACGACGACCACGCCTGCTGATGGACAAGCAACCCAACGTCGGTAGCATGCAATCCTGGCGGCGGACCTGCCGCATTCCGTCCGTGAGGAACATCGCCATCATTTGTGCTGCCTTTCTACTGCTCTATCACTTTCGCACATGGAGCCTGAGCTACGAGGCAGGCCCGACACCGCTGGCATCCGCAGAGCCTCCTGAGACAGCGCCAGCAACAGCGCACCCGGATCAGCCCGATCAGCCGGAACAGCCACCGCCACCGCCACCACCAGCCCCAGAGTCTACAGGTATTCCCAAGAAGATCTGGTACAAGCTGGGACCCAAGGGACTCAGCGATGATGCACGTGGTTGGACAGACACATGCATCTCTCAGAATCCTGAGTACCACGCAGAGTTCTTCACAGATCAGTCAGCAGATCAACTCGTACTGGATAAGTACGGGGACCGTCCTGACATTGTGGACACATACATGGCCCTCACAGTACCAATTCTGAAGGTTGATCTGTTTCGTTACTTGCTTCTCTATGCAGAGGGCGGCGTCTGGTTCGATCTTGATGCAACATGCGAGGGTATACCGATTGACAGATGGGTCCCCGGAGGGATGGACCCTGACCTAGTTGTCGGCTGGGAATTCGACGGCGGCTATCATTTTGCCTTCGATAGGCAGTTTACAACCTGGACTGTTATGGCCAAAAAGGGTATACAGCATGTGCTGGGTGTTGCAGAAGATGTTGTGGGTGCGATAGTTGATCTGGCGAGGTCGAACAATGTCACTGTCCCAGAGCTGAATATTGAAATGGTGGGTGATGTTGTGGACTTTACTGGGCCGAAAAGATTTGCAAAAAGCGTTATGAAGAGAATAGAGGAAGAGGCGAATGCGAGTGGTGATGGATGGGGAGGATGGGAGCCATATCACGAGATCTTGGAACCGAAGCTCGCTGGCAATGTCCTCATCCTGCCAGGATATGCGCTAGCGGCATCATACAATAACTACGAACCAGAGGACCAGGATAGAGTCGGCCCGTCCTTGGTAGTCCATCACTATGCCGGGGCCTGGAAAAACCAGTATGGCGGAGAGAAGGTGGAAAATTAGGGCCAATCACCGCTATGAATGTAATGCGAGATCCTGGATCACATAGGATATTGATCTGGGCCGATATCATAATTCATTGCTGGTCATCCACTCAAGAGCACGGCTGTGATAAATCTGCTGAGCTATACCTAATTTACATGGTGCTTCTCGCCCGGCTTTATGCCAGAATAACATGCCGCGAGTGCAGCTGATGCTCAAAATGAGATCCAAGCACGACAGGAGCGGCCTGTTACAGCCTAGGAGACCTCGTCTCAAAACCCACCCATGTCTGCTCTGCTCCGCAAGATACCTATGAACATAGTCAGGTAACGTCTCGCGGCATTCGTCCTTTGCTTAACGCCGTTCCACTCTAGCGGCGGGCTCCATTCCGAGATCAACATATAATTTTAGATGTACGGCGTGGGCCATGCCCCAGCGAGTCACTCGGAAGATCGGTCCACAGCCAGCGCGGGCTTCGGCCGTCAGACTTTGTGGTCTCGTCACATTTGACAAGGATTAATACTTCACCGTCTTAAAGACCCCTCTCATCTGCTCTGTCTTAACGTACCGGTTCGCACTGATCACGGCATGGAACGACTTGGTCTTCTGGGAAGGATCCAGTTTCTGTGCATGTTCCAGGGACACGTTTTATGAGGCCTCCTTGGAGACTTGGGAGGACGCGCTAGAGGTGCTAGAGGTGAAGAGCGATTGGACGTTTGGGGGTGTTTGTGAACCAACATGTGCATATCCAAGATTCATTTATAAGGATAAGGTTCCACTTGGCGTCAGAACCATGCCCTGTGCAGTCCCCCAGCGGCAAGTCGAATTCCTGTAAACAACCAACGGCTCCGAAGACTCAGCCGCACCGTTACAGTCCACCGCTGTGGTCATCACTGCTAGGTTAGAAGATGCTCATTGAGTTTAATTTGGAATGCAGATCCTGGATAGGGTTTACGCAGTACGAGTCATATCCTTACGGCGTGCCCATTTAATAAAGTGCCAACCAGCCGTGATTGGTGCATTGATTACCATTGTACCGGTAACAAATCATATCCTAGTCTGTCATGTACCCGGCGCTTGCGGATGTTGCGGATTGCACACAGGCGTTCACTTTGCCGCCGCGGTGCGGTGGGTTTCAACGGGTCCCATTCCTGCCTAATGACACCCTGACCCGGACTGCTTGGGATTCTGTCGCTGGCTGTCGGTCGCGCGGCAATTTTTTTCTCGTCCACCTATCGATGTACAATTCAGGCCTAGCTGCTAACATCGTCTGGCCTTGAGCGCTATTGATCTGTGTTTCTACACAGCGCCTCTTTTCAACGTCATTCCCTCCACCTCAACCCCAGCTTGTTGTCTCATGGATTTAGCCATGGATGTCTCAAGATGTATCTCATATTGCCCTGATATGTCTGGCTGGACGAGGACGCCAAGACGCATCGCACTTCTCATCCCAATCGTCTTTTTCTCTTTTCTGTACATTTACATGGTCATCGGACCGGTCGGGATGGCCTCACGGGCGCCTTTTGTCCATCGAGGCATACCCAAAAAGATCTGGTACAAACTAGGTCCCCGCGGGCTGACCACAGACGTGCGCACATGGACCGACAGCTGCATACAGCAAAACCCCGAATATGAACACGAATTCATGACGGACGAGCTTAGTGAGGCCTGGGTCGCAGAACATTTCGCCGACTACCCCGAGATCGTCGAGACGTATCACAATCTTACCATACCAATCCTCAAGGCCGACATTCTTCGATACCTCCTGCTGTTCAGCCAAGGAGGAGTCTATTGCGACCTCGATATCACCTGCAACGTTCCCATGGACGAATGGATTCCCGCTGGCTACCAGGCAAACTCGAGCCTTGTGGTGGGATGGGAGTTCGACGTTGGCTGGGGCGAAAACATTGTCCGGGAATTTGCTACCTGGACGATCATGGCAAAGCCTGCCTCTCCACACATCTGGACGCTGATCGGAGACATAGTTGAGCTGATCGGGGAAAAGAGAAAAGCACACAACCTGGACTCGGTGGAGCAATTGACGCCAGCTATGGTGGGCGACGTAGTGGACACGACCGGCCCGAGGATTTTCACCAAGAGCATCATCAAGAGTCTCGAACAAGTCTTGCAAGCCCCTATAGACAAAGATAGTATAAAGAACCTCCGTCATCCGAAAATGGTCGATGACGTGCTGATCTTGCCCGGGTATTCCTTCGCCGCGGAATCAAATCACTACAAGGCGGACGAGCAACTCGGACCTCCCCTGGTAACGCACCATGCGGCTGGTACATGGAAAAATGAGAACGGGGGCGAAATTGTTTAGCCGTTTGGTCTAGCTATTAGTAATAAGTTCATGCATAATAAGTTACTATGAAGGGACTGGGTGCATACTGCTTAAGAAACATATGTGTACAGATTAAAAGCGAGGCCATTTAGCCATCTAAGCATTTCAGCTTTCAATCTTAGACACAGCGATGTTTCACTGCGGTGCTAAGAACAGGCTGCATCTTACGGTTGCATGACTTGAGTTTCCTCCCTCATTTCTTATAAACCAGGCCTCTCGCTCAAATGATGCATGGGGCAGTCGCCCTCCTTGAGAAAAACCACCCACTACTCATTCCGTTCTCCAGACGACAACAGCATCCAATACTGATCGATCAACCTACCTACCACGGACTTCTGATCCCTGCTACTTGAACCTGCCGTCATGAATTCTTCTATAGATGCGACACAGGCAAATGAGGAGCAGAATCCATGTCTTTCGTCTGCTGAGCGCGATAGCGACCAAGTCATCGATGACAGTTCTGGCGTTGCTCGTACAGGTTCAGAGGCGAAAGCTTCATTGCATGGATGTGTATTGGGCAACAAAGTTCCGGAACTTGACTTCGCAGAACCAATCCCTCGGTCTCTCACAACTTCCTGGTCGTCTATCCTCGCAGGCTCGATTTCGATATTGTCCACCGTTCCATTTCTTGTCCTTGCCTGTCTATTAGCTCGAGTGGAGGGAGATGCCGTGGACCAGAGCTCGCAACGAAATTTGGAGAACAGTATCAAAGTCGTGAGTGGTCCATTCTACCTAACACTATTTACGCGTGCCCATGGCAAGTGGTCTACAGTACTCCTACGGGCTGACAGACCCATCTATTCTCTACCTCATCAACACCTCGTCATCCTTCTTATTGGACCCGTCGTCTAGATTATCCGGCAATGTGTCTACAGTCCCCGCCCACGATATTGGCTATCGCCTTGGCCAACTTCTCAACACGTATCAAATAAGCAGCCAAGCGTTTGAGTCTATAACCAGCGGCATTCCAAACGAAGATGTTGGCAACATCACCGCCGCCGCCCAGACCACCAGCACCAAAGAAGTCTACGCCATTAATAAGCCCTAGCTAGCAGCCATTTTCGTCACAACCCTATTTATGCTCATCGGAAGCGTGATTGGGGCCGTCTTTTGTCACATCTCTCACACGCCTGAGATTCTGGGGTTTGCGTCGTCAGCTATCAGGGACTCCAAGTACGTTAACGTGGCCCCAGGCTTCGGGGCAGTAGGAGGCTTAGAGATGACTAAAGCTTTCGAGGGCATTGAGTTTCGTTATGGAGTGGTAGAGAAACGGGACAGCGGCCAGGAGGTGATGGGCATATCGTGGAAACTCAATGTTGAGCGGGCGAAGAAGGGGGCGGCTTACATTTGTAGGGTAACAACCCTTCTCTATCTATTGGAGTGAGGTGGAAAGGACTGATTCTGCCCCAGAATCTGCCCCCCAGATCACCTGTATGAACAGAGGGGGGGGACCCTTGTCACAGGTGGGTTGTGCTCCACTTACATGCCCGGAGGTCATAACGTCACCTAGTGTGTGCGGCATCAGACCACTCATTGCCCAGGTGTAGGGCTGAACGCAGGTTTGAGAAGTATACATTGCAACGGCAGGGGATGAAAAGGGGGCGGCGACAAGCCCTGGCTGTTAGGCATACTGAAGTAGTTTTCGGAAATGACTTAGTTGCACTAAAAAGTCCACTAAGTGTTTACCGATGTTTCAACATTGGATCTCATCCGGCATCTCAAACCAGGATAAATAAATCGGCGCATTCATCCTCCCTACACTTGTAGATTTACTGACTGGCAAGTCTCGTTCAAGAAAGTCTGTTTTCAAGCTTGCAAAGCTATGGTTTTTTGAGATGTACAATGTTTTGTTTTGAGTTTTGCAAACCCGTCTCCGCCTCCGGCTCAGGCCTCCGGAGCGTACCCTCCGTGTTGTCACGCCCGCGCCGGGACTAGACCGAGCAACGCATCGTCACAGTCATGCTTAGCTTTAGTGGCCACGCAGAAACTATATCCACCTCAAATATATGAAAGGGTCAAATGCCCCCTGATGGATGTAAGACTCTGGAGTGGCCCACCCACTTACCTCTTCGTCCATATCTACATGTATACTCGCATCCGCTCCTTAAACTAGCCAGCAGCACCAGGGGGAGGCCAAGATTATAGAGACATCCTGTCAATCGGTTCAGTCAAACACCACTATTCAAGATGGTCCGCTTGTCAACCCTGCTCCCGACCCTCTCGGCGCTTGGCTGTGCTAGAGGCGTCCGCTTCCTCGGGCGAGTGAATCCTGCCACCAGGGAGCTCTCATGGTCCGGCACAGGCCTCACCTTCAGCTTCACCGGCTCCTCGGCCAGCGTGGCTGTGGCCTCGTCCTGGGGCACCAACAGCGTCGAGATGGTCATCGACGACGGCACGCCCCTTGTCTTGGGACAGCGTCAACGGAACGAGCATCGCCACGCCGGCCGCCCTCGCCGACGGCCCGCACACCGTCTCCATCCGCAAGCGGTCCGAGGCCCAGTTCGGCAGCATCTACGTCGGCGACGTGAGCACCCCGGGGACGCTGGGCAACGACACGGCGCCGGCGGGCAGGCGCATCCAGCTCATCGGCGACAGCATCACGGTCAGCTACGGCATGGACGGCGCGTACCCGTGCGTCAACTCGGCGGCGCTCGAGGACGCGCCCAACACGTACGGCGCGCTGACGGCCAGGAACCTGTCGGCCGAGTACGACATCATTGCCTGGTCGGGCAAGGGCCTGCTGCGCAACATCGTCAACCCGGGCTACGAGGACGACGTCGTGATGCCTCAGATCTGGACGCGCTGGGCCGCCGCCGACGCGGACGGCACCTACGCCTTCCCGGCCGCCGACACGCCCGACGCCGTCGCCGTCAACCTGGGCACCAACGACTTCAGCTACGTCGCGACCAACAGAAGCACGGGCGCCACCTACGACGCGCGGCCGCGCCTCAACGCCACCGCGTACGCCGACGGACTGGTCGCCTTCGGCAAGACCATCCAGACGCACTACCCGGACGCCGAGGTCTTCATCACGTCGAGCCCGCTGCTGAGCGACGGGTACCCGACCGCCGAGGACGCCCAGCACACCACGCAGGCGGGCGCCATCAAGGACGCCGTCGCCCGGCTCGGCAGCAGCGCGCACTTTGTCGACTTCCCGACCCAGGACTCGAGCAACAACAACACCGGGTGTGATTACCACCCCTCGGTGGCGACGCACGAGAGCATGGCTGTGATCCTAACGGCCGCTATCGAGGATGTCATTGCCTAGGTCTCGTTGGTCTTGCGATCGGGGAGGGACACCCGTGTCCCAGCGATCGTCTACCGGGCGGGAACTGAGGCGCGCTTTTTCAATGTACATATTTTTAGAACGCGGAATTATATAAGTACTATAAGCGTTTATGAGACTTATACACCAATGGGTACTATAAAGGTATATGATATAAATCACGGGGTTGACCACTGCTTAATCAACCAATAAACCTTTAAACATATGACTGCCAATCCAACATAACCTGGTATGCAAGTATACCGGGTACTTGTGTTCATTCTTCTCAGACATGGAGCATAAGTACCCAAGCCTGGGTAATCCGCAACGGATATTTCCCTCTCCTTGGCCTTACACTCTTCGAATCACTGCATGATATGTATACTAAGAATCTGGTGCCATTAGACACGTGCGTATCTGCCCTGTGTCATGGCTTCGTCTACTCACACACAATTCCCCCTGGTCTTAAGCAGACACCCTACGACACACAAACTTGGGCAAGACGTGGTGAATCTGGACTGCATCGACACTCTGTGGAAGTGGAGGAATGAGTGCGGGCTGGACGGCATCGACTGTCGTCCTTTTTCGAACACATCCCTCGGATTCAGATGCCCAGTGGGTAGTGAGGGCGCGAAGAGCTATCTGGACCCTTTCGGCTCTAGCATGAATAAGATAAGCTTCAAAAGCCGGCTAATGTCCATTCCGACCGGATCTCCTGACTTCCTAATCCACGCAGTTAATCCTGCCCACAATGGAATACGTCCACGGCGACACGTGCCGTGCTGGAAGATTCTGGTGCTGTCTTCGACGCTAACAAACCTGTCCAGGCTATCACAGGAACTAGGAAAGGCTCAATTTGAATACTGGGCGTGTTTCCTCGTCAAAACATCCGACGATAATGTTCAGCGACTCGTGGATACGAAGTAATAACGCAAGGTTCTACTCGGAAGGGAAATCATATCTCGTAAAGACAAGGTATGCGCAACAGGTTCAGACTCCTTGGAATTTAGTCCCATCCCGATCTAATGCCACTTGTAAAACCAAGGACGTATAAGTTGGCGGGAGAAAGATTTGCCAAAGACCCAGTGTAAGGGTTTAGAATACAAGCAGAGTGAATAGGGACACGCAGCGGCAGCGCAGCGTGTTCGTAGCGCAGAAGCAATCTATTCCAAGACTAAGAATACAACTGAACTTGACCTCCCTCCTCCCTTCTTTTCAACCCAAGAGTCTTCCCCTTTTTATAGACGAATCCCTCGCGCCTTCGGGGCTTCTTAGAAGCGCGAGAGCAGCGCTCGCTATAATCGGGTGGCAATTGAAGTCATAATACTGGGTAGGTGACGTTGTGGTATGGCGATCTCTGACACCCAGTTCGCATGCAGAACACTGATGATTTGAATACCCAGACGTGACTTGACTTCATCTGAACGTCTCACTTCCTCGACGGGCTGACCTCGCGTGGGACAGGGGAAGAGAACCTCTGCGCGACCTCATCCTCGAACTTCCTGGTGCCATCCTCGACATCTGCCCGCGCCACAGCCGCATTCGTGAACTCGGGCGGGAATGATGAGAAATCTGGCGCGCGAGTCCCGTTCCCGACAACAGGCCCGCTCGGCACCGGATACTCATCCTCGTGTTCAGGGGTGTCGTCGCCCCGAAGCGCGAGTTCGTCTTGTGGCAGGGGATATCGAGCGATGTCCTCGAGTGCCAGGCTCTTCCACCGCCTTGGCAAGGTTTTGTCCCACCAATTCTCTGAGGCCGAGTGATTCGACTCATCGTCAGGCGCCTCCAGTGAGATCCTGGAAGACGCGGTAGCGTTGGCAGGTTTCTTGGTGTCCCTCTGGACCTCCGGGAGTGCCCCAGGCAGGACAGCGATGACAGCCAGTATCAGCATGATAACGCTGAACACAAACAGGTAGGCAACGAGCTCCTTGTTCCCGTCGCCCGCGCCCGCCACGATGGCCCTGATGATTATGGCGCCGAGCTTACCTGCCGCGGCCGAGATGCCGTAGAAGGTCCCCCGGAAGACGGTGGGGAATATCTCAGCCGCCATGATGAAGGTCAGGGTGTTGGGCCCAACGTTGAACATGAATTGGGCGAGCGCGAAGAACACCATGCTAACTTCGTGGTCTGGCGTTGCGTATGTCCTGACGACGCTGGCCCCCGTGGCGATGAATAGGAGCGTGAGGCTCAGGGACGTCCCTATGAGTAGCCTCTTGCGGTTCGCATAGTGCACAACTGGAATAGCGACGATGCTTCCAACGAGTGACGATATTGAGGAGAGGATGAGCGTTCGAACGGCGTTGTTGTCTAGGGTTTGCTGGATTGTGGCATTGGGCAAGCGTGGGTCGGCGTTCCAGATGCTCGACCTTGCGTCGGAAGCAGGTTTGTCCAACCACAGTGTGTTCAGCGTCCTAGGGCTGTCCAGACTGGTTCCGTAAAAGCACACATCCAACAGCAGCCATATTGTTGACATTCCCACCAGGGACTTCCATCCGCCCGCCCTCAGGTACTTGCGCGCGGCCCTGAACCACGGCGTCGGGTCCTGGTCTTTGTGGAAACGGTGACGCACACCCGAGGAGACAGATGTCTCCGATCGTTGATCATCTTCTAGCTTCCCTCCTACCTGTTGAACCGCAAGGGCAGCCTTCCTCAGATCCTTCTGGATGCCGGAGAAGTACCTGGGAGACTCGGGTATGATGAGTCGAAGGCCGACGGCAATAAGCGCTATAATACCGCCTATCCCGATCACGATTCGCCATACTATGTCGATGACGATTTTTGCCTTGGCTTCAGCCGCCCCTACATTTGGCTTGTCCATGTCAAGGTCGTAGCGGCGCATGAGTGTTAGCAGGGAACCGAGTCCAATGCCGACGGCCATCAGGCGACCAATACTCTGCATGAGGAATATGGCAGCCATCATGACGGCTCGCGTATCCGTGGACGCGAACTCAGCTGCTATGACAGCCGAAACGGGGTACTGGGAGCTTTTTATCAGCCTAGTCCTGAACGACGGTGCCAGATCAGCGATATTACCTACCTCTGCTCCAATACCGAATCCTAGCATGCAGCGGAAGAAGATGATAGACGCGTAGATGCTCATCGAAGACTTCGGGACGCCTTCCACATCCACATTCGTCTGCATGAACCCCTGGGAAGACAGGACCAGGCCGACGGTGGCCAGGATCAAGATGATCAGCTCCCAGCCATAGAGCCTCTTGCGCCCGCCCCGGTCGGCGAAGTGGCCGAAGACAATCATGCCGAACAGGGTGGCGCTCAGCGTGGTCAGATCCAGCAACTCGCCGACGTCTACGTGGGTGAAGCCCTCGGGCGGGTAGACATAGAGCAGGGCCGGCGTGACAAAGTTGGTGGCGAAGAGGCTGTACGAGGACGCCAGGAAGCCGATGGCGACGGCGCAGAAGACGGGCCAGTTGAAGCCGATGGAGTCGAGGATGCGCAGGATGGCGATCTCCCGCTCATGCCGGTCCTATAGTGAGATTATGAGCCAGGGTTGCCGAGGGACTGTTTGAGCTTGGAGGCTACTCACTGTGATGTGACCGACGTCTGGGTGGACGTCGGCCTGCCTCATGGGATCCGGCAGTCTCAGCCGGGATATCCTCGAGCTCTGCTCGGCCTTGATGCCGTCGAGCATCTTGTCGGCAGAAGCAGTGCTGCTTCAGAGCTGAGATAGCGGTGTTCTTCGATATTGACGGTGCATGCACCGGCTCGAGCGCTTCATCTGTGAAAGCCTTCTGGTCCGATCATGAGCTGCTGTCCGGTCGGATCACCGCTTTATGACACCTCTCAGGGCCGTCTTAGTCCCAGTTGTGTAACCAATTCATCTGGATCAAGCATCAAGGCAGCCAGTGCCAAATCGTGTCAGCATTTTCCGGTGGGTGGGAAGTAGGCCCAGGTGGCGCCACCCAACGCGGGCTAGCCTCCTAAAAGTGCCCTGTCTCATCCCAGCTGCAGCAGCCATTTGCCCGTCGTCTCTGCACGTGCTGGGTGGCGCAGCTGAACCCGTCCCAATATTGCAGCAGGATTCTGCAACTGCAGGGCGGACGCGGCCCTCCATGAGACACCGAGCCAGACCTCCAGGCGTTGCGGCTCCCCCCTCAAAATCGGGGGTGACCAGCCTCCCCGCGTTGGGGATTGCTCCAGCTACTTACAACATGCGAGCCTTTTCGTTCGTCCCATCTGCTCGGCTCGCTACCGGTCATCCGGAACATCCTGGAACCATGAACCCACAAGCATCATAAGAGATGCATGCGTTTTTGACACATCAGATGAAGCTTGGGTGACATCCCAGAGCCCACATCACTTCATACTCCACCGATGGATCCCGTCACGGCTTTCGGGCTGGTGGCGGGGATCGTGCAGCTGGGGTCGTTCGTCGCAGATCTCGCAGGGAACTTGCGTCGTTCGCGGCATCAAGGAGGACAACTAATCAGGCTTCGAGACATTCTTCAAGAACTCTCCCAGCTGAGGCTCCGGATCGGAGAGGATGACCCAGATGTCGAGAGGGTGGTGCGGCTGGTGGAGAAGTGCAGGAACCTGCTCGAGGAGCACGACCCGAAGCTGAGAACCTCGCGCGGCCTTACTTTCACGTGGCCGGCGAGTCTTGAGAACGAGATCCGGATCATCAACGAGGATCTCACGCGCATGTACACGAGGCTGCTGCTACACCGCGTCGACTTCCCTCCGACACCGAGTTCATACGGCAGCCAGCAAGGCCAAGCAGCGCGGACACCTACTCTTCCGCCCTATGCTCTGCTACCAGAGCCTGCGCTCACTCCCGCCCTCAGCCGCAGAGGCTCCCTGGAGTTCATCGACCTCCCAGCCACCATCTCCCTCGGGGAAGACGGCCCCAGGCTCACCCTGCAGCACGTGAACATCCTGGAGCGGGACAACTCCTCGCGCATCCTCCAGTACGAGAGCAGCGACAAGCAGGTCATCGTCACCCATCGGATCCCCTTCGGCACCAAGCCCAACGCGGACGGCGACGTGCGCGCGCGGCGGGTCAACTTCCTCGCGCAGCACGAGGTCACGGTCGAGGACCGCGACGGCTTCCGCATCTACTGCGTGGACCCGACCTACGTCTTCAGCAGCTCCGCCAACTGCGCCAGCTTCATCGCTAAGGTGCGCGAGCGCGAGCTCGTCGCGACATTCCTGCCACGCGAGATCCGCCGCGGCGGCGAGACGCGCGCCAGGGCAAAGGTGCTGCGCGTGTGGAGGAAGTCGAACGAGAGTCCCAGCAACCCCCGGCCTCTCGTCACGCTGGGCTTCCACGACCGTGTCGAGGGCCGGCAGATCGAGCTAGACGTAAGACTATACGACCGCAGCGTAACGTCGACCAAGGACAAGAAGGTGCTTGATATCTGGAGGACGGACGGGTCCAGCAAGTTGTCCGTGTCTTTTGACAATGCGAAGGGTAGGTAGATGCTGCCATGGGTCCTTCTTACCACACTATGCGTGTGCTGATTCCATGATGCACAGATGCGAAGAGCTTCCTCGATGTCTACCAGGACGTTCATCCAGACAAGCCTTCGGCTTCGCCGGCTTATCCACCATCACTGCCGCCTCTCAACTTCTGATTGCTTTGGAACATGATCTGAAGCGAAGTGGATGTGAATGGCTTGTTTCTCCTGAGAACATCGTTCGAACGCAACATTGTCAGCTCGGTCTCTCGAAGTGTGAAACATTTAGCTGTCGAGGTTCTGCGTAGGGTGTCATTTGTTGGGGTTTCTCAACTTGAGGCGCGAGAGCCGACAAACCAGCAATTTCTGGCGAAAAGGTTGTGAATGCCTTCCGGCTGATCCTGTCGTGCGACTCTCGCTTTAGCAGACGACAGCAGTATGGGCACACTACAAAGCCGCCATTTGTCACTTAGGAGCCCAGTAACTGCTTGATTCTGGAACGGAGATTAGTATGTGGTCCCAGCGATCTCAAACACCTTTGCCTATTGCTGACTACGTCACCTTCCACAGCTCCAGAAACATCGTGTTTGGCGAAATATGTCGTTTGTGGTTGAAAGACTCGGAGTATGTTCGTTCCGGGAGGGTGTGACGATGCCAGCAGCACCCAAAGAGTTTGAAGAGGAGGATGGTCCATGCCCGGCCACTACCCGAAGGTTGCTCATCTGACTGCAGTAGCCGTGTCGAAGGAGCATGCCGTGCGACTGTGGAACGGCCGAAAGAGCGCCGTCAACATGGCTCACTGAGATTTTGTCCGAACGAGGACACCAACAGAAAAAGATACTAACAATGCCTGTATCTGGTTTGATGTAATCGAAGTTAATCCAATTAATGACCAAAAGAAGCCAAAATGACTCAGGTATATCCTCACGGCTTGACTCACTTGACTACCGTGGTTGGAGCCGAGATGACCGGTGATTGTGTTTGTGAAACCTCAGCGATAAAGGAGAACGGTTCTGTCAGACGGGCTCGGAGCCTTGTGATACGCCTTGTGATACATGAATTCCGTGCAACGGGGCGGCTGGCGACAGGCTGGACCCGTCAGCATCGCACAGCACATACTCGTCGCCCATGTTGCTGGGTCCAGATTGCGATCTCAGAGATGTTCGAGACTCGATCGACAGCGACCAGCCTGAAGATCGGCTTGCACGGAGAGTCTGAGGAGCTATATTGAGGATCAAATGACGAATTGAGTGAAGCATGACCCGGTCTGAGCCTCAGGCGAGCGGAACTGCCGCGATTCAGTGATGACTGTCTTGGTTCTCTCGTAATACACCATTGCCGCGCGGGTGGTTGGCAACAGTAATCCGGCTGACAAGCAGCGCTGCAGGCAGGTGAGACAGGAGCATGAGGTAATCTTGGGATGGCTGCGACGGGCGACGCACCAGCTCTGCATCGGGCTTGTGTATCTTGGCCATGGCCGTTGCTTCCGGTGGGCGTTTATGCCGCGCGTGGTGGACACCTTTGTGGAACGGTGGCATACCTAAATAATCAAATCCTTTTGGGAGGACGGGCCACTGGCATCTGGCCCTGTCCGTCCGACTGTCCACACACGGGCGATGGGATCTGCACCCTTGCTTCCCGTGGTAGGGCTGAGGATCGCCGGCTCAGTCATCACCTCATGCGGGTTCGATCCTTTCAGCGCCTCGGAACCTGCAGAACGCCCACGGAATCCCACGCCTGCACACCCAAGGGAACTCTTCCGACTCCACGCCCATCCCACTCGTAAAGAGCCAAATGAGTTCACAAAAAAAAGTCGCGCTCGAGTCATTGGATCGACGCAACATCAGTGAGTGTGGTGCAGGCGGCGGTGCAGCTGGCTTTGGGTGGGCGTTGTGTGTCGCGATTCATCCAGTCGGTCTTCAACATTGGAAGGTGTTGTGCTGCTGACTGGCTTCGGCCGTTGGAGTTTGACGCCACAGCATCGCCACACGAACACAGTCAACGTTTGTCAGATAGCAAATGCTAACACTGTCTCCAGCCCCACTTGTCCTTATCCCTTGTCCCCTGTTCCCCCGACTTCACACGATGGGCGGGGACTTGAGATGACTTCACCCTCGCTTCGGGTTCTCCATCGTCCAGAGGTCCTGTTCCAAGGCCCATTGGCCGCTGTACGGCCCCCAAACCTGCTGGAAGCTCTGCATCCTGGAAGATCAGGGTTACATCCTGCTACCTCTTGGAAAATTAGGGCTGAACCGGTGGTAAGGAAGCCTGGATTGCTGCATGCAGGGCACCATCCGGCCCCTCCAATGACGCGAGACCAGAGCCTCGTCGGTCGCCGTTGCTCAAAACTTTCGGGGCACAGCAGTCAGGGAAGGACCAGCTCTTTCCAGCTCTGCCCTGCCTTGTCTTGCCTGTCTCTCTCTCTCTCTCTCCTGTCTGGTCCCCCAACCGAAACCTTGCAAAGGATAATGCGCTCTGGGATGCTGGTTGCCCCGCACACACACACACACATGCGCACACAGTCTATTCCACACAAATCATCAGTCACACCCAAAGGGGTGACGAGGACCGAACCGGCTCAACGGGGGACCGCCCACGCGATGTGACTCTGTCCTCAGCATTCTAATCGGTCGTTTCCGCATCCTATCGGCTTCCACAATTGTTCCTCCGTCATCCCTCCACGCCGATATTTCGTCATTCAGCACCTGATTTCCTTGCAGCTTCGCGGCGCTCAGTCGCAGCCGGAGCCTCTGCTCTGCCTCTCTCGCATGCACAACCTGGCATATGCACGCGAGAGGAGGCAGATAAGAAAAGTACCTGCCAAGCAGCATTCCTCACAGCTCCTGTCTCCCCTGTAACATCGCAATCACATACCACAGTTCTCACGCCCGTTCCCTGCCTAATTTCTCTTATTTTTTTTCTTTCCCTGTCCTGCCTGCCTGCCTCCCGAGTGACCTAGCTCGAACAGGGAATGAGCCACCCGCGGACACGGCTGACATTGTCTATCCCTACCCCACGTCTCACTCCGCTTTGCTACCTCGTGCCAAATACCGAGGTGGATCGTGAGGGTGCCCTTGCTTACATTGCTTACTCCCGGGGTCTCCTACGGCCGAGTGACGTTCGTGGGGAGATAGCCTGGATGGGGGTTTGACGTCCCGGTCAGGCTCCCCATCAGGCCCTCAGGCACCAGGACAGAGACTGACCTCGGCACCTTTTTTTCAGCTTGCCAGATTGCGTAGACCTCCTGCGACCAAGGTCCCTGCGGGGGTCTCCGCGATGGGGCCAGGTCCGCACGCAGAGGGCAGAGGGCAGAAGGCCACTGAAACGTTCGAGTGAGGCCGAATATGTGGTCGGTTCTTGCAGACTGCCGAGACATGCGTGCGCGATGCGGGAGCATGCAAGCCCGCCTACTCGGTGGCTACTACTCTCAGCCCTATGGGGCCGGCTGTACGAATGTCGTCGCGCGCCCCGTCACCCCTCCCTCGTGGGCTCTTCTTTTGTGCTTCTCGCGGCCGTGGCTGTAGCCGTAGCTGCAGCCGGTCCAGCTCGTTGTCTGCCCCTCGCCCCCTGTACGAGTACGTACCTACATCAAGACCATCAAATGTAGCCAGACAGCCCGGGGTCCTTGCATGAGGGCACATGGAAGTCCCCTTCCTCTCCCCTAGTGCTGAATACCAAGACAGCAGCAAGGAGCAGCCAGCAGCGGCACCTCTTCCTGTCACCCACACCCACTCCCACCCACAGTACGGCTCCCACCACGCCCTGGGAGGGTACCAAATTTCCCCCTACGACCTCACCGGCCTCCAGCCTCCATCCCTCGGTCCAGCCAGTCACGGCGTGCGCAACCCCTGACTCAGGCAGATCACTTTATTTTGCACATGGGTGGTCTGTCCCGAGCAGGCTCTCCCCGTGGTCACTATTCGCTCGCCCCGTACCACTGGGTCGACGTCTGCCCCATTCTTTTTTTCTCAAACAATATCCCTTCTAGGCACACCACGGGAGGCAAACGCGGGAGGGCGGAGCCTCACCACACTAAGAGGATAACTGGCGTGCTTCTTATTAACAAGGCTTCTTCTGGATTATCCCGGGCAAAATGGGGTGAGCCGGTGTTGACATAACAGACGCACGCACACACAAACATGATGAGAATAGCAATCGCCGGCGGAGGCGGTTTTGCCTATATTCTAGCCGGGGAGATAGCCCAGACCGCCAATGCCGTGCTTGTTCTGTCCACAAGGGTAAGCAGCAAGAAAGCACTATCCCATCCTCATCCCCATCCCCATCCCATTTCAACCTAATACAACCCATCCCAACCCGTTAGAGCCTCACGCAGCCTTGACCGTTAGACGAAAATTTGCTGATGAGGGACCCACCCAGGAACATCCGGAGTTCGAGGCTCTGGGGGCACAGGTGGCCGTGGTCAACTTTGCGGACGTCGACGAGCTCCGCTACGCGCTGCAGGGCGTCGACCTTGTCATTTCGACAATACCAGGCCCGTCGCAACTTCACCTCATCGAAGCCGCCCACCTTGCGCGCGTCCGCACCTTTGTGCCTTCCGAGTTCGAGGGCGCCCTGGCGCGCAGGCCACCGGCGTCCAACGATCCCCTCGACGACCGTGGCTCTGCGCAGGCATTGGAGCGCCTCAGGCAGCTATCGCAGCCGCAGCCGCAGCGCTCGCAGCGGCACTCGTCTCCCCCCTCCCTCCCCCCCATGAGCTTCACCGTCTTCTCGTGCGGCGTGCTGTACGAGAGGCTGGCACCCGGCGGCCTGGCCGCCTTCAACATCGGCGCGGGGCAGACCCTCGCTGGCCAGGGCGACTATCTGGCAGACATTGGCAACGCGACGGCCGAGATCGTCGAGACTAACGCCCAGGGGGGCACGGTGTCCGTGTCCATGACCTCAGTCTTCGACGTGGCCCGGTTTGTGGCAGCCGCCATCGAGATCGGGCCGGAGCGTTGGCCGAGGGAGCTGCGGATGCGGGGGGACCAGCTGAGCGTCCGGGACATCGTGGCCAGGGCGATGAGCGTCCGAGGAGGTGAGTTGATCTGAGCTGAGTCGAGCTTGATGGTGGTGCAGTCCCCGCCCGCCGCTGGCAGACCAAGGATGTATGTTGCAGCAAGCTGACGTCGGGACCGTCACAGTTCCGTTCAATCTAATCACCCACGAGTACGGCTACGTCCAGGCGCAAATCCACTATCCCATCGACACGAGCAACTGGCGCCGCTGGTTCTACTTCCAGCAGCTCTTGGCCACGGCGGACGGGCGGTACGCCCTGGGACGACCGAACCTCAACGATCTCATCGATGAGTCTCCGGGCGTGAGCGTTGTGCCCGAGAGGTTCGCGGACTGGCTGAGGCGGTCGTGGGGCCAACCTCAGCCTCAGATTCAGCCCCATTTCCAAACCACTGTGATGGAAATAGACTGAAGGGGGTGGTTGGAGGGTGCCAAGTACTCCCCCCAGCCCATTCTCTCTCCCTCTGTGGACTGTGTGTAATTAATATGGACGGCATTGCATAGCGTTGGAAATCATGGGCACGGGCATGGCATGGCACGGCATGCAAAAAGTATGTACTATTATTGTTGTTGTTACTACGGTATGATTGTAATGGACACTATCTGTTTCTTTTTTCCTCTAGCCCGGGCGATCATGCACGGTATAATTCTAGGTATTGTCAGTCTCCCGATTCACCTCGGCAGATCCAGATCGAGTATGAATCCCGCATCGTATTCGAACCTTGGGGACAGGACCACTGCAGCTCAACTCCACAAAATCTAGGTCGTATCGCGCACCGGTCAACCCTCGCGGGAATCTCGGCAGGGGCGCCTACTTATCCGCATCGGGCTTGGGAACCCAGCCTGCCAACCTCGGAACAGTCTTGGCCCCGGGGGCCCGCGCGCACAGGCATGAACCCATCGTCGCCGTCACCTTCCCCTTTCGACCACCAGAGCTGCTTCAGATCAACGCTTGGCCAAATACGAGCCGCTTGCTTCTTTAATAAAAGAGACGTTCGCGCCCAGGCCAGCCGCCATGCGCGCCCGCGGAGGTTGGGGGAAACCACCTCCGCTTTAACACAGCGACACCATGAAGTTCGGGACGCTCCTTGCCAACTTCGTCGGCCTGGCTCTCGTGTCGCAGGCGGCCGCGCGCGAGAAGTGCGGCTCAAGCGACCCGGAGCCCGAGGCGCGACGGCGAGGACCTGCTCATCACGACGTCCGTGCACGTCGTCGAGGACACGAAGAACGCCGGGTTCGTCACGGACGGGATGATCACAGATCAGGTACGTGCAACATTTGGCATGCCCACAAATACGAAGAAGAAATCCAGACCACCCAGACGGCTGACGCGAGCACACACGCGCACATACAGATGAGGGTCCTAAACGAGACATATGCACCCCACGGGATCCAGTTCACCGTGGCAGACGTCTCACACAGCGCCAACGACTCGTGGACGACGCAGGCCCGCATCCGCGACAAGGCCCTGGCGCCGCGGCGCGGCGGGTACGACGACCTCAACCTGTACCTGGACACGGGCCTCATGACCAACGCCGGGTCGGCGACGGGGCTGTGCAGCTTCCCCGTCTCGGACCCGGCGGGGGACGGGCATCAACGGGACCTCGTGGCTCGTGTGGGACGGGTGCTTCGTCAGCCCCGGGACGATGCCCGGGGGGTCCGGGGTGCCGTGGGTCGCGGGCGACAACAAGGGGAAGACTGCGGCGCACGAGGTGGGACACTGGCTGGGGTTGTTTCACGTCTTTGACGGGTTCGACTGCGCCGGGGAGGGGGACCTCATCGACGACACGCCTGCCACCAGCGTCGCTGCCGTCGGGTGTCCGGTGCGGCAGGACTCATGCCCTGACCAGCCTGGGCTGGATCCTGTTCATAACTATATGGACTATGCTAGCCATGATTGGTATGTGATGCGACTGGTCCTCGTACCATTTTCTTCCTTCTGTCCTCGTGTCTGGGCTGCTTGTTTGGCACGTGCTGACTGTCCCCTAGCATCACCGAGTTCACGCCTCTGCAGGAGGAGCGCATGTACCGGTCCTTCAATACCCTCAGGCGGGGCAAGTAGGGTGTGCATCCGTGGGCAGTATGTTTGGGTGTGACGAGGCAATAGACCGCTGCAAGATGTCAGCGTCGTGTTGCGCCAGATGTGTTGCAGTTGCTCCCTTGTATCTACGAGATATTCCTCCCACAGCTTGCGCCTGTGGGAGTCCGATGACATACCTAAGCGACCTCTTGGATCCGGTATGCTTATATTGGGCTTTTATATAGGGCCCTGCAATACGTAACGCTGCATAATTACGAGGTATTTGGGCATTTAGGAAATACAAACTTCGCGGCATCCCATCTGTAGCTCAACTACCTTGGAGAGTGGATTTGAATTATTCCCGAATTATGCACGATACTTGGTAGCGATTACACCTAAGCAATCACCAAAGCTTTCAGTGCATACTATGCCTGGATATCTTGGTATTTTCCCTTCATACCCTATGGAGTCGAGCCCCGTAAAGATCAGCAATGTTTGAAACAGAGTCCGAAGATGCCGTCATCAAAGATTCCTGCAAAGCTCGCGTAGATGCAGGCCCATGATTACTCCCGGCCGGCACGCCCCCAAAACACTCCCCTGAAGCCCACCGGATGGATTCCAGCCAGGGAGGGGGGGGGAGGTTCCTCTTACCTCGTGGCAGCAGCCTCAGCCCGAGAAACGTGGCCAAGTGCATGCGTGCGTGTACCTTCCTACGGCAGGCATTCCCTCCTCGGGGCGGAGGAATGATTCCAGCGATGGCGATATGCGGCTCGAACGAGGAACGGCACTCAGCCCTTTTGGGGGAGGAGGGGGGACAAAAAGGTGCAAGGAACCGTCGAATCAGGACGCCCGGTCGATATATGAAGGTCGGAAAACGGGAAGAGGATTCGCCGTCCGAAAATCCTATTTGATAATTTGCGAGCCAATCATGCCTTGGTACCACCCCGACCAGAGAGACGTCGAGTCCTGTGCGAGGTGCAGGTGTGGTGACACACGCAGCTGCAGCATGCCCGACGAGATACATGTACTTATTACCGTGCACCAATCCCACATGAATCCCACCTTCGCAAAAAGAAAATAGAGACAAACCTCCCTACTGGACACACAGTCCAGGCAAGTGGAACGGCTGCCGGACAGCCGGGCAGCCGAGCTGCCTGCCTGCCTGCAGATGACAACGAACTGACAAACCCACCCCCCATCTATTTCCCTGCCTGCAGTTCCAAGACGCAGCCCCAGCCAGCCGGGACACGACGTCGTAATCGTAAGACCAAAGGAATGATGGCATTTTAAACTTCCGGGGAAACTCTTGACGTCTGCGCCCTTGCCTGCCGCCCGCAACGCCTGCTTAGCATGAGGAATAACAAGCCCGGCCCAGCCCAAACCAAGTCCAGCAGCCCGCGGCACCTTCGGCGTGACGTGCTTGCTGGCAAGAGAACAACACCGTCCCCTTCTGCTCATGTTCTGCTCATGGTCCTGCTCAGCTCAGCTCAGCTCAGCTCGGTGTGCTCTCGATGATACCCTCCTGTCGCAAATTCAGCTTACATGTCTCTCTCGGCACCACGGCCGGCGCTTAAGCAAGCAAGCAAGCAGTGCCACCCACCAAGCGACTCGAGGGGAGAGGTGACACACGCATATAGGTCCTGCAGTGAGAGCCCTGGCGACGATCCACCGGCCGGAGAGGCATACCTTGCGAGGCGACACATCACAATGTCTGCCCGAGCACCCACCCTTCCGCAAAGCACGCCGTTGCCACGACTTCTGAGTCAATGGTATTTGGTATTGGTGAGTATTGGTGTATCAATATCTCCTTTCCTTCCCTTTTCTTTCCATTCATCCCATTCCATTCCCTTGCCTTCCTGCGTTGCCGGGATGCCCCTCTCTATGTGTTTCTACGTATCTATGTACATCCGACATGTGGTGGGTTGAGCCTAGTCCGTCTAATCAAAAACTCCCCGGCCCCCCCGGCCTTTTTTGATATAAGTCATGCCCGTGCAGGCAAGCAGCCCCATGAGTACCCGAGAGACGCCTGAAAACAGTCCCGGTAATGCTGTGATGCCTCGCTTGCCCTTGTCTTTTCCGTCTCCTTGCGTCGCACCGTCGGCACCGTCAGCACCCGGCCTGACAGCTCCCTCCAAAAAGGGTGGTGAATGTAACCCATCCAACCTCCATCCGCACTTGTCATCGTCTGGTGCCACGATTCCCGAGTTGGCGCTGGACCCCCCCCCCCCAACCCTCCTTCCACAGACTTCCTTTCCCATCCAGGTCGGGGCCCGGAGCGTGCGGGATGTGCACACTTCCTCCCTGTCCAGTCGATGGCAGCTCAACTGAGGTTTCCGCTGAGGGTGCAGTGTCCACTTGTCCCTCCCACTCTTGAAGAGTCGAGTCGGTCGTCGGGGTTGTGAGTCGGCTGGCCACCCTTGGCGCTGGTATTGCCGTTGGGCGTCACTTTGCTGGCGCCATCTGGCGTACTCAGGCCATCTTTCTGAGTCGAAACATCGGCTTCAGCTCGACTCGACTCGGCTTCGCGTCTGTCTCCTTGTCTCCCCTGTTCCACCTTGTGTCTTCTTCACCTACTCGTCGCCGTATTCCTCACCGTACTCCTCACACACCCACAGGCAGAACTTCTCCCACAGCACCTCCCACTCCTTGAGCCTCCTGGCCTTGATCCCAGAGCCGAGGCTGGCCTCCTTGACGTCGCGGGCCCACTCGTCCTGTGTCTGGTCCTCGAAGCAGCTCCAGCGGATCGAGTTCTCGGCGAGGCTGCCCAGCCCCGCCAGGCCGAGGTTCTCCCAGCCCTGCAGGGCCTGCCAGAAGTCGTGGGTCATGCCGGCGGTGTCCTGGCCGAGCATGGCCGGGTCGTCGTTGCTGAGGGCGCAGGGGACGCCGCGGGCGAGCAGGGCGGGCAGGGGGTGGCTCATGATGCTGCCGCAGAGGCGCAGGACCTCGTTGGAGATGGGGCACGACTCGATCAGGATGCGGCGCTCCTTGACGAGCTCGGTGAGCAGCGGGTGCTTGTACAGGCTGAAGCCGTGGCCGATGCGGCGGGTGCCCAGCAGCACCGCGTCGAAGAGGTTCTGGTCCGTCGCCGTGCCGTCGCCCAGCGTCTCGCCCGCGTGGAAGAAGAAAGGCATCGCGCCGTCCGACAGCCCCTCCTCGGCCAGCTGCTTGCGGAACCAGAACAGCTCCGGCAGGGCGTCTGTCAGCGGGCGGCCCATGTCCTCCTGGCCCACCAGGTCGAACCCGGACAGAAGGTGCGGGAACTCGAGCTTGGTCGTGATGGCGTGGTCCATGTTCTGCACGATCGACTTCTGGTCCCAGATCCGCAGAGACGTCCAGATCATGCGCAGGCCCCAGAAACCCTTGCCCTCCGGGGACGCTTGGAACGCCTTGATTTCCTCGTCAATGACCGTGAACATGTGGCTGTAGTTGGATTCGGGGACTTCCTGGCCGAGGCGGTAGTAATTAAGCGGCCAAGTGAATCTGTCTCATTGTAAGCATGCAACGGATCGAACAGAACGTGACCGTTGGACCAGCCCAGGGGACCACCCACCTTATCTCCCCCCAGTAAACGCCGTCCTCGTAGTACTGCTTCATCATCCTCCTGAGGAACTTCCTGAAGATGGGCTCGTAGTGGATGACGGTGCCCATGATGACGAAGCACTTTGAGAACTTCCTCCACACGTGGTCGACGCCGTGGTGCTGCTCGACGGCGTCGGTCTCGGAGATGGTGGTCTTGCTCTTCATCCAGCGGATCCAGCCCTCGCGGCCGCCGTCGGGAAAGGTGTCGGCGGCTTTAGCCAGCGGGACAAACTCTCCGGGCTGGTAGCTGGCGTCGTCCCAGATGGACATGGCCGGGTTCCTGTCGCGGGCGAAGAAGCGGAAGTTGACGACAGCTTCGGCCCTCGCCTCGCTGGTGCCGAGGCGGGCGTCCGGGGCGCAGATGTGCATGCCCGGCTCGGACAGCAGGGTGTCGAAGACATAGTCCAGTTCGACGATGGCGTCGAGGTGGGCGTGCAGGATGGAGCCCTTGGGCATTCGCCGCACGATGCGCCACAGCTTGGTGCGCTCCATCAGGCCCTTAGCCAGGGTGAACATCATGCCGCTGTGCATGGTGCAGCCCTCGCGCACCGCCAGCCGGTCCTCGTACTCGGGCGTCCATAGCGTGCGCTGCTCCTCCTCGCGGATCCTTTCCACAATCCGGCATGCCTTTTGCGCGATTGGCGAGAGGTTCTGGCGGAATGAGTGGTCTGGGGTGGGTTTAGTGAATGTTAGATTCATCATGAGGGATGGGCTGGTGGCGTGAGGGGAGGGTGGTGGTGGTGGGAAGGAGTGGGTGGCTTTAGTGGTAGGGTGTGAAGGGGTGCTCTCTCTGCTTCTTGGTCTCCTTCACATACCACTTCGTTGCTTCTTCTCCTCTGCTATGAGGGCCTCACGGCCGGTCATGTACTTCTGAATGAAGGCATCGTCTTTGCTGGGGATGGTCTGGGCGATTTCCTCCCACTCCTCCTTGGACATGTTGGACAATGCCATTATGGCAGTGGCGACGGTAATTACAAGTAAAAATGGAGAGGAAGATGGTAAGAGTGAAAGTGAGCGTGAGAGGTTGTAAGGGCAAGTGTGAGAAAGAAAGTTGCAATTAGGCAACCGCTGCCGTTGTTGACGTTGGAAATGCCTTGACTGATGAGTCAGGTGGGTGGAAAATTTAGGCTGCTCAGTATGGAAAGTGCCGAGGTGCCGAGATGATGATGATGTCGCGGTCGTTCTTGGTCCTGGTCGACAGATATAGGCTAGCTAGCAAACAGAGGGAGTGTGGCAGGGGGAGAGAGGCAGAGGGACGGAGCAGGAGAAGGTGAGAGAGAGAGAATGGGCAGCGGTGAGCCTCGGTGTTAAAGGGCAGAATGACGGCAGGTCGGTCGGTCAGTTGTGTCGGTTGGTCGAACTGGTTTCGTATCTATATCTCAATTAAGACACGTCAAGTCGGGCAGGGGCAGGACGAAAAGGAACTAGAAGGAAGAGACGGCGGGAAAAAAAAAGTCTATATCACAAAAGTCATAACCCCGTGCGCTGGTGCCAAGACAACAAACATATCATCCGTCGGGCAGCGAGTGGGGAGACAGCAGAGAGGGGATGGGTAGATGTTGGTTGACGGGAAGGGCGAGTGCCAAAGAGAGTGAGGTGGTTGAAATGGGAAAACGAGATGAGCGTTGAGATGAGGGATCCCAGACCCGGTCGGGTCGAGTGACGATCCTGAAATGACCTCAGTCCGGATCTGGCCCAGGTGCAGGTTCGGGGTCAGGTTCCGGGTTTGGGGCGTGTTCTGGGCTGGCTCGCCCAGGCCGAAGAAGGTAGCAGAAGGTGCAGAGAAGGTGCACAAGGTGAGAGAGCGGACCCATCAGAGCCTGATGTGCTGTGGGGGCGCCCCTCCCCTCTTTGGCCCTGTGGTCCCCTCCCGTCAGGCCCGTCAAGGTTTCACCTCACCTCATACACGCATACTTCTGCACACAACACATGGAGACACAGATACGGGACACACCCACACACATGGGCTTCTGCTGCTGCCGGCTCCACCTCCCGCTCATGCAGGACCATGCAAGCCATGCAGAGCGCACGCCTGTCCCCGGCTCAGGACCAAGCTGCCGGGTTTCGCTTCGCCTGCGCCCAACTACCGATGCAACTGGATGTGGTACCCGTACAGGTACCCGAACAGTAGAGACCACCTGGTTGGTGCTGCCCCTGAGTGTGCTCGATCGGTGTCATCTCTGAGGTGTCACATTCTGCGACATCATGGTGTTTGCCAGCCACAGTTGTCGACATAATTAACGCCATAGTCACAGCCATAGTCACAGCTATAATACGCAGGTAATTGGTAATTAGATGCTGATGCACCTAGGCAGTTGTACACACACACGCACACACAATCTCGCCCGGCAGGTGCCGCCCTTCCGAGCTGTACCTTGTGCCCAGTGCGAACAGTAGACCAAATAGTCTGCCAAATAGAACCGGCCCATCAGTACCACATAAAGATGGTCTCGGTCATCGCCGCGACGTTCTACAGGTAGCTCTAGCCACATAATGCTCTCACCTCATCACGTCAACCAGCCTATACTTCCTCTCCTGAGCATCACGAGAAATCAACCACCAGCCCAGAGCCTACGCCGTAACAAGGCCCGTCCGCTCGTGGATCCCACTCCCGACCCACTCCCCGTCCCCCTCTCCCTGCCCGGGCAGCACCACCAGCGCCCTCGAGTTGGGCGGGACCTCCACCCTGAGCTGAAACGCCGTCGTCGCGCTCTGACCGCCCGCCCCGTCGTCCTCCTCCGCAGCCCCAGGAGGTTCCTGCGCCTCGTCACCCTCGGCCTCGGCCTTGCCCACCTCCCACCGCACAGCGATCCTCCCGTGCGGGCCGTCGTAGCTCACCTCGGCGTTGCTCAGCTCCCCTCCCGGCCTGGGCCGCACCAGGAAGGTCCCCCACCCGGGCCGCAGCGGGCTGATGCCGCCGACGACGCTGTGCAGGAAGTTGGCGACGCTCCCCAGCGCGTAGTGGTTGAAGCTGGTCATGCTGCCCGGGTTGATGCTCCCGTCGGGCAGCATGCTGTCCCACCGCTCCCAGATGGTCGTCGCGCCCATCGTCACCGGGTACAGGAACGACGGGCACGTCTTCTGCTGCAGCATCCCGTACGCCAGGTCCAGGCTCCCGCTCTCCGCCAGCGCGTGCAGCACCACGGGCGTGCCCGCGAACCCCGTCGCCACCAGCAGCCCGCCCTTGCGCGTCAGCCGCGCGAGCCGCCGGCCAGCGACCGCCTGCTTGGCCTCGTCGCCCGCCTCGAGCAGCCCAAACCGGATCGAGAGCGCCAGCGCCGTCTGCGCGTCGCCCACCACCAGCCCGCCGGGCGCGATGTACTTGCCCTGGTACCTGCCCTTGAGCACCTCGTAGTCGCCCTGGTACTTGCGCGCGGCCTCGGCGTCGCCGATGACCACTGCGGCTTGTGCCATGACCTCGGTGATGTGCACCAGGTACGCGTCTGCGACCATGGTGCCGTCCGTCCGCGCGAAGTCGGCCTGCTCCGTCGGCGCGTTGGGGTCCAGCCAGTCGCCGAACTGGAAGTTGTCCTCGTCCCAGAGGCCGTCGGCCCCGCGCCTGATGCTCTTGTCCACGTGCGTGCGCATGCTGGGCCACTGCCGCCGCAGCACCTCGGCGTCGCCCGACCAGTTGTACACGGTCCACGGCACCAGCACGGCGGCGTCGTCCCAGACCGCCTCGGGGGTCGAGTCCTGAGCCGAGTAGCCCCTGAGCACGTCCGGGATGACGCAGGGGACCACGCCGCCGTTGGTCACCTGGTCGATGGCCAGGTCGCGCAGCCAGTTGGCCAGCAGGCCCGAGCAGTCGTAGATGAAGGACGCCGTCGGCGAGAACACCTGGATGTCACCCGTCCAGCCCAGCCGCTCGTCCCTCTGCGGGCAGTCCGTCGGCACCGACAGGAAGTTGCCGCGCATGCCCCACACCACGTTCTCGTGCAGCTTGGTGATGAGCTCGTTGGAGCAGCTGAAGTGCCCCGTGCGCCGCATGTCCGA